>CM075980.1:32296828-32669959 GCA_038087875.1 Malacoraja senta
ATATCCAAATGTTATAATGCTGTTGTTGACTATTTTTAATGCAGGTCTGTATGCAGCAAGGCTGGAAGGGGTCAAAAGGTCGCTTTGACGTCCTCCCTCTTCTGCTGCAGGCCAATGGAAATGACCCTGAACAATTTGAGATTACTCCTGAACTAATCTTGGAAGTACCCTTCACACATCCCAGGTATGTGCTGAAATCAGCTGAGGATAGCAATTAAATTTTTATTGTCATTTGTAATTCACATGTTGTAGTGGGTTCCATAATGGGTATGAAATTATAAGAACCTTAGAAACAGAAACAGGAGTAGTCTTGCTCTGCATTAAATAAGGTCATGGCTGATCTTTTAGACAATAGACAATAGGTGCAGGAGTAGGCCATTTGGCCCTTCGAGCCAGCACCGCCATTCAATGTGATCACGGCTGATCATCCCCAATCAGTACCCCATTCCTGCCTTGTCCCCATATCCCCTTTTAACTCAGTGACATTTTCCTGCTCTAACCGCATGTCCCTTGATCCTCCGAAATGTAATGATTGATCTATCCCTGCCTTGTATATATTCAGTACCTGACACTTCTCAACGCTCTTTGGTAGTGAGCTCCAAAAATTAGCCATCCTTCAAATCTAAATGTGTAAGAAGGAACTACAGATGCTGGTTTAAACCAAAGATAGACACAAAAAGCTGGAGTAACTCAGCGGGACAGACAGCATCTCTACAGAGAAGGAATGGGTGACATTTTGGGTCAAGAAATCTAAATGGCTGATGCCCTACTTTGATTCCAAACATCATCTCCACATCTATTCTGATAAACTATGGAAAATGTTTGTACATTTCAGACATCACCTTTCATTCTTCTAACCTCAAAACTTTTGAGTTTAGAAGCCTGATTAATCTCTTATCATATGACAAACGTACCTTTCCAGGGATCAATTTGATGAGCTTTCGCTTCATCCCTTCAATTGCAAGTATGTCCTTTCTTAGGTGAGGAGAATCAGGCCCAGACACAATATTCCACATGTAACCTGGTCCCATCTAATTGAGGCAAGACTTCTCTTCCGTTGTATTCAAATCCTCTTGCTGTTAAGATCAATGTACCATTTGCTTCCTTAATTGTCAGCTGTATCTGCACATTAACTTTGAACTATACTTGTATAAACTCAGCCAGGTGCATCAGAACACTTACACTAAAACCTTTTTAAAATCTCATTAAATGCTCCAGTTTTTGTTTCCATTAAATTGGATGGTCACAGTTTTCCACATTACATTGCATCTGCCAAATCCTCATGCACTAAACCTGCATCTGAAGCCTCATTACCTCCCCCTCACGGTCTTGAACCACCACCTAGCTTTGAATCATAATTTCTTGAGTTAAAAAGTTTTGCTAAACTCTCAAATGGAACTTTATAATGAATATTACTGAATGAATGAATAAATGAATGAAGGTATGAATGAATGAATGAATGAATGAATGAATTCCTGTTCGTGACAGTTTGTTTACCCTGAATTTAATTCAAATATATTTATGAGGATTTAGTCAGATTGCAGTATTTTCATGTTCCACATTTCCATTATTTAACCTGCTATGAATAGATAGATTTCCCCTTTAAGGTACAGTTGCTATCTGGAACGGGTATTAAATGGGTTTCCGGTCATTGTGCCTCCCAGCCTAATGAGTGGGGAGAGCCAGCAAATCTCTGGTAACTCACAGCAGCAAGCTACTGGGAGAGTAGCAGTTGTTTGAGGGCCACTTTCACCCAAGCATCATGGTGATGGAAGAAGAGCGGAATTAAAAATACAAAATGGAAGGATATTTCCGCAAGTAAAAATTAAAACTAAAGACACAGAACCTGCAGTCAGAAGCTAGTGGTTACAGTCACCTTTGTGTCCAAATTGCTGATCAGTGTCAACTTCAAACTCAGCATTGAGGCATTGCCCTGCAGTAGATCCCCCTGTGCTAAATCCTGTGACAGGCTATGGAGAGGACCCAGGGCGAGGGAAGGACAGGGATGGTGATGGGAGAACCAGCCCTGTCCGTAGAAATTATGAAAGAGCTTTGAACGTTGACATCTTCTCTGAACTTCATCAGACATTCAGGATATATTTAGTTTAGTTTTAGTTTAGAGATACAGCATGGAAACTGGCCCTTCGGCCCACAAAGTCCGCACCAACCACCGATCCCCACACATTAACACTACCCTATGCACACTAGGGACAATTTCTTTTACATTTACACCAAGCCAATTAACCTACAAACCTGTACGTCTCTGGAGTGTGGGAGGAAACCAAAGAGCTCGGAGAAAACCAACGCAATTCACGGGGAGAACGGACTTACTCCGTACGGACAGCACCCGTAGTTAAGATCGAACCCGGGTCTCTGGCGCTGTAAGGCAGCAACTCTACCGTTACGCCACTCTGCCGTCCAATAATTACGCCCAAATTTTATTGGATATAATTAATTTTTGGAACCCAACAAATATCTAGAATTAAAATGTTTTATTTTATGCGGTTGTTTGCAATTTGTATCCTTTGCCACACCCTTTAGGTTGAATGGTTTGAAGATCTGAAGTTGAAGTGGTATTGCCTGCCAGCTGTTTCTAACATGCTTCTGGATATTGGAGGCCTTGAGTTTCCAGCTTGTCCTTTCAATGGGTGGTACATGGGCACAGAAATTGGAGTCCGAAATTTCTGTGATGCATCTCGCTACTCTGTACTAGAGGTAACTTTTAATTCCTGCTCAGAACTCGGAATATTTCTGATAATCTTGTGTTAAATCACAAAACAAAAGAAATTATTTTTAAAGGTCTGCAAAAGAGCAGAACAAACAAAAGAAGGAACTTGCATTTTTAAAGGAACTTTAACAGTCTTTGCTTTGCCTTGGTTGTGAATGTTCATAAGGTCATCAGTGATAGGAGCAGAGTTAGACCATTCGCCCATCAAGTCTACTTCGCCATTCAATCATGGCTGATCTATCTCCCCCCCCTCAACCCCATTCTCCTGCCTTCTCCCCTTAACTCCTGACACCCGTACTAATCATGAATCTATCTCTGCCTTAAAAAATATCCATTGACTTGGCCTCCACAACCTTCTGTGGCAATGAATTCTACAGATTCACCACCCTCTAACTCAGCGTTTCTCAACCTTTTTACCCTTGCGGAACCCTTGAAATAATTTTCATCTCAGGGAACCCCTTCATAAAAATTATTAAATATCTTTATTAATCTCTTTCTTCCTTTCATAAACTTAAAGTTCATAAGGCAAACATAATATATTTTTCTGATAACTAGTTTAAGCAAAAAATAACACGTTTTTCTCAGGTTTATTGACAATGCAAAAAAAAACTGAAATCAAACTTGAGGGACTGTACCTGCACGCCAGGAAGCACAGACAGACAGGACTGATGCAGACCGTGCATGCGTCTGTACTCGAGTGAATCACTTGATGATACATGAATCCGTCACGTACAGCTCCTGTCCACCATAGGGGTGATGGTGATGGGAGAACCAGCCAGTCCATAGAAATCATGAAAGAGCTTTGGACTTTGCCACCATCATAGAAACATGGAAACATAGAAAATAGGTGCAGGAGGAGGCCATTCGGCGCTTCGAGCAAGCCCTGCCATTCATTGTGATCATGGCTGATCATTCCCAATCAATAACCCGTGCCTGCCTTCTCCTCATATCCCTTGATTCCATTAGTCGCTAGAGCTCTACCTAACTCTCTCTTAAATCCATCCAGTGATTTGGCCTCCACTGCCCTCTGTGGCAGGGAATTCCACAAATTCACAACTCTCTGGGTGAAAAAGTTTTTTCTCACCTCAGTCTTAAATGGCCTCACCTTTATTCTAAGACTGTGGCCCCTGGTTCTGGACTCGCCCAACATTGGGAACATTGTTCCTGCATCTAGCTTGTCCAGTCCTTTGAACTTCAACAGACATTCAGGGTAGATAGTAATTAATCCTTGGAACTAAACAATTTCAATAATTAAAACACAGAAAACCATTTCAAACAAACCTCCAAAAATGAAGATGCAAATACTTTCTCACTAACTTGTCCCTTCATTGAGGACAATCACAGGGTTGTTATTAATGTGGGGCAGGTTCTTCAAGCAGATTCCCCACTGTGTATACCAGGGCATTGCTGTAACCTGGCATACATGTAATGGCAAGGCATGAGTTGGAGAGATGCTGCTATCAGGCCTGCATTCCCAAATGCATGTGTGGAAATTTTGAACCAGTAAGCAATTGCGCAGGAAAATATTGGAACTTTCGACATGTACCGCAAAACCCAACTCATTTTCTTTCGCAAGATAGACACAAAAAGCTGGAGTAACTCAGCGGGTCAGAGAGCATCTCTGGGGAAAAGGAATAGGTGATGTATCGGGTCGAGACCCTTCTTCAGACCCTCTTCCTTCTTCGGTTTAAACCAGCTTCTGCAGTTCCTTCCTACTCATTTTCTTTCTGAGCGAGAGAACATGTTGGCGAAGATCTGTTAGATTCTTTAACCGAATCAGTATCTCTCTCCCCACACTAGGTCATTCTGTGCAGCACACAGTTCCATTTTAACACTCCAAATACCTTGTGTTCTTAGGCAGAAATACTTGTAAAATCTTTGATTAAACAATGCACGATAGCCATGAGGCTAAAATTGTCTTCTTTTTAAAAGTCAATTCATCTTAAAATATCCCTTCTTTATATTTGAGGAGAACTAACATTGGGATAAGCCACCATCTAATTGATTTAGACAGCTCTGATTCCCTCGTCGAGCAAACTGATGACATCTGACAGCCCACAGTTCCAGCTTTCAACTGATATAATAGCTGAACACAGATGACCTTCCATCCTGCTGGAAAAAGCTGATTGTTCCGTGGAGAAAACTGAGCAGACTGACAGGAATGGCACCCTGAACAAGTGACAGTGGGATATGGCTGCCAGCCGACGTTTTATGCTCTGGCATTCGCGTATGACTTTCCTGCTAAGCACGTGTGTCCATTTATGTATTTTACAACCAAAGCATCATTTAAAAATCTATGAAGCCGTTAAAACAATAGATTGTCTTTTTGAAATATTGCAAAAATTGGAATAACCGCAAAGGATTGAGTTAACTTGCAACATTCTGGAGTAACACTAGGTGCTTCTACTTGTAAGGTCACATCTAAATTTATAAGTTGGTTATATATTTTATATATATATTTATATATATATATATATATATATATATATATACATACACACACACACCACACTTATATACAGTATATGTGTATATATACATAATTATATATATACACACACTGAACTTTTTTTCTCATTTATTATATTGTTTACAGAGTACTGTGTTTACATATTCTGTTGTGCTGCTGCAAGTAAGAATTTCACTGCTCTATCTGGGACATATAACAATTACACACTCTTGACTCTTGACTATAACGTCCAGATAAGATACATCAACCTGTAATTTTTCTCTATTTGGTGTGTTTGGCCTTAAGATTATTTTTGAAGATCCATGCTGGCATTTCATGCAGAACTGTAAGGTGTTGCATTTTTGGAAGTCAATCCAGGGCAGGAACTTCACAGTGAATGGCAGGGGTCAGGGGAGTGTTGTAGAGCAGAGGGATCTAGGAGTGCAGTTGAAAGTGGCATCACAGATAGATTGGGCGGACAAGAAGGCTTTCGGCCCATTGAGTTTGATCAGTCAAGATATTGAGTATAGAGGTTAGATACATAGATACATAGAAAATAGGTGCAGGAGTAGGCCATTCGGCACTTCGAGCCTGCACCGCCATTCAGTATGATCATGGCTGATCATCCAACTCAATATCCCGTACCTGCCTTCTCTCCATACCCCTTGATCCCTTTAGCGACAAGGGCCACATCTAACTCCCTCTTAAATATAGCCAATGAACTGGCCTCAACTACCCTCTGTGGCAGAGAGTTCCAGAGATTCACCACTCTCTGTGTGAAAAAGATTTTTCTCATCTCGGTCTTAAAGGATGTCCCCCTTATCCTTAAGCTGTGACCCCTTGTCCTGGACTTCCCCAACATCGGGAACAATCTTCCTGCATCTAGCCTGTCCAACCCCATTAGAATCCTGTAAGTTTCTATAAGATCCCCTCTCAATCTCCTAAATTCTAGCGAGTATAAGCCGAGTCTATCCAGTCTTTCTTCATATGAAAGTCCTGACATCCCAGGAATCAGTCTGGTGAACCTTCTCTGCACTCCCTCTATGGCTATAATGTCCTTCCTCAGATTTGGAGACCAAAACTGTACGCAATACTCCTGGTCTCACCAAGACCCTGTACAACTGCAGTAGAACCTCCCTGCTCCTATACTCAAATCATTTTGCTATGAAAGCTAACATACCATTCGCTTTCTTCACTGCCTGCTGCACCTGCATGCCTACTTTCAATGACTGGTGTACCATGACACCCAGGTCTCGCTGCATCTCCCCTTTTCCTAATCGGCCACCATTTAGAAAGCAAACTATTGCTTTCCTGTTTTTGCCACCAAAGTGGATAACCTCACATTTATCCACATTATACTGCATCTGCCAAACATTTGCCCACTCACCCAGCCTATCCAAGTCACCTTGCAGTCCCCTAGCATCCTCCTCACAGCTAACACTGCCCCCCAGCTTAGTGTCATCCGCAAACTTGGAGATGTTGCCTTCAATTCCCTCATCCAGTTCATTAATATAAATTGTAAATAGCTGGGGTCCCAGCACTGAGCCTTGTGGTACCACACTAGTCACTGCCTGCCATTGTGAAAAGGACCCGTTTACTCCTACTCTTTGCTTCCTGTTTGCCAGCCAGTTCTCTATCCACATCAATACTGAACCCCCAATACCGTGTGCTTTAAGTTTGTATACTAATCTCTTATGTGGGACCTTGTCGAAAGCCTTCTGAAAGTCCAGATACATCACATCCACTGGTTCTCGTCTATCCACTCTACTAGTTACATCCTCGAAAAATTCTATAAGATTTGTCAGACATGATTTACCTTTCGTAAATCCATGCTGACTTTGTCCAATGATTTCACCACTTTCCAAATGTGCTGCTATCCCATCTTTAATAACTGACTCTAGCAGTTTCCCCACTACCGATGTTAGACTAACTGGTCTGTAATTCCCCGTTTTCTCTCTCCCTCCCTTCTTAAAAAGTGGGGTTACGTTTGCTACCCTCCAATCCTCAGGAACTACTCCAGAATCTAAAGAGTTTTGAAAAATTATCACTAATGCATCCACTATTTCTGGAGCTACTTCCTTAAGTACTCTGGGATGCAGCCTATCTGGCCCTGGTGATTTATCGGCCTTTAATCCATTCAATTTACCCAACACCACTTCCCGACTAACCTGGATTTCACTCAGTTCCTCCATCTCCTTTGACCCGCGGTCCCCTGCTATTTCCGGCAGATTATTTATGTCTTCCTTAGTGAAGACGGAACCAAAGTAGTTATTCAATTGGTCCACCATATCCTTGTTCCCCATGATCTATTCACCTGTTTCTGACTGCAAGGGACCTACATTTGTTTTAACTAATCTCTTTCTCTTCACATATCTATAAAAACTTTTGCAGTCAGCTTTTATGTTCCCTGCCAGTTTTCTTTCATAATCTATTTTCTCTTTCCTAATTAAGCCCTTTGTCCTCCTCTGCTGGTCTCCTGAATTTCTCCCAGTCCTCTGGTATGCTGCTTTTTCTGGCTAATTTGTACGCATCATCTTTTGCTTTGATACAATCCCTGATGCCTTCCATTGCATATCCACCGTCAACCCTTTTAGAACTAATTGCCAGTCAATCTTGGCCAATTCACGTCTCATACCCTCAAAGTTACCTTTCTTTAAGTTCAGAACCATTGTTTCTGAATTAACAATGTCACTCTCCATCTTAATGAAGAACTCAACCATATTATGGTCACTCTTGCCCAAGGAGGCACGCACAACAAGACTGCTAACTAACCCTTCCTCATTACTCAATACCCAGTCTAGAATAGCCTGCTCTCTCTACATGTTGGTTTAGATAACTATCCCGCATACATTCCAAGAAATCCTCTTCCTCAGCACCCCTGCCAATTTGATTCACCCAATCTGTATGTAGATTGAAGTCACCCATTCTAACTGTTTTGCCTTTGTTGCACGCATTTCTAATTTCCTGTTTGATGCCATCCCCAACTTCACTACTACTGTTAGGTGGCCTGTACACAATACCCACCAGCGTTTTCTGCCCCTTAGTGTTTCGCAGCTCTACCCATCCCGATTCCACATCCTCCAAGCTAATGTCCTTCCTTTCCACTGCGTTAATCTCCTCTCTAACCAGCAACGCTACCCCACCTCCTTTTCCTTTCTCTCTATCCCTCCTGAATATTGAATATCCCTGGGTGTTCAGCTCCCACTCTTGATCACCCTGGAGCCATGTCTCCGTGATCCCAACTATATCATAATCATTAATAGCTATCTGCACGTTCAACTCATCCACCTTATTACGAATGCTCCTTGCATTGAGACACAAAGCCTTCAGGCTTGTTTTTACAACGCTCTTACCCCTTTTACAATTATGTTGAAAATTGGCCCTTTTTGATTTTTGTCCTGGATTTGTCTGCCTGCCACTTTTACTTTTCACCTTGCTACCTATTGCTTCCGCACGCATTTTACACCCCTCTGTTTCTCTGCTCACCCATTTAAGAACCCCACCACCTCTTATTCTCTGATTATTATTGTTTTCTTCTTTCCCCCCTACATGTTGGGTCTAAGTGCTTTCCTTCTCTGCCTCCTGCCTCACACACTGTCTAATAGCTTTCTCTATTTGAGTCCCTCCCCCCAACCGTTCTAGTTTAAAGTCTCCCCAGTAGCCTTTGCAAATCTCCCCGCCAGGATATTGGTCCCCCTCAGGTTCAAGTGCAACCCATCCTTTTTGTACAGGTCGCCCCTTCCACAAAAGAGGTCCCAATGATCCAGAAATTTGAATCCTTGCCCTCTGCACCAGTCCTTCAGCCACGCATTTATCCTCCACCTCGCTCCATTCCTACTCTCACTGTCGCGTGGCACAGGCAGTAATCCCGAGATTGTTACCTTTGCTGTCCTTCTCCTTAACTCCCCTCCTAACTCCCTAAATTCTCCTTTCAGGACCTCTTCTCTTTTTTTACCTATGTCATTGGTACCTATATGTACCACGACCTCGGGCTCCTCTCCCTCCCCTTTCAGGATATCTTGGACACGTTGAGACACATCACAGACCCTGGCACCAGGGAGGCAAACTACCATCCGGATCTCCCGACTGCGTCCACAGAATCTCCTGTCTGACCCCCTAACTATAGAGTCCCCTATTACTAATGCCCTCCTCTTCTTTTCCTTACCCTTCTGAGCAACAGGACCGGTCTCTGTACCGGAGGCCCGGCCGCTGTCGCTACCCCCAGGTAGGCTGTCATCCCCAACAGTACTCAAACAGGAGTACTTATTGTCAAGGTGTACAGCCACCGGGGTACTCTCTAGTCCCTGCCAGTGCCCCTTTCCTCTCCCAACCGTGACCCACTTGCCTGCCTCCTGTGGTCTTGGAGTGACCACCTCCCTGTAACTCCTCTCAATGGCTTCGTCGCTCTCCCTGACCAGACGGAGGTCATCGAGCTGCTGCTCCAGGTTCCTAATACGGTCCCTTAGGAGCCCCATCTCGATGCACCTGGCGCAGATGTGGATGTCTGTAAGGCTGTCAGATTCCTTGACCTCCCACATCTGACATCCAGAACAGTAAACTGCCCTGGCACTTATACTCCCCTTACCCTGGATACAATACATCTGACATCCAGAACAGTAAACTGCCCTGGCACTCATACTCCCCTTACCCTGGATACAATACATCTGACATCCAGAACAGTAAACTGCCCTGGCACTCATACTCCCCTTACCCTGGATACAATACATCTGACATCCAGAACAGTAAACTGCCCTGGCCCTCATACTCCCCTTTCCCTGGATACAATATAATGTACAATACAATGTACAATACAATACAATCAGCAGGGATCCGACTCCCAATCAGCTGCTCCCTCTTGTGTGCTTCCACCAATCAGCGGCTTCCTTAAGCCCACTTGTTTTTGAAGTGCGAGTGGAACTTGGAACGTTGCAGATTTCGGTTCCTCCTCCCTCTGCGACCGCTCCAACGGCTTTCGGGCCTCTGTAAGAAGCAAGCCCCGCGCTCCACATTAACTCCTACCGCTCGGGTGTAGCTCTTCCCTCTGCGACCTCTCCAACGGCTCTCGGGCCTCTGTAAGGTTGGGATGTTATGTTGCAGTTGTACAAGACTTTATTGAGGTCCCATTTGGAGTATTGCTTTCAGTTTAGGTCACCCTTCTGTAGGAAAGATGATGTTAAGCTGGAAAGAGTGCAGAGAAGACTTACAAGGATGTTGCCAGGACTTGAGGAACTGAGATATAGGGAGAGGTTAGACAGGCTATTCTTCATGAGTGGAATAGATGAGGTAATTGCACAGTCTCTTACCCAGAGTTGAGGGAAACAAAAACCAGACAATATAGGATTATGGTGAGAGGGGAATTATTTAATAGGAACCTAAGGGGCAACCTTTGTCTCCCCGAGGGTGGTAGGTATATGGAACACGCTGCTAGCAGGGGTAGTTGAGGGCGGTACCACAACAACATTTAAAAGATATTTGGGCAGGTACATGGATACAAAAGGTTTAGAGCGACATGGGCCAAATGTGGCCAGGCGAGACTAGTGTAGAGGGCCATCTTGGTCAGTTTGGGCAAGGGTCTTTTTCCACGCTGTATGACTCTATGACTCAATGCTATTGAAAATGTCTGATGTTCCTGAGAAATGCATTCAGCTTTCAGAAATGAACTAAGTCCTTTAGTACAAACAGTTTAGTTCACCCAACTAATCAAAGGGGAGGATATACAGTGTTTCTTTCACAAAGTTCTTTCATCTGCATCAGAAGCAGCACTAATAATGATATTAAATTCAGGACTGGCATGTTCCAGTAAAGAGGGATTGAGATGGTTAAGTAAGGGAACCTTGGATGACTAAAGAGGTTGTAAAATTGGTCAGAAAGAAAAAGGTCGTGTATACAAGGTTGAAGAAGATGGGGAAGGTTGGGGAAAAGATTTAATAGGAATCCGAGGGGTAACTTTTTCACACAAATAGTGGTGGGTGTATGGAACAAGCTGCCAGAGGAGGTAGTTGAGGCTGGGACTATCCCATAGTTTAAGAGACAGTTAGAGAGGTACATGGATAGGATAGGTTTGGAGAGATATGGACCAAGCGCAGGCAAGTGGGACTAGTGTAGCTGGGACATTGTTGGCCGGTGTGGGCAAGTTGGGCCGAAGGGCCTGTTTCCACACTGTATCACTCTACGGCTCTTTGACTTTGATGAATTCACATTGGTCGTTTGAGGGATAAAAGGAAGGAGGAAAGATCTCAAGCAGATTAATAGAAATGGATTTGACAAGTCTGGTTAAAGAAAATGTCAGGCTTTTTATACCTCCATTAAAAACACGATGGTAACACGGGAGAAGTTAAGTTTGTTCAAGGATAAATGAATGAATTTTTGTTTGGAATCTAGCAAAATCAGGAGATGTAGGCAAGGTACTATTAAGTCTGTCTATGTTCATCAAGGAGAAGAACATAGGGGACAATGAGATCAGTGTGAAGAATACTTCCCACTGTATGGACAGGGCAGTTTGAGATCAAGAAGGAGGAGGTGCTGGGGCTCTTGAAGAGCATTAATTTGAATAAACCCCCAGGGTGATGGGGTCTATCCCAAATTATTGAGGAAAGGCAAGGGAGAAGTTTGTGGGAGCTTTGATGAAGATCTTTGCATCTTATCTAGCCACAGACGAGGTCCCAGAAAACTGGAGAATAACTAACGTTGTTCCTTTATTTACTGTAAGTAGAGAGAATTCAGGGAACTATAGGCTGGTGAGCCTTGTGTCAGTAATAGGGAAACTATGGGAGGGAATTCTTCAGGATAAAATTGACTTCCATTTGGATGAGAATGGGTTAATTAGGGACAGTCAGTATGGCATTGTACATGACAGGTCACGTCTTACTAATTTAATTGCATTTTTTGAGGAGGTAACAAAGGTGATCAATGAGGGTAAGCCAGTGGATTTTACATAAATTCTGCATTAATTTTAATGGCATTTGATAAAGTCCCCTATGGTGCGCTGATCCAGAAGAATAAGATGCATGAGATTAACAGTGACTGGATCATACGGTGTCATAACTTTCTTGCTAATATAAGACATAAGGATGTCAGGGAAGATCAATATTTGGGTTGGAGGTCTGTGATCAGTGGAGTTCTGCAGGGATCTGTGCTGGGACATTTGTTGTTTTGTGATATATATAAATGACTTGGATGTATATGTAGATGGTGTTTGGTTAGTAAGTTTGCACTCTGTGCTATTCCACTCATGAATAATAGCCTGGCCAACCTCTCCTTATTCTTCAGGCCCTCAAGTTTGGTTAGTAAATTTTGTTAGTAAATTACACAAATGAAAAGAGCTATTTTGGAGAAATTGTAAGTGCTAAAATATTTCTATGTAATCTTCCTACAGGATGTGGCAAAGCGAATAGGACTCAACACTGGAAATATATATTCTCTTTGGAAAGACCTGGCATTAGTAGAAATAAATATTGCTGTCCTACACAGTTTTCAGGTACATAGATGTTTCACTGAAAAAAATAATTCCAAATCAATAAGTAAAGAATGTATGGGCTCATTGAAAGTTCTGCTTATTTAGTCTAATAAAGTGACAATTATGGACCATCATTCTGCTGCGGAGTCCTTCATGAAACACATGGACAATGAATATAGATGCCGAGGAGGTTGTCCCGCAGATTGGGTGTGGATTGTCCCCCCAATGTCAGGAAGCATCACACCTGTCTTCCATCAAGAGATGCTAAACTATCACCTGAGCCCATCATTTGAATATCAGGTAAGCTGATACTATTTTTAGTTTCGTTTTTCATTGTCAAGTTGGTTCCTTATCAGGAATTCTTATCATTTTATCACTCCGATTTATTTAAGATCAACCTATTTAACACAGATGCCCACGTGGAGCCTGAAGGGGTGTTATATTTCCATCACCGAGGCAGAAATGCTCTTAATGTTGAAGAACAACATTGTCATATTAAATGCAACTGCCTACAACCATACTTATCCAAGGAAGTGCTGCAAATTTATTGCAGTCCCTCGACATTAAGTTATTCAGAGGATAAGAACTGTGTAAATCTGATGACAGAGAAGTGTAGATTTGAGAGCACCAAATGAAAGAGATAATGAGTAAAGTGTGGGAGGGAAAGGGGACATGTGACACATGTCAGGTTGATAAGCAAATTGGAACCTGGTTCAAAATGAAATAGGAAGAACACAAAGAGGCTTTGAACATAGATTATAGCACTTAATGTAAGATAAAACATAACACAACAGTTTTCAGCCATATACTGTAGGTAGTGGGTAGGAGGAGGGGTGGAGCATATTAGAGACTGAAAGGTGATCAATGTATGGATATTAAAGGAATAGTTGAAGAATACAAGGTTTACATTAGATATACTTACCAAGGGCATTGCAGAAGTTTATATAGGAGGGGAAATAATAGGGATAATTGATGGAGTTAGAATTGACATGCAGAAAGTTAGGGAAGTTGACATGCAGAAAGTCCCATTGGAATTCTCTGCCTCAGAGGGCGGTGGAGGCGGGTTCTCTGGATGCTTTCAAGAGAGCTAGATAGGGCTCTTAAAAATAGCGGAGTCAGGGGATATGGGGAGAAGGCAGGAACGGGGTACTAATTGGGGATGATCAGCCATGATCACATTAAATGGCGGTGCTGGCTCGAAGGGCTGAATGGCCTACTCCTGTACCTATTGTCTATTGTCTATTGTCTAGTTTCATTAAAGTGGATCAGTTTTCATGTCTAGATGAGGTTAGCACAGAATGCAAAGGGAAATGGGAATGGTGTTTGTAGAAGGCCTGGCCAGAGCTTTCTGATCCACCCACATTCATATTGCGGATTGTCATTCCTTTCTCAACTTATGTCGTCAGTGCCAGCATGTACCACAGCCATCCACCATCCACCCTCATCCTTCATAATATCATCAGGCCATCCTGACACATTCTTGCACCCAGCACCAAGGAAGCACTGTACTGTAATTATGCTCCTAAAGCTTACCCCCTTAGTCTGGTTCAGTAAAACAGTGAGTCAAGCACTGGATCAACTAACTCTTTATTCTCACTCACACAAACGAACTTCCTATACGATACCTAACCAACACAGTGGGTCCGATCCTTGTCTCTACTAATCCAAGCCCTTCAGCCTCGTGCGAATAGACACCTCCAGACAGTCAACACAGTCCCAAGTGCACTTCCAGAAGATCGACTCCGATCCATGTGGTGTCCCCTGTTTTATACTGTATCGGACCCATGGCGCGAAAATACATGGGGAGTGGAGGGCAACCCCTACAAGCCAATCACAAATAAAAATCATATAATACATTTATTGACAGATCCCTAACCCAATCACAAAATACCCCATTACATTGTTTCCACAGAAGGTTCTAGTTGGAAGACAGTTCACCAAAGTAAAGAAACATTTCCCCAGGTAATATGAACAATTTGAACAAGGCTCCATACTTTGACCAATCACAAGATAACAGCACAACGACTCTGCAACATAATTAACAATACCATACAACATCCCAATCTATAACCAATCCTGATCATGCATTGGCAACCCAGCTCAGCTCTTTCTGCAAAACCCTCATACATACTAACAATAGAGGGGACATCTGGACATCACCTTGTACTTAACTTCCTCCCAGGGTCCAAACACCTTGGAGCCATGAGCCTCCTGGCTTTGCAGCTTTTCACAGAAAGAGAACAAGCAGGCTTTGCAAATGCAGAGATCCTCCATTTTGTGACATACTTAGTTGGCCAATATTATCAATACCATCGTGAAAATTGTTTATGGCCACAGAAATGTACTCCTATTAGAAATGAATCCCCTATTGCGAAAGCTCTAGCTCCATCAATCTTTTTTCTCCACTTCTAAACAATTGAAATTGACTGCTTAGAAGTGCCGCCCCTTTAACCATGTCAACAGTATTGGAGATGATATATCTGTTTGAGTGGGCCATGGCCACAGGGAACTCCTGCACTATTTGTCCATGCTCATTCCTCTGCTTGGTCGTTATTTACCCTTTCTCTTCCACTTTGTCAACTGTGCTATCTATAACGTGGCACTGCTTATCTGTTTCTTATCTTCTTAGGAACACACCAAACAGATGATGGAGGCAAAGATGCTTGCAGAAATTAAACGTTACACTGAGAGTGATTTTTCTTTTGACACTTGTTTTTCCTAGATTTCATTTTAAAATGTCATTAAGCAGTTTTACACTCTCCCGAATTCAAGGATCATCCAGAGTGCCAATGACATATAAAATATGTAGAGTGCTTCAGGGACAACGTTTCCCCTGGTAAAGAGTCTATAACTCGTGCAGCAGACTTGATGAGCTGAATGGCCTAATTCTGTTCCTATGTCTTGTCTTAGTCCAACAATGGAGCCTTGGTGAGACTGTGCACACTATACAGTTTCAGCCTCCCTATCCAAAAAAGCAAAGGCATGCAATGGAGAGGGTGTGGCAAATATTCACCAGATTGGTCGCTTATATGACAGGCCAATCTCATATGAGGGGATATATTTCAAAGTATGAAAGACCTCTATTGTCATGGGTTTAGAAGAATGGAGACACTTTATTGAGACATATAAAAACTGTAGAGGACTTCAGGGATGATGTTTTCCCTAATGAAGGATCACAGTTATCCCTAAAGGGTACCTTATTTAGGACATAACAGTGGAGAACTTTCTTCATGCAGAGCTTGGAGGATCTTTGGAAATCTTTGGAGGTACTGTCATTGATAGCATTTGAAACATAGTTTAATACATTTATCAAAGGAATTGAGGGGTATTGTGATGAAGCAGGAAAGTAGAGCTGAGGTGGACTATCAGTCACGTTCTGCGGTGGAACAGGCACAAGTAGCCAAGTGGCCTCCACCAGCTCCCATTTCTTCCCATGATCTCCCTATAACATTGCATGTCTGGAAGTTAACTGTGTTCTCTGATTTTACTCATGCAGTTAGACCCATGGTTGACTCATGTGTGGAAAGGAGCTAATGGAACTCCCACCAAGAAGAGAATTATTGGATTTAAAAAACTAGCAAAGTAAGTTTATTTTTGCAACTAACACCCTATTGTTTATAAAAGCAAAACACTCTAAGAAGCTATGTAGATTTTAATATTTCAATTAGATTTAACATTTAAATTTGTTTAAGGTGATGAGTATCCAATAGTTTAAATTAACTATTAAATTTGCAGTATCATTTCTCCTGATGCATTAGAAATCTTACATCGATCCTAAGGCTGGGATAGGCTCAATCACAGTATGGGGAGAACACAACACATGCATGAGTGGGATCTATGTTATAAAAGCCAAAATAGTGTAAAGAAATGCAATCACAGCATCAAAATTAAATAATTCTGATAGTATATGTATAGACTTTACTTGGGGTATGAGAAAGTTATACTTTTTATTTGATGTAACCATTCTTTTGTCAAGCATTCTGACTATGCCTTCATTGTTCTCCATTAAACATGGTTCGCAACACTAGTAACTCCGCAAGTTTGGAGAGATTAAATATTTGCACTTGGCATTGCTCGCCCATAGAGTGTTGGGGTTAGATTATCCTTGCCCAGGAGCCACTGTGGGAGTGTCTTCACAAGAAGTTCTACAGCAGTTCAGGAAGTTGGCTCACCAACATGTTTTCAAGGGAAATGATTGATAGATAATAAATGCCAGTGACACCCAGATCCTAAAGTATGACTTTAAAAATGTCCTTTCAAAATCATACTGACATTGAACAATTGCTGGAAACAGGTTATGGAATGGTTGCAATGTGGTTCTACTACTACTAGATAAGACCCATAATAAAAATGTCAGAAAAAAATCTGACTGCATGAGATCGCACCTCAGGCAGAGGAGAATTTAATTTCAAATCAGATAATGAATCTAGAATACAATGTAGCATTAATAATGATGGTTATGAAACTACCAGACTGTCAAAAAAAGCCCATCTGATCCATGTATGTCCTTCAAAGATGGAAGCCTCACTATCCTTATTCAGTCTGGTCTTTATGTGAGTCATGACCTACCAATGTTGTTATCTCTTAACTAAACTCTGAAATGGTGAGGAAACCATTCATGGGAAAATAATGTTGGGAGATAAATGTTGGTGTGGCTCACTATGCTTAGATCCCAAGAATGAATACATGAAAATAAACTTAACTCACAAACTGGACAAGAGGCAGGATCCATGGTCAGGTACCAACTTGTGGGGACATTCCTTCAAAAGACCCATCATTACCTGATCTGTGAAGTCTACTTGTTCTAATTCTCTGTTATTTTCATTTGAAAAAGGGCTGTGAAGTTCTCAACCAAGTTGATGAGACAAGCAATGGCTAAACGAGTAAAAGCTAACATCTTGTACGCTACGGAAACTGGGAAGTCGCAGTCCTATGCAAAAACGCTGTGTGAAATCTTTAAGCATGCTTTTGATGCAAAGGTGAGAAAGATATTTATTTTAATTGCACTCCTTTAAGTTATTTTTCACAAAGGAATGTTACAATGATTGATTTGCACAATGGGTGAGATTTTCCTGGAAGAGTGTTCAGGTTCATCAAGTCTAGGCAACATTGAATTCCCTGATTGTCCTTTATCTAAATAATTCAAAAGAAAATTAAGAGCGTTGCTTTGCTAGTCTGTGCTTTGACCCAATCTGGTGTCTGCTATTCTCACAACCCATTGCAGTGAACCTTGCTGTGGATCTAGAAAAGGGAGAATAGTGGAATTATTATACACAGAGAGTAGATGGAAATGTGAGCAAAACAAGGAAAGTGTGACCAGTCCAGTTAAGTACAATGGTTAGCACAGACATGGTGGGCCAAAGGGCCTGTTCCAATACTGTACAATTCTGACTCTATAACTCTATAACATATCTCCTTCTCTCAATGTGAATAGACAACACCAAATTATATCAGCTCTACATAGCCAGGGAAAACAGATGGCCATATAAATACAGGTATATGCTCAGACTTCTGTGTACCAATGTTTCCTCTGGTGGCATTAGTAATGTTTAAAAGAGACTCTAGTACAGCTGCCTATTGCCTCAAATTACAAGTTAAAGGCTAGCACAATGTATTCCTGGGGCTCTTTAGCACTTACTTCAGAGGAGCCCCAGATGTGGTCATACTTTGACTAGACGATAGACACAAAAAGCTGGAGTAACTCAGTGAGCCAGACAGCATCTAGGAGAAAAGGAATTGGTGATGTTTCGGTTCAAGACCCTTCTTCAGAAGTAGAAGACATACCATATCCAGGAACTTGGTCCAATCATCTTAACATCAATGGAGAGATTAGAATATCTACAGTATATACGACAAGTATAGTTTTCATAGAATTGTTTGAAAGATACAGCTTGGAGACATGCTTTGCAGCCCACCCAGTCCACACCGGCCACCGATCACCCGTTCAGTCTAATTCTGTTATCCCACTTTCTCATTTACTCCCTACACAACAGAGGCAATTAACTGAAGCCAACCAACCTACAAAATACAGGGATTTGGGAGGAAACTAATGCACCTGGAGGAAAGCCCCACTGTTTTGGGAGAACACAGAAACTCCACACAGACAGCACCCGAGGTCGGGATGGAACCTGGTTCTCTGGTGCTGTGAGGCAACTTGCTGCACCACTGTGCCATGCTAATGAACAGTCATCAGGGATTTCAAAGGGAAAATCTTGTTTTAATATCCTCGCTGAATTTTTAAGCGATAGCACAGAGTGTATATAATGGTTATTCAATAAATGTAATTTATCAAGATTTTCAACACATCATCATAAAGGAGCACAAGAATAGACTACTGAATAAGGTCAGAGAATGAAGGGTCAGGGGACAAGAGCAGAGTGAACTGCTAATTGGCTTTAGGGCAGGAAAACAGTGAGAGTGTAAAGTTACACTGGATGAGAGGCAGATGTTTTTTCGCAAGCTTCAGCCTTGGGATCATAGCTATTCAATATTTCTGAATTTGATGTGATACTAAATGGGTGGTGGGCTGGAGTGGAGGGACGATAGTACTGAGAAGATTTGATGATGTACTGGAGGGCATTCATAGATGCAGAATGGGCAAATAATTCAATTCAACAGAGGTTACTACGAGGTACAGGTAGTCCCTGGATACGTTACTCTGACCTCTCTGTAAACTGATTTTTCCGCGAGGCAAATGTGATGAATATCCCCCAAAACCAAGACAAAATGCCTTTGGCTTCAATAATTGTGCCTCCCCTTCCCGATTTAGAAGCATTATTTTTTCCTCAAAAGATTTTTCCACCAGCTGAACGGAGGATAATAAAACCACCAGGTTCAGGAGCAGCTCCATTCCTTCAACCATCAGGTTCTTGAACTGACATGCACAACCTTGACCCTACCTCTGCAATGGACCACCTCTCACAACACCATGCACTTGTTTTCCAATTGTGTATTGCACTAATATCTTGTGTTTGCACGTAGACAAAAATGCTGGAGAAACTCATGGGGTGAGGCAGCATCTATGGGCCAGGTCTGGGTTAGGATGTGGTCGTAGAGTTGGAGGGAAGGGGGGATCACAGAGGGGTGGCAGTGAGAGAGGAGGTTGTTAAACTGTCTTCGGAGGGAGAAGGAGAACTTCCTCAAAGTAGGCATACCTTGAGGAGATTTCGCAGTGGAGTAGACAAAATGTTTAAGAAGGAACTGCAGATGCTGGAAAATTGAAGGTAGACAAAAATGCTGGAGAAACTCAGCGGGTGAGGCAGCTTCTATGGACAGCATCTATCTATCTTGTTTTTGCACAGTCTTTTTCTTTTCACTGTCTTGTAGAATTTGTGTGTAATTGGTATATAATTGACATTTTCATATGTTGTCTGATTCTATATGTTGGTGATGCTGCTGCAAATAATATTTTCATTGTATCTGTACCTCACTGTACTTGTGCATAGGGCAATAAACACAACCTGAACACGCTGTTTACTTAGTAAAGGCTAGTTTGTTTGGTTGAGAATGAAAAGGTTAGAGAGAGATTACTGAAGGTATGTTTGGTTGATTGGTTTGGAACAGAGCAACTAAAGCTAAACTAAAGCTAACAATGAACCATTCTAAGGTACACAAAAATGCTGGAGAAACTCAGCGGGTGCAGCAGCATCTACGGAGCGAAGGAAATAGGCCACAAAAATGCTGGAGAAACTCAGCGGGTGCAGCAGCATCTATGGAGCGAAGGAAATAGGCCACAAAAATGCTGGAGAAACTCAGCGGGTGCAGCAGCATCTATGGAGCGAAGGAAATAGGCCACAAAAATGCTGGAGAAACTCAGCGGGTGCAGCAGCATCTATGGAGCGAAGGAAATAGGCCACAAAAATGCTGGAGAAACTCAGCAGGTGCAGCAGCATCTATGGAGCGAAGGAAATAGGCCACAAAAATGCTGGAGAAACTCAGCGGGTGCAGCAGCATCTATGGAGCGAAGGAAATAGGCCACAAAAATGCTGGAGAAACTCAGCGGGTGCAGCGGCATCTATGGAGCGAAGGAAATAGGCCACAAAAATGCTGGAGAAACTCAGCGGGTGCAGCGGCATCTATGGAGCGAAGGAAATAGGCCACAAAAATGCTGGAGAAACTCAGCGGGTGCAGCAGCATCTATGGAGCGAAGGAAATAGGCTACTTTGATCTGTCATTTTCACACCTTACTCTTCCATATCCCCAGCCTCCCTCTCCCCTGACTCTCAGTCTGAAGAAAGGGTCTCAACCCGAAACGTCGCCCATTCCTTATCTCCAGGGATGCTGCCTGTCCCGCTGAGTTACTCCAGCATTTTGTGTTTAGCTATCTAAAGTAGGTATGTTACAATACTTGCCTTCAGCGACGCTGTAATTCTGTCACTGGCCGTGTGCGCGATTTTGGCGCCTGTAACATTGCTATCTAAAGCTAAACCAATTAAGTTTACATATTCTTTAAAATATATTGCAGCTTAAACTGCAATTTTAATGCATATTAAGCCATTTTATCACGATAACAATGACCCACTGACATTATTTAATAGTAGATCCTAACATTAGACTCTGCAACTGTATGTATATATTTTATCTCACAATTACCTGTGTTTTCTGATTGCCACGACGTCCTGTCTATTAAGTCAAGTCAAGAGTGTTTTATTGTCATATGTCTCAGATAGAACAAGAAAATTCTTACTTGCAGCAGCACAACAGAATATGTAAACACAGTGCACTATAAATTATATGCAGGAAAGAAATACTGTCCAACGGATATTATTGGATGTTACAAGAATTGTATATCACTAATTCAGTCCAGCTTCACTTCAATCGCTTGCCAGTCTCAGTACCCTCCCCCCCTCCCCCCACTTGAATGAACATCACTACAGATAGGAGCTTTAAAATGTATCCAATGGAGGGGTTTTCCTTTAACAAAGGTTATTATTTATTATTTATTATTTATTTATTTATTCCGAACAAGTAAAGACATTAAAGACATTGATATTAACAAAATCGAAATTATCAAAGAATTGAACATTGCAATCAACATTTACAATTGAGAAGAACAAAATCAAGGTTCCAATGTCCAACTCAGAGTCTGTACAAGCTCGAAAAGGAGTGAGAAGAAGAATAACTTATTAAATCTCACCCCTTTTCCCACACTTCTATCGTATTTAAAAATCAATTCCTTACTAATAATAGTACTGCCCTAGGCAATTTCCCATAATACATACAGACACTTATATACATTCAACTATTATGTACATACAATCTTCATATTTGAAGTACCCAACATCAGTGAACAATAGTAAACAAGATAAACATCAACAATAGTAACAAGATAACATCAACGATTGTAAACAAGATAAACATCAACCCCCACTTGTCAACCATCCCCTCCATCCCTGTACCCCTTGAGCATTATTTTTTTATATATCATTTTAAAATGATTCATGTTTGTGCATTGCTTCAATTCCCCGTTCAATTTATTCCACACTCATTCATGGTTTGAAATCAAACAAATTATCCATTTGAGAAGGAACAGGTTGCAGCTGCTAACTTGCAGTTCATTCTTCAACTGAATACCATAAATCATTCACTTCCAAATATTAGCTGATTTATGGGGAGATTTTGAATAAAGTTGGAGTTCCATAAATCAGGTCTTCTTTCACCCGGGGAGCCTCTGGAGTACGTTTGGAGGGGAGAAAAAATGTGAATGAAGGAACCTCGGAGAATAAGTAGACCGATCATTAAATATGGTGATGCTCATGGTCTGAGTGTGTTTGTTTCAATGCAAGGAGTATTGTGGGGAAAGTAGATGAACTTAGAACCTGGATCAGTGCTTGGGACAATGATATTGTGGCCATTGCGGAAACGTGGTTGCAAGAGGAACGTGGCTGGGAACTCAACGTTTCAGGGTTTCAGATGTGAGCGAGAGGGAGGGAGGTGAGGTGGAGGTGTTGCGCTACTAATCAGGAAGAATATCACAATGGCACTCAGCAAGGACACACTGGAGGGTTTGGCCACTGAAGCGATATGGATAGACCTCAATAATAAGAAAGGTGCAAGCACTCTAATGGGATGGTATGAACGAAAGGTCGATGGGGGCACTGCAAGCAGGCAGCCCTGCCAGCAGCATGTTAGTTCTTTCTACTTTTTTTGTTTTTTTAATGTGTCCCAATGTATGTTTTTAATGTTTCTCTGTGTGTCTTGTGTGGGGGGTGGTGTGGGGGGGTAAGGGGGAAACCGTTTCGGTCGCCTCCTCCACGGAGAGGCAACTTTTTTCATGTCGCCTCCCTCGTGGCCTAACATCGAGGAACGGTGCGGCCTTTCCCGGAGACACGCCCGGGGTTTCAGTAGCAGGCGCAGTGTGGACTCTCGTCGCGGAGCGGGCAAGCCCTCGCCGGAGGGGAGCGCTCCATTTACTGGCCCACGGCAGCCTGAAGCCGTGGTCTGCAGAGCTCCAGCTGGCGCGGCGTCCGGAGCTTGGGATCCCTCGTTGGGGACCCGGGAGGAAATGAGCTCCGACCGCCGGCCCGCGGCCTATTTCTACCGCGGGCGTGGCGTGGACTTACCATCCGGAGCGGGGTCCCTCGCCGGGGATCCCTGGAGAGGAGCTCCGACCACCAGCCCTGTGGTCTGCGGTGCTTCTGGCTGCAGCGTCTGCGGCTGCTTCTGGCTTTAGATCTTCGACCGCCGACCCGCGGTCTCCGGTGGGGAGGCACCGATTCAGGACTTACCTGGACTTTACCTGTCTACACATCTGGACGCCCGCAGCGGCGGCTGCGGAGGGTTGAGGTCCCGACCACGGGGAAAAATGGAGAAGGACTGGCCAAATTTTGTGCCGTCCACCAGAGTGATGAATGCTGTGGTGGATGTTTGTGTTAAATTTTTATTGTGTTTTTATGTGTTCTTTTTTTATAGTACCGCTGCTGGCAAATTCATTTCACTTACACTTTATGGGCAAGTGACGGATAAAACTGATTGATTGATTGATTGTACTCGACGCTTGCAGGGAGAGAGAGGAACAGATATATAGACAGAATACCAGAAGATGCCAAAGCCTTGTTATTTTAGTGGGTGACTCTAACTTCCTCGATATTGACTCCCTGCAAGCCTCGAGTACAATCAATCAATCAATCAGTTTTATCTTCAGACTGATAGGGGGTGGGGGTGGGGGGGGGGGGGGGTCGGGGAGAAGAAAGGAAAAAGGAGGAGGAGGAGCCCGAGGGCTAAGGGAGAGATAGGAAGGGGAGAAGACAGCAGGGGCTAGCAAAATAGGGAGAATTCAATGTTCATGCCCCCAGGATGCAGACTCCCCAAGCCGAATATGAGGTGCTGTTCCTCCAATTTCCGGTGTTGCTCGCTCTGGCCATGGAGGAGACCCAGGACAGAGAGGTCGGATACGGAATGGGAGGGGCAGTTGAAGTGCTGAGCCACCGGGAGGTCAGATTGGTTTATGCGGACCGAGCGGAGGTGTTCGGCGAAACGATCGCCAAGCCTTCGCTTGGTCTCACCGATGTAGATCAGCTGACATCTAGAGCAGCGGATGCAATAGATGAGGTTGGAGGAGATGCAGGTGAACCTCTGTCGCACCTGGAACGACTGCTTGGGTCCTTGAATGGAGTCGAGGGGGGAGGTAAAGGGACAAGTGTAGCATCTCTTGCGGTTGCAAGGGAAAGTGCCCGGGGAGGGGGTAGTACGGGAGACAAGGGAAGAATTGACAAGGGAGTTACGGAGGGAGCGGTCTTTGTGGAAGGCAGACACGGGGGGAGGTGGGAAGATGTGGCGAGTGGTGGGGTCACGTTGGAGTTGGCGA
Source organism: Malacoraja senta (assembly GCA_038087875.1). Taxonomy (NCBI): domain Eukaryota; kingdom Metazoa; phylum Chordata; class Chondrichthyes; order Rajiformes; family Rajidae; genus Malacoraja; species Malacoraja senta. Next base: position 32,321,268 of record CM075980.1, read on the forward strand.
AACTGACGGAGGATTACTTGTTGTATGTGACGGCTGGTGGGGTGAAAGGTGAGGACTAGGGGGACTCTGCCCTTGTTGTGAGTGGGGGGATGGGGAGAGAGAGCAGTGTTGCGGGGTATGGAAGAGACCCTGGTGCGAGCCTCATCTATGGTGGAGGAGGGGAACCCCCGTTCCCTGAAGAATGAGGACATTTCAGATGCCCTGGTGTGGAACACCTCATCCTGGGAGCAGATACGGCGTAGACGGAGGAATTGGGAGTAGGGGATGGAGTCCTTACAGGAAGCAGGGTGGGAAGAAGTGTAGTTTAGTGAATGTCAGTCAGAAGTCTATCACCTGCGATGGAGATAGTGAGGTCAAGGAATGGTAGGGAAGTGTCGGAAATGGTCCAGGTGTAAGGTGTATTTGAGTGCCGGATGGAAGTTGGTGGTGAAGTGGATGAAGTCAGTCAGTTGTGTGTGGGTGCAGGAGGTGGCACCAAAGCAGTCATCGATGTAGCGGAGGTAGAGGTCGGGGATGGGGCCCTGGTAGCTAGCGAACAAGGATTGTTCGACGTACCCGACAAAGAGGCAGGCGTAGCTGGGGCCCATGCGTGTTCCCATAGCTATGCCTTGTATTTGGAGGAAACGGGAGGAGTCAAACGAGAAGTTATTGAGGGTAAGGACCAGCTCCGCTAGGCAGAGGAGAGCATCAGTGGCCGGGTATAGGTTGCTTCTCCGGTCGAGGAAGAACCGGAGGGCTTTGAGACCGTCCTGGTGGGGGATGGAGGTGTAGAGTGACTGGACGTCCATGGTGAAGATGAGGGGGTGAGGGCCTAGAGAATGGAATGCACGGAGACGACGGAGAGTGTCTGAGGTGTCTTGAACATAGGTAGGGAGGGATTTAACCAAGGGGGATAGGATGGAGTCAAGTTAGGTGGAATTGAGTTCGGTGGGGCACGAACAGGCAGAGACAATGGGTCTGCCAGGACAGGCAGGTTTGTGGATTTTGGGGAGAAGGTAAAACCGGGCTGTGCGAGGCTGGGGAACGATGAGGTTGGAGGCTCGGTCGGGCAGGACGTGGGAGTTGATGAAGTCGGTGATGGTGCTGGAGATGGTGGCCTGGTGCTCGTCAGTGGGGTCATGGTCCAGGGGTAAGTAGGAGGAGGTGTCCGAGAGTTGGCGCGTGGCCTCAGCTTTGTAGAGATCGACGCGCCAGACTACCACGGCACCTCCCTTGTCGGCGGGTTTGATAACCCAGTCTGGCCAGATGACTGGTGTTCAGTGGAAGAGCATTTTAGGCATTTTAGGGATAGCGATAACAACTCCATAAGTTTAAAGATTGTTTTGAATAGGGATAAGTCTGACCTTGCAGGAAGGTACTAAATCTTTAGACTGAAGAAGTGTCCCGACCCGAAACGTCACCTACCCATGTTCTCCAGACATGCTGCCCGACCCGCTGAGTTACTCCAGCACTTTGAATTGTTTTCAGTCTTCATATCTTCTCTAGCCACAAGTGAGGTCATGGTGAACTGGAGGGTAGCTAATGTTATGAATGGAAGCAGAGATAATCCAGGGAATTGTCGGCTGGTGAGCTTCATGTCAGTGGTAGGGTAGCTCTTGGAGAGGATTTTTTGCGATGGGATTTACTCCCATTTAGAAAAGAATGGTTTAATTAGGGACAGTCAGCATGACTTTGCACATGACAGGTCATGTCTTACTAACTTGATCTTGTTTTTTGAGGAGGTACTGAAAGTGGTTGCCGAGGATAGGACAGTGGATGTTGTCTACATGGATTTGATAAGGTATTTGATTAAGTCTTCCATGGTAGGCTAATCCAGAAGATTAAGACGCATGGGATTAACAGTGAGTTGGTCATATACTGTAGATACACAACTGCCTTACTAATAGAAGACATAGGGTTGTGGTGGAAGGATGTTATCCAGATCAAAGATCTGAGACCAGTGGAATCTGTACAGGGGCCTCTGTTATTTGTGATGTATATAAATTAGTTGGACATTAATATAGACGGGTTGGTAAGTAAATTTGCAGATGATATGAAGATTGCTGAGGTGGTGGACAGTGAGGAAGATTGACAAAGTATAGAGCAGGACATAGATCAACTGCAGAAATGGCAGATGGGGCTAAAGGGGCTGTCCCAATGCGGCGACCTAATTGGCAAGTTTAGAAGAGTTTAGGAGAGTTTGAAAAAATGACATGTTGAAGACCTCCTTCGATTATGTTGAAGACTAGCTTCGACTAGCTTCGGGAAAATTGGACACCGAATAGTGGAGAGTGAAGACGACCTCATTCGATCCCCTTTGACCTCCCTTCGACTATGTTGAAGACTATCTACAACTACCTTCGACTACCTTCGATTACCTTCAACTACCCTCGATTACCTACGAATGACATGCCGACCTACTACGACCTACTTCGACTAAACCTACGAGTAAAAAAAGATCTATTTTTTTCCATGGCGACCTTTTTTTACTCGCGGGCATTTATCAGCATGTTGAAAAATACGCCGCGACCTTGCTGAGGCCTCGAGTACGGGGGGACTACTCTCGAGCATGAAGGAGAGTTACAAAGACCTCCTAGGACCTCGTGTCGACCATGCTGCGAGTATGAGTCAAGGGCAAACTCGCCAGAACTCGCGGATTAGGTCGCCGCAGTGGGACAGCCCCTTGAATCTAAGCAAGTGTGAAGTGTGACACTTTGGGATGTCAAATGCAAGGGGGAAATATGCAATTAATGGCACCACCCTTAACAGCATTGATGTACAGAGGGATCTTGGGTTCAAGTGCATATCTGTCTGAAAGTGGCATCACCCTGTAGATAGAGTGGTAAAGAAGGCATATGGTATGCTAGCCTTCATTGGTCAAGGCATTGAGTATGAGTCAGAAAATCACAATGCCGCGACATTGGTTCGGCCATATTTGGAGTATTGCACACAGTTCTAGTCACCTCATTACAGGAAGGATGTGGAGGCTTTGGAGCGAGTGCAGAGGAGGTTTCTCAGATTGATGCTAGGATTAGAGGGTATTATCTACAAAGAGAGGTTGGAAAGATTTGGATTGTTTTCCCTGGAACGTCAGGGGTTGAGGGAAAACCTGATGGAAGTATCTAAAATCATGAGAGGCATAGACAGGGTCGACAGTCAGAACTTTTCCCCAGGATGAAAATATTAAATGTTAGAAGACCTAGAATTAAGGTCAGAGGAACAACGTTTAAAGGAAATGGTTTGGGTACGTTTTTGACACAGAGAGTGGTGGATGCTTAGAACACCCTGCTTAACCAGTACTGTGCCCCGGTCTGGTGCCGTAGCCCTCACGCCAAGAAGCTGGATGCTGCCCTCAACAGCACCCTGCGGACTGTCTCCGGATGCCTATGAGCCACCCCAGTAAACCAACTGCCCGTCCTCGCTGGCATCGCCCCAGCCAACATCAGACGAGAAGCAGCCACGAAAGGCCCTCTCTCGAAAGGCACAGACCAGTGAATCCCACCTCCTCCATCAGATCGTGACAGAGACACCACGACGAGTGCGCCTCAAGTCACGGCACCCCTTTGCCACGCAAGCAAGCCCAAGAGCTGTTCTGCACAACACCGGCTGACGCTTCTACGGCTGCCTGGGTCAAGACGAGATGGAGAGACCAGTGGAAGTCAGCGGAACCATCTAGGCTACACCATTACATCGATAACCCCATGGACGTCCCTGGCCAGGACCTGCCCCGAAAGCAGTGGACAACCCTCAACCGCTTGAGGACAGGCATTGGACGCTATGGAGTAGTGATGAAGAGGTGGGGCCTCGTGGACAGCGCCTCCTGCGAGTGTGGGAACACAACACAGACAGTGGAGCACATAGTCACCAGTTGCCCCAAACACCGGCCACCGAATGGTGAACGAGGTCTGATTGACCTGGACGATGACACGTTGGCCTGGCTCGCCTCAACGGAGCTGCAGGTCTAAAGGACACACGACAGAAGAAGAAGAACACCCTGCTGTGAGTGGTGATGGAGGCAGATACGATAGTAGCATTTTAGAGACTTTTGGATAGACACATGGATATGTGGGGAATGATATGGATTATATGTAGGCACAGACATTGTGTGACAAAGAGCCTGTTCCTGTGCTGTACTATTCTATGTGTAGGAATAAACTACAGATGCTGGTTTACACCAAAGATTGACACCAAATACTGGAGTAACTCAGCGGGTCAGGCAGCAACTCTGAAGAAAAGGAGTAGGTGACGTTTCAAGTCAAGACCCTTCTTCAGTGTGAAAAAGGTTCTCAACCCGAAACGTCACCTATTATTTTTCTCCAGAGATGCTGCCTGACCTGCTGAGTTAAGGGGCCTGTCCCACTGTACGAGGTAATTCAAGAGTTCTCCCGAGTTTTCCCCTGATTCTAACTCAGAAAATGTCTGTAGCGGGTCCGTAGGTGTTCGTGGATGTCTCGTAGCGGCTCGTACGATTAACGGTAGGTACTCGGGAAATCTGGTAAACTCGTGACATTTTTTCAACACTGTGAAAAATGTCCATGAGTAAAAAAATACTCGTGATGAATTTTTTAAAAACTTTTTACTCGTACGAGACATCCACGAACTCCTACGGACCCGCTACGGACATTCTCCGAGTTCGAATCAGGGGAAAACACGGGAGAACTCTTGAATTACCTCATACAGTGGGACAGGCCCTTTACGCCAACATTTTGTGTCTGTACTTTTCTATGTTCTATGAAATCACCTATTTCCTGTATTACTAAAAGAGGAAGAAGTTTAGGCTTTATTGCCTTCAATCACAGTGAGGAACGTGGGGAATCCGCTATGGTGGATGTTTATTTTAATTTTTACGTAGTTGTGTGTCTTGTTGCTTTTTTTTAGTATGGCTGTATGGTAATTCGAATTTTACTATACCTTAATTGGTACACGTGACAGTAAACTGACCTTGAAACCTTGACCTCAATAGTTACTACTAATTAAACTAATTTACCGATGGTTAACAGATGTTGCTTTTTATAAATAATGTACAGTTTTATATTTCTACAATTGCATTATAAAGAATCAATAGCAAAAAGTATGGAGCTGACGCTTTGTGATTGCCCAAATGTGTTTCTTTTGCAGGTGATACCCATGGATGAGTATGATATTGTGCATCTAGAACATGAAGCTTTGGTGCTGGTGATTACAAGCACTTTTGGCAATGGGGATCCACCTGAGAATGGAGAAGTATGAAACTTATTGAATGAAGCTCTGGCATTCATTCCCGAGTGAAAAGTAGACAATAGACAGAAGACAATAGGTGTAGGAGTAGGCCATTCGGCCCTTCGAGCCAACACTGCCATTCAATGTGATCATGGCTGATCATCCCCAATCAATACCCCGTTCCTGCCTTCTCCCCATATCCCCTGACGGCGCTATTTTTAACAGCCCTATCTAGCTCTCTCTTGAAAGCATCCAGAGAACCTGAGGCAGAGAATTCCACAGACTCACCACTCTCTGTGAGAAAAAGTGTTTCCTCGTCTCCGTTCTAAATGGCTTACTCCTTATTCTTAAACTGTGGCCCCTGGTTCTGGACTCACCCAACATCGGGAACATGTTTCCTGCCTCTAGTGTGCCTGAACCCTTAACAATCTTAAATGTTTCAATGAGATCCCCTCTCATCCTTCGAAACACCAGAGTGTACAAGCCCAGCTGCTCCATTCTCTCATCATATGACAGTCCCTCCATCCTGGGAATTAACCTTGTAAACCCACGCTGCACTCCCTCAATAGTAACATTGAAAAATAACATAATGTACATGTAGTTCCTCATTACACTTTTCAGAATGTTGCCTCATCTACTGAAAGCTACTGCACAAATATTGCCAACAAATACCACACATTAATCTTATATAGAAATAAGTATTTAATTACGCCATGTGATAGTCATGCCAGTGCCCTGCCAGTATCCCAGTGTTATGCTTATACTGACTCGCCCTAATGGAGTCTGAATGAGTGTCTCGACACGAAACGTCACCCATTCCCTCTCTCCAGAGATGCTGCCTGTCCCGCTGAGTTACTCCAGCTTTTTGTGTCTATCTTCACCCTAATGGAATGTTGCTAAAGGAAGGTTTAAAATCTGTGACACAATGACTTTGCTTAATTTAGTGAAGAAGCAACAAAGAGAGTTATAGAGTCAAACAGCACAGAAAAAGGCCCTCTGGCCCACTTCTTCCATGCCAACTAAGATGCCCCATCTGAGCTTGTCCCATTTACCTTCAATTGGCCCATGTCCCTCAAAACATTTCCTATCAATGTACCAGCCCAAGTGCCTTTTAAATGCTGCTGTAGTACTTTCCTCTGGCAGCTCGCTCTATATACCCAACACCCTCTCAGTGAAAAGGTTGTCCCTCAGCTTTGTATTAAATCCAGCACCTGTCTGTGCACACACCCTATCTATTCCCCTCAGGACTATAATTAAACCAGTTTTGGCGTCATGAAAAGATTTTTATCTTGTTTTGAAATTCTGAATAATGTGAACTGTTCACTTCATAATGATGCAAAGAACAAAATAGAACAATTAACGTCATTGTGCCTTGAAAACAAATGCAAGTTTGATGAATGGTTATTCATGATTATCAACATAACTTTTCCATCTCGTTCTTCTAGAAATTTTCTTCTGCCCTGATGGAAATAAGGCACCCGAATTCAAAATCAGCAAAAGGACAGTGAGTGAGATTGAAACATTATTATCGCTAATTCTCTTTTTAAATCGTCAGACCCAAGGCAAATGATTATCTGTGAACTGAAGATATAATCGCTATGATATCAGTGAATCAGTTTTTATGACAGGGTGGCATGGTGGCGCAGCGGCAGAGTTGCTGCCGTACAGCGTGTACAGCGCCAGAGACCCGGGTTCGATCCTGACTACGGGTGCTGTCTCCCTACGACCTTGTGGGTTTGCTCCGAAATCTTCGGTTTCCTCCCACACTCTAAAGACGTACAGTTTTGTAGGTTAATTGGCTTGGTATAAATTGTAAATTGTCCCTAGTGTGTGTAGGGTGGTGTTAATATGCGGGGATTGCTGGCGGTGCAGACTCAGTGGGCTGATGGGCCTGTTTCTACGCTGTATCTCTAAACTAAACTAAAATAAATGTCTTACTCTCTTCAGGGGTTATAAAGTTCGCTTCAACAGTGTATCCTCAGTCTCAGATGTCCGGAAATCTTCAAGTGATGAACCAGAACATAAAGACAACTTTGGGAGTACAGGTCCTTTAGCCAATGTGAGGTAATTACTTCTAAACCAATATTTCTGAAACAACATTTTAAAATACTTCAGGTTGTTACCTAGGGTGAAGTGGTTGACATGTGGGGAGGTTGAGCTGGTCGAACTTCAGGAGAGAGATGATCTACCTGAAAAGTATACCAATGGGTGTTAACAAAGTAGAGTCGCTGCCTTACAGCGCTTACAGCGCCGGAGACCCGGGTTCGATCCTGATTACGGGTGCTGTCTGTACGGAGTTTGTACGTTCTCCCCGTGACCGCGTGGGTTTTCTCCAAGATCTTCAGCTTCCCTCCACACTCCAAAGACGTACAGGTTTGTAGGTTAATTGGCTTGTAAAATTGTAAAATGTAAAATTGTCCCGAGTATGTGTAGGATAGTGTTAATGTGTGGGGATCGCTGGTCAGTGTGGACTCGGTGGGCCGAAGGGCCTGTTTCCGTGCTGTATATCTAAACTAAACTAAACTATATTAAAATAAAATGCTCAAAAATTGACTGGAACACACTTCAATCTGTGCAATGGAAAAGGAGCATTGGATAGCAAACCCAGAGTGTTTTTGTAACATGCCAACCTAACTACCACATCGAAAGCTGACTAACTGTTTACACAGGGTCTTGTTTGCTGCCTTTTATAATTAAAATGTGCAAAAGAACATAAATAATGACGTGCCTATATTAAATGCTCAGTGTGATTGTATTGTTTTACAGATTTGCTGTCTTTGGTCTTGGTTCTCGAGTTTATCCACATTTCTGTGCTTTTGCTCATGCTGTTGACACCCTACTGGAAGAGTTTGGTGGAGAACGAATTATGAGGATGGGTGAGGGGGATGAACTCTGTGGACAGGAGGAATCATTTCGAACATGGGCTATGAGAGTTTTTAAGGTTATTATATTTTCCTACATAACTATTAACATTTAAAAACTAAATCTGTCTCATCTCACTCACTCACTAAACTTAATTTTGAATTAAACAAATACCGTAAATTGCACAATATCAAATTTCAATGTAAATGAAAATGTACAAAATGTAGAAGGAAGATTGATCAAGCTAAATTGACAGTGGAAGGTCTGATGAAAGGTCCTCACCCGAAACATCACCCATTCATGTTCTCCAGAGATTATGCCTGACACACTAAATTGAAACATTTAGACTTTAGAGATACAACATGGAAACAGGCCCTTTTGCCCGCCAACCAGCGATCACCCTGTACACTGACACTATCCCACACACAGGGGATAATTTTTAACCAAAGTCAATTAATCTACAAACCTGTACATCTTTGGAGTGTGAGAAGAAACCAGAGAGTGTATAATCTGTGCGGAGAAGGTATTAGAATGTATTAGCTGTAAGGAGAAGTTGGACAAACTTGGATTGTTTTCTCTAGAATGTCAGAGGCTGTGGGGAGACCTGACAGAGGTATATAAAATTATGAGAAGCATAGATAGGGTAGACAGTCAGACATTTTTTTCAAAGTGTGAAAATGCCCGTCTAGAGACCATAGCATTAGAGGGGCAAAGATGAAAGGAAATGTGTGAGGTCAATTTAACTTGGCATCATGTTTGGCGGGACTGTGTGGGCTGAAGGGTCTATTCCCGTGCTGCACTATGTTCTATGTTAATGAAAGGTTATTGACCAAAGGCATTAATTTTGCTTCACAAATGCTCCTGGATTTATCACTGTTTCCACCATTTCTGTTTTCATGTCAGTTATCCAAAATCAGCAATAATTCGTTTTTACACCAAAATTGTCTTTTTTTATGTTTACGTCTGAAGAATTTTAATGTTTCAGTCAACAGATCACTGGCATATGCAAAAGGATTAGAAGTACATTAGAAAGTAACAGCAGAGTGTTAATAGAATGTAGCAAATTAGTGGCAGAGCATATAAATGTAATAAGAATAATGGAAAGTGATGTTTATTTTGTGCTGTTGAACACTAAACAGCGGGACACTGATCGAGGCAGGCACCATGCATGCAGAGAAATGCAGAATGTAAGTTTGCAATCAAATGCAGAGACCAGGCCACAGGGTGGGATGTTGCTTCACTGATGAAAGAACAATTTATACAGTGTCGTTAATTCTGTAAAGTGCCTCAGACTGATTCAGAAGAAAAATGCCAACCAGAAATTTGAAGTATGGTGGCAAAACAGAAGTTTAGACCAAGAGCAACATTATAGGTTTGATGAGATCTTAAAGGAAGGTGAAGAGGATTAGAAAGCAAAATGCAACCATGTCCTCCCTCAAACACCAGTGCCTTGGGTTACAGTGAACCAACTAATTGCCATGTAAATGTGTATACACCAATATAACTAAAGTATAAAGATGTCATAAAGTTAGGAAGCGTGCAGCAGCGATTCACCAGGTTGTCACCTGAACTTGCGGTTTGGAGGTATAGGGAAAGAGTAAGGAGAGGTTGGATAGGCTGCAACTCTTTTGCTTTGAGCATGGGAAGCTGAGCCTTATTAATCTGTACAAGATCACAAGGAGCATGGATAAAGTGTATGCTCATAGTCTATTTCCCATGGTTTTCCCAATTCCAGAACTAGAAATAGGGAAACTTTTCATCCAGAGGGCAGTTTGTATCTGAAATGAGCCGCCTGAGGAAGCTATAGAAGCAGAATAAATTATAATTTTAAATGACATTTGGACAGATATATATTTAGTTAGGAGAGGTTTACAAGGGAATGGGACAAATAGACTGAAATGAGACTAGTCCAATGCGGCAATTTGGTCCGCATGTTCAAGGTGGCTGATGGGTGTCCATGCTGTACAGCTCTATGATACTATGACACTATGACTGTGACTCTGTATCTCTATGACTCTATGACTGTGACTCTATGCTGCTTTTAGGCTGCCTGTGATGTATTCTGCGTGGGGGATGACGTAAATATTGAAAATGCCAACAAATCCTTAATAAGTAATGATCGCAGCTGGAAGAGGGCAAAATTCCGCTTGTCCTATCATGCCACAGCACCTGACCTCACACAAGGTATGTGTTAATAAAAACTAACTTGCACACTTTTAATTATTATCTTTTGATTGTTATAAATAACCCTATGAATGTTTCCTTCTGGCAAAGCTCTCAATAGCATTCACAAAAAGAAAATTTCTGCTGCAAGATTATTATCCCGACACAACTTACAAAATTCAAAATCCAGGTACTGCAATTTAACTTTTTTGGAATAAACCTTTTAATTTAATCATGTCCTTCATGTTAAAATATTAAATGTTTGTTGCCTTGCTACTCCCACTGAGAGTGAGTTATTATATCATATTTATAAACTGAAAAACAAGGTTGTATATATGCAAATCTTTTAAGACCTCGAGAATTCCTTTAATAAATTTGCAGACTAGGAACTACTTTTCAAACGTTGTCACTGGAGAGAAGGAATGGGTGACGTTTCATGTTGAGACCTTTCTTTAGAACGTTTTCGCTATTTTTATATGTATTTACATTTATGTTCTGCATTCACGTTTTAACAGTTAATAAGTGTATAGTGCGATGCAGTGATGTTGGTTGATGCATAGCTAAGGTACTGCTGAGAACTCTACTTACTATCAACATATTGACATGGCATCATTCCCAGTCAACTGAAAGAGAAGTCTGGACTTCTCCACACCATACCCCTGCAATTGCACAACTTCCTCAATATTGCCTTGCAATGCCACTGTAGATCACGTGTTTGAGACCGAGGAGTGGAACATGAAGCCATATCTCCAAGAGATGAGATTGCTTGATCCAGGACTAACACAGAGGTACCAGATATCCATGTTAAAATCATGATCCATTCCCTCCAAAGCTGACTAGGTTTGTAGGTTAATGCAAAACATGTCGTATGGAGTTCTACTATTCATTTAGACCAACAATTAAATATGCAAATCTTAGAAGGCCACAGTCCTAATTAGGGCAGATTAGATTGGCGTAGATAGGCAAAATGGTCAGCATTGATGCGATGGGGCGAAGGAGCCGTTTCTGACCTCTACAACTCTACCGCTGTATGACTCTAATAGCAGAGGGCTGGCTCTATGATTCTCCATATTTGTTCTCAGCTACTACTTTTCCAGAGAATGAACACTTGGATCAAGCAGTGGGTACTCACTGGAGCCCATGGATATTTATCTCAGAAATATGCCAGGCGGTCACGGTGGCGCAGCGGTAGAGTTGCTGCCTTGCAGCGCTTGCAGTGCCTGAGACCCAGGTTCGATCCTACCTACGGGTGCTGTCTGTACGGACTCAGTATGTTCTCCCCGTGACCATGTGGGTTTTCTCCGAGATCTTCAGTTTCCTCCCACACCCCAAAGAGTACAGGTTTATAGGTTAATTGGCTTGGTATAAATGTAAATTGTCCCTAGTGTGTGTAGGATAGTGTTAATGCGCGGGGATCGCTGGTTGGTGTGGACTCGGTGGGCCAAAGGGCCTGTTTCCCCGCTGTATCTTTAAATTAATCTAAACTAAACTACAATTACAATTACAATTACACAATTAAAAGCCTCATGAATGAAGGGAAAAAAAACGAAGATTTTGTTGGGGAAGATTGTCGGTGGGGACTGTAGGATAAGAAAGTTAGTGGGGAGTCTTTGAGAACCTAACCAAGGTTTATCTTGTATGTCTGTAGAGGAGGAGGGGGGTTTCAGTGTGAATGTGTACGTGATGGGGAGAATTGCTAGCTAATGAATAACAGGTGGTTTTGCAAAGGGTGTTTTGACTAAAAAGGAAGAGGCTCGAAACCAAGGTTCTGACAATAAGAACCGGTGCAGAAATGTGCTGATTGTGTGATTAGCTGGACCCGTGACTACTCATGTATAAATATACTGCCTGTGCACAAAATAATTGAGTGGGACGGCGAGGAGCTGGCAAGCATGTGACCATATGTACAGTGATTCAAGATTCAAGATTCAAGAGATTCAAGAGAGTTTATTGTCATGTGTCCCTGATAGGACAATGAAATTCTTGCTTTGCTTCAGCACAACAGAACATATTAGGCATTGACTACAAAACAGATCAGTGTGTCCATATACCATTATATAAATATATACACACATGAATAAATAAACTGATAAAGTGCAAATAACAGAAATGGGCTAATAAAGTTCAGAGTTTTGTCCGAGCCAAGTTTAATAGCCTGATGGCTGTGGGGAAGTAGCTATTCCTGAACCTGGTCATTGCAGTCTTCAGGCTCCTGGACCTTCTACCTGAAGGTAGCAGGGAGATGAGTGTGTGGCCAGGATGGTGTGGATCATTGATGATACTGCCAGCCTTTTTGAGGCAGCGACTGCGATAGATCCCCTCGGTGGTAGGGAGGTCAGAGCCGATGATGGACTGGGCAGTGTTTACTACTTTTTGTAGTCTTTTCCTCTCCAGGGCGCTCAAGTTGCCGAACCAAGCCACGATGCAACCGGTCAGCATGCTCTCTACTGTGCACCTGTAGAAGTTAGAGAGAGTCTTCCTTGACAAACCGACTCTCCGTAGTCTTCTCAGGAAGTAGAGGCGCTGATGTGCTTTCTTAATAATTGCATCAGTGTTCTCGGACCAGGAAAGATCTTCAGAGATGTGCACGCCCAGGAATTTGAAGCTCTTGACCCTTTCAACCATTGACCCGTTGATATAAACGGGACTGTGGGTCTCCATCCTACTCCTTCCAAAGTCCACAATCAGTTCCTTGGTTTTGCTGGTGTTGAGGGCCAGGTTATTGTGCTGGCACCATATGGACAGTCGCTCGATCTCTCTTCTATACTCCGACTCATCCCCATCAGTGATACGTCCCACAACAGTGGTGTCCTCAGCGAACTGGATGATGGAGTTCGCACTATGATCGCAGTCATGAGTATAGAGTGAGTACAGCAAGGGGCTGAGCACGCAGCCTTGAGGTGCTCCCGTGCTGATTGTTATCGAGTCTGACACATTTTCACCAATACGAACAGACTGTTATCTGTGAATGAGGAAGTCGAGGATCCAATTGCAGAGTGATGCGCAGAGACCCAGTTCTGCGAGTTTGATAACCAGCTTGGAGGGGATGATTGTATTAAATGCCGAGCTGTAATCAATGAATAACAGCCTGACATATGAGTTTTTGTTGTCCAAGTGGTCCAGAGCGGAGTGGAGGGCCAACGAGATCGCATCCACCGTTGATCTGTTGTGGCGGTAAGCAAACTACAGTGGGTCCAGATTTTTGTCGAGGTAGGAGTTGATTTGCGCCATGATCAACCTCTCAAAGCACTTCATCACCACAGGCGTTAGTGCCACTGGTCGATAGTCATTGAGGCACGTCACCTTACTCTTCTTGGGCACTGGTATAATTGATCCCCTTTTGAAGCAGGTGGGAACCTCAGACCTCAGAAGTGAGAGGTTGAAAATGTCCGTAAAAACTTCAGACAGTTGGTCCGCACAGGTTTTTAGAACACGACCAGGTATACCATCAGGTCCAGGCGCTTTTCGAGGGTTCACCCCTCTGAAGGATTTCCTGACGTCGGCCTCTATGACTGAGACTGAAATACCATTACAGCGAATGGGGGCTCGGGAAGGCACATCGGTGCTCTCCCTATCAAAGCGTGCGTAGAACGCATTGAGCTCATCAGGGAGTGATGTTTCGCCGACATTCGAGCTGCCTCCTGATTTCGCTTTGAAGGAGGTGATTGCATTCAGGCCCCACCACAGCTGCCGAACATCTGTCTCATCCTCCAGTTTGGACCAGAAGTCCCTTTTGGCCTTTTTGATGGCCTTACCAAGGTCGTATCTGGACTTATTGTAGACCACTGTATCATCAGGCATGAATGCCCGGTGTCTGGTCTTCAGAAGAGTGCAGATCTCAAAGTTCATCCAAGGTTTCTGATTGGGAAACACTCGGAAGGTTTTTGTAGGGATGCAGTCCTCCACACATTTCTTAATGAAGTCTGTAACAACTGTGGCGTATTCGTTCAAGTCCGTTGCCGAGTCCTTGAACATTGCCCAGTCTACAGACTCCAAATAGTCCTGGAGTTGTTCCTCTGCTCCCCCCCCCCCCCCCCCCCCACCGACCAGCTCGGTACTGCCCTCACCTCTGGGGGTGCACTCTTTAATTGCTGCCTGTAGGCAGGAAGAAGCAGCACCGCGGTATGGTCGGATTTACCGAAGTGAGGGCAAGGGATAGAGTGATAGGTATTCTTGATGGTGGTGTAGCAGTGATCGAGGTGTTTGGTCCTCTGGTGCAGCAGGAGACATATTGGTGGATGTTAGGGAGTGATTTCTTTAGGTTTGCCTTATTGAAGCCCCCAGCAATGTTGGTAAATGCCTCGGGGTAAGACGTCTGGTGTTTGTTGACCACGGCGTGCAGCTCCTCCAGTGCCAGACGAACGTCTGCCTGGGGTGGGATGTTGGAGGTGGGATGATGGAGATGAATTCCTTTGGGAGGTAGAAGGGACGGCACTTCACCGCCAGATGTTCGAGGTGTGGAGAGCAGGAGTTGGACAGGACTGCCATGTCTGAGCACCATGCAGAGTTGACCATGAGGCAGACGACCCCTCCTCTCCCTTTCCCAGATGCCTGCGTACGGTCCATACGGTGGATGGAGAACCCTTCAGGCTGGACCGCTGAGTCTGGGGAGTTGGGGGTGAGCCATGTCTCTGTGAAACAGAACACAGACCATTCCCTCAGCTCCCTTTGATAAAGCAGCCTTGCCCTTAAGTCCTCCACTTTGTTTTCAAGGGACTGTACATTGGCCAGTAGGATAGTAGGGAGAGGGGGCCGAAGTTCCCTGCGCTTCAGTCTGACCTGAAGTCCTGCCCATCGGCCACGTTTCCGTGACTCTCCCACTCCCGCTTGCGTAATAAAGTTGTGTCGTTACTATGAGCATCAGTGTCTGACATTTATTATTCCAGAGCGCGGGCAAGCTTTAACATGTCAGTGGAACAACATTTATCCAGAGTCAAGTATACGAGCGTAGAGCAAGCTGCAACCTGCTTCATAATATTTTATGTAGGAAAGAACTGCAGATGCTGGTTTAAATTGAAGGGAGACACAAAATGCTGGAGTAATTCAGCGGGACTGGCAGCATCTCTGGAGAGAAGGGATGGGTGACGTTTCGGATCAAGACGCCTGAAGAAGGGTCTCGACCCCAAATGTCACCTATTCCATTTCTTCAGAGATGCTGCCTGTCCCTCTAACTTACTGACATCTGTGATTGATTCTTAGCTCTCATCCGTGAGAAATGTTCAGTTTAGTTTAGTTTAGTTAATTGTCACGTGTACATTAAGTAGTTCAGCGCTGCTCTCTGGTTGTAGTAGGGTGATTCAGTTGCCTGATAACAGCTGGTAAGAAACTGCCCCTGGATCTAGTGGTGTGTGTTTTCACACTTCGATACCTTTTGCCTGATGGGGGAGGGGAGACGAGGGAGCCATCCGTCAAAAGGTGAAAAGGTGGAATGTATTCATAGGATGTTGGATTTTAAGTCCAGTGAAAGTGTGCATGAAACTGTTAAACAATAAGCATACCATAGGATTTAGTCTCTGCTGTGCAGACTGCTTCTGACACGTTGATCAAGAGGAGGAATGTAACTAAATTATTGTGTGAGCTGGTGCTTTGTGTTGTTTCATTGGGGTTCTATGCCTTGTTACTGCTCATCATGACACCCCTCGTCTTGGATTACTGTTCCAGCAGATTCCTTGCCTCAATCTACAAATACATTGCTTGCTGTTGAATGGAATCAAATGGACAGGGAAGTCCCTGGTTTGATCCTAACACTGTGCTGAATTCACTCATCTTGCTGCTGGTCTTTGTAGCCCATAGAGTAAGACAACTTTAGAGGGGTCTATTGGGATTTTATCTCCTGATCAATGAAAGATGAGATTTGTTGGAAGTTTGTATAGTTGATTAATTTTTAGTCTAGAGATACAGCGCAGAAACAGGCCCTTCGCCCACCGAGTCCGGACCGACCAGCGATCCCCGCACATCAACACTATCCTACACACACTAGGGACAATGTTTACATTTATACCATACCAATTAATAGTCAAACCTGTACGTCTTTGGAGTGTGGGACGAAACCGAAGATCTCGGAGAAAACCCACGCGGTCACGGGGATTACGGACAAACTATGTACAGACAGCACCCGTAGTCAGGATCGAACCCGGGTCTCTGGCGTTGTGAGGCTGTAGCTACCGTGCCACCCTTTGATGTAAATGGGGACCGGATTATGCTGCCTCTGTGGTCAATTAGCTGAATTATTATTATCATTTGATGTTGAAACATGAAGCGGCTTCACTTGGATACATGGGCAGAATCTTATCACAACATGCAGAATTCTCAGGAAAATGATTTTAGCACAGGGTGAAACGAGCAGACAGAAATGTACGTTGAGTGTTGTGTTTAATCCAGATGTTTGAAGCAATGTTCTGTCTTTCCATGTAGCCGGTCCACAATACTACTGCGGATACACACAGACAACCTGGAAGAATTGAGCTACCAGCCTGGTGACCACCTTAGTGTCTTTCCTGGCAATGATGAGAATTTGGTCAATGCCTTGATCCACCGATTAGAAGATGAACCTCCGGAAAATCAGGTCATAAAGGTTGAGTTTCTGGAAGAGAAAACCACAGCTTTAGGTAATTCACACACATCTGAGATTTCATAGAAAAATATCCAATGGCCTAGACATAAACTATGATGATTTCAGGCAAAATGATATGATTTCATATAGACAATTGGGCTGTTTGAGAGTTATTTTGGGGAACATGAGCGGTGCATATGCCCATCATATCTGATAGAGTACTTGAGTCATACAAATCCTTCGACCCAGAGAATGTTTCAACTATCAACCACTCATTTGCAATAATCCTGTGTTAATCCCATTTTAGTCTCTCCACATTCCCAGGAACGCCCCCTCAAATTCCACCACTCACCTACACACTAGGGACAATTTACAGTGATAAATTAACCTAGCAAACTTACATGACGGGATATGGGAGGAAACCAGACCATAGAAGGGAATCCCACAAGGTCACAGGAAGAATGTGCAAACTCCACGTAGAAAGCACGGGAGGTCAAAGTTGAGCCTTGTCATAATAGCTTCAAGGCAGCAGCTTAATTAGCTGCGCTAATGTGCCAGTCCAATAATTTTAGCAACTTCTGCTATTTAGATTATACTTTACTAGCATTGGTCCTGTGGTCAGAGGGAGAGGAGGAGGGACACAGGGGATCCATCAATGGTTCAGTTTGAAGAGTGTGACAAGAGTTAGCTCCAGTAGTCGCTGCAGGCATGAGCAGCTCTGCTTCAGTCAGCAACACTGGGTGAAACGTCATTATCTCAGAAGATGTGTCAAGGTGAGCACTGGACCAACAGAAGTCCTGCTCTTTCATTCCAACACTTAGGTTTAGGTAAGCTAATGGAAACAGGCCCTTTAGCTCACCAAGTCCATTGCAACCCCTGATGACATTAGTTCTGTGTTGTCTCACATTCACATCCACTCCCAACGCACTAGGGGCAATTTACAGAAGCCAATTATCCTGCAAACCCGCCGGACGTTGGAATGTGAGAAGGAACCCAAGCACCCTAAGGAAACCCCATGGACAGAGGGAGGATGTGCAAACTCCAAACAGACAGTACTCGAGGTCAGGATTGAACCTGGGTCTCCAGCGTTGTGAGGCAGAAGCTCTACCAGCTGCACCACTGTGCTGCCCTTTACACCACTATGCTACCCTTACTCATCTTAGCTCTCAGGTTATTCCAAGGCCTGAGTAGCACCCTGTACATGCCAGAGAGAGTCAACATTTTATTGATTATGGTCTTAACTTACCCCGGAGATCCAGAATAAACCCCAGAATGTTGCTGCATGCTCACTCCCTCGGCCACCACTCCATGAAGTATTTGTGAAGTTGTGTTGCAGCAATAGCTGGTAGGCATTGGGTTTGCAAGTAGGTGCACAATCCCCTTGTTGTGCATCTGCGTTCCTTCTCCCCTCCCCCAGCTTTACTTCAATCCATGGGCTCGGCCCTTCCAGGAATACTGAACAAATTCACTGTAAGTGCAATGCCCAGAAAAGTAAATCATCCCTTAAGTTTCTGGTATTTATAGCGAGGATGGTAAATTAATGTTTGCAGCTCGTGAAACAGAAGGAACCAACTCTTTCGTTCACACAGGTGTCATTAGCAACTGGTGTGCTGAGACCCGCATTCCACCTTCCACCATCTCTCAAGTCTTTAAGTACTATCTGGATATCACAACGCCTCCCATTCCACTTCTCCTGCAGCAGTTTGCTCTCCTGGCAAAAGATGACCAGCAGAAGAAAAGACTTGAAGTTCTCAGTAAGGTAAATCCTTGCAACTTGGAAGTTAAACTCGGTTTTGAAAAACGAAAGGGTGGGCCGTTTGCTAGATGCCATATGTGCACCTTCACATAAAATATTCCAGCGTCCAAAACAAAGTCTAATTTTATTAGCTGCTATTTGAACTATTACTCTCTTGTGTGCAGCTTGGGTAAGGGCCAACAAGGTGTGAAGAAATATCAAAATACTCTTGACAGGTATTGTTAAACCTAATCAATAACCCAGTAAAAACATGTAGTGAAACCTTACTATGCTATGAAACTCCCATAGGCAATAATACATGTGGCAAAAAACTCCCTTAGGCAAGACAACCTGTGTATATTGTGTCAACCACCACACCCATTATCAAGTAAAACATATTTACCTGTTGAAATATAGGCTAAGGGGATTAACTCCAAAGGTAGTGACGAGCATGCTGGAGTTGCAGGATCTGACTACATTCTCATTTCTTTGACTTGACTTTGATATTTCCTCATACATCTCGGACCCGCAGACCCTCAGCATAGGTGCACCGCAAGGCTGCGTACTCTCCCCTCTCCTCTACTCTCTCTACACCAACGACTGCACCTCCACAGTCTCCTCTGTCAAGCTTCTCAAGTTTGCGGACGACACAACCCTGATTGGACAGATCCAGGATGGGGAGGAATCTGCCTACAGATAGGAAGTGATACAGCTGGCATCCTGGTGCCATTGCAACAACCTGGAGCTCAATGCTCTTAAGACAGTGGAATTGATTGTAGAATTTAGGAGAGCTCCCCCTCCCCTCACCCCACTCACCATCAACAATACCACAGTCACATCTGTGGAGTCTTTTAAGTTCCTGGGAACCATCATCTCCAAGGACCTTAAATGGGGGGGCCACCATCGACTCCACAGTCAAAAAGGCACAACAGAGGATGTACTTCCTGCGGCAGCTGAGGAAGCACAATCTGCCACAGGAAATGATGGTCCAATTCTATACGGCCATCGTAGAGTCTGTCCTCACATTCTCCATCATGGTCTGGTTTGGCTCAGCCACCAAGCACGATATCTGGAGGCTGCAGCGAATCGTCCGATCAGCTGAGAAGGTTATTGGCTGCAACCTTCCCTCCATTGATGAACTGTATACTGCAAGGGCCAGGAAGCGAGCAGGTAAGATCATCTCTGAATCCTCTCACCCTGGCCACAAACTCTTTGATTCACTTCCCTCTGGAAGGCGACTCTGGACTGTCAAAGCTGCCACAGCCAGACATAAAAACATTTTTTTTCATTAGTAGGTCTACTCAATAATCAATAATCTTTTATTGTTAATGTTTAATGTTTTATGTGTCATTCCTAACTTTCACTATATGTCATATTGTCACTTGCAGGCAGTGCGCCAAGTCAAATTCCTTGTATGTGAATACTTGGCCAATAAACCTATTCATTCATTCATTCACCTTGTCAGTCCTTACCCAAGACAGCAATAGTTCAAATAGCAGCTAATAAAATTAGACTTTGTATTGGAGGGGTCGTACATTGACATGACCATGACTAACAATCTAACAAACACTCCAAAGCTTTAATTTCTCATTGTCTGCTTGTGCTTGCTTTTACAAACTGTCTTGTACTAGTTTTTTTTAATCTGATCCAGCAACAGGGCTCAGAGTTCTAGCAACTTTTGATTTATGACCATGTTTTACGTCGTAATGAGATCGTTTAGTCTATGATGGATCTCACCTTTCAATAATCAATTATCTTAATGATAACACGCTGGATAAGAGATATGCCTTCCGTTGACAGGGCTTGCAGGAGTACGAGGAATGGAAGTGGTACAATAACCCAACCATCGTGGAAGTGCTGGAAGAATTTACCTCTGTGCAAGTGCCAGCAACGCTGTTGCTTACACAGCTTCCTCTGCTGCAGCCTCGATATTACTCAATCAGCTCATCCCCTGACATGTACCCAGATGAGATTCACCTCACAGTGGCTGTGGTTTCATATCGTACAAGAGGTACATGCATCAAAAGTAGGAGAGATGTATTCATCATTGCCAAACAGCTGTGTTTCATAATAGTGTAATTTTAAGAGGACTGGAAATATGAATATTATGTCCAAAGATATGAATAAGAAAAATGTTGACAACTGGATGCAAGGTTACATCATGTCAGCTTTGGGGAAGGGAACCAATCCTAAATGGATTATAGTCAAGCATGAAGGACAATGTAACACCATCGAGGTTAAAGGATGAGGGGGAATCTCATTGAAACTTACCAAACATGTGGAGAGGATGTTTTGACTAGTGGGAGAGTCGAGGACCAGATGTCACAGCCTCTGGATAAAAAGGATGTTCCTGAAGGAGATGAGAAGGAATTTCTTTAGTCGGAGGGTGGTTAATCACTGGAGTTCATTGCCACAGAACCCTGTGGAGGCCAAGTCATAGGATATTTTTAACGCACATATAGATAGATTCTTGGTTAGTATGGGTGTCAGGGGTTATGGGGAAAGGGCAGGAGAACGTGGTTGAGGGGGAGAGTTAGATCAGCCATGATTGAATGGCGGAGTATTGATGGGCCAAATGGCCTAATTCTGCTCCTATCACTTATGAACTTATGAACTTATAAAACCATCCACATGATAAACAATAGGAAACATTAAAGCTGTTGAATTTTAATCCAAAGAATGAGCAAAGTAAATGTTCATGTATTGAAAGCCACCGTCCAATGAAGGAACTAATACAATGAGATGTTGATTTTATATAACAGAGGTAGGTGACAATCCTCAAAATGCAATGTTGGTCTCTTGCCAAGTTGTTACATACTGTCAGGTTCCTCCAACGTTCGACTTGATGTTAGCGCTCCCTGCCCTGAGGGACTGTGGTTGTTTTTGTGATAGAATTCCACTGGGAAGAGTGATTGTAATGAAAGAATATGGTCTTTGGCGTGTGGGAGGAAACCAAAGATCTCAGAGAAAACCCCCATGGTCACGGGGAGAAGGTTCAAACTCCGCACAGACAGCACCCAAAGTCAGGATCGAACCCTGGTCTCTGGCGTTGCAAGCGCTGTAATGGGTGTGTCCCACTTAGATGATTTTTCAGGCGACTGCCGGCGACTGTCAAGTTGTAGCTGGTCGCTGAAAATCCGTCGACTGGAACAGCAACTGGAACGGCGACTGCCAGAGTGGAACATACACACACATACACACATCGCTTCCTTCACCAGCCAGTTATGCAGGCGGGGGACAGGGCAAGCAGGGAGAACACTGTCTGAGTGAAATTCACACAGTGCAATGTGATACAGACACACACCACGATGAACAGGAAGGTTGGCGCTGTAATTAAGACGGTGAAAGCACAGTGTATGGGAAGGATCACTTAAGTCCTTTAAAAGAGGGAGGGGGGGGGAGAAGGGGGAGACGGGGTGGGGAGAAGGAGTGGAGACAACTTTTAAGGCCAGAGATACACGGCTGTGAAGCTCGGCGGACATTAACATTATCGGTCAGTTATCCTTGGTTCTGAAAACTACTGTTCACGATTTTTTTCCCCCAATGAGCCAATGAAATTCACCAGTCAGCACAAGAATTCTTGCTACTCTCCATGGCGACTTCATTCTGGTCACCAGAACGAGGCCGTGACTATTTCCGAGAATGCGGGAACTCATCACAACCATGAAGGTGACTCCCCGGCAACCATGTGGCGACCGCATAGTCTCCTGTAGTCGCCTAAAAAGTCACCTAAGTGAGACAGGCCCATTAGGCAGCAACTCTGCCGCTGCGTCACTGTGCCGCGCCTGGTTGCGCAGTGGTTGATTGACTCATTTTTGGTCTGCTCAGTGTAGCAATGTTACAAAATTTTGAGATTTTAAAAATCAAGTCTGCAATTTATCCCATCAGATAAAGCATAAAAATAAGTTTAATTTGACACCTAATTCATTTTCATATCTTCAGTATTAAAAAAGTTATGGCCATTTTCATACTCTGAAATTAGCATCTTGTTCCCTATTGCTTTTCCATTGACTTAACTCAAAAGCTGTGATCAAGGACAGTCAAAAGCCCTCACTTTCTTAAAAATTAAGAGAACTGAATGAAATTTTCAATTATTATAGATTGAAGCATTCTGAAACAAATATGAAACAATCTTACTTGAATGACCTGAAATTAAAGCATATAATTAGTTAGTTACCCAATTGTAGCTAATTACAAAATTCAATTACTAGATCTAAACATCTATCCATTTCTTAAGAAAAAGTTAACATTTTTAAATAGCCTGTGTTGAAATAACATTCACACAATAATTCACAATATAACATGATTTTTAAATCTCATTGTCATTAATTTATAGACCAAATGGAAGGAATTTAGTGTTTAATTCCCGTAAATTAATGGCCATTTTAATCATCTTGCGAGTGGGTTTTTGTGGAACGCGCTGGTTTGGAACGTTGCATTTGCGGTGAATTTAAACCTCATTTCGGCAGGAAAAATACTGCCGGATCATATATATTTATATAATGACATTTTCGCAACGTGAAATTTTGATTAAAGGCATCCTTAGAAGCAAGTTTATATATAAAATAAACGTCTTTCCTTTACACGTCCCGTGCGTGAAATCCATTCCCGTTGTCGGCGTTGACGGCTTTAGAAGATTATTTTTAATTTTAATCCTGTTCGTAAAATATCCAGTGCAGTTTAAAAGAAACTTAATAAAACGGCAGTCAAAGCGATTATTCTTGAGCAGCTAAACAGGCTGATAGACATCGATTTGAATAGGCTGGAGAAACAAGGCATTTTAAATCCACCCCCTCTCAAAGGCGCCAAAGTCGCGCACACGGGCAGTGACAGAACTGCAGCGCCGCTGAAGGTAAGTTTTGTAACATACCTCCTCAGTGGCTGCCACCTTCAGTCTCAACACCCAATCGGAGGAGCTCATAAAAACATAATAAATTGGTGAATGGTATTTTTTAAAGTAATTAGATTGGTTTGCACCATTGTTTTGCTCATTTAGATACAAGCACACAATCAGAAGGCAGGAGTAGATCATATAGACACACTGAACTTTTATCTCCTGTTCTGTATTATGTTTACATATTCTGTTGTGCTGCAGCAAGCAAGGATTTCATTGTCCTATCTGGGACACATGACAATAAAACTCTCTTGACTCTTGACTCTTGAGTTCCTCTTGTCCCTGCTACCATTCATTATGATTGTGGGTACATGCTCTGTCTCAATGCTAGATTGCCACTCCCTCCCTGTGACATTTCAAAACACACAAAATAGACGTAACACTCCATTTACACTAAGGAAACAGCTGATACATGCTCCAATATCTTTAAAAGTAGAAATGTGTAGGAAGGAACTGCAAATGTTGGTTTAAACCAAAGATAGACACAAAAAGCTGGAGTAACTCAGGGGGTCAGACAACATCTCTGGAGATAAGGAATAGGTGACGTTACGGGTCGAGACCATTCTTCAGTCTGAAGAAGGGTCTCAACCCAAAACGTCACCTATTCCTTTTATCCAGAGATGCTGCCTGACCCGCTGAGTTACTCCAGCTGTTTGTGTCTATCTTCTCTTTACAAGTAGTCCCTGACAATGAGCTGTTATCTTTGTTTACAGATGGTGAAGGATCGTTACATCACGGAGTCTGCTCTTCGTGGATGAACAGGATAGACAAGGACGAAATGGTGCCATGCTTTGTCAGATGGTAATTAGCTATCGAAAAGGGATGAAATTTAACAGTTCTCTGAAGTTCAGATATTCTTGCAGCACATTCTTACATGAATTTGGAAAGAAATGTTGGCAAAGATGGGTCAGACTTTTCTTTGTCTGTGTGTGCATGTGTGCATGTGCGTGTGTGGTGTGTGTGTGTAAGCACAAGGGTCTCGACCCGAAACGTCACCTATTCCTTCGCTCCATAGATGCTGACTCACCCGGAGTTTCTCCAGCATTGTTAGCTACCTTCGATTTTTCCAGCATCTGCAGTTCCTTCTTAAACATCCCTTTTCCTTGGTTACGGTCCAGATAGGGTGTCAGAGTGTCCAAGCACAGTGAGTGTTCAGAGCAGTAACTGTGGGTCGGTGTAGGCTTTACTTTTCGGGGGAGTGGGAAACTGACCATTTGTCAGTCTTCCACCTGGCCTCCCATTGATCCATCAGTGTCTTACGGCAGCCTGAGCCTTCCACAGTGTCTAAGTTGAATCACCCAGCCTTTGCATTAACATAATGCCTCCACTATTGGCAAGCAGCCAATACACTCAGAGCCATAGAGTGGTGGGAGGCCCCATCATAGTGTGGATGGGGGGAGGGGTATGGGGATAGGGGGGAGGGGGGATGGGGAGGGGGGAATGAGGGATTAGGGGAGGGTGAGGGGCAATGGGGGGAGGGGAGAGAGGGGGGGATTGGCAGGCTTCAGTGAGCTCCCTCTGTGAATCTTTAATGGACTGAGAAGATACAGTGATGTGCCTCTTACATGAGTAAGTAAGAGAACCTTTCCCTTGATTAAAGGACACAACATTGGCATTGCTGCTATCAGTGATGGCCTTGACCTTGTGTGAATACTTATTCACTGGGTGACTCCTGGGGCATTAATAATTGCACTTGAAAGGATTTTTTTTCTTTTTTGCACAGTAATGAAGATACCGACTTGTTTAAAAAAAAAGCTTTAATGGGATATAAGTGAAAGTGACTGGATGAACCTTTGTTAACAAATCCATTAAACCATAAAGGGTGACATGCAGTTTTATGATCAGGTTATTCAAGATCTCACTGTTCGTCCCTTTTAATCACATAAAAAGAAGATAATAAAAATACTTTCAAAAGGCCTAGACTAATAGTTTTCATGTTTTTAGTTAAATCTTTCATCCCCCATCCTCTCTACCATGAACTCCTTGGTCGGTGAAGGACTTGAAGGAATATGGTTACAAGCTGATGAAAAGGACCAGTTCTTTACTCTTACAAATACGCTTCTCATTCACTAATATATCTATTCGTGAATTAGAAGAGTATTCTTAAACCAATTGGTTATAATCAAGAAATTAATATGCATTTTATTTAAATTTACTCCACATCAACCATCACTAAACTTTGCTACAGTATGATACCACTTTGATACCCACTAATATAGAAATTGGTTAATTGAACAGATAGACCCATATCTGTAATTGCCATGACCCATATTTGTTAAATTTGCTTGTGCTTTTAATTTTAAAACTTCATCAAATCAAATTAGCGCTCTTTTGTTATTATATTTACTTTATTATTATTTTTATTTTTTTAAACACTTAGCCCAGATGCCTCCTGTGATCAGTAGCGAGGACATCATCAGCTTGTCCGACGACCTTTCACATGGTCCTCTGCACATCTGAGGTCAATGTCATGCCAGTTCAGAGGTACAGAAGATGAGCGAGCTCCATTAGAAGTTTGAAGTGAGGTATAAGTGCAAGGAACCATGGTCCTTGAGGATGTTTATACCTCTACACAGTTGGCAGTCAGGCAGTCAAGACCATTACGTGCATTCCTGGTTAACTGGAGAAGAATTGTTGATTATCTTTCTCCAGACTCCACGAGTACTAATAAGTAAACTGCAGAAAAGTGTGGATGCGATGTCCCATGGAACCTTAAGCTCTCATGGACAGCTCATGGAAAAATCGTGGCCGTCCAAGCACACAATTAAATTGAACCCTACATGAATCATTTACAGTGGCTTGCAAAAGTATTCATACCCCTTGAACTTTTCCACATTTTGTCACATTACAACCACAAACGTAAATGTATTTTATTGGGATTTTATGTGATAGACCAACACAAAGTGGTGCATAATTGTGAAGTGGAAGGAAAATGATACATGGTTTTCAATTTTTTTTACAAATAAAAAACTGAAAAGTGTGGCGTGCAAAAGTATTCAGCCCCCCTGAGTCAATACTTTGTAGAACCACCTTTCGCTGCAATTACAGCTGCAAGTCTTTTGGGGTAGGTCTCTACCAGCTTTGCACATCCAGAGACTGAAATTTTTGCCCATTCTTCTTTGCAAAATAGCTCAAGCTCAGTCAGATTGGATGGAGAGCGTCTGTGAACAGCAATTTTCAAGTCTTGCCAGAGATTCTCAATTGGATTTAGGTCTGGACTTTGTCTGGGCCATTCTAACACATGAATATGCTTTGATCAAAACCATTCCATTGTAGCTCTGGCTGTATGTTTAGGGGTCGTTGTCCTGCTGGAAGGTGAACCTCCGCCCCAGTCTCAAGTCTTTTGCAGACTCTAACAGGTTTTCTTCCAAGATTGCCCTGTATTTGGCTCCATCCATCTTCCCATCAACTCTGACCAGCTTCCCTGTCCCTGCTGAAGAAAAGCATCCCCACAGCATGATGCTGCCACCACCATGTTTCACAGTGGGGATGGTGTGTTCAGGGTGATGTGCAGTGTTAGTTTTCCGCCACACATAGCGTTTTGCATTTAGGCCAAAAACTTCGATTTTGGTCTCATTTGACCAGAGCACCTTCCTCCACATGTTTGCTGTGTCCCCCACATGGCTTGTGGCAAACTGCAAACGGGACTTCTTATGGCTTTTTTTCAACAATGGCTTTCTTCTTGCCACTCTTCCATAAAGGCCCAATTTGTGAAGTGCACGACTAATAGTTGTCCTGTGGACAGATTCTCCCACCTGAGCTGTGGATCTCTGCAGCTCCTCCAAAGTTACCATGGGCCTCTTGGCTGCTTCTCTGATCAATGCTCTCCTTGCCCGGCCTGTCAGTTTAGGTGGACGGCCATGTCTTGGTAGGTTTGCAGTTGTGCCATACTCTTTCCATTTTCGGATGATGGATTGAACAGTGCTCCGTGAGATGTTCAAAGCTTGGGATATTTTGTTATAACCTAACCCTGCTTTAAACTTCTCCACAACTTTATCCCTGACCTGTCTGGTGTGTTCCTTGGGCTTCATGATGCTGTTTGTTCACTAATGTTCTCTAACAAACCTCTGAGGCCTTCACAGAACAGCTGTATTTATACTGAGATTAGATTACACACAAGTGGACTCTATTTACTAATTAGGTGACTTCTGAAGGCAATTGGTTGCACTGGATTTTATTTAGGGGTATCAGAGTAAAGGGGGCTGAATACTTTTGCACGCCACACTTTTCAGTTTTTTATTTGTAAAAAAATTTGAAAACCATGTATCATTTTCCTTCCACTTCACAATTATGCGCCACTTTGTGTTGGTCTATCACATAAAATCCCAATAAAATACATTTACATTTGTGGTTGTAACGTGACAAAATGTGGAAAAGTTCAAGGGGTATGAATACTTTTGCAAGCCAC
This sequence comes from Malacoraja senta, assembly GCA_038087875.1. Lineage (NCBI taxonomy): Eukaryota > Metazoa > Chordata > Chondrichthyes > Rajiformes > Rajidae > Malacoraja > Malacoraja senta. The sequence continues at coordinate 32,349,061 of CM075980.1, forward strand.
TGTATGCCCATTAGACCACTCACAATCGCAACTTTACATCGGACCCCTAAAGTTTATATTGAGGGAAAAGACGATGATGCAGGTAAAAAACAAAAAAATAATAATAGCACTCTGGATGAAAGTATAAGACTAATTTTTATCAAGCCCAAAAGTTGCACACTGATGCAGTTCAAGAGTTTCAAGAAAGTTTCAGGAATTTCAAGAGCGTTTACTGGACATGAAACAGAACAAAAAACTCTTACTTGCTGCAGCCATCAGGTTATCAGGTGTGGTTGCCAACTGTCCCGTATTAGCCAGGACATCACATATTTTGGGCTAAATTGGTTTGTCCCATACGAGACCGCCCTTGTCCTATATTTGACTGCTACTACTCTGGTCGGAGCGCCGTGTCTGGCCCTGCCTTTTGTTCCTTATTTGGGAGTGAGAAAGTTGGCAACCCTATTAACATGCTCCTGTAATTTGTTCCCTATGTTAGCAGCGAGAAGAGATCTTGTGAACATGACCAGGATCTCTGATTTAAATATGGAACAAGATTACAGCGTTCATTTTCTAAGAATTATTTTACCTGCATTCATTGTTGAAGGAGATTATTGATGATTGCACTTTAGATCATTCATGACTACCTTGGTTGCCTCCCCTCCACTTTAATATCTATCATCATAGTGTCAGTGGGCCCAAGTGGTTCCTGGCTTCATGTACCTGCATTCTTCCTTGCTGGACCTTAGCTATATGGGTTGTAGTATTCATCTGATTTTCTCTAATTTTACTTGAATAAAATCCGATAAGAAGCCACTGACTCCTTCATGGCTCCTGAGAGAATGGAACATTTACTGTATCTAAGAGAAACTCTCAGAATAGTTGGAAGAAACAGTACCAAACAGGGACTTCATCCCACAGAGGCCACACCAACCATCAACCACCCACTCATCACATTTTTTATTCCTTCCATATTCCCATCAACTCCCTCCAGATTATTCCGTTTATCTCCACATCAGGAGCAATTTACAGTGGCCAATTTACCTGCCGACGCGCTCATCCGTGAGATGTTGGAGGAAACTGGAGCACCCAGAGAAAACCCACGTGGTCACAGGGGGAACATGCAATCACCACACAGACAGCAGCAGAGGTCTGGATTGAACCCAGATCTCTGGCGCTATGAGGCAGCAGCTCTATCAGCTGCGCCACGTGGCTCCAACATAGGATATTCACTAATCGGACTACTAACTTTACAATGAAACAATCTGAATAACCAAAAAACGTGGAAATACACTGCTATAAATATCAGTAGTCAATGGTTTCTTTATTGTCATGTGCGATCATTCAGCACGAATTCAGCACATGTGCGAATATTTGTACCCAATAACAAAGACCTGCGTTAACTCAGTGTGTGTGTGTATTTCGATGCAGCGCACCATCTTTCAGGTTACCAGAAGATCCGCTGGTTCCTTGCATCTTAATTGGCCCAGGAACAGGAATTGCACCCTTCAGAAGCTTCTGGCAGCAGCGCATGCATTATGTCGAACAGAACGGTAGGTCACCAACATAGCACCATCAAGAGAGGGAAAAAACAAACTGTTGGGGAACTTCAACAGGTCGGGCAGCATCTGTGGTGGGAAATGGACAGGCACCATTTTGGGTGGGAACCCATCTTCAGACTCAAATGTAACCCAAATCGGCCCATTTCCCTTCACAGATGCTGCCAGGCCTGTGGAGTTACTCCGGCAGTCTGCTTTTAGCTCAAGATTACAGCATCTACAGTTGTTTGTGGCTGTAAAGGGGGGGAACTGGAAAGACATCCAACTTTGTTAAACAGCTCCCACTGAGGGTCTACATTGCAAAGAAAGTGAATGGCTAAACTGGATGTGGTCATTGATATGAATAAGGAAAAGGGATGGGATATTATGGAGCATTTCATTCTTCTTTATGCCAGAGATCTCCTCTCATCATCCACTCTGACCAGTCTTTGATGCTAATCTGACCACATTCAACAATATATCTCAGTCTTTCCTTATAGGTACAATCTTTCTTCATTCTAAATGCTGCTAAATGTTGTCTCCATGAACTTCAGTGACAAACAAACTTCTCTTTCAATTGGCCAGAGGTACAATTAGCCCTACATAAAACGAGGAGCAGCAAATTATTAGGTCACGTTACATCCTCTTTCAATTGTTTTACAAAGAAATCAAGAGCTGAAAGATATCTACCTCCCCCTGGTGTCAGAATTATTTCAGCTACATTTCTTCAAGAAAGTTTCTAATCTTATTTATGTAATTTTAGGTGTGAAAGCAGGACCCATGACACTTGTGTTTGGCTGCCGACAGTCACATATTGACCACATCTATCGAGAAGAGACCATCCATGTAAAAAATAAAGGTGTATTTAAGGAACTTCACACAGCTTACTCCCGTGAACCAGGAAAACCTAAGGTATGGAGATGACCCATGTCTGCCTGTGCTAAGGCTCCAATATTACTTGTTGATGTGAAGATGCTCACATTTAGTGACAAGAAATTTAAATCTATAATTTATAAAATCTTGTTGCCAGGACTCGAGGGGTTGAGATATAGGGAAAGGTTGGGCAGGCTAGAACTACAGTCCTTGTGCTCAGGAGGCTGATGGGTGACCTTACAGAGGTGTATAAAATCATGGAATAGATAGGATGAATGCAGAGAGACTTTTATCCAGGGTAGGGGAATCAAGAACCAGAAGTATTAGGTTTAAGATGAGGGGCAAGATTTAATAGGTATCTGAGGAACAACTTTTTCAGTCAGGAAGTGGTGGGTATATGGATCAAGCTGCCAGAGGAGATAGTTGAGGCAGGTACCATAACAACATTTAAAATACACTTGGACAGGTCTTCTTCTTGCATAGGGCGTGCACAGCCTAAAGTTGTAGATCAAGGGTAGACATCCAGGCCAGGACAGCATCAGTTACTGGGTGGATGGGCTTTGATGCCCCTAGGGAAAAGCCTCGGTGAGCAGTCATTCACTGTCATTCACTGGGCTGGTCTGATCTGGATGCCCGCAGTAGCAAGCAGGGCTGTCTGTCATCCCCCACTTATGCAGGTGATGGGCTGTTCTTGCATGGGGAGTGCGGATTCTGTTCAGGGTTAGTCATTGCTTGGGATGGAGGTCAAAACCCGGTGGTTTCACTGTGGGGTCTGTGATGACCTCTCCATTGTTGGTGTTGGCATCTTTCCAGGCTCTGCAGCACTCAGTCTTGGAGTCAAAGTCTTCCAGGGATTTAACAGAAGACCAGAAGGGTTTGCGGGACTTCAGGCACATGTTGGGCAGATTGTTCAAGTCAGCATGGATGGGAACGTCAGGGTTAGCTTCGATGGTGCGCCAATCTTTCAACATCCTCTCCCTTCTGCGTATGGTGGGAGGGGCGATATGAGAGAGAACAGGGACATGAATAGGAAAGGGGCTAAATCGGAGGGATAGGGGCTAAATGCAGGCAAATGGGACAAGCTTAGAAGGGGCACCTTGGTCGGCACGGAGATATTATGTGGAAGGGCCCGTTTCCATGCCTTGTGATTCTACGACTCTCAAAGAAAGGATGTGCATCAACTATTGAAAGGGTCTAAATAGGCCTCTGCACTAATTGGGATTATTTAGCGTTGTCTTGCAAAGTACAGTATATATTTTATTGAATGATTAGATCCAGCATGGCACACTGGCTACATCTGTAAAGCAGCCAGACATTTTATGATGGAGCGATAGTTACAGACAGTTTGCAGACATATTATATTTGCAGACAGTTCTGCAAATATAATATTTATTGCAATGCAAATTTGGAAATTGTGGCTTATTTTTTGGCTTTTAAAATATAATGTTAAATAGATTTTTTCATTGAGGTAAACCCAGTTAAACAAATGAAAAAAGGGCATAGTGTGTATGCAAGCATTTGCAAGGTTTACCAAACACTTTAATTGTGTTGCATATTTGAATTTTTAAACAAGTGTTTATTTCAGTTCAGTTCAGTTCAATTTAAATTATTGTCACGTGGTCTGAGGTACAGTGAAAAGCTTTTGTTGCGTGCTAACCAGTCAGTGGAAAGACAACACATGATCACAATCGAGCCATTCACTGTGTACAGATACATGATAAGGGAATAACATTTAGTGCAAGGTAAAGCCAGTAAAGTCCGATCAAAGATAGTCCGAGGGTCACCAATGAGGTAGGCAATAGTTCAGGACTGCTCTCTGGTTGTGGTAGGATGATTCAGTCGCCTGATCACAGCTGTGAAGAAACTGTCCCTGAATCCGGAGGTGTGCGTTGGGAGATGGGTAAAAAATAATAATAATAATAATGGATGGGATTTATATAGCGTCTTTCTAATACTCAAGGCGCTTTACATCGCATTATTCATTCACTCCTCAGTCACACTCGGTGGTGGTGAGCTACTTCTGTAGCCACAGCTGCCCTGGGGCAGACTGACGGAAGCGTGGCTGCTAATCTGCGCCTACGGCCCCTCCGACCACCACCAATCACTCACACACATTCACACACATTCACACGCAGGCATAGGTGGGTGAAGTGTCTTGCCCAAGTGTCTTGCCCAAGGAGTGGCCAGGGTGTGACTCATCCTTCATTATGCTGCTGGCCTTGCCAAGTTAGCGTGAGGTATAAATGGAGTCAATGGAAGGAAGGGAGGTTGGTTTGTGTGATGGTCTGGGCTGTGTCCACAATTCGCTGCAATTTCTTGCGGTCTTGGAAGGAGTTGTTCCCAAACCATGCTGTGATGAAGCAAAGCAAGAATTTCATTGTCCTATCAGGGATACATGACAATAAACTCACTTGAGTCACTTGAACTTGATGCATCCCGATAAAATGCTTTCTACGGCGCATCTGTAATAGTTGGTGAGAGCTGTTGGGGACATTCCGAACATCCTCAGCCTTCTAAGCCTTTAATTGCAGTTACATTGAAGTCTCTTTCTGATTTCAGAAATATGTGCAAGATATTTTACGTGAACATTATTCTGACCACATAGTCGAACTATTACAAGACCAAGGTGGGCACATATATGTTTGTGGAGATGTTACAATGGCAGGAGATGTTTTGAAGACCATTCAGCACATCCTCGCACAGCATGGGAAGATGTTACTTGAAGATGCTGGGATCTTTATCAGCAAGCTACGAGTAAGGATTATATGAAGCATTTAACCTCAAAACATGTAGCTTCCAATGCATCACTTTTGGAATCCATTTTTATCGTTAGTTTACACAATAGGTGACATGAATTCAAATTTAGAGTGAGCTATTTTTATTTATTTTGCTGAATATAGGATACATTTTGGGCAAAAATCAGGAATTCACCTTGCTTTTCTATCATTAATATCAAGGGAAACCTCCATTCCCACTTGATTTTAATGCCTTCATTCCGCATTGTCAAAATTGTCTAGAAATATCACAAAGGCCACAGTTTAGGATTTATGCCAATGCATCCCGAGGAGCTGGACCTTGGTTAAAAGCCTCAAGCTCATCACTTTGTAGAATAGTTAGAAAATAATAACTGATGCTTTGTTGACAAAATGCAAATACAACAGGCAAATGAAACACCATGCGGCATTGAATGATTACTAATGAACATGGCACCCTGTATAACTGCAATCCTAAATAAAGGATACTTCAGCAATAAAAGAACACCTGTCTCTTCAATTAATATCATTGAAACCAATGGAATGAAATTTGACTTTAGACCACAAAATGCTGACCTTACCTGTGTAGCACAGTGGCATCGCACCAAAGACTTGGATTCAATCCCAACTTCTGGTGCTGTCTGTGTGAAGTTTACGCATTCTCCCTGTGAATGGATTGGTTTTCTCCAAATTATTTCTTTTGCTCTATTTATTTTCTCTTTACGCAACGGAATTCTAATTTGAACAAATGCATACATTACCTGTAGTTAATCACATTTCTTTCTCTATCCTTAAGTATCATTGGTTATGGAGATAAACCATTCTATTGTGTTGGTTTCATCAATTCACATTTCGAGGTATTGGGTCACTAAAATAACACCACTTGAAGAGCGAGTTAAAAATTCCATTAATGTTCCTAGTTGTAAGATTCTCTGCTTCAACAATCTGCACCATTATGAATTTGGGTGGCATGGTGGCACAGCGGTAGAGTTGCTGCCTTACTGTGCCAGAGACCCAGGTTGAATCCTGACCAGGGTTTGTCTGTACAGTGATTGTACCTTCTCCACGAGACTTACGCGGGTTTTCTCCAGGATCTCTGGTGTCCTCCCACACTCCAAAGACTTGCAGGTTTGTAGGTAAATTGGCTTGGTATTATTGTAAATCGTCCCTAGTGTGTGTAGGATAGTATTAGTGTGCGGGGATCGCTGTTCGGTGCAGACTCGGTGGGCTGAAGGGCCTGTTTCTGCGCAGTATCTCTCAACTAGTTTGAATATCTTTCAATCTAGCCCGCTCTGCTATTTTTGATCCAAATTGAGTGCAGATCTTCCCCAGCTGATGAACACCTGAATTATGTAGAGCCGGTTAATTTGAACGAGAGTTGGGGAGATTGAGGGATAGATTTGCTGGCTGCTCTGGGATTGCAGGGGGGAACTCGATTCACAGCCACATTTCCAATGTGTGAACTGTTCAAACTATGAATAGCAGAAACATAGAAACATAGCAAATAGGTGCAGGGTAGGCCATTCGGCCCTTTGAGCCTGCACCGCCATTCAATATGATCATGGCTGATCATCCTACTCAGTATCCTGTACCTGCCTTCTCTCCATACCCCCTGATCCCTTTAGCCACAAGGGCCACATCTAACTCCCTCTTAAATATAGCCAATGAACTGGCCTCAATTACCTTCTGTGGCAGAGAGTTCCACAGATTCACCAATCTCTGTGAAAAATGTTTTTCTCATCTCGGTCCTAAAAGATTTCCCCTTTATCCTTAAACTGTGACCCCTTGTCCTGGACTTCCCCAACATCGGGAACAATCTTCCTGCATCTAGCCTATACAACCCCTTAAGAATATTCTAAGTTTCTATAAGTTCCCCCCTCAATCTTCTAAATTCTAGCGAGTACAAGCCAAGTCTATCCAGTCTTTCTTCATATGAAAGTCCTGACATCCCAGGAATCAGTCTGGTGAACCTTTTCTGTACTCCCTCTAAGGCAAGAATGTCTTTCCTCAGATTTGGAGACCAAAACTGTATGCAATACTCCAGGTGTGGTCTCACCAAGACCCTGTACAACTGCAGTAGAACCTCCCTGCTCCTATACTCAAATCCTTTTGCTATGAATGCTAACATACCATTTGCTTTCTTCACTGCCTGCTGCACCTGCACGCCTACTTTCAATGACTGGTGTACCATGACACCCAGGTCTCGTTGCATCTCCCCTTTTCCTTATCGGCCACCATTCAGATAATAGTCTACTTTCCTGTTTTTGCCACCAAAGTGGATAACCTCACATTTATCCACATTATACTGCATCTGCCATGCATTTGCCCACTCACCCAGCCTATCCAAGTCACCGTGCAGCCTCCTAGCATCCTCCTCACAGCTAACACTGCCCCCCAGCTTCGTGTCAGCCGCAAACATGGAGATGTTGCATTCAATTCCCTCGTCCAAATCATTAATATATATTGTAAATAGCTGGGGTCCCAGCACTGAGCCTTGCGGTACCCCACTAGTCACTGCCTGCCATTCTGAAAAGGACCCGTTTACTCCTACTCTTTGCTTCCTGTTTGCCAGCCAGTTCTCTATCCACATCAATACTGAACCCCCAATACCGTGTGCTTTAAGTTTGTATACTAATCTCTCATGTGGGACCTTGTCGAAAGCCTTCTGAAAGTCCAGATATAACACATCCACTGGTTCTCCCTTATCCACTCTATTAGTTACATCCTCGAAAAATTCTATAAAATTCGTCTGACATGATTTATCTTTCGTAAATCCATGCTGACTTTGTCCAATGATTTCACCACTTTCCAAATGTGCTGCTATCCCATCTTTAATAACTGACTCTAGCAGTTTCCCCACTACCGATGTTAGACTAACGTCTGTAATTCCCCATTTTCTCTCTCACTCCCTCCCTCTATAAAAAGTGGGGTTACATTAGCTACCCTCCAATCCTCAGGAACTACTCCAGAATCTAAGGAATTTTGAAATATTATCACTAATGCATCCACTATTTCTGGGGCTACTTCCTTAACTACTCTGGGATGCAGCCTATCTGGCCCTGGGGATTTATCGGCCTTTAATCCATTCAATTTACCTAACACCACTTCCCGGCTAACCTGGATTTCACTCAGTTCCTCCATCTCATTTGACCTGCTATTTCCGGCAGATTATTTATGTCTTCCTTAGTGAAGACAGAACCAAATTAGTTGTTCAATTGGTCTGCCATGTCCTTGTTCCCTATGATCAATTCACCTGTTTCTGACTGCAAGGGACCTACATTTGTTTTAACTAATCTTTTTCTCTTCACATATCTATAAACACTTTTGCAGTCAGTTTTTATGTTCCCTGCCAGTTTTCTTTCATAATCTATTTTCCCTTTCCTAATTAAGCCCTTTGTCCTCCTCTGCTGGACTCTGAATTTCTACCCGTCCTCTGGTAGGCTGCTTTTTCTGGTTAATTTGTACGCTTCATCTTTTGTTTTGATACTATCCCTGATTTCCCTTGTTATCCACGGATGCACTACCTTCCCTGATTTATTCTTTTGCCAAACTGGGATGAACAGTTTTTGTAGTTCATCCATGCAGTCTTTAAATGCCTTCCATTGCCTATCCACCATCAACCCTTTAAGAATCAATTGCCAGTCAATCCTGGCCAATTCACATCTCATACCCTCAAAGTTACCTTTCTTTAAGTTCAGAACCCTTGTTTCTGAATTAACAATGTCATTCTCCATCATAATGAAGAACTCAACCATATTATGGTCACTCTTGCCCAAGGGGCCACACACAACAAGACTGCTAACTAACCCTTCCTCATTACTCAATACCCAGTCTAGAATAGCCTGCTCTCTCATTGGTTACTCTTCATGTTGGTTTAGAAAACTATCCCGCATACATTCCATGAAATCCTCTTCCTCAGCACCCCTGCCAAATTGATTCACCCAATCTATATGTAGATTGAAGTCACCCATTATAACTGTTTTACCTTTGTTGCACGCATTTCTAATTTCCTGTTTGATGCCATCCCCAACTCCACTACTACTGTTAGGTGGCCTGTACACAACACCCACTAGCGTTTTCTGCCCCTTAGTGTTTCGCAACTCTACCCATATCGATTACACATCCTCCAAGCTAATGTCCTTCCTTTCTATTGCGTTAATCTCCTTTCTAACCAGCAACGCTACCCCACCTTTCCCTTTCTGTCTATCCCTCTTGAATATTGAATATCCCTGGATGTTCAGCTCCCAGCCTTGGTCACCCTGGAGCCATGTCACCATGATCCCAACTATATCATAATCATTAATAGCTATCTGCACATTCAACTCATCCACCTTATTACGAATGCTCCTTGCATTGAGACACAAAGCCTTCAGGCTTGTTTTTACAACGCTCTTACCCCTTATACAATTATGTTGAAAAGTGGCCCTTTTTGATTTTTGCCCTGGATTTGTCTGCCTGCCACTTTTACTTTTCACCTTGCTACCTATTGCTTCTACCCTCATTTTACACCCCTCTGTCTCTCTGCTCACACATTTAAGAAACCCACCACCTCTTATTCTCTGTTTATTTTTTTCTTCTTTCCCCCCTACATGTTGGGTCTGAGTCCTTCCCTTCTCTGCCTCCTGCCTCACACACTGTCTACTAGCTTTCTCTATTTGAGTCCCTCCCCCCAACCGTTCTAGTTTAAAGTCTCCGCAGTAGCCTTTGCAAATCTCCCCGATTTGAACTTTTACGTGACACTGGGGATGACCTACATTGATTAACATAACTCTTAAAGATAGCTGACCACAACAATTGCATGGAACCTTCCCAAAAGATTGGTAATTGAGTGCTTTTAGTAGGAAAAGTGATTTGATTTTTTGCAAATTAGTTATTTATCATATCTATTTAAATGTTGTTTCTGTTTACAGATTTCAGAGTCACTAAAGGGCCTGTCCCACTTTCACGACCTAATTCACGACCTTTTTTACTCATGGACATTTTTCATCAGGCTAGAAAAACGCCCCGACCTACTTGATGCCACGAGTACCTACGACTAGCATCACGACCTACCTATGACCTACCTACGACCTCCTGCGGCCTCTTGACGACCATGCTGCGAGTATGGGTCAAGAGCAAACTCGGCAGAGGTCGTGAATTAGGTCATGAAAGTGGGACAGGCCCTTAAGACAATCTTTATTAAAATCACAAAAGGAACCACGAACAGTACATGATTTTTTTTCACCTGAAACAGGGCAGCATTGTTGGCTGGCAATATGGTTTACCTGTGCTTTGTTTAATACCACAGGATAAAAACCGTTATCACGAGGACATATTTGGTGTCACTCTTCGTACGCATGAAGTTACTACCCGTCTTCGATCAGAGTCGATTGCTTTTATTGAAGAGAGCAAGAAAGACTCAGACGAGTAAGTTAACATATAAAAATGTAACTATACTGAAATTACAGCGTTGGTAAGTTAAATTGTTCAAAGAATTGTTTATAACATCTGCAATGAATTTATTGAAACATTCCAGCCCTGGATTCAAATCGAAGCAAAGATTCATTTTGTTCATATTTTTAAAATACCGAAATGGGCATTATGCAACGGAGAAACTCAACGTTTTTTAAATTAAATCAATAAATAAAACTAGAGAAAATATAACTAAGGGCTTGGGTGATTCCCAAGGCAGAAGAAAACATTTAAAATATGTGGTAGGAGTCAGTCTTCTGGCTTGCACTGCTATTCAATAAGATCATGGCTGATGATCATTCTGAGGAATAAGATGTATCTGCCTTTGGATAGACTGGGGCTGATTAGGGATAGTCAGCATGGTTTTGTATGTGGAAGATCGTGTCTCACGAATCTGATTGAGTTTTTTGAAGAAGTAACCAAAAGGATTGATGAGGACGAAACCGTTGACCTTTCTATATGGACTGCTCCAAGGTTCCAAATGGTAGGCAACTCTGGAAGGTTTGATCATATGGGTTCGGGGAGAGGTGGCCGAATGGATGAAAAATTGGCTTCATGGAAGGAAGCAGAGGGTGCTAATTGAAGATAGTCACAAAAAGCTGGAGTAACTGAGCAGGACAGGCAGCATCTCTGGAGAGAAGGAATGGGTGACGTTTCTGGTCAAGACCCTTCTTCAGACTGGTTAGCGATAAGGGAAACAAGAGATATAGACGGTGATGTGGAGAGATAACGAACAATGAATGAAAGATATGCAAAAAAGTTACAATGATAAAGGAAACAGGCCATTGTTAGCTGTTTATAGGGCGAAAATGAGAAGCTAGTGCGACTTGGGTGGAGGAGGGATAGAGCGAGGGGAAATGCCAGGGTTACCTGGTGAGAGAAATCAATATTTGTTAAGCTGAGTTCTTTTGTCAATCTAAAGTTAACTTGACTCAAACACTTGTAGCTGTTGAAATCGATTATTTATTCAGCTGAGACTAGTCTCTGAACCTTCCAACACAGAGCTGATGCTCTGGGGCGGGTCCAGAGAGGAGTAACTTTGATAGAACTCATGTCATTTATATAGTTATTAGACATTTCAGATACAGAGGGTATGACAAGCTAGTAACCAATCATCTGAGTCCTTCTGGTGATTTACAACATCAGTCACATGATCCCACTTCCCTGGCCTCACAACCTTCGTTTGCCTGTGATATAACTTTGCTTATTTTATTTCAACACAGCAAAACCCCAGTAGGCTCAATTATCAAAGACCACTCCTCAAAATATAAGATACATATGTAATACAATGATCACACAAGTCATACACACTTCCCATATCAAGAAGAAAGATATTTCTATAAATCTAAACAAAGTCTAATGTTTACATTCCTACTCAGACAATACATTTCATAAATTATTTCACTACAATTTTACACAGTGTACAATACTATTACATATGTATTTAAAATATTCATTATATGAGTTTTGCCGAATTTTCAGTTTCTAAGTTCAAAACACACACACACACACACCTCCCAACCCAATCATACATGGGTCGTAAATCTGTCAACTTAATTAATACGTTTTTGGTGCAAGGATACAACTTAATTCTAATTTGCAGCCCCTTTCCTGCTATCTGGAAGCTGGATTTCCAATCTCACTACAAGGTCTTTTACAAATATTACAGAACAAAGCGTAAATTCACAACTCAGAATTACATCAGAATTGCATCTGCTTCTTCGACTTTCTATAAACATAGGAATGTCACATATCCATCAATCTAATTATTTACCTCTCCAAGCAACTACTCCCCTTCATATACATCCTACCCCTTGGCGCAGATGGCGCAATAATAATAATAATGAATTTTATTTACGGGCGCCTTATACCGAGGTCTCAAGGACACCATACAGAGATTTATAGGAAACATATAATCAGAATAAACAAAATAAGTTATAAAGACCAATACACAAATCAGGGACAGAATTCCTTCCAAAAACACAAAAAAGAAAATCAGAAGCACAATTTGAGGAGAGAGCAGCGGCAGCGAAACCGCGCCAGCGTCCACTCTCCCCTCCGACCGCCATCTTGAACACAGACTAACAAATACAATTACAAACAATTACATACAAAAATCATCCCCCCACAATGATTTCCACTGTGGGGGAAGGCACAATGTCCAATCCCCAGCCCCAGCAATGGGCTAAGTGTTCGGCTGGCAACCGGAAGGTAGCCGGTTCGAATCCCGCTTGGAGTGCATACTGTCGTTGTGTCCTTGGGCAAGACACTTCACCCACCTTTGCCTGCGTGTGAATGTATGTGAATGTATGTGAATGTGTGTGAATGTGTGTGAGTGATTGGTGGTGGTCGGAGGGGCCGTAGGCGCAGATTAGCAGCCACGCTTCCGTCAGTCTGCCCCAGGGCAGCTGTGGCTACAGAAGTAGCTCACCACCACCGAGTGTGACTGAGGAGTGAATGAATAATGCAATGTAAAGCGCCTTGAGTATTAGAAAGGCGCTATATAAATCCCATCCATATATACCCCTTATCTCAATCACATTATAATTTAACTTAGCCAAAGCTAAATTTTACTTCGGAGTCACGTGAGTGACTACGTGAAAAAGGCCATCAGCCTGCATGTGCATCATTACGTCTAGCGCATTGCACAACGACTGACTGGCAGGCGCGTTGCTCCTTCCAGCAGTAAGTTTAAACCTGCAGGTAAGTTTTAAAACTTATTTGCAGGTTCTGTTTTTTGTCTTGCAGGAAGCTCTGTTACAGAGTTTGCCTGCTGGATTCAATTTCGGGGCGAAGTCCAGACGGGCCGCGGGGAAACCGGTTATGGACCATGGGGAGATCCTGGTCCGAAGCGCGGGTAGCCGTCGGCCGTCGGGTTGGCTACCTAAGTCGGTGACAATGGGGTCAGCGGCTCCCAGACCGCTGTGGTTCCACAGAAAGTGGGTAAAGCCAATAGTAAGTCGGTCTCGCCAGAGGGGGCATGAAATCCTGAGTCGCTGACAGTGCGGTCAGCGGCTCCCAGACCTCTGTGGTTCCCCAGAAAGGGGGTAAAGCCAATAGTAAGTCGGGCTCGCCACCCGAGTCGCTGACAGTGCGGTCAGCGGCTCCCAGACCGCTATGCTTCCCCAGAAAGGGGGTAAATCCAAGAATAAGTCAGTCAGGCCTATGGACTCGGACGAGTCAGGCCAGAAGGCTTCCCCTCCGACATACCTGGGTACGTCCTCGGATGTTTAACCCACATGGAGCATGGACAACTGTTTCCATAGGATCTTTATGGCATGCATCGATCTCAAAGATGCATACTATTCCGGTCCCATTCACAGGGATCACCGGAGACATTTGAAATTTATCTAGATGGGGCAATGATAACAGTTAATGCGTTGCAAAATGGGCTAACTTCAGGTCATTTACTAAATTACTAAACCGGTACTTGGACTGCTCAGGGCTCAAGAACACTTGTTATGGCTTAACTGGATGATATTCTAAACGCTGTATTTTGCTAAAATCAACTGTTTCAGCCGCAAACTATATTTGAGAAATTGAGGTTCCTCATCCATCGAGTTAAATTTATGTTGATACCAACTAGAGTTATTGATTATTCGGAGTTACCTTTAACTATTAATTTGTCTGTGACTCCGCCCTGGGGCAAGAGATTGGATTTACTAGAAGCCTGTAACAACCTTGTTGTTATGAAGCAGCCTTCTATTCATCAAGTGTAATTGGCAATATAGTAGCTGTGTTTCAGCTGTGCAAATTGGGCCTTTGCATTATCAGAACTTACAACGTGCAAAGTAGTAACCTCTCAAGTGCCATGTAGGTCATTGTTAACAGACCTATGTTATTACCAGCTGAAGCTACCAAAGTCACAATGGTAGTGACAATGGTACAGACGAACAGTATTCAGCATTGCTCCAGTAGTTTTTGGTCAGTAAACCTTCAGTTACATTACAAACTGATGCTAGTGCTCAAAGATGGAAAATTACGAATGCCATCTCTAGTTACGGAGGCAGATGGGATTTTCATGAGTTACCAATTCTTCAGTTATTGGTATCAACTACCTATAGACACTAGGTGCATTCTATGGGTTAAAGGGTTATTGTGAAAATATGCATAATCTGCATGCTCAATTCCAAGTTGATACACTGTGGTGGTGGCATATGTTAGTCACATGGGTGCAATCAAGTCAAAGTATCCTGTCATAATTTACCTAACCTCATTTGGCACTGGTGTATCATCACGTAAAATCAATGACAACACAGAATGGATGCTGGATCACAAAGTATTTTATGACATTATGGCTCGATGGAACGCCGAATATCAATATGTTTGCATCCAGGCTCATTCACCGGTTGCAAAAACATGTGGCATCTCAGTGGCGAGAGATACATTCTCGCTACACGGGGGAGGAATGTTCTTTTATGTCTTCTCTCCATTTTGCCTCATCAGTCGGGTCTTGCAATAAATTCAGCAAGATCCCGCTTCAAGTTTTTCGTACTGTCTGACTGGGCTATGCAGCCATGCTTCCCGCTTATGTTGGGAATAATAATAGATTCTTGTATGGGTATTCTAAACATAAAACTTTGCTGGTTCAGCCTGTGTCTTGGGAAACCAGCCTCTGCATGATTAAATCAATTCATTGACTTGCAGAGTCTGAGAAGACTGCTCCTGTGGCTCGGGTTATCAGACCGATCCATGTTTGTGCTCACTGCAGAGTGCAGGGATAGCACCAAAAAAGCAGTACATTTCCTCTTCAGGAGATGGGAAGCATTTTGTTTAAATGCTATGTTACATATAATACGCAACGGATACTGACGTCTTGAAGTTCATTTTCAAATGGGTCCTTGACAATAAATTAAGTTATAGTGCCATTAACTCTGCCCAACGTGCCTTCTCATCACATTTGCTGCAGCGAGCGGGACCCGCTCTGTCGGATCTCACCCTCTGATATCCAGTTTATAAAGGATATCTTTAACACAAGTTCTCCCAGGCCCAAGTACACGGAAGTATGGGATATTGACATTGTGTTAACACAACTTCACCAAGGGGCTCCAGCTACATCCTTTTCTTTGGCCCGGCGCTCATAAGGTAGTTATCCTCATGGCACTGCTTTCAGCGCAACGGGTCCAGTCATTACATAAATTGCGACTGGACAGGATGGTTACACCTGCAAATAATATAAATATTTATGATTTAGTTAAGCAGAACAGCCCAGGGGTGTCAGGTCTCAAACTAGTTCTCATGGCATACCCCATGGACCTTCGGTTATGTGTGGTCACACTTTTACAACAATCCGTCAAGGTCACCTAGAGCCTGAGAGGCTCTGATACTAGCAATGTTTGTTAGTTACAAAAAAACTCATAAGAAGGTATCAGTTCAGACCATCTCCAGGTGGTTAAAACGGGGTTTTGGCTTATGCAGGAGTAGATACTAATATTTTCTAATCTCACTGCACCAGGGCTGCTACAACATCAGCAGCAAGGGTTATGTACGGTCCGCTGGACCACATCCTAGCGACTGCAGGATGGCCTAACGAACGAGTTTTCCAAACATTTTATAATAACCCATTGCCAGACCAGGGGTATTTGCCAACTTATTTTTATGTTCTATTTTATAGTTTCCTCCCAGATGAGAGGGGTTACTATTATTATTATTTGTTCATTAAAAATCATCAGCATGTTTTAAATCTATGTCATGTCTGTATGCATTATGAATGTTTCCCTTATCTGTGGTCAACTGATGCAGTTGTGCTTGTGTGGACTCGTTTCCACGGCATGAAATCACAGAGCTTTGAAATCTTCACGTAGTCACTCACGTGACTCCGAAGTAAAATAGTACGATTAAATGAGAACTTACCAGTTTGAAGTTTGATCTTTATTTTATGAGGAGTTACGATGAGCGATTTACGTGCCCTCCGCTCCCAACACTCGTATCATAATGGTCATCTAGTCCTCTCTAATCTTACTATGTTCAGTTCAACAACTGTTATCTGTGATTTCACACTGCTGCTTTGAAGATTGACACGCATCCTTCTTCGCGAAATCGCTCATCGTAACTCCTCATAAAATAAAGATCAAACTTCAAACTGGTAAATTCTCATTTAATCTTACTATTGGAGTCTATTATCTCTCAGCCTTGAATTCTGTCTCAAACTCAGCAAAACCCTCACAGCTCAAGAATGTGCCAGAGAGAAAGAGCAGATGACCTTTGGCCTAAGAAGAGGCCCCATTCAGCTATCCATTCTTCAACACAAAGTCATATCAAATACAATTTCCTCCAGCGTTATAATTGCCTCAAAGCAATAAGCTAAGCTATGCAGGTTCAGATTAGCGTTTCTATGTTTTGATTCATCTTTCCCTGTGTGTATGTTTCATTGCACTTTATTTCTCTATGACTCATGTTTCTGAAAACCTTAAGCTTTTCTTTTGCAAATTACCTAGCTTATATAAAAGTCACTATCCGAGCGGTTCTATTATATAATATTTCCTCATATTCATACCACTGGGCTGTAAGCTGCCCAAGCAAAATATGAGATGCTGCTCCTCCAATTTGCATTGGGCCTCACTCTAACAATAGAGGAGACCTAGGACAGAACGATCTGTGTAGGAATGGGAAGGAGAATTAAAGTGATAGAAGATTTTTTTATGGACTGGAGGCCTGTGACTATTGGTGTGCCTCAGTGATCAGTGCTGGGCCCATTGCTATAAGAGGTTTAGTTTGCCATAAGAAGTAAATTTGCAGATGACACTAAAGGGAGTAGTATCATAGATAGCCAAGATGGTTATCGAAAATAACAGCAGGATTTTAATCAGTTGGGCAAGTGGGCTGAGGAATGGTTAATGGAGTTTAATGCAGAGAGGTGTGAAGTGTTTAGTTTTGGGAAGTCAAACCACAGCAAGATCTTCACAGTGAATGGAGGGCTCTGGAGAGTACGGTAGAGCAGAGGAATGCAGGTAAATAGATCCTTCAAAATGGCATCACAGATAGATAAGGTGATGAAGAAGACTTTCGGCACATCGGCACATTGGCTTTCATCTGTGAGGGTATTGAGTATAGAAATTGGGATGTTATGTTAAGTTGTACAACACATTGGTGAGACCACAATTGGAGTATTGTGTTCAGTTTTTAGTCATCTTGCTGTGGGAAAGATGTTGTTAAGTGGGAAAGAGTGCAGAGAAGACTTACAAGGAATTTGCCAGGACTTGAGGGCCTGAGCTACGAGAAGTTGCGCAGGCTAAGACTTTATTCTTTGAAGCATAGGACGCTGAGGGCTGATGTTATAGAGGTGTATGTTCATGAGGGAAATAGATTGGGTAGATGCACAAAGTCTTTTTTCCCAGAGTTGGGGAATCAAGAACCAAAGGATATAGCTTTAAGTTGGGATGGAAAAAATTAAATGGGAACCTAAGGGCCAACTTTTTCACAAAGAGGGTGGTGCTATATGTAACACGCTGCCAGGGTAGGTAGATGAGATAGGTACTACTACAGCATGTTAAAACATTTGGACAGATACATGGACAGGTGAGGTTCAGAGGAAAATGGGGCAAATGTGGGCAGGTGGGACTAGTGAGGCATGGGGCATCTTGGTCGGCGTGTGCTATGTGTGAGCCTGTTTCCATTCTGTATGACTCAATGACCCTATGACTCTATCGCGGCTGATCCTTGCCATTGCATACAATCTTATTCTAATCCCATATCCTTCGATTCACTTACAAAAATCTACTGATTTATGCTCTGAATATACTCAGCAATATTGCATCCACAACTGTTAAAGGTAAAGAATTCCAAAGATTTACCACCCTCTGGTTGAAGAAATTCCTTCTCATCTTAATCCTGGAACTTATGACAAACAGCAACATGCTGAAACGTGACAGTTGAATTTGGGAAGATAGTGGGTCTAAAGTCAATCATTAGATGCATGGATGCTACAAGTACAAGTAGTCATTAAACCAAGATGTAATGTCAGAATAGTGGGTATATTCCTGGTATGTGGCTGCATGTTATACAGCCATGAAATTATTGCTTAATCATGTGTATGGTGTAATGTGACTCTAAGTTCTCAATTGTTCATGGTGCTAGCCAATGCAGAGCAGAAATGTTGTGCTTGCTTATCCGAATGAAAATGTATCCCAAATTGTTGGACTTCATGAAATTATGTTTAATGGCCAATTCAACTTCATCAGTTTAATGGCCACACATGTGCAAAGCACCTGGAAAATTGTCATTCAGAAATATTTCAAAGTGATTTTTTAAAATTGTAAATAATTAAACAAAAATATAGTTCACACATTAAAAAACAAAATTAATTAAGAACATAAATATTCAAAAAGTTATTCAAAAGATTAAACTAAATCATTTTTAAAAGTAATTTCCCTTTTGCCTCCAAATCAACAGGTCTAGAATTCCCCATTGAAATTAATGGGATCCCTAACTCATATGAGTTAGCTGGTAGAGCTGCTGCGTCTGTGCCAGAGTCCCGGGTTTGATCTTGATCTCAGATGCTGTCAGTTTGGAGTTTGCACCTTCTCCCTGTGTCCGTGGGGGTTTCCTACAGGTGCTCGGATCCCTCCCACAACTCAAAGAAGTGCAGGTTTGTAGGTGAATTGGCTTCTGTAAAATTGACCCTAGTCTGCAGGGATTGGTTGCAAAAGTAGGATGTCATTGAACTTGCATGAAACTACTGTGAACGATGATGAATGATTGGCGTGAACTCACTGGGCCATTGGGGGTGTTTCTATGCTTTCAATCAATTCAATCAAAACCAAAGGATGGGAAGACAAGATAGAAAATCCAATCGGGAAGCTGCATGAGATATCTTTGCTCATCCCATCTACCACTTAACTCTCAACATATCTGGAACTTACTTCAAATGTCAGGGGTTATGGGGAGACGGCAGAGGAATGGGGTTGAGAGGGAAAGATAGATCAGCCACGATTGAATGGCGGGGTGACTTGATACATAGATACATAGATACATAGAAAATAGGTGCAGGAGTAGGCCATTCGGCCCTTCGAGCCTGCACCGCCATTCAATATGATCATGGCTGATCATCCAACTCAGTATCCCGTACCTGCCTTCTCTCCATACCCCCTGATCCCTTTAGCCACAAGGGCCACATCTAACTCCCTCTTAAATATAGCCAATGAACTGGCCTCAACTACCCTCTGTGGCAGAGAGTTCCAGAGATTCACCACTCTCTGTGTGAAAAAGTTTTTCCTCATCTCGGTCTTAAAGGATTTCCCCCTTATCCTTAAGCTGTGACCCCTTGTCCTGGACTTCCCCAACATCGGGAACAACATCTAGCCTGTCCAACCCCATAAGAATTTTGTACGTTTCTATAAGATCCCCTCTCAATCTCCTAAATTCTAGCGAGTATAAGCCAAGTCTATCCAGTCTTTCTTCATATGAAAGTCCTGACATCCCAGGAATCAGTCTGGTGAACCTTCTCTGCACTCCCTCTATGGCTATAATGTCCTTCCTCAGATTTGGAGACCAAAACTGTACGCAATACTCCAGGTGTGGTCTCACCAAGACCCTGTACAACTGCAGTAGAACCTCCCTGCTCCTATACTCAAATCCTCTTGCTATGAAGGCCAACATACCATTCGCTTTCTTCACTGCCTGCTGCACCTGCATGCCTACTTTCAATGACTGGTGTACCATGACACCCAGGTCTCGCTGCATCTCCCCATTTCCTAATCGGCCACCATTTAGATAATAGTCTGCCTTCCCGTTTTTGCCACCAAAGTGGATAACCTCACATTTATCCACATTATACTGCATCTGCCAAACATTTGCCCACTCACCCAGCCTATCCAAGTCACCTTGCAGTCTCCTAGCATCCTCCTCACAGCTAACACTTCCCCCCAGCTTAGTGTCATCCGCAAACTTGGAGATGTTGCTTTCAATTCCCTCGTCCAGATCATTAATATAAATTGTAAATAGCTGGGGTCCCAGCACTGAGCCTTGCGGTACCCCACTAGTCACTGCCTGCCATTGTGAAAAGGACCCGTTTACTCCTACTCTTTGCTTCCTGTTTGCCAGCCAGTTCTCTATCCACATCAATACTGAACCCCCAATACCGTGTGATTTAAGTTTGTATCCTAATCTCTTATGTGGTACCTTGTCGAAAGCCTTCTGAAAGTCCAGATACAACACATCCACTGGTTCTCCCCTATCCACTCTACTAGTTACATCCTCGAAAAATTCTATAAGATTCGTCAGACACGATTTACCTTTCGTAAATCCATGCTGACTTTGTCCAATGATTTCACCACTTTCCAAATGTGCTGCTATCCCATCTTTAATAACTGACTCTAGCAGTTTCCCCACTACCGATGTTAGACTAACTGGTCTGTAATTCCCCGTTTTCTCTCTCCCTCCCTTCTTAAAAAGTGGGGTTACGTTTGCTACCCTCCAATCCTCAGGAATTACTCCAGAATCTAAAGGGTTTTGAAAAATTATCACTAATGCATCCACTATTTCTGGAGCTACTTCCTTAAGTACTCTGGGATGCAACCTATCTGGCCCTGGTGATTTATCGGCCTTTAATCCATTCAATTTACCCAACACCACTTCCCGACTAACCTGGATTTCACTCAGTTCCTCCATCTCCTTTGACCCGCGGCCCCCTGCTATTTCCGGCAGATTATTTATGTCTTCATTAGTGAAGACGGAACCAAAGTAGTTATTCAATTGGTCCACCATATCCTTGTTCCCCATGATCAATTCACCTGTTTCTGACTGCAAGGGACCTACATTTGTTTTAACTAATCTCTTTCTCTTCACATATCTATAAAAACTTTTGCAGTCAGTTTTTATGTTCCCTGCCAGTTTCCTTTCATAATCCATTTTCCCTTTCCTAATTAAGCCCTTTGTCCTCCTCTGCTGGTCTCTGAATTTCTCCCAGTCCTCTGGTATGCTGCTTTTTCTGGCTAATTTGTACGCATCATCTTTTGCTTTGATACTATCCCTGATTTCCCTTGTTATCCACGGATGCACTACCTTCCCTGATTTATTCTTTTGCCAAACTGGGATGAACAATTTTTGTAGTTCTTCCATGCAGTCTTTAAATGCCTTCCATTGCATATCCACCGTCAACCCTTTTAGAACTAATTGCCAGTCAATTTTGGCCAATTCACGTCTCATACCCTCAAAGTTACCTTTCTTTAAGTTCAGAACCGTTGTTTCTGAATTAACAATGTCACTCTCCATCCTAATGAAGAACTCAACCATATTATGGTCACTCTTGCCCAAGGGGGCACGCACAACAAGTCTGCTAACTAACCCTTCCTCATTACTCAATACCCAGTCTAGAATAGCCTGCTCTCTCGTTGGTTCCTCTACATGTTGGTTTAGATAACTATCCCTCATACATTCCAAGAAATCCTCTTCCTCAGCACCCCTGCCAATTTGATTCACCCAATCTATATGTAGATTGAAGTCACCCATTATCACTGTTTTGCCTTTGTTGCACGCATTTCTAATTTCCTGTTTGATGCCATCCCCAACTTCACTACTACTGCTAGGTGGCCTGTACACAACACCCACCAGCGTTTTCTGCCCCTTAGTGTTTCGTAGCTCTACCCATACTGATTCCACATCCTCCAAGCTAATGTCCTTCCTTTCCACTGCGTTAATCTCCTCTCTAACCAACAACGCTACCCCACCTCCTTTTCCTTTCTCTCTATCCCTCCTGAATATTGAATATCCCTGGATGTTCAGCTCCCAGCCTTGGTCACCCTGGAGCCATGTCTCCGTGATCCCAACTATATCATAATCATTAATTGCTATCTGCACGTTCAACTCATCGACCTTATTATGAATGCTCCTTGCATTGAGACACAAAGCCTTCAGGCTTGTTTTTACAACGCTCTTACCCCTTGTACAATTATGTTGAAAAGTGGCTCTTTTTGATTTTTGCCCTGGATTTGTCTGCCTGCCACTTTTACTTTTCACCTTGCTACCTATTGCTTCCGCCCGCATTTTACACCCCTCTGTTTCTCTGCTCACCCATTTAAGAACCCCACCACCTCTTATTCTCTGTTTCTAATTGTTTTCTTCTTCCCCCCCTACATGTTGGGTCTGAGTGCTTTCCTTCTCTGCATCCTGCCTCACACACTGTCTAATAGCATTCTCTATTTGAGTCCCTCCCCCCAACCATTCTAGTTTAAAGTCTCCCCAGTAGCCTTTGCAGATCTCCCCGCCAGGATATCGGTCCCTCTCAGGTTCAAGTGCAACCCATCCTTTTTGTACAGGTCGAAGCTTCCACAAAAGAGGTCCCAATGATCCAGAAATTTGAATCCCTGCCTTCTGCACCAGTCCTTCAGCCACGCATTTATCCTCCACCTCGCTCCATTCCTACTCTCACTGTCGCGGGGCACAGGCAGTAATCCCGAGATTGTTACCTTTGCTGTCCTTCTCTTTAACTCCCCTCCTAACTCCCTAAATTCTCCTTTCAGTACCTCTTCTCTTTTTTTACCTATGTCATTGGTACCTATATGTATCACGACCTCGGGCTCCTCTCCCTGCCCTTTCAGGATGTCTTGGACACGTTGAGACACATCACAGACCCTGGCACCAGGGAGGCACACTACCATCCGGGTCTCCCGACTGCGTCCACAGAATCGCCTGTCTGACCCCCTAACTATAGAGTCCCCTATTAATATTGCCCTCCTCTTCTTTTCCTTACCCTTCTGAGCAACAGGACCGGTCTCTATACCGGAGGCCCGGCCGCTGTCGCTACCCCCAGGTAGGCTGTCCACCCCAACAGTGCTCAAACAGGAGTACTTATTGTCAAGGTGTACAGCCACCGGGGTACTCTCTAGTCCCTGCCTGTGCCGCTTGCCTCTCCCAACCGTGATCCACTTGCCTGCCACCTGTGGTGTTGGAGTGACCACATCCCTGTAACTCCTCTCAATGACTTCCTCGCTCTCCCTGACCAGACGGAGGTCATCGAGTTGCTGCTCCAGGTTCCTAATACGGTCCATTAGGAGCCCCATCTCGATACACCTGGCGCAGATGTGGACGTCTGGAGGGCTATCAGACTCCATGACTTCCCACATCTGACATCCAGAACAGTAAACTGCCCTGGCCCTCATACTCCCCTTACTCTGGATAGAATACAAAACAAACCTGCTACAATACAAAACAAACTGCTACAATACAAAACAAACTGCTACAATACAGTACAATCAGCAGGGATCTGACTCCCAATCAGCTGCTCCCTCTTGTCTGCGTCCACCAATCAGCGGCTTCCTCAAACCCACTTGTTTTTGAAGTGGAACTTGGAACGTTACAGATTTAGGTTCCTTTTTATCTCCTACCGCTCGGGTGTAACTCCTCCCTCTGCGATCTCTCCAACGGTTGTCGGGCCTCTGTAAGGAACAAGCCCCGCGCTCCTTTTTAAGTCCTACCGCTCGGGTGTAACTCCTCCCTCTGCGATCTCTCCAACGGTTGTCGGGCCTCTGTAAGGAACAAGCCCCGCGCTCCTTTTTAAGTCCTACCGCTCGGGTGTAGCTCCTCCCTCTGCGATCTCTCCAACGGCTGTCGGGCCTCTGTAAGGAACAAGCCCCGCGCTCCTTTTTAAGTCCTACCGCTCGGGTGTAGCTGCTCCCTCTGCGATCTCTCCAACGGCTGTCGGGCCTTGATGGGCTGAATGGCCTAAATCTGCTATCACTATCACTTATGAACTTATGAACAAATAGCCCGACCGTCAGGTTTTACCAATAGATTTATTGACCACAGCCAGTACGATTCAGTCTACTTTAGTCATTCATAACAAAATCTGTAAAGATTCCCCTCTAAGCAGTCTGACTAATTCTCCATTTTCTTCTTGTCTTCTGCAGAGTGTTCTGCGCTTGATGGGAAGATTCTCACGACAATGACACATGCCAAGGCCTTAGAAGGAGGTTTTACTCAATTCTGAAAACTTAATTACGCATCAAAATCTACACAAAGATGCCAACAGAGTGATTACAACAGAGCTACTTAATTATTTTCTTTTATGAAACATAGCTTGCAATATTTTTACACAAAGGGGATCGCTCTGTAATTTGCTACCTGGGGTGATTATTGTTGGGTCAATTTTTTGCTATGTGCTGCTTTTAGATTAATTGCAGTGTCTGCAACAAGCAAACAATCTGTGCTATGACAAGAAAGTTGTTGCATGACGTAAAAACAATAATCATTTTATAAAATGGCATTCAGCATATACGGGGTTCATTGTAAAACACCAGGACCTTTTTGCAGTAAATGTATATTTTAAAGGTCTGCAGGGGTTAGCTTCTGTTTTTCTTTTTTTTAAAACAGTAACATATACAGCACAATAACGGCTTTGTTTTTTTCCTGAAAGGTGGCAAGAGATTTAACAGAAAACAAAAATACTGATTTTCTGTTTGTGATAGTGCGGTCCTGGTGTTTGCATACTTTGAAGATATCAAATGTTATTATTCTCTGATTATGTTACAAAAATGAAATGGTATAGTCAAATTCCCTAACATGCGGCAATATGGAAATCCGTGGTCAGGAAGGTTGCTGGTGCAACATAATGGTGTATTTCTACATGGCATTATCAATAGTTCACTCTCGACATCCTCCCATTTTGCCTCGCCTATTTCTATCTGCATAAACATCTATTGGCCCCTTCTTTCATCTTTTATTTAGCCTTTCCTTGAATTAATCTCCTCAAGCAGTGGTTGTTGTAGAGCAGCACATGAGGGCAGTCTGTGAAGTGGTTTGAATTTTCTATCGAATACACAGGACGTCTGTGCCAAAGATCCTATAGCGGAGCAAGATAGATCACTCTTGCTAAATGCAATGGGCTGACGTGTAGTACGCAACGGAGTGGAACGTGGGCCTTTTTTTCATCCATTTCCGTAACTTGACCCGACCCAACCCGACTCACAGTGTAATCAACGTTGCGGGGGAACAGTTTGTGTTAATAAAGTAAAATTCTGAAAATGAGAAGATTTTTACCCAATAACTTTTATTTTTACGAGGATGTTTCTGTAACCGGCTTCCGTCTCCGCACTAGTATCCTATGGGATCTTTGGTGCGGAGACGGAAGCCGGTTACGGAAATGGGGCCGAAAATTACCCATGAATCTGCCCATGACCGTACCACGTCTTTTTCGTTGAGTGATCTATCTTGCTTGCTACAGGATCTTTGGTCTGTGCACTACCGATGCATTGTTTGATGCTCTTTTTCCATCCTTAATGCACCTTCTCTACTTTCAGTAATCAGAGTCCAGAGATTCCCAGGGGTCAATGAAGACAACTCTGGGCAAGTGACTCTGTGCGTCTACCCGATCTATTCCTCTCATGATTTTGTACTCCTCTATAAGATCACTGCTCATCCTCCTGCGCACTAAGGAATCTGGTCCTAGCCTGCTCAACTTCTCCCTATAGCTCAGGGACTCAAGTCCTGGCAACATCCTTGTAAATCTTCTCTGTACCATTTGCAGCTTGACAACATCTGTCCTATAACATGGTGCCCGATCCCCAGAGCTCTACCATTCCCTGTGAAGGTCTTGCTCTTGTTAGTACTCCAAAAATGCAACACCTCACATTTCTCTGTATTAAATTCCATGAACTATCACTTGGCCTATCTGCCTAACTGATCAAGATCCTGCTACAATTTTTGACAACCATCTTCACTATCTACAATACCAACCACTTTTGTGTCATCTACAAACTTGCTACGTATGGCATGCATGGGCGGAAATCCCAGGGGGGAGGGGGAGAACAGGGGGACACGTTCCCCTCATGTTTTAAGAGATGGGGGACATTCCCCCCCCCCCCATGTTTTGTAATCCGGGTTTTGAAATTCGGTGAATTTTTTTTGTAAAATCTCCTCTTTCAGCGAGACAGTAGGGGTGGGACTGATGATCGAGGGCGACGATTGGACGAGAGAGATGTCAATCAGCAGGCAGGTGGGGGGGCTGGTGGGGACATGATGATTCAGCGCGATGATTGGAGGAGGGAGGTGTCGGTCAGAAGCGGAAGTAGGGGGGTGGGACTGAAGATAGAGCGGGTGATTGGAGGAGGGAGACGTCCTGGTGGTGCAAAGATCATAGAGCGGAGCTTGAATTGGCCCATTCGTGGGGCCTTTCATTGCCCGGCGCGGCTTAAAATTGACCGCGGGATCTTCCACCGCCCTGCGGTCAAATTGCCGGGCGATGGAAGATTCTGCGGCCGGATTTATGCCG
Organism: Malacoraja senta; assembly: GCA_038087875.1. Lineage (NCBI taxonomy): Eukaryota > Metazoa > Chordata > Chondrichthyes > Rajiformes > Rajidae > Malacoraja > Malacoraja senta. Next base: position 32,375,856 of record CM075980.1, read on the forward strand.
CGCGGGCAATGAAAGGCCCCGCGAACAGGCCGATTGAAGCCCCACGATTCGGGGCGGACGAAGCTGCTGTTGCTGGAGTTCGGAGTCGGTCACCAACCAGCTCAGCTCCCGATGTTACCGTCCACAGGGCCCACGGCTGAAGCCTCGTGTGTGTGCGCGCATGCGCGTGCGGCCACCAAGAAATTGTGTCCCCCCCCCCCATGTTTTGATATCAATTTCTGCCCCAGATGGCACGTACGTTCTCATCCAAATCATTGGTATAGATGACAAGCAGCAATGGGCCAAGCACCAACCCTGACGCACACCACTAGTCACAGGCTTCCACTCCAAAAAGCAACCTTCCACTATCACCCTCCGTTTCCTTCTATGAAGCCAATCTTCTATCCATTCAGCCATCTCTTCTTGAAATCCCATGGGATCTAACCTTCCAGAGCAGCCTACCATGTGGAACCTTGTCGAACGCCTTACTTAAATCCATGTATACAATGTCAACATCTCTGCCTTTTTCGACCTTTCTAGTCACATCTTCAAAAAAATCAATCAGATTTGTGAGACACGATCTCCCATGCACAAAACCATGTTGACCATCTCTAATCAACCCTTGCCCATCTAAATGGATGTATATCCTATCCCTCAGAATACTCTCTAGTAACTTTCCGACCACAGATGTTAGGCTCACTGGCCTGTAAAGCCCTTCTTGAATAGAGACACAACATTTGTCTCCCTCCTGCCTTCTATGATTTGACGTTTTGCATCAGGACTGAGAATATAGAGGAATGATAGCAGTAGATAGAAGTGAGAGCTGTGGGTGAAACAGAGGTTGGTAGATGATAGGTGGAAACATGATGAGGAGGGGGGGCTGGGGGAAGGGGGGGTGATGAGCAGATGGAACCAGATTGAGGGGAAGTTATGCTGAGACACGGATTGGTAGATGATAGTTGGAACTAGATAAAGGAGGGGACAATGACCAGATGGAACCAGAAGGCATTAGATGAACCATAAGATAATCAAGTGAAAAGAACCCAAGGTAGATAGGTATGTGGGTGATGGGCAAATGGAACCAGTGGTGGAGGGTAATGAGTGACATTGATGAAATGGAGAAGGATGGTAAAGATGAAGAGTGGGTGAGGGAAAGCCTGGATCAACCGGAGGAAGTGGAAAAGGATCATAGGGATGTGGGTTGTCTGATGCTGGAAAATTCAATGTTTTCATCAATGTTTGGATTATGGGCTACCCATACGATGTTCTGGTCTCCTAGTTTGCATTAGGCCTCACCTTGGCCGTGAAAAGGCTGCAGAGAGACTTGTTTGTTGTGGGAATGGGATGAGAAGTTGAAATGACATGTAACTGGGAGTTTGAGATAGCAATTTTGGACAGAGTGCAGATGCTCTGCAAAACAGTCATCTAGTCCACATATGGCTTCGCCAATGCAAAAGAGGCTGTATCGCAATTAGAGTGTATGTTTCAGGAGTTTGCTGATGGGTGGCGAATGCAATGGCCGGCCAAATTCAGCTGAGCATACGAGAATTTTAATTCTGGAGATATTGTCTTGGGAGAGCAAACATTGGTTTGCTATATTCTTCCAATGATTTTGGAAGATTTTCCACTGCCTTGAGATGCCTGGAATAGATACTTCTGATCTAAGAAACATATAGGAGGATTTAGAACATGCCGCCCAGTAGACCATGAGTTTTGAGTTAACTCTGAGGATTTTATTTACCAATAACCATTTACTCAATAGGCCAAAGATGATGGTGAATTTATTTTTTAATGTCTGCCTTCCCCAAGAGGTAACTCCCGTGATATGGGAAGTGGTCCATACTTTCCAGGATCTTGATGTTACCAAACTATAGGGAAATGCATGTTCCAAGAGTATAGTGCAACACGGACCTATTGTAGATACATACAGAAAAAAGTGAATGGAGTAAACAGATGATGAAGTAAATCACGACATAGTTAATGAAAATCACCCAAAGCCTGCATTTGTATGTAGGAGCCAAATATATGAATGTTTGTTTGCATGTAGCAGCCAAAGGTGTATTGGACAGCCTCAACGTTGTAGCTGCAGCCTGACAGTGGATAATTGGTCGACATTTCATGTGAGACATTAATTTACCAATTGTGATATAATAGTTAAGGACATTGACTTTTAGTTTTTGTATTATGTGGGGGTTGGGGTTGGGGGAAACTTTTTTTATCTCTTTCCTCGATGGAGATGCGACATTTTCATCGTATCTCTGTCTGCATTGTGGCATTAACATCGTGGAGCTGGCAGTCCCTTTGTTGGGGATCGACTGTGGGAGCTCCAACCGCAGAAGCTTCGACTGCCCCGACTGCGGAAGCTTCGATCACCGACTGCGGGAGCTTCGATCGCCCTGACCGCGGAAGTTTCGATTGCCCTGACCACGGGAGAAAAGGAGGAACGAAGGTATAAGTTTTGCCTTCCATCACAGTGGGGAATGTGAGGTCGCCAAAAATGCAAGATGGACGTGCTGCCTGCACTGGTGAGGGCTCGGAGGGAGTGCCGTGAGTGCAGTGATCTTGGTGTTTTGCGGGGACATGGCTCCATGAGGACATCCCAGAGTATAGTGCGAGTGCGGACGGCTTTATGACCCTTTGGGCGGACAGGGACTGCAGAGAGAGTGACGGCGGTCGGTACAACTCTGGTCACATCACGGTGAAGGAGTGTGTGTGTGTGTGGCCCGGACATTGAACTGATGGCTGTGGGTCACCGCTTATGCTGTATGCCGTGGGGATTCTCACACGCCGCTGTGGTGGCTGTTTAAGTCTATGTTTAATTTTTATATGGTTATGTATCTTGTTGCTTTTTTATATGACTGTTGGCAAATCAAATTCCTTGTATGTTTACATACTTGGCTAATAAATTAATTACAATTACAATTTATTCCAGATACAGGTGGGTCCCAGGTTATAAAACGGCTCCACTCCTATGAACGTTTCGTAACCCAAACTGTTCGCAAGTCAGAAATGCAGCACAAACTAAGTTCCCACACAGCAGAAGATGCCTTCAGCCCTGTAGCAGCTGGCAAATCCATCCCGCCGGTCACCCTAAAACTCTATAGGATGTACGGGTTGTCCGTAGGCCAGACGTCTGTGAGCTAGCGAGGTCCTGTATATTCTTTTACTACGTAATTAGGTCAGTATATACATTGTAAAGATTTTCCAATGAAGCTTTGTGACTAAGGCAAGTAATATTTTTCGGACTTAAGAAAGATTAGGATGAAGAAGGAGAATCAGTCCATTTTCAACACCCTACTAATCCTCTCATCTGCATTTCATTGCTTTTGGCTCTCATGTCTTTCGCAGAACATTGTAAGTTTGCACATCTGAATAAGTAGGTTTCTCTGATGTTCACTTTAAATGTAGCTTTCACATTTCAATCAGGTCTTGCATATTCTGTCCTGTTCAATGTAAAATGCTCCGACATCCTCCTGTAACTTAAAAAAATGTAAACCTTAAACTTCTCCACCATGTTTTTGTTGCCTGTTTACAAAGTAAATGTCCACAATGCAGTACAGTTAAAGGGTACCATCTACGTGAAAGAAATAACTGCATAGTCATACCAAGTTATACCAAATGATATACCTAGACATAAGCAGATTCCAAGCTCCGGTGAATTTTGACTAACAACAGCGTTGCATGTTAGACAGTACACCTTATTGGTCTGAGCTATAATGAATGAATGACATTTAATAGAGCTGTATAATCTACTGCTGTTATGGGCTTCATGGCGTTATTGCTTCAGTATTTCTGGTGGGGGGGGGGGGGGGGGGTCCGCTGTAAATGTTTGTGTCCTGACAGTGTGACCAAGTTGTTCATTCCACTGTAATTTACAATATTTTTTAAATGGTTCTGGATCTTTTGCAATTTCTGATCAAAAATGCTGCACTTGGTTTTTATCTACATAACCAGTTTTGCATTTTATACATGGTAAACTTACATACAGTTAATCACAGCCCGATAAGTAATAAATCGTGGTCTCTAGACTACTTGCAAAGCTTTATTGACATCATGACATTAACAAATTGAGGTTTTTGTTTGCTCAATAAACTGCCAAGGCAGAAATTGTTGGGATTAATTTCACAAACACATTCTAAGATACACTTTATATAATCAATAAACTGTAATCATGCAAAACTTAATTATATCCAACTGATGTCTGACTGTTCCTTTAATTAGCGTATTAATGAAAGTATTTTTACATCATTTGGGCTCTGCGACCAAAACCAATACAGGAACATTATGAATATTTGCAAGTCTGCATGTCTTTGTAATGTGGGAGAACATAAGAACACCCAGAGGATACCTATGCAGTCACAGGGAGAACACGCAATCTCTACACAGACAGCACCTGAGGTCAGGATCGAACCCGGGTGTCCAGCGCTGTGAGGCAGCAGCACTATCGGCTGTGCCATTGTGCAGCCCAACACTTCAATGATGATATAGTGAATCCTGAGAGGTTAAAGGCTGACAGAATCTATAAATATCATATCATCATATACTTATTAAAAGTCTGATCTTGTACGTGTGTATATGTGTGTGTATATGTGGTTGTCTTTACATCTTCGCAAAAACACCATGCAGTAACGATTACATTTTTACATATTATGATTGACATTTTTCCCCTCGAGGCCGAGACCACCTTCACTGAACATTTTATGCTTTATTTCTCGACTTATTACTGATTAAAAGTAAGAAGTTTAAAAACATCAAAATACTTTGAATTTAAAACGACCAGCTTTAACTGATGACGTCACAATGGCTCGGCTAGCAGTGATCAGCTTCACTGAAGATTTCATCCTATATTTCACGTTATTTGCGATTAAAGCATTAAAAATGCCAACTTTCACAAGATTTTGACATATTCTGATTCACATTTTTCCCCTCTAGGCAGAGATCACTTTCACTGAACATTTTATGCTTTATTTCTCGACTTATTACTGATTAAAGTTTAAAAAAATCAAAAGACTTTTAATTTAAAACGACGAGCTTCAACTGATGTTGTCACAATGGCTCGGCTAGCAGTGATGACACAGGAACACTCTGAACGTTTCACCTCACAGGAGGGGGAGGGCGAATTGCTATTGCAACATGCAGGGGAAGTGCAATTGGAATTTTCTTTAAAGCCCACTGCTCAGGGAGGCAGGGGAGTGCTGAAATCTTACGTTTGGGTATGGCTTGAGTTAGAGGACCACGCCTCTCGTGGGGACTACGGGGAGGGAATGGGTGCATTGGGGTAGCACTTGGTCCAGTACCTATTAAATCTCTGATCTTGTACGTGTGTATATGTGTGTGTAAATGTGGTTGTCTTTACATCTTTTCAAAAATATTACTCGGTAACGATTAAATTTTTATATATTCTGAATGACATTTTTCCCCTCGACGCTGAGACCACCTTCACTGAACATTTTATGCTTTATTTCTCGACTTATTACTGTTTAAAAGTAATAAGTTTAAAAACCTCAAAAGACTGAATTTAAAATGACCAGCTTTCACTGATGACGTCACAATGGCTCGGCTAGCAGTGATCAGCTTCCCAGAAGATTTCATCCTATATTTCATGTTATTCTGGATTAAAGTTTTAAAAATGCCAACTTTCACAAGATTTTTACATTTTCTGATTCACATATTTCCCCTCTAGGCAGAGAGCACCTTCACCAAACATTTTATGCTTTATTTCTCAACTTATTGCTAATTAAATTTAAAAAAATCAAAATACTTTGAATTTAAAATGCCCAGCTTCAACTGATGACGTCACAATGGCTGGGCTAGCAGTGATCAGCTTTACTTGCGTTCGGGAACGGCTTGAGTTGGAGGACCATGCCTCCCGTGGGGGCTACGGGTAGCGAACTGGTGCGTTGGGGGAGCAGACCCAATGGGTCTGCACTTGGTCTAGTCATTTATAAAAATATATATATGGAAGGGCTGGTTTAGGCTGGCATTGTGATCGAGACAGACATTGTGGGCTGAAGGGCCAGTTCCTGTGCTGTACTGTTCTATGTTCAATTAAAGGGTGGATTACAGAAGATGGGAAGTAGAATAATGCTGGATGGGTTTGCCAGAGGAAACCACCTCAGTGTATGGAACAGGCCTGATAGATCCCTGTGATAGCTTATGGTCTTGAGCACCAGATATCACAGGGAATCAGAAGCAGACCCTGCACTTTGAAGGGTCTGTGAACAGTTCTAAACTGTATGCAACACTGCAGGTACAATCTCATAAGCACTGTTAAAAGATAGATTAAAACGTCTGAATCATAGGCTTGATACGACAACTAAAAAGAAGAATAAGAACCAGTTAACAAAGCTACTAAACACTACCTGTGAAGAATTTGGTTTTCTTGATGTCTGGAGGAATTTTCACCCTCTGGAAAGAGACTATACACATTACTCAATACAGCACTCTGTTTACTCCAGAATAGTCTATTTCTTAATGCAGAAAGAAGACTGTTATAGGGTAACAGATTACAGAATTGGAGTGGCAGATGTGTCAGACCATAATGCCATATACATAACAATTCAAAAGGACAGTAGAAGGAAAAACACAGTGTGGCGATTAAATGTTGGAATACTGAATGATAAAACAACTGTTATTGACATTAAATTGGAAATCAAAAGTTATCTAGAGGAGAATGGCAATGGGGAGGTGGACCCATCCATACTATGGGACTCATTGAAGGCTGTTATACGAGGCGATGTAAGGCCCCGCTCCGGGCCTTAATGTTGGAGCCCCCGGCGGGCGATGGCAAGTCCCGCGCCGGGCGATAAAAGGCCCCGCTCCGCGTCTTAATGTTGGTGCCCCCGGCGGGCGATGGCAAGTCCCACGGCCGTTAAAGCCACACGGGGCAATGTAAGGCCCCGCTCCGAGTCATTTTCAACCCCGCAACTCGGGCGGGAGAAGCTGCCAGGGACCCGCGAGCTCCCAATGTCAGCGTCCACCGGACCTGCGGCTGGAGCCTCCGAGCTCCGGAGTCGGGTTGCAGCCTCGCGCCACCACGCTCCGAAGCTGGCCAGCTCCACGATGGTAGCTGGAGCCCCCAGGTCGTTCCGGTTGGAGGCCGCTCCACGGTGCTAGGCCCCAACGACAACGGAGACCCGACAGGGAAAATGTCGGGTCACCCGTACAGGGAAGAGATTAAATGTTTTCCATAATCCAATCAACTCTTGCTGCGACACTATTACTACATTGCCAAATAATCTTTTCCATATACTTCACTCTCTTCAATGTTCCAACCTCTCCTTTGGGCCACAACTCGACTCCTAGTTTCTTGTTTAATGCTTGTCAAAGTAGGCATACCTTGAGGAGATTTCGCAGTGGAGTAGACAAAATGTTTAAGAAGGAACTGCAGATGCTGAAAAAATTGAATGTAGACAAAAATGCTGGAGTCTGAAGAAGGGTCTCGACCCGAAACGTCACCTATTCCATCGCTCCATAGATGCTGCCTCACTCGCTGAGTTTCTCCAGCATTTTTGTCTACCTTAGACCAATCACAAGATAACTGCAAATTCTCTGCAACATAATTAACAATACTTTACAACACCCCATTCTACAACCAATCCTGATCATGCATTTGCAACCCAGCTCAGCTCTTTCTGCAAAACCCTCATACTTATTAACAATAGAGGGGAAATCTGGAGTGCTTTACTGCCTCCCAGGGTCTAGACACCCTGGAGCCATAAGACTTATGGCTTTGCAGCTTTTCACAGAAAGAGGACAAACAGGCTTTGCAAATGCAGAGATCCTCCATTTTGTGACATACTTATTTGGACAATATTATCATAACCGCAGGAGATGCAACACCTGTCCCTTTACCGCCCCCCCCCCCCCCCACAACCCCGACTCCATTCAAGAACACAAACAGTCTATCCAGGTGATGCAGAAGTTAACTTGCACCTCCTCCAATCTCATCTACTGTATCCGCTGTTCCAGGTGTCAACTTCTCTACATCGACAAGACCAAGTGCAGGCTCGATGATTGTTTCACTGAACACCTCCGCTCAGTCCGTCTTAACAATAGACAATAGACAATAGACAATAGGTGCAGGAGTAGGCCATTTGGCCCTTCAAGCCAGCATCGCCATTGACGGTGATCATGGCTGATCATTCACATTCAGTACCCTGTTCCTGCCTTCTCACCATATCCCCTGACTCCGCTTTCTTTAAGAGCTCTATCTAACTCTCTCTTGAAAGCATCCCGAGAATCGGCCTCCACTGCCTTCTGAGGCAGTAAATTTTACAGATTCACAACTCTCTGGGTAAAAAAAAATCTCCTCATCTCCGTTCTAAATGGCCTACCCTATTCTTAAACTGTGGCCCCTGGTTCTGGACTCCCCCAACATCGGGAACATGTTTCCTGCCTCTAGCGTGTCCAATCCCTTAATAATCTCTCATGTTTCAATATGATCCCCTCTCAACCGTCTAAATTCCAGAGTATAGAAGCCCAGCCGCTCCATTATATCAACATATGCATGGGCCGCGGAACCGGGGGGCTGCAGCCCCCCCACTTTTTTGGTGGACATGTTTCAATGTCTCCGGCTTTGGACGAGGTGCTGCTGTGGTCTGAGCAACCTGGTCGTGGGTGTTGGAGAGCCGGGGCAGAGGGAGGGATCGAAGCAGAAGCAGCGGCGGGGGCAGATGCGGATGGGGAGCTGGGGCTGGCGAGTGTTTGCCGGGCTGACTAGCTGCTCGCTGCAGCTCCGGCCATGGAGCAGCCTCAATGCAAGAGTCCCAAGCCGTCGGAGGCGTCGGAAGCATTGCGCCGCTGCCATGAGAGTCTCTGCTCCAAATTCGCCCTGGTGACCGTCATGGACCAGGCTGCGGCTCGATGCATCCTGGAGGAGAATCAGTGGCTGCTAGAAGTAGGTACCAAGTGGTGGAAGATAGTGGCCTTCAAATAGGGGTGGTTGGAGAAAGCATCCTGCTTGCCTGCTAGATTTTCACTTACTGTAACTGCAGGAAAAATGTTCCCAATGTTGGGGGAGTCCAGAACCAGGGGTCACAGTTTAAGAATAAGGGGTAGGCCATTTAGGACTGAGATGAGGACAAACTTTCTTCACCCAGAGAGTTGTGAATCTATGGAATTTTTGGAGGCGAGCAATAACAAAAATAATAATCACCTGCTCCTATCTCTCATGTAGACCCTACATTATCCTAAACAATACTTCAAACAAAAACATTGAAATCATACTTCTACAATGCACTAAAACATGATTTTAATACATCAAATTTCAAAACGTTCCTCCTGTGGGGGGGGGGGGGGGGCACCCCCCTCCTTAACCCTCCACCTAGTCAGTCGCTCCACTTCCTCGCCGGGTCCATCCAAAATCAGTGATCAGTGATCACTCAGCCCCCCTCCACTTTCAAAAACGCTCTGCGGCCCCTGATACAACAGTCCCACCATCACGGGAATTAATCTCGCTGCACTCCCTCAATAGCTAGAATGTCCTTCCTCAAATTTGGAGACCAAAACTGCACATAATACTCCAGGCGTGGTCTCATTAGGGCCCTGTACAACTGCAGAAGGACCTCTTTGCTCCTTTACTCAACTCCTCTTGTTATGAAGGCCAATATGCCAATTTTAACTCTTGATTCAACTTGCACCCTATATCCAGGCTACTGTCTGGGGGCCTGTAGGTAACTCCCATTAGGGTTTTTTACCCTTACAATTTCTCAGTTCTATCCATACTGACTCTGCTAAGTGCGAGGAATTTACCACATTTTTAACCAGCAAGGTAAAGAACATAAGAACGAATATTTCCCCTCCCACCCGTGACCTGGCTGTCTCATTGGTCTGCTCTTCAAAATTAGACTGTTTCTAACCCGTTACTCTACCCTCCCTTGTAAAACTGATCACCACCATGAAACCTACTACCTGCCCCCTCGACACTGTCCCCTCTGCCCTCCTAAAGGACGTCATTACAACAGTTGGTCCCAGCATCCTCTCCATCTTCAACAGCTCTCTGGCCACTGGCACTGTACCTACCTGCTTCAAGCATGCGGTGGTCCAACCACTCCTGAAAAGACTTAACCTCGACCCCACCTTGCCAAGCAATTACAGACCCATTTCTAAACTGCCTTTCCTCTCAAAAGCCATTGAAAAGGTAATTTTAAGTCAACTTATACCTTACCTTCACCAAAACACTATCTTGGAAACTTTCCAATCAGGTTTCATGGCTCACCATAGCACAGAGTCTGCCTTGTTGAAGGTACACAATGACCTACTGCTCACCGTTGACTCCGGCGACTGTGCAATTCTGCTCCTTCTTGACCTCAGCGCAGCATTTGATACTGTCGACCACTCCATCCTAATTGACCGTCTCCGGTATGGGGTTGGTATTGATGGCACTGCCCTGAGCTGGTTCATCTCCTACCTCAAAGGTAGGAGTTTCTCGACTAACATAGGCAACTCTTTCTCCTCCCCAGCTAATCTCTGCTGTGGGGTTCCACAAGGTTCCATCCTTGGCCCCATTCTCTTCTCCCTGTATATGCTCCCCTTAGGCCAAGTCATTGAAAGGCACGGCATTTCCTTCCATTGCTATGCAGACGATACACAACTCTATCTCCCCCTGAAGCCCAAAAACCAATCAAATCTGCTTAACCTTACCCACTGCCTCGAGGATATAAAGTGTTGGATGGCCCAGAACTTCCTCCAACTAAACGAGAGTAAGTCTGAGGTCATCCTTCTCGGCCCCTCGGACTCAATCAAAATGATAGCAGGCAGCCTTGGAAGCCTTACCCCACTACTCAAACCTCACGTCAAAACCCTTGGCGTGATATTTGACTCAGCACTGAAATTTGACAAACAAGTCAATGCCGTGGTAAAAGCTAGCTTCTTTCAGCTTCGGACGATAGCTAAAATAAAATAATTACTCCAGTTTGATGACCTCGAAAAGATCATCCACACATTCATCTCCTCCCGCCTAGATTACTGCAACTCCCTTTACACTGGCATCAGCCAATCTTCCCTGTCCCGCCTGCAACTGGTCCAAAACGCCGCAGCGAGACTCCTGACGGGCACCCGAAAAAGGGACCACATCACCCCGATCCTGGCCTCTCTCCACTGGCTCCCTGTGCGGTTCCGTATAAACTTCAAGATCCTCCTCCATGTCTACAAAGCCCTCAATGGGCTTGCCCCCACCTACATAAAAAGTCTTCTCACCCACCACTCCACCTCCAGGCCCCTCAGATCGGCCGACTTGGGGTTGCTGAATATCCCACGGTCTAGGCATAAGCTCAGGGGCGACCGCGCCTTTGCGGTTGCAGCCCCTAGACTGTGGAACAGCATCCCCTTTCCCATCAGAACTGCCCCCTCCATCGACTCTTTTAAGTCAAGACTAAAAACGTATCTATACTCCCAAGCCTTTCCTGACGTCCTCTGAGTGAGGGCTACATGTATATATGTATGTAGTTTGTTTTGTTTATGCTATTCTTATAACAAATGTAAAGCACTTTGGCCAACGAGAGTTGTTTTTTAAATGTGCTATATAAATAAATGTGACTTGACTTGACTTGACGACTCTACAGCCATGATCATACTGAATGGCGGTGCAGGCTCGAAGGGCCGAATGGCCTACTCCTGCACCTATTTTCTATGTTTACATCTCCTGATTCTATGTCACCCCTCGCAAGGGACTGAATTTAATTTCTCACCAAAAGAACTACCACACCCCCTCTGCCCACCTGTCTTCATTTTCGATAGGACGTATACCCTTGAATATCCGGTTCCCAGCGCTGGTCCTCTTGCAGTCATGTCTCTGTAATTCTCACAACATCATACTTTCCAATTTCTAACAGAGCCTCAAGCTCCTCCACTTTATTTCTTATACTTCGTGCATTCATATATAATACTTTTAATCCATTACTCCCTTCACCTATTTCACTTGGAATTACTCTGCTATCCCTTCCTGAGCTTTCTGCCCTGTTAATTCTGGTGTCTTTCTTAACTTTTCTTATATTCTCTTTTCCTTTAACTCCATCCTTATATCTCCAGTTTTTCTCCCCCCCCCTCCCCCCACTACCTGATCTCCTGGTTGCTCAGCACTTCAACTCCCCCTCCAATTCCCAATCTGACCTTTCTGGCCTGGGCCTCCTTCATTGTCAGAGTGAGGTCCAGCGAAAATTAGAGAAACAGCACCTCATATTTCGCTTGTAGCCAAAAATGCTGGAGAAACTCAGCGGGTGAGGCCGCATCTATGGAGCGAAGGAAATAGGCAACGTTTTGGGTCGAAACCCTTCTTCAGACTGATGTGAGGGTGGGGGGGATGGGAAGAAGAACGGTGGAGACAGTGGGCTGAGGGAGAGCTGGCAAAGGGAGGGGAAAGGAGAAAGCAGGGACTACCTGAAATTGGAGAAGTCAATGTTCATACCGCTGGGGTGTAAACTACCCAAGCAAAATATGAGGTGCTGCTCCTCCAATTTACAGTGTGCCTCTGGCCATGGAGGAGGCCCAGGACAGAAAGGTCGGATTCGGAAAGGAAGGGGGAGTTGAAGTGCTGAGCCACCGGGAGATCAGGTTGGTTATTGCAAACGGAGTGACAAATTGACCAGGGAGTCACGGAGGGAGCGGTCTCTGCAGAAAGCCGAAAAGGGAGATGGGAAGATGTGGCCAGAGGTGGGATCCCGTTGGAGGTGGCGAAAATGTCGGAGGATTATTTGTTGTATGTGACGGCTGGTAGGGTGGAAGGTGAGGACAAGGGGGACTCTGCCCTTGTTACGAGTTGGGGGATGGGGAGTGAGAGCAGTTACGGGGTATTGAAGAGACCCCGGTGAGAGCCTCATCTATCGTAGAAGAGGGGAACCCCCGTTCCCTAAAGAATGAGGACATCTCCGATGCCCTGGTGTGGAACACCTCATCCTGGGTGCAGATGCGGCGTAGACGGAGGAATTGGGATTAGGGGATGGAGTCCTTACAGGAATCTGAAGAAGGGTTTCGGCCTGAAACGTTGCCTATTTCCTTTGCTCCATAGATGCTGCTGCACCCGCTGAGTTTCTCCAGCACTTTTGTCTACCTCTGAGTCCTTACAGGAAGCAGGGTGGGAAGAAGTGTAGTCCAGATATCCATGGGAGTCATTGGGTTTATAGTAGATGTTGCTCAGTAGTCTGACCCTTGCGATGGAGATAGTGAGGTCTAGAAACGGTAGGAAAATGTTGGAAATGGTCCAGGTGTATTTGCGTGCCGGATGGAAGTTATTGGTGAAATGGATGAAGTCAGTGAGTTCTGTCTGGGTGCAGGAGGTAGCACCAATGCAGTCATCTTCTGTATGGGTGCAGGAGGTAGCACCAATGCATATTTCGCCTGGGTAGTTTACACCCCAGCAGTATGAACATTGACTTCTCTAACTTCAGATAGCCCTGGCTTTCTCTCTCCATCCCCTCCACCTTCCCAGTTCTCCCATTAGTCTTACTGTCTCCAACTACATTCTATCTTTGTCCCGTCCTCTCCCCTGACATCAGTCTGTAGAAGGGTCTCGAACCGAAACGTCACCCACTCCTTCACTCCAGAGATGCTGCCTGACCCGCTGAGTTACTCCAACATTTTGTGTCTACCTTCGATTTAAACCAGCATCTGCAGTTCTTTCCTACACAATGTTGTCACATATCTTCCCGCTGAGTTAGATGCACTTCTGGTCCAGGAGTTTCACTTGGCTTGGACACTGGAGTTACTCCAGCACCTTGTGTTTTAATCTACAGTGTTATCCTTTTATCTATTTTCCTAACCTGTGCAAGGCAAACTGGATTGATGTTTCTATAAGTAAACAGTTTCATTTTGAAGTAGACACAAAACGCTGGAGTAACTCAGTGGGACAGGCAGCATCACTGGAGAGAAGGAATGGATGACGTTTCGGGTCGAGACCCTCACTCAGATTTTTGAGGTTGAGTTTATTGTCACGTGTACCAAGGTACAGTGAAAAGCTTTATTGTTGCGTTCTATCCAGTGAACAGAACGACTTTTCATGATTACAATCGAGTTGTCCAAAGTGTACAGATACAGGATAAAGGGCATAATGACCCCTCTCACCCTGGCCACAAACTCGTCGAATCGCTTCCCTCTGGTGTTTTATCATTAATGTCTTATTATTATTAATGTTTAGTGTTTTCTGAGTCATTCGTAACTGTCACTGTATGTCATGTTGTTACTTGTGGGCGGACCACCAAGGCAAATTCCTTGTATGTGAATACTTTGCCAATAAACTTACTTACTTACTTACTTACTTAGTTAAAGATAAGGTCCAATGAAAGATAGTCCAAGTATCTACTTCAACTTGCACTTGAGCAGCACTTTGCAAAACTCACGTTTTAAAATGACTGCCTTTTATTCCGAGTGATTGGCTGGCATAGCTGGCAGAGTACAGCCTGTGTGGATTGAGGAGGAGGAGGAGGAGGAGGAGAAGGGGGCAGCAGCAGTAGTCGCGGTCTGTCGGGGGGCGGGTAGGTGGGTGTGATTGAGCCGAGTTGGTGCAGGCCAGGCGGTGGGTGACAGTCGCTGCGCTGCTATGGCGGCCGATCTGCAGGCATGGAGCGGACCTCTGGCCTTGAACGAAGTGGATGAGAAACCACAGCACCCGCTGGCTGTCAAATACGATGGCGTGGACATCGATGTGCTGGGCAAAGTGCTGACGCCCACCCAGGTACCGAGGGCCGGGGGCGGGGGCAGGATGAGGGGGGTGGGGGGTTTCATGCAAGGCCCATCATGGCGCCTGCTGACCCCAACCCAGGTACGGGGGTCCGGGGCGGGGGGAGGATGAGGGGGGGGTTTCATGCAGGGCCCATCACGGCGCCTGCCTCCCCGCCCCGCCCCGCCGCTGGGCTGTTAACCGGCCGCCGGTGTGTTGCTGCAGGCCTGAGGGAGGGAGCGGGCGGCGACGAACTCTCCAGAAGGACAGCAGTTGAAGCGCCGTCTCCTCGTCCTCGTCCTCGTCCTCCAGCCGCCTGTGTGTGGGCCGCGGGGCCGCCGCCGCCACCGGGGGAATCAAACGGTGGGCATTGTTAAAAAATCAACGCCGCCCCTTCCAAATCAAATGAGGCTTTATTCATGCTGGAAGTCGTTTTATTCCATGCTGATTTTTTTTTAACGCGTAGGTGTATAAGATCATGAGAGGAATAGATCGGGTAGATGCACAGTCTCTTGCCCAGAGTAGGTGAATCAAGGACCACAGGACATAGGTTCAATGTGAAGGGGAAAAGATTTAATTGGAACCCGAGGGGTAACTTTTTCACACAAAGGGTGGTGGGTGTGTGGAACAAGCTGCCAGAGGAGGTGGTTGAGGCTAGGACTACCCCAACGTTTAAGAAACAGTTAGGCAGGTTTGGAGGGATATGGACCAAATGCAGGCAGGTGGGACTAGTGTAGCTGGGAGATGTTGACCCGTGTAGGCAAGTTGAGCCGAAGAATCTGTTTCCACACTGTATGACTATGTAGGTGTTGGAAACACTCTGTAGATCTGGCAGCACCTGCACAAAGAGAAACAGCATGTGTCTGTCCCAGACCTAATCCTAGACCTTCTAAGGGTCTCAAACTTCAAACTTTTAACTTTATTTCTTGCGACATTTTCTTTTGGCATTTCCCTGGTCGGAGTACCGCAATTGCCAAGGAACTCACTGTTTTAAATATTGGGGAGCACCAATGTTATCAAATCAGTGCAGTCAGAATATGCAGCTAGCGCCTTTGCATGTTATCACCGTGCGAGGTGGGCTGGATACTTGGCCATTCAGATGGATCCTAACGTCTTTGCCACCCACCCTTCCCATTTCATGATGTCTTAATTGATTGCTTTCCTCATGGTGTGAATTTATTCTGTAAATTATTGATCGCCCTCTGGTGTGAAAGACCTTATGATGACAATTCTTGCTTTAACCCCAATTACTACTTGGATATTATCCAGGATGGTTTGACTTAAGTTTCAGTTCTGTGGGTTCTTAGAAACAAATGAGCCCCAAGAGTGACCAGTGGGATACTTTTTGCTCCTCAGGCCTGGTTGCTTAGGAGTTAGTTGTGTTGTGGCCATCTTGACTTGTTAGGCCTGGAGTGATGATGATCTGCATGGGCTGTTGTAGAATGGAGTCAAATGTGCTCACGCTAATGATGGAGTTGTGGTCGGGTAGGTCTGTGAAGTGTTCCTTCAGTGGACATTGGCTGTCTTTCTGTCCCTAATAAGTTTGCCTGTTTCTGGTTCTCAATGTGGTGCCTAGCCTAGGAACCCAAGCCAGTCCTGCCTAGGCTTCCTGTTGTACTTGTCATCTATCATCACTCCTTTTGTCACAGGTTTCTGCTGGACCTCTACCTTCTGGTGCCTCTACAGTTGGGAGGAGGGAACGAGCAGGCGATGTTTTGGGTTGAGACCCTTCTTCAGAGTGATCCTCCTCCCTCAACTGGTTTGATCTTGAACCCATTCCATTTTCTCTTCCAAGTCTTTAAACTTGACATAATGCTAATAACTGATGTTAAAACATTTAATTTGCTGGTGCAGGTGCAGAAACGTCCAGTCAGCATTAACTGGCCTGGTTGCAGTCCAGACAAGCTCTACACTCTAGTTCTGACCGACCCCGATGCTCCGAGTAGGGAGAAACCAAAATTTAGGTTGGTATTAACCATTCCTGGTTATTTCTTCAAGGAAGAGACTGAGGGTGAAATTTGCAGTTAAAAGAACAACCAATTTTCAATAAATTGGCGAAATGTGACAAATTTAAAAATGATGCTCGGCATTTATCATTTACTGAAGATGGAGAGGCTGAAACAGGGTAGTTGTAGTCTAAAATGTAGAGCTAGTTGTTCAGGAAGATACTCCTACTTTTATTGGTCTGTAAATGGTCACTGGCAAATTAGGTTAATAAAAAAACATATATCTTGCAGATTGGTTGTAAAAATGCTGGGATCTCACTGTGGCAAAACGGGCTTAAGGAGTTAAATTAATCCAGTTTCCATTTGATGTGTGCAAACATTTATTTCTCCTCATCGTTTCTCAATCTATGACAAATATTGATACTAGCAAAAATATTTAGCAAATTTGACATCTTGTGGAATGTTTTGAAAAATATCCTGCATTCCCTGATTCTTCATAATGTAAAACATAATTTCAACTGGGTTTTACAGCCTTTTACCATTTACAATGATTTATTATTGTCTTTTTTGTTGTTGATGTCCAACCTGTAATTCCTGGATTTGCTTGCTATTGTCAATTGATGTTCATCTTCCCTGATGGAGAGGCAAATTAATGTGCGCAATTCGGCAACTTTAAAAGGCAGAAAGATAACAGGGTTAGAAAATCACCAATGTCTACAAAAGATCAATCTTAACTATTGATAATTTAAACCTACATCTTTGCTTTCCCCGTTTCCTGTACTCTCTTCCTGTGCTTGTCCCTCCCCTGCATCTTCACCGACTGAAACTGGTTGTCAGTCACATCCCCCATCACCCAACGCCCTCATTCCACCAGACGGGATTTGGAGTCATTCAACCTGACAATACAACACAACACAACATTTTCATGTTTGGAGTCTACTTCCCTATCGGCCCTGTTGGCCTCTTGCTGTTCTCCCGCGGTGGACTGAGCCCAAGTGACCAATAGTCCTGGCGCGACCCTACCCCAGCACTTGTTCCGCTGGCATCGTACCACTTTTCAGACTTGCCCTGTTCTCTCCTTCGTCTTTGTGCTTGTATGAGATACGTCTGAACCCAGCATCCTTCCTCCCGACTGGAGCTTTGATTTTCCCCCACGCAGAGTTATCGCGTTATATTCCCCCGCACAGTTATCACATTGTTCTCACGTTGGTCAAATCGCAAATCATTTATATCATTGCCTTCTGCGGACTCTTTTAAACAAAAAGAAGGCTCCAAAATAAAAGAGCACAGTAGCAAAGCAGCACTATGCAGGTGGGGTAACACTAAACAAGGTATTACTGTATTTTACAAAATTTATGAAATTTCATATCTTCACTATTTCTTAGTGTGAAGGGAAGATAATTTAAACACATTCAAGGTTATATGTTTTAAACATTCTTTAGTGAACAAACCACCATGGATGTTCTAAATTCCTTGAAGGCACTACTGCATTAATCTGAAAGTACAGCAACTCCTTTATTTAGCATCTCTGGCCCAACTAATTTGAGATGAGATGTTATGAAATGAATCCTGAAGAATATTATCCCTCCTGTTTATATAATTGTTATTAAAATGAAGTGAATTGGATTCGTGAATTTTAAATTGTTTTTTTTTAAGTTTGTCATTAAAACTTTCAAACTATTTATAAATGATTTGTTTGTATAATACAGTGTTTATTGCATTCAACTGTTAAATGTGTAAAGCAAAAACAAATGATTACTTGAAATAGATTATACATATTTGTAGATGATGTTTATGGATTGGATGTAATGGTGATTTTTGTTGGGGGGGGGGGGTGTGTATTTGTTTTCTCCTACACATGGGGTCACTAGTCAAGTCACATTTAAAAACAATTTTTTTTAACTATAGTGGGAAAGTGGAGATAACGGCATGCTCAGTATGTGCTTTCATAAAGGTTCCAATATTTGTTGTTTGCAGTAATGCCTAGCACACGAATAGTAACATTTGCTTCCGTGTTTGTATCAGTGAACTTTGTACAGAAAATGCGGGTCATGCTCTTGGAATCCCTGCTGCTCTAAAGTCTGTTGAAATGGGACACTTTCCAGCAACGTTTTTCTCATCAATCAATCTTCACTAGCTAACTCTTCAAGAATGGGGTTATCTTGTCATCATAACTGTTGGATTTATTAATAGAAGCACCAAATTCAGGACCTGGATGCTTCCTTACAAGACTTTGTTCATGTTTTTGGACCATACTGTTGAAACTCGTGCTTGGAATTTTCCATTTTAACTGGTTCTTAGTTAACTTTCCAAACTGCCTAATGCGGTGCATTGCTCAAGAATTAATCTTGTTTTATTTATTTATTAGGGAATGGCATCATTTCATTGTAGTTAATATGAAAGGACATGATATTAAAAGTGGAGAGATTCTTTCTGACTATGTTGGCTCTGGTCCTCCCCAAGGAACAGGCAAGTCAGTTTTATTGTTCAGATTGATTCATTAATAAAAAGTGTTACGTAATTTTGGTTACAATTAACCTTTAGTTTTTGTGCAAAATTTCAATTTCAATTCTCTCAATTGTGCATTTCTAATGCACCCAATGCACAAATGAGATAATCCTGAAATATGCATTTGCACTAATATTAGTGCACTGTGTTTTAAATGTTGTCAGAGCCATGCTTTACCTTAAAATGTTGTGTTTTACCTTTTTCAAAACTTAAGAATGAAGGGAATATTATCAGTCTGGAATTTTTTGTGGAGTGATGACAAAACCTGTTGTTCCATAAAATCAGTAACAACAATTCCGGGAGTCTCAAGAGAGTACAAACATAGAAATCTGAAAATTGCAATCAGCAATTTACCTCCAGCTCTACACCTGTCATGAGGGATGAATGAGGCAATGGGAATTTGATTAATTACATAATAATTGAGATGTGAATTTGGCAGAACATTTTGTGGCACATGTCATCTTCCTCCCTCTAAAGTGCGAGTTGGCATTCACCAAAACCAAACTGTCATAGCACTTCACCACGGATGTTAACTCCACTGGTCAGCAGTCATTGAGGCGTGTCGCGTTACTCTTCTTGTGTATTATTGATGTCCTTTTAAAGCAGTTGGGAACCTCGGACATAATTAATGAGAGAGAAAAAAACAGGAAAGAGACAAGCCCTGGGGATGATCTATAGTATTCCATTTCTGAGGAACGGCTGTGCAGGTCAGTTCAATGATATGATGGCTGTAGGAAAGTAGCCGTCCTGAACTGGATGGAATAGGATCTCAGGTGTGTAGATGCTTTCAATGGTGGGAAGGTATACTATGTATTTTAATGTCGCGTGAAGTTGCATTATTATTCTGTGTATGAATAATGCCTTTATTTAACTGAAAATTATGGATTTTTAATTTCTTTAAAGTTTCTTTAATTGGTTACCATTGTCTTCTGCACCACTTTGCCCCATCTTTGCAAAGATAAACTCATTATTTCTTTGAATCATACCATGGGAAGAGTTTTTCATCTGTTATAGTAGTCCAAAGTTTCATTTGCCATCAGACTTTTCTAATAACTCATGAAATAATGGCATTTTGAGTAATCATGATAGAACAAGCATTAATGGCTTCTACATGCCTGTTTTTTCATGTTTTACCGGAATGAGAAACGTCTGCACTGTGATGGAATTCCAAACTTCCAGTTATTAACTTCCAATATTACAAATGGCTCTCTACTCGGTCAGCAATTGTACCTTAGCTCATGGTACATATTTGGTCTGGTAGAGTGTGGGAAGGATAATGGTTTACCTGGCACACATGCCTGCTCACCATGCTTGCCACCCCAGCCATGAGCTTGCCAGCGGTTCCCTGGAATCCTCGAGAATGATGTAACAACTTCAAAAGAACATCCCGTTCAGGCAGAAGTTGTGTTGCAATCAGAAATTCTGCTGCAGAGCTATTGCAACAAATCAATGATGTTTTACATTTTTAAATGCATCCCACTTTCCAGATGTAGGCTGTGGGCCGAGCGTCAAAAATGTGTCTAGAATCCAGTCACCAAACTACATGAAATTTTCCACAGATTTAGATGAAATATAAGCGAGAGGATGTCATAACTCGTCATTGCCAAAAGCTGCACATTAATTAATTAAACTAATTAGAAAATAAGATCGGGAAAGTAAGCGTCATCTTGTGGCCAATGCCCATATTACACCATGGGCAGCCTATTTCTGTGTTGCAGTCCATTTAAACTATATATGATTATACCTATATATATATATATATATGTGTAGTTCATGTACTTCATGAATGAATGAGTGAATGAACGAGTGAGTGAGTGAATGAGTGAATTGTTGTATTCAATTTATTGTCACCTCATTTTAGAGACAACGAAATGGATTTTCCTTACAGTCAAGTAACATAAAAATAAATAATAAATAAATAAACCATTTTTTTTTTTAAAGCACAAACACAGAAGTCCACACACAACATAATCCCACAGCGGCACCAAAGTTAAGGAAGGTACCATAGTCCAGCCAGCCACCCCGCCGATCTTCCCAAATGTTCACCCGTAGTCGGGGCCTCCCGAGCACCCGCAGTCGCCGCCTCAGGCGGCCCGATGCTCAGGCCCTCTCGCCGGGAACGGTGGAACCCCGACGCCGAACCCCGACGGAGAACATCCTCAGCGGCCCGGACCTCCAAATCAGCCACCTCCCACCGGAGTCCGCAGGCCGAGCCGGGTGGAGTCGCAGGACTCCGCGATGTTGGTCAGCGCCGCCCGCGTTGGGAGCTCCGCGAACCACAGCTCCGCGCTGTCGGTGCAGCAGGCCCAGCACTCCGGAGCTCCAAACGGCGATCCCCGGTAAGGCATCGCCCGCCCCGCGGTGTTTCCAACGTTGCGCCGCTGCTGCCGGAACGGGGGGGTGGGGGGGGGCGAGGACGCGACTCGAATAATAGTCGCATCCTCTCAAGGAAGCGACTGAAGGACGGTATCCCCCTTATCGTACCCTCTTCCCCCACATTAAAACATTTAAAAAAAACCACAAAAAACGCTCTTCAAACATAACAAAAACATAACAAAAAAACAAAAAGATACCGGACTGAAGGCGGAGGCAGCTAGCAACAGGTGAATGTATGAATGAGTTAATGAATGTGAATGAATGAGTGAATGTACAGCCTCCAAATCTCATTTTTTCACATAAAGGTGCAATTAAATTAATTAAAGTGCATACAGATTAATTTTCATATATACAGACTTTAGATCTTACCTTTTCAGTTCCAGTTGATTCACAAAATTTAACAGCAGCACCTCAGGCAGGGACATTGCTTTCAAGACTTTCTTCCACGTAGCTGCACATTCTTCAGACTTCTTCATGCTTTTCCCACTAAATTCAATTAGCCTTCTGCTAGTTTCCACGACATGTATTCCACAGAACTAGAAAAAATCTTCATTGGAATCTCCAGTAAAACAGGCATCAGTGAAGCCCTCTCAGTGCTCCCTGCCTAGCTAGCCTGAAACAAAGCGCGTGATTGGCCAACTGGCATACAACTCAATGTTAAACGTGCTTTGATTGGACTAAAAATACCCGAAAACTTTTCATTTTTTCTCTAATTTAATGAAAATGTGCAAGTCTTGTTCATGACGAGTTTCAGGGGTGATTTATATGATTTTTTTACACAATATGTGAAAATTTCATGCAGTTTGGAGACTTGGGTCACGAAACACTGGAATAAAGCTCCTCAGCCCACAGCTTAATCCTTTTCCGGCAAACAACCTGCTCTAATCAACTTGAGTGAGTGATTGATGTACATTGCAAGTGGCAGAACATGAGTGGTTGGTAATCTAGGACTTCATAGCGGCATAAAAGTATACAAGCAATGAAGAATGTTGGGTATCTTGTAAAATAAAAACGATTTAGCCATGAGTATAGTATAGGATCCAGTTCTTGGCATCATTCTTTAAGAATATGAGGTTTCTAGGAAGTGCAGGAAATAATAGTTCCCAGATGAGGAATTTCTGACCATAGACTGGAGAATCTGTAGTTCTTGCAGGAAAATCCAGAGATTTACCTGCAATATGTTGCTTGAAGACAGGGGACATTAAATTCAAATGATGGGCTAAAGGTATGGGAATGAGAGGTCAATAGTTCTATCTAGAAAGTAGTGATGCAGAACTTCACGGCACGGTGGCACAACGATAGAATTGTTGCCTTACAGCACCAGAGAGCCGGGTTCGATCCTGACCCATGACCTGCATAGGTTTTCACTGAGATCTTCGGTTTCCTCCCACACTCCAAAGACGCACAGATTTGTAGGCCTGGTATAAATGTAAACTGTCCCTAGTGTGTGTAGGATAGTGTTAATATGCGGGGATCGCTGGTCACCACAGGTTTGGTGGTCGAAGGGCCTGTTTCCGTACTGCATTTACAAACTAACCAAGAATTTGAGCCTGTATGGGTTGTGGAAACGGCCATTAAGAACTTCCAAAGGAGAATTGAATTGAATAAATGTTATTCGCCAAGTATGTATACAAACAAAGAATTTGCCTGTTGCTTTGCTCGCAAGTAACAACACGATATACAGTAGACAATTGAAAATAAAACATTATAATTTAAACATGTGAAGAATGAAATAAAATACTAGAGCAAAAGGAAGCTACAGTCTTTTGGCTGTTGAGTAGAGCTACAGTGCCATCCATAATGTTTGGGACAAAGACCCATCATTTATTTATTTGTCACAATTTGAGATTTGTAATAGAAAAAAATCATATCTGGTTAAAGTGCACATTTTCAGATTCAATAAAGGCCATTTTTATACATTTTGGTTCCCCCATTTCAGGGCACCATACTGTTTGGGATACAGCAATGTCATGTAAATGAACGTAATCATGTTTAGTATTTTGTTGCATATCCTGTGCATGTATGACTTCTTGAAGTCTGCGATTCCCGGACATCACCAGTTGCTGGGTGTCTTCAGCATATAAAAGGCACACTCAATTGGGTTCAGATCGGGTGATTGACTTGGCCACTCAAGAATTGACCATTTTATGGCTTTGAAAAACTCCTTTGTTGCTTTAGCAGTATGTTTGGGATTATTGTCTTGCTGTAGAATGAACCACCGGGCAATGAGTTTGGAGGCATTTGTTTAACGAGCAGATAGGATATGTCTATACACTTCAGAATTCATTATGCTACTACCATCGGCAGTTATATCATCAATGAAGATAAGTGAGCCAGTACCTTCAGCAGCCATACACGCCCAGGCCTTAACACCCCACCGCCTTGTTTCACAGATGAGGTGGTATGCTTTGGATCTTGGGCAGTTCCTTCTCTCCTCCATACTTTGCTCTTGCCATCACGCTGACATAAGTTAATCTTCGTCTCATCTGTCCACAAGCCATATTTCCAGAGCTGTGGTTGCTCTTTTAAGTACTTGGCAAACTGTAACCTGGCCATCATATTTTTGCAGCTAACCAGTGGTTTGCATCATGCAGTATAGCCTCTGTATTTCTGTTCATGAAGTCTTCCGCCGATAGTGGTTATTGACAAATCCACAGTGCTTTTGATCTGTCGGACAGGTGTTTGGGGATTTTTCTTTATTATAGAGAGAATTCTTCTGTCATCAGCTGTGAAAGTCTTCCTTGGTCTGCCAATCCCTTTGAAATTAGTAAGCTCATCAGTGCTCTTTCTTAATGATGTTCTGAACAGTTGATATTGGTAAGCCTAAGGTTTAGCTGATGTCTTTAACAGTTTTATTCTTGTTTCTCAGTCTCATAATGGCTTATTTGACTTTCATTGGCACAACTTTCGTCCTCATGTTGGTAAACAGCAATACAAGTTTCCAAAGCGATGTAAAAACTGGAGGAAAGACTAGGTGATGAGAAATCGAAGGTAGACAAAAATGCTGGAGAATCTGCAGTTCCTTCATAAATGTTTCTCCAGCATTTTTGTCTAGGTGTCTTATACCTGCATTAAGGAGGCAATTAAAACACCTGAGCAATTACAAACCCTGTGAAGCCATGTGTCCCAAACATTATGGTGTCCTGAAATGGGGGGGGGGGCTATGAAAAAACACTGCTGTAATTTCTACATTGTGAAACCAAAATATATAAAAATACCCTTTAATAAAATCTGACCACATGCACTTTAACCACATGTGATTTTATTTCTATTACAAATCTCAAATTGTGGAGTACAGAGGCAAATAAATAAATATCGGGTCTTTGTCCCAAACATTATGGAGGGGGCACTGTGCTCGTGGAAAAAAGCTGTTTTTTCCTGGTCCAAAAGCTGGTCCAATGGTCCAATTCTACACGGCCATCGTAGAGTCTGTTCTCACCTTCTCCATCATGGTCTGGTTTGGCTCAGCCACCAAGCACGACACCCGGAGGCTGCAGCGAATCATCCGATCAGCAGAGAAGGTTATTGGCTGCAACCTTCTCTCCATTGATGAACTGTACACTGCAAGGGCCAGGAAGCGAGAGGGTAAAATCGCTTCCTGGCCCTTGCAGTGTACAGTTTGTCGATGGGGGGGGGGAGATTGAATGTTAACAAATGAGAAATTAGCAGCTGCAGGATAATAGGATGAACAGGAAACAAATGTAGAGAGATAGCTTAAACTCACAGCCAATGGCTGTTTCCAGTGCTGCTTTGATTCTTGAAGATAGCTAAATGTTGCCAGCCGGTGTTTTTGTTTAAATTAACTGTCAACATTTATTTCAGGCCTTCACCGCTATGTCTGGCTGGTTTATGAACAATCTAAACCTTTACAATGCGATGAACCACGATTGACCAACCGGTCTGGCGATAAGCGCGGGAAATTCAAAACTGCTGTTTTCCGTAAGAAGTACAATTTGGGTTCGCCAGTGGCTGGCATCTGTTACCAAGCTGAATGGGATAATTATGTGCCAAAACTTTATGAGCAGTTAGCTGGAAAGTAAAAAAATTGCAAGTTTCTGAACAGTTTTGCAGTTTTAATGAATGTGCACATCCTTGTGACTAATGTCAATAGTATTGTTTGTGTTCACAGTTCCTGTCATGGCAACCACCTTGCTTTTGACTCTAAAATAAAACATGAGTGGATGATATTTGAATTGTGTCTTTTATATTTGACAGTTCAGACACCAGAAGGTGGTACCGGGGAATTTGTGTTCCAGGCCATCTGCATCATTGCGAATATAGTGATAAGTTCACAGAACCCCCTTGTTCAGTTACCAACTGGGATCCTGACGCCTCCCAGGAGGTTGCGGTGGCGGAGCCTCGACACTCGGTGGAGACTCGCGGTTTGACGTAGCCTGCGTCGACAGAGCTCGCGGCTGGCCCCTGGGTGGACAAAGGCTCCTAAAACTTACCCCGTTAGTCTAGTTCAAGACCGAGTCAAGCACTGGATCAACTAACTTCATTCTCACTCACAAACAAACTTCCTATACGATACCTAACCAACACCGCGTGTCCGATCCTTGTCTCTACTCGTCCAAGCCCTTCAGCCTCGTGCGAATAGACACCTCCAGACAGTCAACACAGTCCCAAGTGCACTTCCAGAAGATCGACTCCGATCCATGTGGTGTCCCCTCTTTTATACTGTATCGGACCCGTGGCGCGAAAATACATGGGGGGTGGGGGGGGGGGGGGCAACTCCTACAACCCAATCACAAAATACCCCATTACATTGTTTCCACAGAAGGTTCTAGTTGGAAGACAGTTCATCAAAGTAAAGAAACATTTCCCCAGGTATAAACAATTTGAACAAGGCTCCACTTTGATCAATCACCAGATAGCAGTGCAAATACTCTGCAACATAATTACTTTATAATTATAACACCCCATTCTATAACCAATCCTGATCATGCATTTGCAACCCAGCTCAGCTCTTTCTGCAAAACCCTCATACATATTAACAATAGAGGGGACATCTGGACATCACCCTGTGCTTGACTTCCTCCCAGGGTCCAGACACCTTGGAGCCATGAGACTCCTGGCTTTGCAGCTTTTCACAGAAAGAGAACAAGCAGGCTTTGCAAATGCAGAGATCCTCCATTTTGTGACATACTTATTTGGCCAATATTATCAGGTGGACAGAGGCCAGGGCCTGGGTGGACAGAGGCCAATGCCTGGGTCGGCGCCATGAAGGCATCAGGAGGGGACCAGGTGGCGGTCGTGGAGGAGGTCGGTGCAGAAGCTGGCTGTCGTGGATGGACCACGTGGGAGTCGGAGGACGCACCGCTGGGAAAAAAGGAGAACCCGGAGTGGGGGGGCCACCGTGAGGAGCGGGGTGAAACAAAGGAGGACCCGTTGTGGGGGGGATGGGGAGGGGGGCCTTTTGCATTATGTGGTGGTGACTTTGCATTACTTTGGGTATGCAAATCAAAGAATTTCACTGACTCATCACATGTGACAAAGCATTTATTTGGTTGCATCCCATTGTCATGCTGTCCCACTCCCACTCTGACCTCTTGCTGTTGTATTAATGAAGGTCAATGCAAGCTCACGGCACAACACCTGGTCTCCTGACTGGGCACATTGTATTCTCACTGACTCAGTACGTCACATTTTGGACAATGAACAAGTCCTCCTCAATGAGGACTAAGATGTGGTCGAGCTCCACATTGAAGCAGTACAGTGTTTCGCTCAAGTTTATAGTCTCCCGTTCAAGTGCTAAAATACTTGTTTTCACAATATTACATCTTAATAGCTCATTGTTGAGCCATGTTTTTTGCAAATATATTTCCTGAAAGGTTTAATTTTTGTTTGTTTTGGTGCCACTTACATTTTTGTACATTTTCTAAAGGAAACTTTCTTGTCACGTTCAAAGGTGTGGAGAGGGTCAGCATTGTGTAAGAACAGGCCGATTTTTATAAACCTGCAATGTCTTAAATGGTTGAGTCCACAATACTGCAATGTGACATTGGATTCTGTACCTTGAGGTTGGGTTAAGCTTCCATGCAAGAACCCAGAGTTAGTGGGATGGAAAATAAGTGATAAGCATGGATTCCCCCAAGCTTTCAAATTACTGGTGGT
Organism: Malacoraja senta; assembly: GCA_038087875.1. Taxonomy (NCBI): domain Eukaryota; kingdom Metazoa; phylum Chordata; class Chondrichthyes; order Rajiformes; family Rajidae; genus Malacoraja; species Malacoraja senta. Next base: position 32,403,435 of record CM075980.1, read on the forward strand.
GGAGATGAGTTTTCAATTCCCACCATTGCTACAATTGATTTCAGATTAATAACCTAAAATTAAATTAGTGACAGAAAAACTGCCAATTATTAATCACCCATCTTCTTCATGCTTTCAAGGGAAGACATATGCCATCTTCTAGCCTGAGAGAGAGTTTCTGGATCCATCTGAAAACAGCTGGTAAACCAAAAGGTTTTATTGCATCAGTATAATAAAGCAGAAAGATATTAAATTTGGACACAGCAAAATTGCCCCCCACAAAAGCACATCTTGATCATCTGCAGATTGGGCACTCTATTGAGACAGCTCTGTGCCAGACTCATCAAAACAAATATAAAAATGCAAAGAAGCTTGGATAATGAGACAAAATTGAGGCCCTGGTCAAGAATAAGGAGAAGGCATGGGATAATAATAATAATAATAATGGATTGGATTTATATAGCGCCTTTCTAATACTCAAGGCGCTTTACATCGCATTATTGATTCACTCCTCAGTCACACTCGGTGGTGGTGAGCTACTTCTGTAGCCACAGCTGCCCTGGGGCAGACTGACGGAAGCGTGGCTGCTAATCTGCGCCTACGGCCCCTCCGACCACCACCAATCACTCACACACATTTACACACATTCACACGCAGGCAAAGGTGGGTGAAGTGTCTTGCCCAAGGACACAACGACAGTATGCACTCCAAGCGGGATTCGAACCGGCTACCTTCCGGTTGCCAGCCGAACACTTAGCCCATTGCGCCATCTGTCGTCCACAAACTGGGTAAGCACAGTCGAGATCAAGTGTATCCTGGAGGAATTTCAGGAATTGAGCATGCTAATGAAGGAAATATAAATTAGGCTATTTGGTCCATCAAGTCTACTCTGCCATTCAATTCCACTTAACCCCATTCTCCTGCCTTCTCCCCATAACCCCCAACACCCGTACTAATCAAGAATCTATCAATCTCCGCCTTAAAAATATCCACAGCCTTCTAGGCCAATGAATTCCACAGATTCACCAACTTCTTACTAAAGAAATTCCTCCTCATCTCTTTTCTAAAGGTTTTCTAAAGCTTTGAGGGGAAAGATTTAATAGGAATCTGAGGGACATTTTTACACAGCAGGTGATGGGTATATGGAATGAACTACTGGAGGAGGTAGTTGAGGCAGATAACCCGTCAGCCGCGCCTGCGCAGTTGGGGGCTATGGGTCAGTGGTGGAATATTGCCTTGGGTGGTCGGGCCCAACGGGTCCACACCTGGTCTAGTAACGTTTAAAAGGCATTTGGACGGATACATGGATTGGAAATGTTGAGGGATTTGGGCCAAACATGGGCAGGTAGGACTCGTAAAGATGGGGCACCTTGGGAAAGCTAGGCTAAAAGACCCGTTTCTGTGCTGTATAACACTATGACGAAGAACAGGCCCTTCAGCCCATAATATCTGTACCAAACAAGATGCCCACCAATTCTAGTCTGCCAGCACATAATCCACTTTCCTCCATTCCCTGCGCATCATAGAAACATAGAAAATAGGTGCAGGAGGAGGCCATTCGGCCCTTTGGGCCAGCACCGCCATTCATTGTGATCATGGCTGATCGTCCCCAATCAATAACCCGTGCCTGCCTTCTCCCCATATCCCTAGATTCCACTAGCCCCTAGAGCTCTATCTAACGTCCACATGCCTATCCAAAAGTCTCTTAAATGCCAATATAATATCTGCCTCGACCACTACTCCTGGCAGTGTATTCCAGGCATACATTTGTGTAAAAATGTTGCCCTGTATATAACCTTTAAACTTTGCCCTCTAATATTAGATATTTCCATCCTGAAAGAAAAATTCTGACCGTCCACCCTATCTATAATTTAGACTTTAGACTTGGGAGATACAGCGATGAAACATGCCCTTCAACCCACCGAGTCAGCACCGACCAGCATTCACCCTAAACACTAGCACTACCTTCACACTGGGGACAATTTTTACAATTTTACCAAAGCCAATTAACCCACAAACCTGCACATCTATGGGGAGTGGGAGGAATCCGGAACACCCGAAGAAAACCCACACAACCACAGAGGGTACATACAAACTCCATACAGACAGCATCCATAGTCAGGATTGAACCCGGGTCTCTGGCGCTGCAAGGCATAATGGGATGACCAGAACTGCACGCAATACACCAAAATGGCACGTCACTAAAGTCCTATAAAACTGCATCATGATTTGTGGACTTTTATTCTCAATGCCTTGACCTATGAAAGCAAGCATACCATATGCCTTTTTAACATATCTATATAACTAAAAGTCTCATCTAGACCACTTCCTGTCTGCGCTGTATATTGATTTTAGACAAAACGCTGCACTAAATCGCTATGATTTTTGGCCATCTTACTCACAGGCCTCCTCTGCTAAGACAGCCCAGAGGATTTTTCCAATCGATGAAAAATAAAAAAGTTATGAGTGTTTAAAAAATCTTGAGATCAGCTGATTGGTCCTCTCGGGTCGGGTACTTTTCGGCGCTGCCGTTTCGGCGCAGCTGTTTCGGCGCCTCCGTTTATAATATCTGTACTCATCAGAACCCTAACTCTAACCCTAACCTAAACGGCGGCGCAGAAAAGGCGGCGCCGAATGGTACCATTCTGGGTCCTCTCGCCTGTCAATCACCATGATGAAGGTAACACCCCTTCCGGGGGTGGGGGGGGCACGACTATAAAACCCTGGATGCCTGGACGTGAGTCAGTCACTGGAGGATCGCGAGGGCGAGGCCACAACTGTGATTCTAAGCTGTGAATCAACTGAACTGTGAGTCTGCAATGTACTTGCAATAAATGATTTGTTATCCATTAATGACAATGCCACGAGTTGTTTGACCTGCCCTGTGCTTGAGACTGCAATGCATAATGGAAATGAAATGACAATGCCACGAGTTGTTTGACCTGCCCTGTGCTTGAGACTGCAATGCAAAATGGAAATGAAATGACAATGCCACGAGTTGTTTGGCCTGCCCTGTGCTTGAGACTCAATGCAAACTGGAAATGGAAATTAAATGACAAGGCCATGAGTTGTTTGGCCTGCCCTGTGCTTGAGACTGCAATGCAAAATGGAAATGGAAATGAAATGACAATGCCATGAGTTGTTTGGCCTGCCGTGCTTGAAACGGCAATGCAACATGGAAATGGAAATGAAATGGAGTTGTTTGGCCTGCCCTGTGCTTGAAATGGAAATGGAAATGGAGTTGTTTGGTCTGCCTTAAACCATGAATCTCGGCCCACAAGGCCCCTTCTGGCCGAGAAACCAGTCCCTTTTGCCCAAAATGCCCGTATTAGCCCAGGAAAAGTCCAGAAAAAGTGCCTTTCACTGAGCTTTCACAGATTTTTTTTGAGAGGGTCTTCGGCACCTCAGGCCTGTACTAGCCCAGGAGGTGTCCCATCGGCCCATCAGTAAGTATTCCCCCTGCAAGTATTAAACCTCACCCCAGTATTTTTCTCCCTCCCTTCATCGGCTCCCTGTGAGATCCAGGCCAGGATAGACTTTCCTCCTTCATTGCTGTGATCTGCGGAAAAAGATGATAAATGTCTAAAATTGATTCTCCACCCTCTCCCCCTTCTCACAGAGTCTCTCACCTGTTTTGGGCAGAATTTCTGTCAGTTTCTGAGCTGCCAGCCCACCAGGCCTGAGTGAGTGAGCTGCCAGCCCACCAGGCCTGATTGAGTGAGCTGCCAGTCCACCAGGCCTGAGTGAGTGAGCTGCCAGCCCACCAGGCCTGAGTGACTGAGCTGCCAGGCCAAGAACCAATTCGGCCCACAATGTCCACACTAGCCCTCTGGAAACCAGTCCCTTTGGCCCACAACACCCATACTAGTGCTCCGGAAAGCCCCCCCCCCCTTACTAGCCACCAATATTGGAATTGGTGGAGAGGTGGAATATTGCGTTGGGGGACCAGCCCTCCCGTGTGAACATGGGACCCAACGGGTCCCCACTTAGTCTAGTTTTACTTTATATTTGAATTTACTTTACCATATGCCCATCTACTTGTGTTGCTACTTTTCAGGGAGTTATGGACTTGGACCACAAGATATCTCTGTACTTCAATGCTGTTAAGAGTCATGTCATCAATTATATATTTTCTCCTTACATTTGTCCTTCCACAGTCACACTCACTTTAATTAAATCAATTTAATTTGATCACACTCACTGATTAATTTGACATTTCTCCATCCATTTCTGTAGCTGATCTATATCCCACTGTATACTTTGACAACCTTCCTCAAAGCTTGCAACTTCTGCAAACTTACTGACCAAACTGTCAGTTTGAAGAACGGTCTCGACCCGAAACATCACCTATTCCTTCGCTCCATAGATACTGCCTCACCCGCTGAGTTTCTCCAGCATTTTTGTTGGCCAAACTATCTATATTTATATATTTTAAAAATGACACAGACGTAAACAGGTTGGTCGGCAAGTTTCCAGATGACTCTACGACCAAGTCACTGTTAATCCAGCACATCTTCTGAATCAGCCTACCATGGGAGATATTATCAAATGCCTTACTAAAATCCATGTAGACAACATCCAACACCCTACCCTCATCAATCACATCCTCAAAAATTTGGATCAAATTAGTAAAACATGACCTGCATGTACAAAGCTATGCTCACTGTCCTTAATTAACCCATTTTCTTCCAAATGGAAATAAATTCTATCTTGAATAATCCTCTCCAATAGCTTTGCCACCACTGATGCAAGGGTCACCAGCCCATAATTCTCTGGATTCTCTCCACTTCCCTTCTTAAATAAACAAACAATATTAGCTATGTTCCAGTCCATCTGGACCTCGCCTGTGGCCAGAGAAGACACAAAGTTCTTTGTCAAGTCTCCCGCAATCTCCTTACTTTCCTCTCTGAATAACCTGTTCATGGATCTCATGAGGTCCCGGAGATTTATCAACCTTAATGGTCTTCAAGTGCTCCAAAACCACCTTGTCCTTAATCTTAAACTGCCTTTGCATATTAGTATTCTCCACACTGATCTTACCATCTTCCATGCTCTTCAACGGATCATCCTTCACAATTCTTCCAGCTTCAACATTCCTTCTTTTTCCATCTTAGCATTTCAAAGGAGCCATTCCCATCATAAATCCATGCCTTAACTCTTTCATCTCCACCAACCAATCCGCTTTTTGCGGCACTTTCCCACACGTGCAGAAGATGCCACATCTGTTCTACAACCTCTTCCCTTTATCCTACCCACTACCCAACAGTCGACATTGAAGCAGTGATTCATTTTTTTCTTCCCATCAAGTGTGCATTCAGTGTGCACAATGGGGTCTCCTTCATTTTGGAGAAACCAAACCAGATTACGATACCACTTTGCATAGCTCCTGCATTAAGTCCACAGGGGAGTCTCAGAGCTCCCTGTTAGTTCTCCCTGAACCTCTGCCTTCACCTGCACCTCCTCCAACTTCATCTATTGCATCCGGTGTTCTAGGTGTCAACTGCTCTACATCGGTGAGACCAAGTGCAGGCTTGGACATCGCTTCGCCCAACACCTCTGCTCAGTTCGCATTAACCAATCTGATCTCCCGGTGGCTCAGCAGTTCAACTCCACCTCCCATTCCGAATCTGACCTTTCTGTCCTGGACCTCCTCCATGGCCAGAGTGAGTCCCACCGCAAATTGGAGGAGTAGCATCTCATATTTTGCTTGGGTAGTTTACACCCCAGCGGTATGAACATTGACTTCTCCAATTAGATACTCCTTGCTTTCTCCCTCCTTCCCCTCCCCAGCTCTCCCACAACCATACTGTCTCCACCTCTTCCTTTCTTCTTCCCGCACCCCACCCACCCTCACATCAGTCTGAAGATGGGTCTCGACCCGAAACGTCACCCATTCCTTCACTCCATAGATGCTGCCTCACCCGCTGAGTTTCTCCAGCTTTTTGTGTGTTTGATTTTTCCAGCATCTGCAGTTCTTTCTTAAACATCAAGTCAGCTTAAATCATCAACACAATGTAAGCTGTGTCAGTGGATGCTGGGGTTTCATGTATTGCCACGCAAAGGCATCTAGACCAGCATGAGAAGTGGCAAGTAACATTCATACCATAAAAGCAACAGGCAAAGACCCTCCTAATGGTTCTTTATTATCACATGTATCAAGGTAAAGTGAAATTATTTTTTTGCAGTACAGTTCAGTAAAGTATTATTATACAAAAGCATCATCTTAGATTAAGTACAAAGTGTATAGAAATAGTCCACCGAGACAATATTTAGTTTAGTTTATTGTCACATGTACCAAGGTACAGTGAAAAGCTTGTCTCGTGCTAACCAGTCAACCAAAAGACTACACATGATTACAATCCAGCTGACCACAGTGTACAGATACACGATAAAGGAAATTATGTTTAGTGCAAGATAAAGTCCAGTAAAGTCTGATTAAAGATAGTCTGAGAATCCCCAATGAGGTAGATAGTAGTTCAAGATAATATCCACGAGTCGCCAGGATTTAGCACCATTTTCAAAGTCCAAGTTGCTTTAAATGCAGCTGGTCATAATGACCGCATCAGAGGGTCAGCTTGGCCAAGCAAAGTTGTGGGCGTCCTCCACCACTGCTCTGTGCCGATGCAGGCCACGTTCGGTCGAGCCCCAGGCTGCTGAAGGGCCTCCAGCCATTGCCTCGGTCTGGATCCTCATATTGGCCAGCAAACCGTCGTCCCTCTCCTCACTTGGCAATAGTTCAGCCTTTGTACCCTGGGGCACCTCCAACATGAGAATGTCTAACCACACACCCTATATGTTCAATAACATGACTATTGTCAAGTCCCTATTCAATATTCTGAGAGTCGGCATGGACAATACTCAACTGGATAAATACGACATTGTAATGACTGGCTCATTTTCTAACATTTCAAGGGAGGACATGACCGTGGTGGAATACTCTCCACTTGCCTGGATCCATACAACTCTGATAATTCTCAAGTGCTCAGAACTATCCAGGATGTAGCAGCCTGCTTCACTGGCACACCATCAATCAGCTCAAGCATTAATTCCTTCTGCCACCAACACAGTGGAGTTAAGCATGATTTGTCAAGCAGTTACCCATTCATTACTCTAACAGCATCTTGCAACATTCTACCATCAAGGATGACAAGGTTCAAGGCAATACCAGCTTCTGCAAGTTGCCTTCAAAAACACATACCATCAAAACTTTGAAATAAATCGGCATTTATTGGTGCTGGCTTTAATCCAGAATATACAAAACCAGAATGTAGCTGTGTTTAACCTGAGTAGTCATCCAATGCAATGATGGGAATGACACTTTATTCACAAGTTATAGGTGTAGAATTAGGCCATTCGGCCCATCGAGTCTACTCCCCATTCAATCATGGCTGATCTCTGCCTCCTAATCCCATTTTCCTGTCTTCTCCCCATAACCCTTGACAACTGTTCTAATCAAGAATTTGTCCATCTCTGCCTTAAAAATATCCACTGACTTGGCCTCCACAGCCCTCTGTGGCAATGAGTTCCGCAGATTAACTACCCTTTGACTAAAGTTCCTACTCACCTTTCTAAAAGAGCACCCTTTATATCAAGGTTACTGATTTTGATTATTAGAGATCAATCATGCCTTTCCCAGAACATTGCTGTAAGAGTTCTTCTGGGCCCGACCAGTGTCAACAGCTTCATCAATGACTTCCCTTCCATCATAAAGAAATGATCACTGACACAAAGCTCAATTCCATTAGCAATTCCTCAACAATTGAAGTCCACACGTGTTTAGCACGACCTAACCAACACACAGAAACTAGTTGTTTACAAAAACTAGTTAGTATGTTTAATTTGTAGTTTAAAGGTGCAACATGGAAACAGACCCTTCAACCCACAGCAACCATTGATCACCCGATCACACTAGTTCTTTGTTTTCCCACTTTCTCATCCACTCTCTATACATTAAGGGCAATTTACAGAGCTAACCAACCTGCAAACTCACATGTCTTTGGCATGTGGAAAGAAAGCGAAGAACCCAGAAGAAACGGTCACAAGGAGAACTCCACACAGAGAGCACCCGAGGTCAAGATCTGATGAGAACTTGGGTCACTGATGCTGAGGCAGCAACACCACCAGCTGTGCTGCTCGTACATGCCACTGTGTGGCAAGTACCAATTGTGACCAAATAGGGTCAAACAATAAATACGTTCTGATCAAATATCCTTAATATTCAGTGCTATTGGTCCTCAATCTGGAGTTGGCATTGATGAAAACTTTAAAATACCGTGGCTCCGTGATCCACAAAATGCACCACAGTTGTCTAGACTGTAGCACAAGCATAAACTAAACCAGCAACGTATTACCACCAAGGACAATGGCAGATGATGCATGGAAAAACCAACGCTGACACGTTTCTTTCCAAATCCACAAAATTATGAGGGACATCGATAGGCAGAGTATGGAAAGCTTTTCTCATTAGTGGAGGCAGCTGCAACCAGAAGGCATAAGTTTAAGGGATAGGAGATTTAGAGGGGAAGTGAACATTTTCCACCCAGAGGGTTAAAATCTGGTCTACATTTGGGGGGGGGGGGGTGCAGGCAGTTACTCACTGTGTATAAGTAGTATTTAGATAGTATGGCCCAGGAGGCAGAGTGCATGCTGGAAAATTGCATTAATATGTCATGGCTGGTAAGGGCACAGTGGTAAAGGACCAAAGGGCACATTTTTTATTGCATGACTGCGTCACATCTGGTTCAGCCTTGAAATTACAACTGTTTCTTCATTGTCACCGGGTCTATATCCTACATCCTTACCCATTAGCATTGTGCAAACACCTTCAACGCACGGACAGTCGCAGTTCATGAAGATGACACGCCATAATCTTTTGAGGGCAATCAGGGATAAACAATAAATGCTGATCTTACCCATGAAGCTAGAAAAAAAAATTCAGATAAATTTGCACCACATGTTAGCAAGGCCATAAAAACAAATCAAACATGGGTTTAAAGCTAGAAATTAATTGAATAGTCAGGAAATATTATTAAAGTTCCATCAAAATTTGGTTCAACACTTTTAAGGAACAGTTCTAGTCACCATATCGTATAAATAACAGAGGTAATAGTGTGGGAGCAGAAATGTTATACAACTGCGATAACAAAAGGGCAAGGCTAGATACTGTCAACTGGGCCTCTTCAAACGACATCGAAGTGATTAAAGTGATGAATGACTTTAATAGAGGGATCACAGAGAATGTGGGGAAAAGCATAATTGGGGAGGTGGCATCAATGAGAGTTCCAATAGGGAATTCAGAAGGAATTTATTTCCCCGAAGAGTGGTGCGAATGTGGAACCTGCTTCTGCTTCCACAGGGAATGGCTAAATGGGAAGGGCAATAGTATTGATGGATTCAAGAGTGGGCTGGAGTGAAATCAGGGAGAGGGAAATAAAGAAGTTTATTAAAAAGGAACATCCAATGACATATAAAAGCTGCAGTCAAGTGATTGACACGATTGGTTTATTTTAATACTAACATTTACTTTAAGGTTGTTCATGATTGGTAAATGCTGGTCATTTGTTTTCTTGGAAAGAAATAATTAGTTTAATGATAATCATAATGATAATCACCTGGCAAATTCTTCAATTCACCTTTTAATGTCAGAAGTCCTTCAGTCATGGATTTCTGGTCCATTGAACCGATTAGATTGACGATTATAGCATTTAAGTGATATACTACAATTTAATAATTGCCGGTAACCTAAACTTCATTTCTGATTAAATGTATGTACCGGTTAAATGGGTGTTTTTTTTGTAATAACTGTAATATTTGTAATTCGTGGAAGAAGCAATATATGTCAGTTGGTTTAGAAAGTATGATGGTGTTCAAGTTTATGAAATGTTATGTCAATAGGATGAAAGAGCAACAAGCCTGGCATTGCACAAGTTCAAGGCAGTCCAAAAGGCTTCAAATTTCATTTTAATTTTGTACACTCAAAATTAAGTTCAACTTGCAAGTTTTGAAACATTCTCAGCATCCAATAGAAACTAGATTGAGACTGGTCAGACCAATTAAAGCCACAGAAGTTACACATTTATTTCAGGAAAGGCCATTAAAATGTTTTCCAATTTTAGCCACGATGCACAAAATAGGAAAGGTGACCCTGAATGAATCATAGGTATCAAGGTCTTAACTAGTTGTGGATCCATATATTCGTACAACAATCATTTAACCCCACTGGCACCAGGGAACAAGAGCAACGTCAACATGGGTGCTTGGTATTTCAATAATACAAAAATGGAAGCTTCCGTCTCCTTAATCTAGGTTGGGCCAAATTATGTGAAGGGGCACATCAACCTTCAAGAAACAACACTGCAAAACTATCCCAAATCTTAGCAACATTGATGCGCTTAATTATAATTCAAACATTTTGATGATAGTCATAACTAGGCCACAAAGGATTCCCATTCAACATTTCCACAATAATTGAAGCTGAAAAGAAAAATGATGGCAGATTTTAGTGCACCTGGCTAAAAAAACACAAGAGATTGTGGTGAGCACTTTTATTTACAAATATGATTAAAAGCTTTTGCCTTGACAGTCATGCTATTTTACCTGAAAAAAATTGGGGAGGCATGCAATAGTAAAGCATCTTACTCGTTTGTTTGTAAGAAAATACACAGCTTGTAGTATGAGTAAGCAACATCTATGATTTGGTATTTATGATTTAGATGGAAAATTCCATTAGAAGATCCCACTGAAAACCAGATTTACCTCCATACTTTGAACAAAAAAATATTAAAAAATTAATTTGAGGAACATTAAAATACTTTATGAAAATAAGTAAAAGCTCTCTTGATTTCCATCTATACAATATGTGTGATAGTGCCTTGGCCCTATTGTGCTACTCGGGCCCCAGGATTCACATACAGTATGCACATCCTCTGCCACAGCAGAAAATGATTTATTTATTTATATATATATTTATAACACTGGGTCAGGATACCCTTGCCAGCATGTTTTAAAACTCTTATATATTTCCCAGAAGCACTTTGTATGATCAACATGTACATCAAATTTTTTGTATCAAATTATTCAATCTTAATAAAATTTCCTGATGAATAAATACCAAAAGAAAGCTAGCAGCGAGTAAGATAAGGCTGCAGATAATAACATTTGTCTTTCTGCACAGATTTACAAATTATTTGTAATGCATGATAAGCAATGTACATCCTGCTTTCCAATTTCACAAAAAGTATGATTGCACATATATCAATACTGTGTCATTTTAAAAGGTGACCAACAAATGGTCAGTGTTCTTGTTAACATTAACAATGGGGCCCCTGATTATAAGGAAATTTAAGGACTGTACAGGCACTAGTCCAGAGGTGATGTCTGCCCTCACTAAGTGAGCCCACAATTAAGATATCTGGGCGAGATTATGGCATAGTTTTTCATCTATAGTCTTCCTTCGGATAGTCCAGCGTAACCAGATTCCCAAAACCAAGTCTGAGGGTTTCCATATCAAAGTTTTCAATTTCTCTTTCTCGTCGTTCCAATAAATTTCGTATTCTCTCGGTCCTGTCTTTCTGAAGTGCAGCAAGTTCCTCTTCAATCTTGAAATAAAACAAAACAGATAATTATTATAAACACTGATACTCTACATTTTTCTTGACACGAGAAATACAGCATTGAATTTCAGAATCCAAATTTAAAAAATTTTCCAGCTTGCCCTTGTTTGGTTCCAACACATCAACCATGCGGTTGCTATCCACCAGTTTGGTGAATATTAACTTGGTTTTCAAACAGCTTTGTAAATCATAGCACTTGAAATCTATGTTGAGGAAAGAACCGCAGATGCTGGTTGAAACCAAAGATAGACACCAAAAGCTGGAGTAACTCAGCGAGTTAGCATCTCTTCTGGAGAAACGGAATAGGTGAGGTTTCGGTTCGCGACTGAGATTTTCTTCAGACTGAGAGTAGGAGAAAGGGAAACTTGAGATATACAGTGCCCTCCATAATGTTTGGGACAAAGACCCATCATTTATTTATTTGCCTCTGTACTCCACAATTTGAGATTTGTAATAGTATCAATGTGGTTAAAGTGCACATTGTCAGATGTTATTAAAGGGTACATTAATACATTTTGGTTTCATCTTGTAGAAATTACAGCTGTGTTTAAACATAGTCCCCCCATTTCAGGGCAGAGTGAACTGAACTCTCGTCGGTGTGAGTACTTGTGATTGTCTGAAGAAGGGTCTCGACTCGAAAAGTCACCCATTCCATCTCTCCAGAGTCGCTGCCTGTCCCGCTGAGTTACTCCAGCTTTTTGTGTCTATCTTCAATATCAGAGTTAAATTAAAAACACAGAGTGCTGGAGGAACTCAGCAGGATAGGCGGCATCTGTGGAGGGAATGGATTAGGAGTTGTTTCGGGCCAGGGTTCTTCTTCAATAGGAAAGAACTGCAGATGCAGTTGTCTTTGCATAACGCCAAATGATTCTGGGAATGCCGAGGTGAGAGGGTGAGAGAGAGTGATGGGGAGTGGGAGAGAGAGCACACGAGAGGGAGAGGGAGAGGGAGTGGGAGTGGGAGTGGGGGAGAGGGAGAGGGAGAGGGAGAGGGAGAGGGAGAGGGAGAGGGAGAGGGAGAGGGAGAGGGAGAGGGAGAGGGAGAGGGAGAGGGAGAGGGAGAGGGAGAGGGAGAGGGAGAGGGAGAGAGAGAGAGAGAAAGAACGAGAGATAGAGAGGTTCCAGCCTCTTAACCCCAAGCACTGTGGTGGATTAACGCTTACAAAAATAATCATCCAGATCTTGAAATTTAAAATACTAATAGATTTAATCTGCTATAATTTTTAGAGGTACAGTATGACTTTTTATATCTTTGCATTTTTTAAGCAGCAAGATCTTAAGTCAATTTCACCGGGTTATTACTTTTCCATTGGCGAGTAGAATGTTAATGAAACATGAAGTCGGGCCAATCTCAGTTGTTCCCACCCGCCCGCTGCAGCTCGGCCGTTACACCTCGGCCGGTACAGAGGAGACTCGTTGTTATGATTATCTATGGTCGTTTTTTTTTAAAATCTGTATTTAACGCAAAATCGTATTTCAGTATTCTTATCGCATTTCCGTACGAAATATGGAAAATCCGTACTACTTGGCAGCTCTGCATTAGCCAAACCTCAGCTTACCAAAATCAACGGTTTGGAACATCATTAAGAAGAAAGAGAGCACTGGTGAGCTTACTAATGGCAAAGGGACTGGCAGGCCAAGGAAAACCTCCACAGCTGATGACAGAAGAATTCACTCTATAATAAAGAAAAAAAACCAAACACCTGTCCGATAGATCAGAAACACTCTTCAGGAGTCATGTGTGGATTTGCCAATTACCACTGTCCACAGAAGACTTCATGAACAGAAATACAGAGGCTACACTGCAAGATGCAAACCACTGGTTAGCCACAGAAATAGGAAGGCCAGGTTAGTTTGCCATGAAGTACTTAAAAGAGCAACCACAGCTCTGGAAATATTGCTTGTGGACAGATGAGACGAAGATTAACTTATATCAGAGTGATGGCAAGAGCAAAGTATGGAGGCGAGAAGGAACTGCCCAAGATCCAAAGCATACCACCTCATCTGTGAGACACGGTGGTGGAGGTGTTATAGCTGATGAAAGTACTGGCTCACTTATCTTCATTGATGATACAACTGCTGATGGTAGTAGCATAATGAATTCTGAAGTGTATAGACACATCCTATAGGCTCAAGTTTAAACAAATGCCTCAAAACTCATTGGCCGGCGGATCATTCTACAGCAAGACAATGATCCCAAACATACTGCTAAAGCAACAAAGGAGTTTTTCAAAGCTAAAAAACGGTCAATTCTTGAGTGGCCAAGTCAATCACCCGATCTCGATCCAATTGAGCATGCCTTTTATATGCTGAGGAGAAAACTGAAGGGGACTAGCCCCCAAAACAAGCATAAGCTAAAGATGGCTGCAATACAGGCCTGGCAGAGCATCGCCAGAGAAGACTCCCAGCAACTGGTGATGTCCATGAATTGCAGACTTCAAGCAGTCATTGCATGCAAAGGATATGCAACAAAATACTAAACATGACTACTTTCATTTACATGACATTTCTGTGTCCCAATCATTGTGATGCCCTGAAATGGGGGGATTATGTATAAACACTGTTGTAATTTCTACATGGTGAAACTAGAATGTATAAAAATGGCCTTTATTAAATTCTGACAATGTGCACTTTAACCACACGTGATTTTTTCTATTACAAATCTCCAATTGTGGAGAACAGAGGCAAATAAATAAATGAGTCTTTGTCCCAAACATTATGGAGGGCACTGTAGATGGTGATGTGGAAAGATATAGAACATATGAATGAAAGATATTCAAAAAAGTAACGATGATAAAGGAAACAGGTCATTGTTTCCTACTGTGGCCTACATGAAAACGGGTAGAGACAATGAGACTCAACAAGACGTCTTTGGAGCTGGTACGACTCGGGTGGGGGAGAAATCTTTGGCAAGCTTCTGCCCGCTGAGAATCTAATTGATCTTGCTTATTGCTAAATATTAATTTGTTTATAATTTTAATTTTATAAAGATAAATTATTGTACCCGATTATAAAGTTGGTAAAGCACACACTATTACAGATGCAAAGCATGCTTATTTTGAACATACCTTTTGTTCAAGACGTGCTCGGCGCAATGACACCAGTTGCTCCAGTTTCTGAAGCTCTCGCTCGTGCTGTGCTTCAGTCTGCATCTTAATTTTGCTCTGGTAGGCATTGAGTAGTTCCATTTCCTGTTGAAGCTGATGTTTCAGGGCTTGGCACTCTGCTTCCTGAGCCTCATCCAGTCGCAGCTATTTAACCAAAAAAATGAATCAATACCTCCATAAATTGATATCAAAGCAAATGCGACTAAATCGTACATTAAATCTATAGGGGTAGGGGCCTAATCTAGAAGTTGCTTAATGCAAGGCAGGTGGTAAAATAAACTAACGTTTACTAATATATTTGGAATTATTGCTGAGAATACTAAAATAATAATGCAGTATAGGGACAGACTATGATTTGAGGAGCACAATGATTACAAATCAGGAAGCAGCATTTAACCTAGAGTCCATTTTGGTTGCAAGAGCCATCTCATTTCTTTGCTTCTACCTATATTGCAAAATATTTTTCCTTTCATGAACTCGTACAATTCCTTTCCGAATGCCTCACCTGAATCTGCCTCCACTTTTTTCCTGGTAGTACATTCTAAATTATAATTCCTTGCGACACAAAATAGTCTTTCCTAAACTTTTTTTCCCCACTGAATCATCTTCATTTTATAACAGACAGCCAACCATGTCATTTCTGGGTGCCGGCACTACCACCCACCAAATGGAGCTCAGGGCCTGGCAGACATTGACGCAGAGACAACCACCTGGCTGCTCAACACCTGGCTTGAGGTCTAACTATTCCTTTGGTTTATGTTTCATTCGCAAGAAGAAGCTGATCTTCATTCTGTACGCTCCAGTTCTTAACCCATCCTCCGAAGGAAAATGTTTCACTGCTGACTGTATCATTTCATGATTTTAAATTCTTCTATTAGATCTGGTCTCAACTCTCCCATCTTTATAGTTTATTCATGTAGCAAAAGCCCTTCATCAGTGCAAACATTCAATAAATCTTTCCCGTGCCTTCAAAAGCATTCACTTCTTTCCTAAAATGTGGCACCTTGAACAAGGCAAAATATTCCAAATCTGTCAAAATCAATACTGACTTGTTAGTTCATGCTGACTTCCTTACTGATATTCTGTGGCTCCATTTATGAAGTCCAGTGTCACATTTGCTTATAACTACTTTCTCAACCTGCCCTGCAACAACCTATATGTACATCATCTCAGATCTTTTCCTGTAACTCTGAGAATTATCCCCTGTGGGCTATGATACCTTTTTTCATTCTTTCCCTCAAATAATAACACTTTGCATTTTACTATTTTAAAATCCATCTACTCTGTGAGCACACATTCCACCAGCCTGTCTTCATTTCCTTGAAGTCCTTCACAATCCTTATGGTCAATTGCACTTCTGTGCTTTATGTCATCAACTAATTTGTAAATTGTATCCTGTACATCCAAATTATTAATGCATGTAAAGACAAATACCTAACTGCACACTGCCCTCCAGTATGTAAAACAACCATTTGCTAACCATTTCCTGACAGAACCATTCTTCTACCCATGCTGCTCTATTCTCTTCATTCTACGGGCTTCAATGCTGATTTATCTCCATTATGTGGCACTTTATCAAATGCCTTTTAGAAGCTGACATATGCTACTTCAAGCATACTCTCCTCACCAGTTCCTTTTACCGATCAGAAAATTGTATTTTAAGTTTGACAGACAGCATTTGCCTACTACAATTTCTATATTTTCAAATCTATACTTTCTATTGCTAATTCTGACTGCTATATGCAATTTAGACTGCTAATTCTTTTCCAGATTACCATTTCTAAAAGTTACTGCACGGATATTAAACGGACTGGTTAATATTTGCTGGCATTCTACATGCAACCTCCATGGACAAGTGAGTAACGTTTGTACTTTTCTTGTCCATAAATGTTACTGTTTCTCCTGAGGTTTGGAAGATTATGCCCAATAGGCCAGCCAATTCCTCCATCACTTCCCTCAGCAACCTTAAATGCATTCCATCTAGGTCAGGTGATTTGGCTACTTTAAGTAACTTCCATCAACACTCACCATTAAATGAACTCTCAAGTGGAGGAGGGGGGCGGGGGGAGAAGAGGCCAAGTGGACAAAGCGACAGGAGGGGGAGGAGGAGACGGTGGAGGTGGAGAAAACAAAGCGATGGGCCGACAGAAAGAAGTGGCAGCTGGTGAGAGGGGAGTGATCCCCACGGTGATCGAGCATGCCCGGTCAATGGCCCGAAGAAAGCGCTGTCCACATGGGCTACAACGTGAGCCGCAACAGCAGCCGTGTGCGGTGGGTGAAGGGTTCGCTGGTGCACCCTGTGAGCTGGGGTAGCGTCGGAAGCCGGAGCTGTAAGCAGCCGGCACAAGCCAGGGGTGGCGTCGGCAGGTCCGACTGCTATAACCAAAACCCATTATAAAAGTGTTCTGTTAAAACAAAGGTTTACTGTACTACTATTCAAACTGCATAGAAAATGAAACACATACCGCCTGTGAGGCCATCATCTCATTGATACTTTGTTCATACTGTTCTGCCAGGATAGCTAGTTTCCGAGTCTGTTCCTCTTTAAGTGCTTTTAGGACCATCTTGTGGTCACTTTTTGGAGTTACCTCCAGCTGGTGGTTCCTCAGTGCTTTGTACTGCTTTGTTTGGACTTTACACGTGTCTTGGAATTGCTTTTTGATCTGTAACTCCATAGCCTGCGCAGAATCATAAGTGAAGGCCACATTAGGCTATACAAGACCATGTAAATCGGTTTACGGAACTACTTAAATTACATATAACAGTGTGCTATGTCGTGGGCAGAAAACTATTTATATTAAAAATAGTACTATTTAAAAATCGGTATTGCAAAATATAAAGAATTACTTGGAAATGCAAATGGGGCAAACACATAGAAAAACAGAAAATGCCAAAATTACCCAGGTCATTCAGCATCTGTGGAGAGAGAATAAGTAAATCAACATGGCAGGTTGGAGATCTGTCATCAGTATTGTCTAGTTCTGACCGAGCTGGAAAGATCGGCCAGTTCTGACAAAAGATCATTTGTAGCGTTTACTCAATGTTTCTTCTCTTCACTGCCTGACCTGCTGTGTATTACCAATGTTTTCCATTGATTTAGTTTTCTGACAAATGCAATAGTTTATATTCTAGTTTCAGCAGATTTTTACTCCTCTGTCCTTATTTATTTTCTATTTCCATCACCACCATGTAGATGTTACACTGGTCCTTACCCTCCGGTTTTTCTCGACCGAAGAAGCAACCTATACCCGGCCACTGACACCCTCCTCCGCCTAGCGGAGCTGGTCCTTACCCTCAATAACTTCTCATTTGACTCCTCCCATTTCCTCCAAATACAAGGCGTAGCTATGGGCACACGCATGGGCCCCAGCTACGCCTGCCTCTTTGTCGGGTACGTAGAACAATCCTTGTTCAATACGTACCAGGGCCCCATCCCCGACCTCTACCTCCTCTACATCGATGACTGTTTTGGTGCCACCTCCTGCACCCACACACAACTGACTGACTTCATCCGCTTCACCACCAACTTCCATCCGGCACTCAAATACACCTGGACCATTTCCGACACTTCCCAACCATTCCTTGACCTCACTATCTCCATCGCAGGTGATAGACTTCATACCGACATCCACTACAAACCTACCGACTCCCATGGCTATCTGGACTACACTTCTTCCCACCCTGCTTCCTGTAACGACTCCATCCCCCACTCCCAATTCCTCCGTCTACGCCGCATCTGCTCCCAGGATGAGGCGTTCCACACCAGGGCATCCGAAATGTCCTCATTCTTCAGGGAACGGGGGTTCCCCTCCTCCACCATAGATGAGGCTCGCACCAGGGTCTCTGCCATACCCCGCAACACTGCTCTCTCTCCCCATCTCCCCACTCACAACAAGGGCAGAGTCCCCCTAGTCCTCACCTTTCACCCCACCAGCCGTCACATACAAGTGATCCTCCGTCAGTTTCGCCACCTCCAACGTGATCCCACCACTCGCCACATCTTCCCATCTCCCCCCATGTCTGCCTTCCGCAAAGACCGCTCCCTCCGTAACTCCCTTGTCAATTCTTCCCTTCCCGCCCGTACCACCCCCTCCCCGGGTACTTTCCCATGCAACCGCAAGAGATGCAACACTTGTCCCTTCACCTCCCCCCTTGATTCCATTCAAGGACCCAAGCAGTCGTTCCTGGTGTGACAGAGATTCACCTGCATCTCCTCCAACCTCATCTATTGCATCCGCTGCTCTAGATGTCAGCTGATCTACATCGGTGAGACCAAGCGGAGGCTTGGCGATCGTTTCGCCGAACACGTCCGGTCGGTCCGCAATAACCTACCTGACCTCCCGGTGGCTCAGCACTTTAGCTCCCCCTCCCATTCCGTATCTGACCTCTCTGTTCTGGGACTCCTCCATGGCCACAGCGAGCAACACCAGAAATTGGAGGAAATGCACCTCATATTCCGCTTGGGCAGTCTAGATCCTGGGGGCATGAACATTGAATTCTCCCAACTCTGCTAGCCCTTGCTGTCCCCTCCCCTTCATCAGCCCTCTGGTTGTCTCCTCCCATTCCCCAGCCCTCGGGCTCCTCCTCCGCCTTTTTTCCTTTCTTCTCCCCACCCCCTATCAGTCTGAAGAAGGGTTTCGGCCCGAAACGTTGCCTATTTCCTTCGCTCCATAGATGCTGCTGCACCCGCTGAGTTTCTCCAGCATTTTTGTGTACCTTCCTCCATGTAGATGTTCCCTTTATCCCATCTCAGATGGAAAAATCATTTTTGAGCCATTCAATCTTTCTTGCTCTCTGCAGACACTCACTTGCTTCTCTCCATCCCAGCTGTTCATTGATGCCAGGCATTACTTCTGTTTGCCCATCCACAAACACTCTCATACTGTATCTGCCTTCAGATCTTTTTATTAAACATCTGCAGCATTCAACAACATTTTGTTTCCATTCATTGGATTTTTGCTGTGTATATTAATGACTCTCACTAAATTAACATCTTAAGAAATGTAGAATATTTATCTGGATTAATTAACTTGAATTCGGATGCAAGGACTTTTAAAAGTACATTATGCAGATAGAAAGTATTCAGTTGATTGAGGTATAACTTATATTTTAAGACATACTGGTTGATTTATTGATAATATCCCTTAAAGTATAACACATATTACACAAATATATCTTGGATGCTCCTCTTTCACAGAGTGCAATAGTTAGTTATTCAGGATTTCAGTTTAACTTTCCAAATCATTACCAGAAAAGCTGAATGCACAACCATGCTGACTGAGTATTGCACGTTTAACAAGTTTGCTGTGATTATAAGCATGTGAATGAAAAGTAAAGCAAAAAAATAGTCGGCAGCAGTTTCTTTATAATGGGATCAAGATTATTATTGGCATCAACTTGGTTAACCACAATCCCGCTAGGAGTGACAGGGCAACTAAAAAAATGACATTGGAATTTTATGGAACCATATTGAACAAATTTGATGATTTCTGTACATTACCAAAACCTATAGAACTTTTACCTAACCAAGTCACTGGCAAGATATGTAGGAAGGACCTGAAGATGCTGGTTTACACTGAAGATAGACACAAAATGCTGGTTTTGGGGGAAGGTACTTAATTTGGGCAAAGCAGATTACAATGTCATTAGGCAGGAGCTGGGGATGGCAGGTTGGGAGCAGTTGTTATTGGGTAAATCCACATCTGACATATGGGAGTCGTTTACAGGCCAGCTGATCAAAGTTCAGGATCAGCATGTTCCAGTAAGGAGGAGAGATAAGGAAGGCAATGTAAGGGAACCATAGATGACCAAAGAGGTTAAAACTTGAGGAATATAAGGAGAGTAGGAAAGAACTCGTGGGCAATTGGAAAGGCCATGAAATGTCTTTGACGAGCCTTGGGACTTTCCTTAATTTGAAAATCCCAAGGCTTTCTGAAGATATGTTAAAAACAAGAGGGTGACCATGGAGAAGGTAGGACCGCTCAAGGATAATAGAGGAGATCTATGCCTGGAGACAAAGGATGTAGGTGAGGTGCTAAAGGAGTACATTGTATCTGCAATCACATAGAAGGACTTGGAGGACAGCGAGATCAGTGTGGAAAATACAAATATGGAGAATACAAATATGCTAGGACAGTTTGAGATCGAGGGGGAGGTGAGAGGGGGAAGGTTTCATGGAGATGTGCAGGGAATTTTTTAATTTTTTTTACACAGAAAGTGGGGGCCTGGAAGGCATTGCCATAGGTGGTAGTGGAGGCATATATGATAGTGGTGTTTAATCGATCTTAGATAGGCACATGGACGTGCGAGGAATAGAGGGATATGGATCATGTACAGGCAAATGCAATCTGTTTACCTTGGCATTATGTTCGGTGCAAACAATATGGCCCGAAAGGCCCATTCCTGTGCTGCATTGTTCCATGTTCTATATAGTTAGTGACAAGATCCTTATCAGCATTGATATACAGAGGTACCATGGGGTCCAAGTCCACAGCTCTCTGGAAGTGCCAAATAAGTGGATGGAGTGGTAAAGGCGGCATATGGTATAATTGCCTTCATCGGTATGGAGTATAAGAGTCAGGAAGTCATGTTGCAATTTTATAAAACTTTACAGGAATGCTGTGGAGGTTTTGGAGGGTGCAGAAGTATACCAGAATACTGCCTGGACTAGAGGGTATTAGCTATGAGGAGAGATTGGACAAACTTGGATTGTTTTCTTAGGAGCAATAAATGCCGAGGGGAGACCTGATAGAAGCATACAAGGCAGAACTTGTACCCCAGGGTGGAAATGTCAAAACATGGCTTTAAGGAGGGCAGGGCAAAGTTTAATGCAGATGCACTAGGCAATCTATTTTTTTTAAACACAGTGGTGAATGCCTGGAACATGCTGCCAGGGATGGTGATTGAAGCAGATACGATTGTGGTATTTAAGAGGATCTTGGAAAGCCATATGGTTAAGCAGGGATATGGACTTGCCAGCAAGCGAGATTAGTTTAACGACATCATATTCACCACTGATATTGTGGGCCGAAGGGCCAGTTTTTGTACTATATGCTCTATATTCTAAATGACCAAGGCACCTCATCTTAACCTTATCATTTGATTTGATTCAATTTTATTGTAATTGTCTTCAAGTAAGAGACAACGAAATGCTATTTCCCATAGTCATACGAATAATAAAAACAAAAACACAGAACACAATAGTCCACAACACAAACATCCCCACAGCTGCACCAAAGTTCCTCACTGTGAGGGAAGGAACCAAAGTCCAGTCAACCTCCTCGCTGATGTTCCCCGATGTTCACCCGTGGTCGTGGTCTCCTGAGCCCCCCGCAGTCGCCGCTACGGGCGGCCCGATGTTCAGGCCCTCTCGCAGGAACGATGGAACCCCGACGTCGAGCGGAAGAACATCCTCAGCGGCCTGGACCTCTGAATCGGCCACCTCCCACCGGAGTCCACGGCTCCCGAAATCCACAGGCCGAGCTGGGCGGAGATTCAAAGCTGGCGGCCCCCGGCAAAGGGTCCCAGGACTCCGCGATGATGGTCAGCGCCGCCCGCGTTGGGAGCTCCGCAAACCACAGCTATGTCGATGTAGCAGGCCCAACACTCCGGAGCTTCAAACGGCAATCCCAGGTGAGGCATCGCACGCTCCGCGATGTATCCAGCGCTACGCCGCCGCTGCTGAAGCTCTGGTCCGGTCCCGGCAGGAAATGCCGCGCCAATCCAGATGGTAGGCCGTGAGGAGGGGGGCGAGGGCGCGACTCGGATAATAGTCGCATCCTCGCCAGGAACTGACTGAAGGACGGTTTCTCCCTTACCACACCCCCCTCCCCCACATGAAACTCAACCCCCCCCCCAAAAAACATACTTTAAACATACCAAAGATAAAAAGACAAACAGACTGCAGGCGGAGGCAGCCATCAACAGCGCCACCGGATGTCACAATTGTCATTTCCAATGAGACAAGGCTCATTTTGAGCACTTTTATAAAGTCCTCCCTTCTTTACAGATTGGAAAACCATAAATGAAAAGTTCTTATTCAAGAAAAGAAGCAGGAGAAGGAGACAAAGTAGAAAGCAGTAGACCAATCGCTTAATGTAACAATGGGAAAATGTTGCAATTCATAATTAAGGAGGCTGCAGCAAACCATCTGTAATATCATAATCCAATTATAGTCAACGCGGCTTTAGAAATGGGATGCGTTATGACAAATTTGACACGTGTTTAAGTAGACAAGATGGGAAGATAGAGGGAAATCAGAAATAGTCTACTTAGGTTTCCAAAAGCCGTTTGCTAAGGCAGCATAAAAAAGGTTAGTGCACATGGCAAGAGGTCGCTGCATTGGAGGCAATAAATCAACATGGATAGCCAATTGATTAACAAAAAAAATGATAAATGGATTATTTTAAACTTGTCAAGCTACAGCTAGGAAGGCAACACAGAGATCAACACTGGGCTTTACCTATCTACAATCTATTTTCATGGTGCAAGGTGAAGGAAAAGCAAGTTGCGATAAGGGCACAGTCTGCTGGTATTTCTATGGCAAAACGCTAATTAATTCACTTTGGCAAGTGATGCTGTGGGATCTGATTAATCTTATTCAGGTGAGCATGCAGGTCATCATCTTTGTGAACATTACAGCCTTTTTCATGAAAGTACTCCCACAATACTGTCAGAAAGAGCGTTTCAGAATATAAACCAAGCAACGTAAAAGGCACTGATGAAACAATGGTGTGCACTTTGAGGGAAGTGTACCACTTGTGTTCAATGTGCCTAATGCCTGATTGGGAAATATTTATTGAGAAATGAATATTTAGGGAGCTGGATATGTTATTGCTTAAGTGTCCTGGTTTACCATCGTTAGTGTTCAACTTCGTGGGTGCTCTTGGACCAGTGATGTTTCAATACAGAGTATTTCATCACAGTACTAAAGGACGAAAATCGTTATGAGTTTCAGGAAATGAGTTAATTGTCAATGGTTACCTGGCCCTGACCTCGTATATGGCAGCCACTATTTTATCTGGTCCACATTTGGGCTGAGGTTCTGATGAGGCTAAGAGTCAACAGATCCAAGACCCAAACTTATCATCTTTTCAACTATTGTTCAATATGGAGGAACACTGATACATCAGCTGAGAGGGGATGGTGGCAATCAGAAACATATTTCCTTGCCCTCGTTTCAGCTGATGCCATATGACTTCATGTGGTCTGGAAATCAATGTTTATGACTCTCGGGGTTACCTTCCTCTTGTAGGTCTGTGTGCCGGCTCCTCTGGTGGCTTGGCCTGCCAGTGGCACATGACGGTGATGGAGGAGTCTGGCACATTGTCCGTAATTTGAATATGTAAATAAGTCTATGTTGCACAAGGGAGACTCCAGAAGCCAGATGTTTGACAGGATATCTTTGTACGGTCGATTGTGCCTGAAGCAACTAGGCAATGTTGAGTTTCAATGCTACGGTCGATACCGAGCTGTCCGAGTTTAATCCTCTACTGTTTTAATACAGTAGTTGTACTACCACCAAGTGGAATAAGAGGGAACTTCAGAAGCAAATTAATAGTTATTAAGTATGGCAGATTTCTTCTGCTTCGGCTATTAGGGAATCAGATACTATTTATTACAATCCACTAGTTTTGTGGTCATCATTACAAAGGTTATTTTTTTATTTTTATACACCAGATGATTCAATTCCACAGCTGCTATGTTGGGATTTGAATTCTGGCCTCTGGGTTTTAGTTTCAGATTCTGGGTTATTGGTCTGGTAACTTAACCATTGTCCCAAGGTAATTGCAACACATTACGCATAAACTCAATTATTCTCGTCACATTCAAATATTTATGTGCATTTAACTCCAGGATGTCTTAGGTATTGTACCCCCCTTTAAACAGTATCTGTCTAAATTTCCCCTCTAACTACTTCCAACATGGCTGCTGTGGAATTTTTTAATTTTAATTTTTAATTTTTATTTATTAGAAGTACATTACATTACAACAAATTACGTTAGTACTCATCACGTATATCTTATTACAATTAATGTACTCCGTCATTTTTTAAACTTATAAAAAGGAAAGGTTGAAATTAAGAAAAAAGAGAAAGTGAAGGAAAATAGTGAAAGTGTAAAAACGTGACAACAGGAAAGAACAGAGACCCTGTAGGAAAGAAATTAAAAAGAAAAGATTGAGATATATCCTAAAGAAGAAAAAAAAAGAGAAAGAAGAGAAAAGAGAAAAACAAGTACTTTATTATGAGCATCACGCAAATGGGATATACCAACTCTCCAGCTTTCATCCCCCTTTACCTGACATCGGTATTTTTTAAAGTACTTTTGCACCTTATACTTGTAATAGTTCTATAAATGCAGACCATGTCAGGTGGAAGTGATCTGATTTACCTGCCAGGAGGAGTCTTATCTCTTCTAGGTGTAATGTTCCAAACATATTTGAAATCCACATGTTTATAGTTGGTATTGGGGCGTTTTTCCAAAATTTTAGGATAAGGTTTTTTCCAGTTATTAACCCGTAATCAATTAATTTCTTTTGAAACACATTTAGTTCAGGGCTATCTTCCATTGTTCCGAAGATAATCCATTCTGCTTTTGGTGTCAGTTTTATTTTAAATAATTTTGTAAAGATTTCAAAAATTTCAATCCAAAATGTTTGAATTTTTGTACAAAAAACAAATGAGTGCTTCTTGAGATTGACATTTATCGCAAATAGATGATACATTGGGGAAAATTTTATTAATTTTAGTTTTTGAATAATATAATCTGTGTAAAATTTTAAATTGTATTAAAGTGTGTCTTACATTAATCGAGCATTTATGCACGTTTAATAAATGTTCATTCCACCTTTCCTTTGAAATTTTAATAGCTAATTCTTGTTCCCAGTCTCTTCTAATACCTTCCATAGATGGTATTTCTACATTTAAGATAATATTATACAAATATGATATTAAGTTTGCTGATTCAGCTTTTATCTGCATTGCTTCGTCCAGTACATCTGCTGGGATATTATAATGATCTTTTGTATATTTTTTCAAATAGTCACATATTTGAAAATATTTAAAATATTGATTATTTCCCAGCTTATATTTTATTTGTAATTGTTGGAATGATAGTAATTTTCCAGTTTCATACAAGTCTCCGAAAGTTTTAATTCCTAGTCTATCCCATTGTATAAAAGATTTGTCTGTAATAGAGGGATTAAACGAAGGGTTATTAACTATTGGAGATAAAAACGATAGATTTCTTAATTTTAAATTTTGTTTTATTTGTTTCCAAATTCTGATTGTACTATGTATGATTGGGTTTTTGTTATAATTTATGTTATTCAGTTTCATTGGTGAGAGGAGGATCGCTCCAATATTACCAGAGGAGCAGTCCTCTCTCTCCATTACAATCCAGTCCACTTGCTGGGCAGAGTTGTCCATCAGTTGGATCATATTTTTAATATTTACTGACCAATAATAATACATAAAGTTAGGGAGTGCTAAGCCCCCTAATACTTTAGCTTTGTTCAAGTGTGTTCTTTGTATTCTATGGGATTTATAGTCCCATATAAAATTAGTAATGTCTGAATCCAATTTAAAAAAAAACTTCTTTGGTAGATAGATAGGAATTGATTGAAATAGGTATAAAATTTGTGGTAAAAAGATCATTTTTAATGCATTTATTCGACCTATTAAAGACATCGGAAGCGTTTTCCAAAATTTAATTAATGTATTTAATTTATTAAGTAGAGGATCATAATTTGCTTTGAACATGCCTTGATATGTTCTGGTAATTTCAATACCCAAGTATTTAAATTTTTCTGTAGCTATTTTAAAAGGGAATTTTAAGAGATGTGTTGAGTCTTTCGGTTTTATTGACATAATTTCACTTTTATTCCAATTTATTCTGTATCCAGAAAAGGATCCAAAGTCCTCAATTAGATTTAGTATGTTTGGTATAGTAATTTGAGGTTTTGTGATGTACAATAATATATCATCCGCGTATAAAGATATTTTATTATTTGAGTATTTAGTGTTATACCCATGGATATCTGGATGTGTTCTAATTTTTTCTGCTAAAGGTTCAATTATGAGAGCAAATAACTGCGGTGATAATGAGCATCCTTGTCTGTTACCCCTTGATAGTTGGAATTTCGAAGATAATATGTTATTAGTTAATATTCTAGTTGTAGGCTTATTATATAATAATTTAATCCATAAAATAAAATTCTCTCCCAATTGGAATTTTTGTAATACTTTATCCATATAATTCCATTCTACTTGATCAAATGCTTTTTCAGCGTCCAACGAAATAATTGATAATTCTTGTTCTTCAATTTTATCTGAGTGCATTATATTGAGTAGTCGTCTCATATTATTAGATGAATATCTCTTAGGGATAAACCCCGTCTGATCTGGGTTTATTAATTTACTAATATATTTACTTAATCTTCTAGCTAATGTTTTTGCTAATATTTTTTGATCTGTATTTAACAATGCTATAGCTCTATATGAACCCGGTTCTTCTATATCTTCGTCTTTTTTGAGTATTAGTGTGATCGTTGATTCAGCTAATGTATCAGATAATATTTGTTCTTTAAAAGCATATTGATACATTTTTTGTAACCGTGGTATAATTTTGTCATAAAAACTTTTATAAAATTCATTAGTAAATCCGTCAGGACCTGGAGTTTTTCCGTTCTTTAATGAATTTATTGTGTCTTCTAATTCCTTGATTGAAATTTGTGCACCCAATTCCTCTTGTTCCTTCAACTCTAACTTTGAAAGATTACAATTATCCAAGAACTCTGTAATTTTATTGGTGTCCATTGTCGTTTTAGATGTGTACAAATTCTCATAAAATTGCACAAATCCTTTATTAATATAGTTCGGTAAGGTTAGTAATTCCCCTCTATCTGATTTAATCTTTTGGATCGTACGTTCTTTTTCTCGTTTTTTTAGCTGACGAGCCAAAAGGTTATGTGGTTTATCCCCAAATTCAATGTGTTCCTGTCTTGTAATTTGGAAAAGTCTTATAAGTTTGGCTGATAATAGTTTATTTAATTTAAATTTCAAAATTATTATTTTATTATGTTTATCCATAGATGGATCTTTAGCATTATCTATATCCATTTGTCTAATTTGTTCTTCTAACTGTCTTTGTTCATTCGTATTCTTTTTATTTTGAAAAGCTTGGTATGAGATTATGACAACTCTAATAAATGCTTTAAAAGATTCCCATAATAAAGTAGGCGATATATCTGGAATGTCATTTATTTCAAAAAAGACGTCCATTTGTTTTTTTAAATATATACTCGTTTGCGGATCTTTTAGGATTTGAGAATTGAATCTCCAAAACGATTTATTCTTAGACATTCCTTCCAGTTTTAAAAAGAAAGTTAGTGGTGTATGGTCTGAAATCGAATTTGTATGGTATGCTGGATTCACAGTGTGTGGGATTAATTTTGTATCCACCAGGAAATAATCTATACGTGAGTGTTTTGTGTACCATTGAATAAAACGAGTATTCCCTGCCAGTCGGATTAGCAATTCTCCAAACATCTGTTATATTGGTATTATTTATATAAGTATTTAAGAGTTCACTAGTTTTAGATTTCGTATTCCCTCTCTGTTTTTGGCTTGATTTGTCTAAATACGGATCTAAAACACAGTTAAAGTCTCCTCCTATTATAACATTTTGATAATTAAATTCTGTGATTATGTTCAGAATTTTATTGAAAAAATGAGAATTGTCAAAGTTAGGCGCGTATATATTTACCAAGGTAATTGAAGTATCATGAATTTCTCCGGTAACTATCAAATATCTCCCTTCAATGTCTGTTATGGTATTCTTTGCTTTGAATGGTATATCCTTTCTAATAATGATTGACGTACCTCTAGATTTCGAAGTATATGAAGAATGATATGTTTGACCTATCCATTTCGCCCTCAACCTGGCTTGATCCTGGGATTTTAGATGGGTTTCTTGTAAAAAAATGATGTCAGAATTGTACAATTTCAGCTGAGCTAATATCTTACCCCTTTTAATAGGTTCATTAATACCTCTTATATTCCAACTGCAGAATGTGACTCCTCCTAGGTTCTTTTGTTTAACATCTTGCATTTTGAATAGTTATAATACCTTTAAATCTTACGGTGCATTAACTTAACCATTGTCCCAAGGTAATTGCAACACATTACGCATAAACTCAATTATTCTCATCACATTCAAATATTTATGTGCATTCAACTCCAGGATGTCTTAGGTATTGTACCCCCTTTAAACAGTATCTGTCTAAATTGCCCCTCTAACTACTTCCAACATGACTGCTGTGGAATTTAAATGGACTACTTTGCATTTCTCTATTCTAACCAATTTCCCACTTTTACCCTCCTAAAGGGCCTGTCACCCGTCGTAGTCGCAGCAGGTTGCTGAAAATTTTCAACATGTTGAAAATCCAGCGGTGACCAGAAAAAGGCACCGCGTGGGTGATGCCTGTATGGTCGTGAGTAGTCGCCCAAAGAGTCGTACCTTTTTCCGGGCGCCTCTGGATTTTCAACATGCTTAAATTTTTCACCGACCTGCTGCGACTATGATGGGTGCCGGCAGTCGCCAAAAAAGTCGCATACGTGGGACAGGCCCTTAAAGCTTACTCTTATTTTTTATTTTTTCTATTTTCAAGTTGCGTAATAACAGCAAACAATAAATTATATCCTACAAAATGATATCCAAGTTACTGATCTACAAAGGCTGTGGTTAGGTAAATACCTTCCACAATAGAATACCAAAGATTTAGAGTCCAAATAAACTGCAAATAAATGTAACCCAAATGATTGTAACAGCAACCCATTCATATTAATTCAGGCTAATGGATATAGACGACTAGTCCCAGTATCGTATAACCAACATCACTGTCTTCCTGAAAAATTAACTGTCATTAAACATCTTTGAAGAAATAGGAGTATTGTCTTTGTCTTCAGAACTTTCTCTGCCATACTCTTCATATCCAAATAAGGTACCAATCTTAAATATACTCAGCGATGCAGTTCTGGAGTGAAGTCCAAAGTTTTACATCCTTTTCAGTGAAAAAATAATAATCCTTTTCTCAGACCTACTAGTGCAACTATTTATTCAAACGTTGGTTTGGGCAACCCCATCTTGAAAATGCACCCATCCAGTATTATACTGTTAAACCCATGTAAAATATATGATAAACCCCTGGGATCACCTTCTTTTCTTTCAAAATTGTAAGTAGTACTGAGCTCGTCCAATCAATCTTTCCATTGGCGAACCCAGTTCCCATTGTTCTGCAAACCTTTGTGCAACTTCAGGAAGAACACATTTGTGATATTATTACTTTCCATCCCACAGGATCTAATTTTCTGTAATCAACTATTGTGAAATATTTTATCATGGGCCTTTGGAACTTCTGTTGGTTCAAGATTTCTTTCTGGCATGGCATCCATCATTTTAAGTGGCTTTGACATTGGTGTCATGGGACAATTCATGTCTGGGTAAAGGTTGACACCATTTTTAAATATAAATGCAGTTTGATTTCAGATCTGCAAAATTCACGAGCTCTCAAAGAAATCCACAAGAAAAATGGCCACAGGTGGCAATTATTTGTGGTATTCTTTGATTGGCCTTAACAGCATTTACGACAACATGAAAAAATGCTGACAGTGGTAGAGATGCTGCCTTAGAGCGCCAGAGACCAGGGTTCGATCCTGACTAAGGGTGCTTGTCTGTACAGAGTCTGTACGTTCTCCCCGTGACCGCGCGGGTTTTCTCCGGTTTCCTCCCGCACTTCAAAACCCACAAGTTTGTAGCCTATTTGGCGTTGGTATAATTGTAAATTGTTCCTAGTGTGTGTGTGTGTAGGATAGTGTAAATGTGCGGGGATCTCTGGTCAGCATGGACTCGGTGGGCAGAAGGGCTCGTTTCGGCGTTATATCTCTAAACTAAACTAAGCTAAACGCATTTGCATTCATTTGAGAATTTTGAGTTGTCTGCATGGTCATATTCGAATCACCACGTATAGGAAAAGTGCAAAACCAATGATTCCATTGGTCAAATGCAGACTCCTGGCCATTTCCTAACACCAATACCAGAGGAATGTCCATCCTTACCTTTAGGCTCTTTGGCTGCTGTCGGAGTTCCAGGACATGTTTTCGGTGTAACTCCCGTTCTCGGCGTGTATTGTACTCCGTTTGATTCTCCAGCTCAGTCTGATGCTGCAAACGAATTAGATCAATCCGTAATCTCTGCAACATGTTCAGTTGTCGGAACTCCAGCTCTTGCGTAGACTCATCATGTCGAATTAACATGGCATGTTCCATCTCCTTCTGTGTCTGCTTCTTATTCACTTCCTGCAAGGTAAGCAGTGATATTAAATCTTTACATTACACATGCTTTGAAAAACAACCCAGTAAATTCAGCAACTGGATGTTTTTAAACAATTGGTACAATTTCATATGTTGTCAGCACACAATTAGCATGTCTGCTTTATGTTGACAATTTAAATACACAAATTACAGTCGGCATCAATAGTAAAATCCAGACAAGCAAAAAGCCAAAATCTGCAGATGCTATTAATCAGAAATAAAATTTTAAAAATGCTGGAAAATAGACAACACCCATGGAGAAATAACCACAGTTCACATTTCAGGCTGACAATATTTCATTGGAACTAGAGGGGGTAAAAAAATAAATCAGAAGACAAACTGCAGAGTGGGGGTGGACAAAATGGAAATATCTGCAATACGGTAGAGAATGAGGGAGACTAAATAATACAGATGGTGTTCGTGCCAACTGAAAGAGGGTGGTGAAGGCATATTAACAGTAGGTGATCAATTTGGACATGACTTTCCCCCCTCTCTACTCTTCAGTTTTGTTTGATTTCTAACTTTTCCTAGATTAGATGAAGAAAGTTGAAAAAAACTGAAATTATGCTCTTTGTCTCTCAGATGCTGCCCGACTTGCTGAGTATTTCCAGAATTTTTAGTTTTTGTTTAACTCTTTATAAAAACTGTTCAAGCAAAAAAAAGTAAAAATACTTGAGTGTCTTATCAGAAATTTCAATGCAAGCTCCAAATTTCAATTATGCATTCAAGCATATTACCAAATCTGCTCCCAAGAGATGTTCTAACAGTAAATTACAATGCAATTCTTGCCCATTCTCTCATATACAAATATAAATGGTCAAGTACAAAATCAAAAGCATTTTCCCCTTAAATAATTTAAGCTGATGGAAATGAATTTCCTTGCAGATTATTTCTTTGTGTTGGATTCAACAGGACTATCTGATGTGTATTTTGCTGTCTATATATAAAACCTTCCAAATAAATGAATCTATGTCTCTCTCTCCCCCGACTGTCAGTCTGAAGAGGGTTCTCGACCCGAAACGTCAAACATTCCTTCTTTCCAGAGATGCTGCCTGTTACTCCAGCATTTTTGTCTTTATTCAGTGTAAACCAGCATCTGCAGTTCCTTCCTACACAAAGAAATGTTGAAGTAATTCTAGCTCTGATTAAATAAAACAGGAGGCGAATTTAAAACAAGATTTCCATAAAATTGTTTACGTGCAAGACTTTGGGCTGAATTAGTCTGCCAGTCAGACCCCACACTTCTCTGCTGAATGTGGAATTAAAAAGCTGCCCGGAAATCGCTTTCTCCCAGGAGGAACTTGAGACTAATGACAATAACCGTGGGCCACTGTGGTCCGATCCAGGAACATCTTGACAGCCTTCAACTGGAAGCAAGGTTGGAGGGAATGCTCACCTTTTGTGAAAGCTGGGAGGCACTCGGTGAGGTTGAAAATATTAAAATTGGAATAAATGAAATGAATTAAAAATATATTAAAAATGCTTATAAATATTAAAATAAGTAAAATAAAGGAGGTAACGTAGCTTATCTGAGCCTCTGAATTTTCAGATAAGCAATACATATATCCTAATAAAAAGATGTGGTTGGATTAGGATCATTGAGGCAGATTTCCCAGTGTAATGCTGAACATGGTTGGCTTCACAATCATAGAACCAGAATTAGGCCATTTGGCCAATCAAGTCCACACTGCCATTCAAACATGGCTGATCTATCTTTCCCTCCCAATCGCATTCACTGTCAATCTAGGTCTTAAAAATACCCAATGACTTGGCTTCCACAGCTGTCTGCTGCAATGAATTCCACAGATTCACCACCCTCTGACTAAAGAAATTCCACCTTATCTCCTTTACAAAAGTACATCTTTTTATTCTGAGGCAATGACCTCTGTTCTTAGAATCTCCCACTAGTGGAAACATCCTCTCTGCATCTACTCTATCCAGGCCTTTCACTATTCGGTAAGTTTCAATGAGGTGTCCACTCATCCTTCTAAATTCCAGCAAGTACAGGCCCAGTGCAGTCAAACGCTCATCATACATTAACCCAATCATCCTGGGAATTATTCTTATAAACCTCCTCTCGACCCTCTCCAACGCCAGCACATCCTTCCTCAGATGGGGCCCGAACCTGCTCTCAATATTCCAAATGCAGTCTGATCAGTGCCTTATAAAGCCTCAGTATTACATCACTATTCGTATACTCCGCTTGAAATAAATGCTAACATTGCATTTGCCTTCCTTACCACAGATTCAACATGCTAATTAACCTTTAGGGAATCCTGCACTCCGAAGTCCCTCTGCACCTCCAATTTCTGAATCCTCTCCCCATTTAGAAAATAGTCTACAGCTTTATTCCTACCACCAAAATGCATGACTCCACACTTTCCTGTGCCGTATTCCACCTGCGCTTTCTTAGCCCACTCTCCCAACCTGTCCAAGTCCTTCTGCAGAGTCCATGCTTTCTCTACATTATCTGCCCCTCCACCTTTCTTCGTATCATCTGCAAACATGGCCACAAAGCCTTCAATTCTCTCATTCAAATCATTGATATACAATGATTGAAGAGTAGAGGCCCCAGCACTGACCTCTGTGCAACACTGCTAGTCACTGGCAGCCAACCAGAAAAAGCTCCCTTTATTCCCACACTTTGCCTTCTTCCATTCAGCCAACCTTCTATCCATGCCAGTATCTCTCCTCTATGCCATGGGCTCTCATCTTCTTCAGCAACCTCACGCAGCAATACCATATCAAAGAACTTCTGAAAATCCAGGTAAACAACATCCACTAACTATCCTTTGTCTATCTGGCTATTTACCTCCTCAAAGAATTCCAACAGATTTGTCATGCCTCTTCACAAAACCATACTGACTTCAGCCTATTTTATCATGTGCTTTGCTATTAGGCTCTGATGGACTAAATGATGCATTGGAGTGAAGATCTGTCACTCAGCATGTTCAAGACTTGGCATATCTCCACAAGTCTGGGGTTTGCCTGAAAAAAGATAAATGGTGGGCATGGACATGCATTGTTGGGTTCTTTAACTTCATTTTTTTGTTTTCAAATCTTGAGTAAAATCTATTTATAAAAACTGCTTAGAACTGAAAATGAAGAAAGACTTTCTTTCATGAACATATTACCTCCTGCCTCACCCCCAACCAAGCTTAAATAATGTTAAGACAGAGCATGGAATGTTTCTCATTTTGTTATTTATTTCAACTCTGCAACCACTATTTTAAAGTAAAAATGGGAAGATTCACATACGCACAGAGGTCTGATTATTCTTTAAAAAGAGTCTTACCTCACGTAGATGTTCCTGCTCCAAATTATGTCGCATAATCAACAACCTACGCTTAAGCTCCCGGCAGTTTCGATCGTACTGTAATCGTTGGCGGCCAAGAAGTTGCGATTCTTCTTCTGCCTGTGTGTGTTGAAGGTTTTCTTTGTGCCTGGACAATCGTTCTTGCTTTTCCTTCTTTGGTGTACTGTGATCTTCATTCATCTCCTGGAGTAAAGATGATGCCCGGATGAAATTAAGGAGACCGTGGAGTACAGGAAAATATGCCGGCAAAATCAAAAACGCCAAGATATTTTATAAACACATGGAGAAAGAGGATAACTAGAGAACAGAAAAGATGAATGATAGAGATCCCAAGAGGAAAAAAAGTGTAAGAAATAGAAATTAGAAACAAATATAGAGGGAGCATATTAAACGCTGGTGATTTTAAAAACGCAAATTTCCAAGCCCTGAATAAAATCTTAAAAGATGTATGGGAAGAATCAGCACTATTATTTAGAAATCCTCTTTGGCTACATGCGTGGTTCCATAGGACAGGAAGGTTGCTGCAGTGATACCACTGTTTGAAAAGAGAGCAATGGAATTGCTGAAAGATGGGAAATGAAATTTACTCAAATAGTTCAGCATTCAAAAAAGTAACTAATCAGAATTATGACAATGATGTCAGTTCTTGAGCCAAACATTCGACGACTGATCTTCAACATTTCATGTCCAGCATTCTCACAGATCTAGTTGGGATCACCATACAGGTCAAGCTTTGCAAGAATCTAAATGTAACTTTGTTTTGAAGTGGCGATATTCCCGGCTCAACACACCCATTCCACGCCAAAACGCACTCTCCTGTACATGCTTACTTCTTTAATTTTTTCTTTGCAAAGTTTGTACTGGCGCCTCTGACTTTCTAAGAATATGGTCAGTTCCTTTTTTTGTTGGGCTGCAATGTGCTGCTGTGTTTTCTTTTCATCCTGTGCTGCTATCTTCATCTGAAAGAAGCAAAGTTAATATTTATCTGCAAAGGATAACAGCAATGAAACCAAGAAAACAGGATTATTTACCCACTCCAACATTAAATGGAGGTTAAATAATTTTTCTACCAAACAAAGAAACGACAAGTTTTGGCCCATGTAAAATCAATCAAGAAAATAGACTCATCACAATGCTCCAGAATTTGACAAATAATAATGGGGAATTTGAGGAATGTTCAAAAACATGAACAATATTTGTTATTACCAGCAATTTAGCTGGCTATTTTTGTAAATTAAAAGTGCCACTTGAAGGCTATGCAATTTTTTTAAAAAAAATTGCTAATTTAGCAGGGGATGGGGGGGGGGGGGGAGGAGATAGTAAGGGGGGAGAGGGGGTAGAAGATCAAGTTGGTATTGCAATGGAAAAGAAATTAGGAAAGAAAGTGGTTGAGGGATAATAAGGAATGTAAAACTTGCAAATGTAAGG
Organism: Malacoraja senta; assembly: GCA_038087875.1. NCBI lineage: Eukaryota > Metazoa > Chordata > Chondrichthyes > Rajiformes > Rajidae > Malacoraja > Malacoraja senta. The sequence continues at coordinate 32,439,248 of CM075980.1, forward strand.
ATCATTTTTGCACGTACACAAATCTGGCAAATGAGGCGAGTGAATTTAGTTGCATGCAACCCCATGGACTGTACAGTGAAAATACAGTGCTCAGGAGGAATGGGAACATAATACAACTATTTCACAAAAAGAAAAAAGGAACAACAGAGAATTAAAAGACAGATCACTATGAATACATTGGAAGAATAGAGAAGATAGAGAGGATATTGCATTGCTGGATGATATTTTTGGCAACAAAACAATTGGAAAATGGAAGAGCAAACCTAATAGAATATGGTAGGAAACGGACAGAAATTAAGATAGCAGTTATTTTCAATAATTCCAATGTAGATAAGATGATTGCAAGGGTCATGAGGGGGAAAGTATTCCAAAGAAATGTCTTGGTGAGTATGTTTTCAGCATTTTGGGAGGGGGGGAGGGGCAGCACTGGACCTAATTCTAGACTACAAGTAGGAGACATTTGTAAGAGCAGAAAGAGGAATATCCAATGTGAAAACATTCACATGCAGAACTTATTTTTGCAACATACAAAGTGACCTGGCTCAGGTGGATTAGTAGAAAAATTAGTACATGAACAAGGGAAGGTTTTAAATGAGAACATATGTCAGATACAGGTGAGACATATTCTGAAGCTAGAGCGCTAGCCAATTAAAGACATTGATATTAAATTGAAATATAAACGGTGTGACAATAAATGTCAGGTTATGATTCAGATGTGGACTCAATTCCAAAACAATGGATTTGTGCAGTAATTCAACAAAATATCCCAAGACACAGCACAAGAATGGTTTTATACCAATTTGCCAGAGACGGAAACATTAGGACTAATTATCAAAAAGTTCAAAACTTCAGGTTTTGAGCATTACAGAAATAGTAGAATTTCAGAGCTCAAGGCCAAAACATCTTAAAACATAGCCCCCAGTGTTAGCGTGATTAAAATTAGGGTTGTACAGTATTTCGTTAATGGAAAGTTAGCATCTTCCAACATTGGACATTGAACAGGAAGCATCCAAAAATCAGAGTTGAGACATCCCAAGAAATGACAAGATATAATAAGACAGAGACAAATGCTGACAGTCTGATGCTGCTGAGTGGCATCTATCATAAGAAATCAGTGTGATCGAAGGATACACTCCCTTGGATCACACAGGTTTCCTCCCACATCCTAGAAATGTGCGGGTTTGTAGGTTCATTGGCCTCTGTAAGTTGCCCCTAGTTTGTAGGGAATGGATGAGAAAGTGAGACAACACAGAACCTGTGAGGGCAGGTGATCGATGGTTGTGTGGATTAGGTGGGGTGAAGGGCCCGTTTCCATGCTGTACTTCTAAACTAAGCAAACAAGAATAATGAGTTCCGTACAATTTTGAGAAACACTTCATCACCTGTCTGGCACATTGCAGCCTTCAGAACTCAATACTGAATTCTCCAAATTTAGCTAATGCACTCTTTATGGCTATATCAGAACTGCCCATTTCCACCTGTCGTTATTTTGGGTCAGATTCTCCTTTTTTCTATGTGTACGGTTCGGTGCTGGGGCCGCAACGGTTTACAATATATATTAATGATTTCGGTGATGGGATTAAAACTAACACTAGCAAATTTGCAGACGACACAAAGCTGGGTGGCAGTGTGAACTACGAAGAGGATGCTAGGAGGTTGCAGGGTGTCTCGGACAGGTTGAGTGAGTGGGCAGATGCAGTATAATGTAGATAAATGTGAGTTCATCCACTTTGGCGGCAAGAACAAGGAGGCAGATTATTATCTTAATGGTAGGTACACAAAAATGCTGGAGAAACTCAGCGGGTGCAGCAGCATCTATGGAGCGAAGGAAATAGGCAACGTTTCGGGCCGAAACTCTTCTTCAGACTTGGAGAAGAATGGTTTTATACCATTCTCTTACTGGTGTCAGATTAGGAAAAAGGGAAGTGCAGCGAGACCTGGGTGTCCTTGTACACCAGTCACTGAAAGTAAACATGCAGGTACAGCAGGCAGTGAAAAAAACTAATGGCATGTTGGCCTTCATAACGAGAGGATTTGAGTATAAGAGTAAAGAGGTCCTTCTGCAGTTGTACAGGGCCCTGGTGAGACCACATCTGGAGTATTGTGTGCAGTTTTGGTCTCCTAATTTGAGGAAGGACATCCTTGCTATTGAGGCAGTGCAGTGTAGGTTCACGAGGTTAATCCCCGGGATGGCGGGGCTGTCATACGAGCAAAGATTGGAAAGAGTGGGCTTGTATTCACTGGAATTTAGAAGGATGAGAGGATATCATAGTAACGTAAAAAATTACAAAAAAGGACTGGACAAGTTGGATGCAGGTAAAATGTTCCCAATGATAGGGGAGTCCAGAACCAGGGGCTACAGTCTAAGAATAAATGGGAGGCCATTTAAAACTGAGATGAGAAAAAAAAAATGTTCACCCAGAGAGTTGTGAATTTGTGGAATTCCCTGCCACAAATGGCAGTAGAGGCCAATTCATTGGATGAATTTAAGAGAGAGTTAGAGAGAGTGCGAGGAGCTGGTGGAATCAAGGCATATGGGGAGAAGGCAGGCATGGGTTACTGATTGTGGATGATCAGCCATGATCACAATGAATGGTGGTGCAGGCTCGAAGGGCCGAATGGCCTCCTCCTGCACCTATTTTCTATGTTTCTATGTATAGTCTGAGTTGCACCTATCACAAGAAATGGCCTGCAGGGCATGTTCTGTTACGAAGATAGACACAAAATGCTGGAGTAACTCAGCGAGACAGGCAGCATCTCTGGAGAGAAGGAATGGGTGACGTTTCGGGTTGAGACCCTTCTTCAGACTGATGGCAAGAGAGTGGGCGGTACAGAGATAAAATGTAGTCAGAGACAGTAAGGCTGGTAGGAGAACTGGGAAGGGGGAGGGGATGGAGAGCGAGGGAAAGCAATGGCTACTTGAAGTTAGAGAAGTCAATGTTCATACCGCTGGGATGTAAGCTTCCTTCCTACGCATGTTCTGTTACCTTGGTATTAGCAACATTGCACAGACAAAGCAGCATAATCCTCTACTTAATGGCCATACTAAAGTCATTTGGTCTCACACGATAAAGGGATATTCTCTTTGTTCTACCCATCTCCCAACACCCCCCCCAGGCACACACCTTTCTCTGCAAATTAAAACTTAATATCACATTTTTCTCTTCAAAAGGACTAAGAAGCAAATTGTTTAAGAAGGAACTGCAGATGCTGGAAAATCGAAGGTAGACAAAAATGCTGGAGAAACTCAGCGGGTGAGGCAGCATCTATGGATGGAAAGAAATAGGCAACGTTTCGGGTCGAAACCCTTCTTCAGAAACAAATTGGACAGTCTACAGTTACAGAAATGTTTATTTTTATAGCTTTGCCGCCTTCCCTTACAAGACATTTGCATTATTGATACAATTCTAATCCTACCTCCTTTTCCATGGAAATCTGTTGTTTTTTTGCCAATTTCTCCAATTCAATGGATGCATTATTACATTGGGTCTCCACTTCCTTTTCCAACCTTAGACGATGTTCGTCCATCTCAGCCTTCAACTTATTCTCTAAAGCCATCAACTGCTTCTGGTGCTGTCTTCGCATCCGCTTGTAGCCCGACATCTGTTCACGTAATTCGTTTTCCTGTTCATGCTCATGGATCTGTCTTGTAACCTAGTAGCAAGAATAAAACCATGAAACAGAGATGACCAATTATATCTACTTATTTAAACAAAATAGGGACAGTAAACTGGTACATATCTAGTTTGTTAACATTATTTCGATAATTATTCATTAATATTTTTAGGTATTAGTTGAGGGATTAGTTGGTTGACGTAGGTATAATTTTCCTGCTTTTTTCAAAATAAAGGGATGGGGCTTTTTGCATTCAAATGATTTAATAGCAGAGGCCTCTCATCCAAGAGAATACACATCTGAAAGTGCAACACTGCTTCATTATTATACTGGAACATCAAATTAGTTAGGAGATGCAACCCCCTCGACTCCATCCAAGGATCCCGATAGTCTTTTCAGGTGAGGCAGAGGTTCACTTGCACCTCCTCCAACCTCATCTACTGTATCCGCTGTTCCAGGTGTCAACTCCTGTATATCGGCGAGACCAAGCGCAGGCTCGGCGATCGTTTCGCTGAACACCTCTGCTCAGTCCGCCTTAACCTACTTGATCTCCCGGTTGCTCAGCACTTTAACTCCCCCTCGCAATCTGACCTTTCTGTCCTGGGACTCCTCCATTGTCAGAGTGAGGCCCTGCGCAAATTGGAGAAACAGCACCTCATATTTTGCTTGGGCAACTTACACTCCAGCGGTATCAACACTGACTTCAAGTAGCCCTTGCTTTCCCGCCCTCTCAACATCCCCTCCCTTTTCCCAGTTCTCCCAACAGTCTTACTGTCTCCAACTACATTCTATCTCTGTCCCACCCACTCCACTGACATCAGTCTGAAGAAAGGTCTCGACCCGAAACATCACTTCTCTCCAGAGATGCTGCATTTTGTGTCTACCTTTGATTTAAACCAGCATCTGCAGTTCTTTCCTACACATCAAATTAGTTTTGGTTGGTTAAAATATCGAGAATGGAAACTGAACCTGCAGTCTTCCAATTTAGATGCAGCATGTTACCTCACCTGTGCTCGGGAAAAAATGCATTTTAAAAACAGTGTAGACTATTTTGCAGGGGTAATGAAATGGCACACAGCATTGATATTCTACAGAAAACAGGACTGAGGACCTGCGGTCATACTTTCAGAAGCAGAAATTAAAAATTCAAACTTTAAAAGTTAATAATCCAAAGATTATCCCCAGCCAGTGAGAAGCAAAAGTAGAGTCAAGAGGCACACAGAGGAGGGATTGGGCATTTGCACCAGTTACACCACAAAGGACATTTTGGCGGAAAGGTCAGGAAGGGGCAACACAGACTTAAGGGCATTGTTCTAACGAATGTGCAGGAACAGAGGAACCCAACGATATACATGCATCGATCTTTGAAGGTGGCAGAATAAATTGAGAGTCATTTGAAGAGTATATGGGATATTGTTTCATGAATTTACGTATTAAATGTAAAAATCAGGGAAGGCATTCTGAACCTTTGTAAAGCTCTGGTTACCCATAATAGGGCATATTTAAACCTTTGACAAAAGATTCAAATGAAATGTAAAGATGATATAATACAGCAGATAGTAATAACCTGGAATTCACAACCTACAAGGGTGGCAGAAGTGAAGATGATCAATGATTTCGAAGAAAAATTGGATTGGCACATGAGAGGTAAACTTGATATCTAGATAAGGCTATGAGGATATATATACCAGGGGACTGACAATAATTGTATTACTCGACTGAGTGCTGGCATAGGCTAGATGGGCCAACTGGTTTCCTTCTGTGCCCACGATTCAATTGGTACCATCAATTGAACCATGAGTGTTTAGCTATTTTGCAACCCCAAAGATCTAGCCAGTACAGATTATTAAGCTGCAAGTAAAAATAAAATGACTTGCTATGGAATATAAAATGTGCATTTGAAACAAATTTTATTCCTAGCCTATGGCATACAATGTCATTTTTAATTTATGGTTCCCTGTTTAAGGTACCCTAATTTTACAATTGCATCAGTTCTAAATTGCATTAAAAAATTAACAAGTAATCCATGGCCCTTGAAAACAAATGAGAACAAAGCAAAATTAATGAAATATGATCGCAGTGGAACAAAACCAATTTACTAATAAAAAGGAATAGCAGATGCAGGTTTACACCAAAGATAGGCAACATGCCAGGGTAAATCAGCGAGTCAGGCAGCATCTCTGGAGAAAATGGACAAGTGACAGTTTTGGGTCTGAAGAAGGGTTCTGACCTGAAACATCACTTGTCCATTTTCTCAAGAGATGTTGCCTGACCCGTTAATTTACTCCAGCAATTTGTGTCTAATGTTGGTCTAAAACTAAATTACTTTCAGTCTTAGTTTAGAGATACAGCATGGAAATAGGCAGTTCCACGCCGTCCACTAAATCCATGCCGTCTATTGATCACTAGTTCTATGTCATCCAATCTTTCCACTCCCTGCACACTAGGGGCAATTTACCAAGGCCAATTAACCTAGATAGAAACATAGAAAATAGGTGCAGGAGGAGGCCATTTGGCCCTACGAGCCAGCACCGCCATTCATTGTGATCATGGTTGATCGTTCCCAATCAATAACCTGTGCCTGCCTTCCCCCATTATCCTTTGATTCCACTAGCCCCTAGAGCTCTATCCAACTCTCTCTTAAATCCATCCAGTGATTTGGCCTCCATTGCCCTGTGGCAGGGAATTCCACAAATTCACAACTCTCTGGGTGAAAACGTTTTTTCTCACCTCAGTCTTAAATGGCCTCCCCTTTATTCTAAGACTGTGGCCCCTGGTTCTGGACTCGCCCAACATTGGGAACATTTTTCCTGCATCTAGCTTGTCCAGTCCTTTTATAATTTTATATGTTTCTATAAGATCCCCCCTCATCCTTCTAAACTCCAGTGAATACAAGCCTAGTCTTTCCAATCTTCCCTCATATGACAGTCCCGCCATCCCAGGGATCAATCTCGTGAACCTACGCTGCACTGCGTCAATCACAAGGATGTCCTTCCTCAAATTAGACCAAAACTGTACACAATAGTCCAGATGTGGTCTTACCAGAGCCCTATACAACTGCAGAAGAACCTCTTTACTCGTATACTGAAATCCTCTTGTTATGAAGGCCAACATTCCATTAGCTTTCTTCACTGCCTGCTGTACCTGCACGTCAACTTTCAGTGACTGGTGTACAAGGACGCCCAGGTCGCGCTGCACCTCCCCCTTACCTACAAACTAACCCATCTTTGGAATGTGGGAGGACACTGGACCACCTGTCGGAAACACAAGCACTTGGAGGAAACCAGTGTGGCTACAGAGGAAATGCGCAAACTCCGCACAGACAGCGCCCGAGGTCAGGACTGAACCTGGGTCTTTGGTGCTGTGAGGCAGCGGCTCTACCAGCTGCGCCACCATGTTACTCTACAAGCTATTTTTTGCATTGTCAAACGGAAATCATGTTCCTAATTACCTTTGACCAATAAAAAGCACACTAAGCCATAGACATTTTCTCAATTCTAGCCAAAATACTGTGGATCACGAGATTGCATTTTGATCACAGATCAGTACTGCCCTCAACTTTCATTCAATGCTCTTTCCCATTAACATTTTTCCCCCTGCCATTAAATATTTAAAATCATAAATTTTGGAAAGGAATCTTTGAAATCTACTCAAAATTATTAAAATCAAAACTGGATCCCCATACAGAATTGATTATTTTTGGAATAACAGGAGTCTGCGCTGAGCTATCAATATTTCAAAGACGTTTCCTCAATTATGGCCTGATAATGGCAAAAAAAGTATACTTAAATTTTGGAAAATTGCTTCTACCCCAACTCTCAAAATGTGGATTACAAGCATGTCTGAGACGCTACATCTTGAAGATATGAGACTCGTCTTAGCAGGAAAATCAGAGCAATTTTTAAAGATATGGTCTCCTTTCATTGATTCATTACAAGTATAGTATGGTGCAACACAATTCTGGAATTAAACCGATTCACAGACAGGGTGATGGGTGTGGTGAGAAATGAAGCAGGTATATCAACACGTAATGGTCCCTTTTTCTTTTCTTTATTATTTTTCATTTTTGTCTTCTTATTCTTTTTTAGGCTTTTACTTACTCACTCCTGGACTGCACTATTTGGTAGTTTAGGGGTTTACACATTCACTATTTCTTTCACTTTCTCTCTTTCTCGCTCTTTCTCTCTTGTTCTATTTCTTCTTTGTTAAATTTAAAATGGAAGATGTACAATAAATGTATGTTGTCATATGCTGCGGTTTATACTACTGTACACGGCTTCTAATAAAAATATTAATTTAAAAAAAAAATATTTGGTGATTTGGACATTTTCTTAAGGTAGATAATAGGCTGGAAGAGAGAGTGATGGGGTACGCATTTGTAAGTTGCATCACTTGCCAGCCTTCTATCACAAAATAAAACAAAATTATGAAAATGTATCAACCATGAAATTATTCAAATTTTTTATTCTTTGCTATAAGAAATAAAAATGAGCTTTTAAGATAACATACTAGGCCTCACCTCTTGCTTAGCAAAGATTTTGATCCTTAAAATCTAATGTAGGCAGTTGTCGCTGCTTAAATGTTTGAATCTAATATTCAATATTTATAAAAGGCTGAGTGTACAGGCTCGATATCATACGTTTCAGATTTACAGATTTTTGATAGTGCAGTGAACCTTTATTATAACAGAGCATGGAGGGAGGGGGGGGGGGGGGGACGAATGATGTTCGTTATTGCCGAGAAAGGGAGAGGGGTAAATATTAACTAGTTTCACCCAAGGCTGGGCAGGGGAAGAAGCACGATGCTAGGGGGGTTATACCAGGGCCGGAAAGCCTCAGAGCTTCTAAAATAATCTAAACGTTAACTACGATGTGCTCTTTCATTCTCGCTCTGCTGTCTGAGAATGCCTCAATGTGATTGGGTGCTCAGCCAGCTCAATGACATCATGCTTCCTGTGCACTGGGAAGCTTTGCACTGATGCCTGGCAGAAACCCTCATCAGGGAAAGGGAAGCCTACACCCGAGATGGCAAGGTTTTTGAAGGTGCTTTTCTACACAGTCACAGCTGAGGATCATCCTTTTGTCAAAATAGAGGTCATAAAAATGTGAGAGGCTAGCACCAAGTGATTTTTTTTTTTAATCCAGTTTTAAACACATGAAGCAAAAGCGAATACTCAGTGAAATGATAAAGACATGTACACAATAACTTGCCCTCTGAAAGGGAATTCCCAGTATTCTACCAATCATGAGTCCCAAGTTGCTATGTACTGTAGAATAGGAATTTGCCCCACAATCTCCCATGTTTGAGAGCAAGACTGATCACTGCAGAAAAAACTTAGGGAAGAGAATGTCTGATGAGTGGGCTTACGGAAAGTGTATTACAGTTTGAAATCAGAGTTTGGTGAGGGGGTCGCCGAGAAAATCAGTTAGATGATGAGCAATGGTTTTCTTGGGCAATGTACTCAGATCTGAAAATGCTCCCCCAAATCTGAGATACTGGATACCTGTGGTCTATATACAAAATTAAATCTGATCTCCCTCAAAGGGCATATTTGAAAGCTCCCAATCAAACAAGTGTCATGGGAACATTTTGCTGCCTTTCAAGAAGATCACTAGGAGATTAATCAAAAGCAGCCTCATTCAGAGAGCTCCACTGGTAGAGCATTCAAAACCTGGGGAAGATATTGTTAAGAATTTACCGGAATTAAGTACTCGTTAAAAAATGCTGCACATTGTTTAAAGTACCCAAGCATTATGGACAAAAATGTAATTCTATAATACTTGATAATATATATTTGATCAAGTAAGATACACGGTGGTATTTGCATATGAAAAGTAAAGAAATAAGTAACACTCAAACAAATAAATTAACAAAATCTAAAAAAAATCTTTTTCTCGATAATTCTGTATGCTATATTGAAAAATAGTGAATACTGCAAATTTTTATATTTGAAATAGAAAAACTAGAAATAAATAGGTCAATGATATTGTAACAGGACCACTTCTATCCTGGTGCACACTGCTATTCAATATGGTTAAGGCAGCTGGGTATAAAAGCTTGTAATGCTGTATTTTAAAATGTTAACACTTGCAAATGCACCTTTATTGTTACTCAGGCTAACCTAAACAGTTAAAAATGCAAATGTGCTCACTGGCATAATGGTAAGGCAACTTCTTAAACCCAACAGCAAACAATGGCAGGAATATGTACAATATTGTGAACAATTAAATTATCTTTAAACCAAGCTGTTTGTATAACAGAAAAGTAAAACAGGAACAAAAAGAGAAAAATACATTTTATGTATCACAAGAAAATAATTCCTCACTGCAAAAAAAAGCTGCTCTCCTTTGTTCATTTTAACAGGAGGAAAACATGAGCAATTTAATTTTGTGTTAAGGTTCCTGCTCCACTCGACTTATCATCCAGGACTGTAAAGAATATCTACGAACCACTAATCCACCATTAGAAAGCGAGATTTTTAAAAAGGTAACACATTTTCTGTAACTAACATCTGCTGTGTACATTATGATTTTCAATATTGGAGGGACCAAGATGACTCCATGCCATCAGACCACATTATTTTACATGCCTGATGGAACTACTTTATCAAAACTGAAACTACTTGTGCACACATCAATCTTTTGATGCAATAATATATTCAAAAAGCCCAATACACAAATAGCTCCCTCAGTATTAACACATATAAAGTGCAATTAAATATGCCACTGATATCCTATTTGATAAACAATTATAACTTCATCATTGCATGAATCAAATATTACTATTTTATACACAGACACTAGCCAGAAAGTATCATCCTGGTTGCACTAATTTTCACTTGTATATTCAGCCTGAAAGGACAATATTTCTGTCTAGACAGATTTCTACAAGCTAATAATGTTCCAAAAATAAGTTAAGGTGAAAAATATTTTAATTGTATTGAATCTTATACTACAATAGTAACCAACTTGTTTTCCAAATGATCAAATAAATAAAATGCAAGTTTACATTGCATGAATGATAATTTGGTTATGTACAAAATGTGAGATTTTCAATGCAAGGCTGCATACTTGCTTTCAGACTCACATTGAGAGTCAGCCATCTCAGTGCTTCAACAGATTACCCATTGGAGATCATGTCTCTGCAACCATAAATCCTTTAAAATATTTTAAATGCAGAAGCTCTGCTTCATTTATTTAACTATTCTAAAACATTCAAATAAAGACAAAAGCATCACAAACCTTGTGTTTAACGGTTAATATAGGACATTTCCTTGCAATTAGTAAATGAAGAAAGAAATTATGCTAAGACTTAAAAGATTAAGGTGATTAACTAGCATGCGAGGTCATTGCAGCGAAAAAAGGAACACAGAGAAACCCTTTGTTTGACATTACTTACCAGAGATGCTGTTCTAATTGTAGCAAAATGCTCTCGGTTCTTAAGAAGAGAGGCCCGACTATGGAGAGATGGTGTAGGCCGCAGATCAGGCCGTGAGTCCTTCTGGCCTGCTTCATCCCTTATGAATACATGGTCCTGCTGAAATGGGATAAAACAAATCCGATGTCAAACTGTGCGTTTTCCCTGCTGGATATCTTTGTTGTGCCTCTGCTTCTTTTGCGAGCACCATACGAAATGCATAGTTAGCTATACCAGTCACTGCAGCTGAGCAGTGAGATGAATAACCAACACATTGCAGGAGAGGAGTCAGCTGATCATTTGTGGGATGCTTCCTGAATCTCTGGCAGTCCTTCAGCAGCAAAAACCGTTTGCATCATATTCAAGCTGCTTATTCAGGCTAAATATTTTGCATATATTTCTTTCCATATTACATCAAATATTTTTATCATCATAATCATTCTTTATTAGCCAAGTATGTTTTGCAACATATGAGGAATTTGACATTTAAAGATCAGCATAAAAATAAGCAATGTGAGCATGATAAATTAGTTCTGTGAACACATTTGGAATCATATCACTCAGCAATATTAAATAATAATGGCAGCATTTTTGATATAATTTAAGAAATATATTTTCTATTTTATGTTCTAAAACATACATTCCGAATGAGAAATACAATAATTCTCATCAAATCTGTTCAAATATTTATCTTTCTGATACTTAATTTAATTGACAGGACCCACATATAAAAATAGATACAAAAGTTCAGTTCTTTCTGCTACAGAGTAAACACTTCCAAACCCAATATAAAAGCAATAATGAAAATTGTATTTAATTTGGGGTTTTAGAAAGTAGCAAAAGTGACACTCAGTTATATACTAGATTTATGGTAATGTGAAAGAATACTAATATGGGTGTATCTTACTGTTTAATTTGTCGTGTTTCACATTGTTCCAATGGCGTTAAAAAAAAACCTTAACAACTAACAACTCTAGACATTTCCTCTATTGTCCCCATCTTCCCCCCTCTACAAATTAAACCATGCTTGTCTTCACACTTATTAGTTCTGATGAAGAGCCCTTGAACCAAAACATAAGCCTCATCACCCTTCCGATTCTACTTGACCTGCAGAATACCAATAGTATTCTCTATTTTGATTTAAAATGATTGTGTGGGTTTGATAAGGGAAGAGCGGGGATTCCTATGGCTGGGATATTTTGAACCGGGGTCAGAATATCAAAGTAAGGGTTTGGCCATTCAGGACAACAGTGATAAAAGTTCTTCACCTAAAAGATGGCAAATCTTTGGAATATTGTTGCCCCAGAAGCCTGTGGAAGCTTGGTCTATGTATATACAAGGGAGGATGTTAGGTTTTTAGACTATGTTAAACAAGAAATATAGGGTGAGTAAAGAAAGCAAAATAAATAGAAAAATAGAAGAAGATGGAGGCCATTTGGCCCTTCAAGCCAACTCAGCCTTATCATGGCTGATAATCAATCTCAATTCCTCATTCCCGCTCTCTTTGTATATCTTTTGAAGCATTGAGAAATGTATTAAGGTTCTTAAATATATATGTAATAATGTGGCCTCCAAATCCCTCCACAGTAAAGAATTACATAGGTTCATCACCCTGTCTCCTTCTCATCTTATCGAATATGAAAAATTATCATCCAACCAACATCTCTTGCCCTCTAACCTGAGCCTGCAAAAGCTGTTCCAGAGACCCAAGCCAGGGGAAATATTCTCCCTTAAATAATGTTACTTATACATCTCCCTTTTGGCTGTCGTGAGCCATTGGACATGGTGGTTTAGAGTCTGGGTATGTCACAGTTTGAATTCTGTCTCATTCTTTTATATTCTAGTAGATACAATTCTAGGCAACCAATCTCTGCTCATGTGGCACTCCTGTAACCCAGGAATCAGTCTGGCAAACTTTCAATACTTGCCATTCCCTGGCAAGTAGGTGTCTTTTTTTAAAAGGCCAAAATTACTCCACAAGTATTCTCACCAGGGCCTTGATTAATTGTAGGAAGACATCTTTGGACCTGTGCCAAAATCCTTTTGCTGTCAAGGTCAATGTACCATTTGCTTTCTTAACTGCTTGTTCTATCTGCAAGTTTGCTCTCAGTAACCCAATTGCGTTTGTGCATCAATACTTGCCAATTTAGTATTGTTTAAATAGCATGACCCCTTTCTGTTTTAACGACTAAGTTTTCCAGCCTCGGCCAGAGTTTTGCTACTCAATCAACCTGTTTGCATCCTCCTGACAATTCACAATCCCAGACTTTAATGTTGCTGTTAAACTTCAAAGTATCGCATTATGTGCCCTCATCCTAATCAGTGATGAAAAGGTGAGGCCAGGCACCATTATAAATATTGATGATCTATCTCCCCCATTACATCAGTTCGGATTATGGAAATCTGCCTGCACAAAATTCAAAAAATTTGAAATACAGAATAAAAATCGCTTACAGATCTGTAAAAAAGTAAATACGCACAATTAAAAAAAAAGCTTTTTTGACACATGCTTGGCGTTATGGGATAATTTTCTTGGAGCACAATTCTCCATTATGCAGGGGTCGTATGTGTGCTCATTTTGTTTTCTGCCCACAAACCAATTTTCAACACAAACATTTACTGGAACATTACATAAAGCTTAAATCTTAAAACCAAATTATTCTGTGGGACTTTATCAAAAGGTCTTCTGCCAATCTATAGTGTCCTCATAATGTTTGGGACAAAGACCCATCATTTACTTTTTTGCCTCTGTACTCTACAATTTGAGATTTGTAATAGGAAAAAAAAATCACATGTGGTAAAAGTGTACATTGTCAGATTTTAATAAAGGCCATTTTTACACATTTTGGTTTCACCATGTAGAAATTACAAATAAATAAATGATGGGTCTTTGTCCCAAACATTATTGAGGGCACTGTAAGTACTTCACATCCATACGATTTCCCGTAATTATTCTATCAGTTCCATCCTCAAAGATCCAATAATTTTAAACATAAATTTTCTTCCAGAATTTCATTTTGATTTAGTCTCATAGCAGTAATATTTTCTAAATGTTCTGTAATTTTACATTTTAAAATCACCTCTAGCATTTCCCCCACTATTTTACCACTCATATAAGGCCAACAGATCTGTGGTTTCCCATTTGATCCCTTTCTTTAAGATAGCATTACATTTGCTATCTGTCTATTTGCAGTGCCAATAAGATTAAAAGGATGGCAAGGGAAAGAACAGGTCCCCTTAAAATAGACACAAAATGCTGGAGTAACTCAGCGGGACAGGGAGCATCTCTGGATATGGGATTTGAGAGGTTGGGACGATCCCCCCCATTTTTTGTAATCCGGATTTTAAAACTCTGTGATAACAAAAGCTATAAAAAATCTCTGCTTTCTCCGACAGTGGGGGTGGGACTGATGATTGAGGGCGCCGATTGGACGAGAGAGACGTCGGTGAGCGGCCAGTGGGGGGGGGGGGCAGTGGGGGGGGGAGACAGTAGTGATGGACCCTCCCTCAGATGTGGGCAAGAACGAATCCTCATTCCTCAACGTTCATCGACGTTCAGAATGATTTATGTGGGTAATCTGACATTTTTACAGTTCCCCCCCTTCGAAACTGACGACAATGTCTCGAATGCATTGAGCTTCTCCCCCCCCCCCTCCCCAACCATCTCCTGCAGAACGAACAAACAAACAAACAAACGTCCCGAGTCACTGCAACGTGGTCCACTTGCACATTGTTGTGATATCTCTTTAAATCTGTAACTTTACTCGGCAGCAGTCAGCCATTCCAACAAGGACAACTCGCACTGTATCAACAATATACTTTACACATCTTCTCGATGAGTCTCGGAATGTTCGGACATATTGCGTCCCTTGTGCAGAGACCGTGGACGATGGTTTGACTAATGAGGGATATAGGATCCCAATTAACGGGTCAAGGCCAGTTAGAGGGTGAATGGGAGTGTTGTGAATGCATGTTTTCCAAAGGCTACTACAACTGGCGTGTGTGTGTGTGTGCGCAGCCTGCGTGCGCGCGGCTGCCAAGAAATTGTGTCGTCCCCCATGTTTTGACAGCGATTTCCGTGCCTGCTCAGACCGACTGGGGCGAAAATTGCAGAGGCCCTTGCAGAGACATTGCACCATTGTGAGCCACAGGTAAAGTTGTGGAAGACTGGAGAGTGGCTAATATTGTACCATTATTTAAGTAGGGCCACAAAGACAAACCAGGGAACTACTGGCTGGCAAGCCCGATGTCAGTGCTGGGTAAGTCTTTGCAGGGGATACTTAGGGACAGGATCTACTAGCATTGGATTGGCTTAGATGTCTCACAAATCTGATAAAGAGATTACCAAGAAGACTAAGATGGGCAGGGCAGTGAACGCTAACTCCATCCCCTTTGTCTCGTTTTCACACCTTACACTTCCTTACCTCAGTATCTCCCTCTCCTCTGACTCAGTCTGAAGAAGGGTCTCGACCCGAAACGTCACCCATTCCAACTCTCAAGATGCTGCCTGTCCCGCTGTGAACCTCCAGCTTTGTGGTTATCTATATGGACTTTAATAAGGTCTTTGATAAGATCCCACATGTTAGGCTTCTCTGGAAGGTTAGAGTGCATGGAATCCAAGGCAAGCTAGCCAATTGGATTCAAAATTGGTCTGTCGGAACCAGGGCCGGATTTAGATGAAGAGAGGCCCTAAGCTTTTCCACTTGTGAGCCCCCCCCCCCCCCCCCCCCCAATCCCCCATGACTAGAGGAAGATGGTCCACCAGATTGACACCGATTTGCAGCCGAGCGTGGCCAATGAGATAAGGGGCTGGAAAGCTGCGCTTTATTTATTTATGTATTTATTTATTGCCAGTGCTAGTGTTGAGTTATTGGCTTAAAACACTATTATTCTGAAATGGAGGGCAAGGAAAATTACTGAAGAGTTGTTTAGAGACTACAGTGCGTTGTGACAGCACATGTAAGAAAGGCCTATGACAGTGTCAAAAATATTATACACCTTGCAGGGCTCTCACTTATTTTTTTTTCTCTGGTGTCAGCCGGGCAACCTTGGCAGCTTTTTAAGTTGCCAAATGACAGTTTAGGTGGTCATTTAAGACGGCTTGCATGACGCAATGTGCTTGGACGAAGTGCGTAGTTACCAGTCGGAATTATGCTCAATGAAGCACTCACAAATTATTTCTGCTTCAAATAAAGCCACAAACTAAACATATTCACCAATCAAGACATGCAGCAAAATTATAATACAGTATCTCAACGCTTTTTACACGTTGCAATGAATGCAATTTCTATTATTTCTTTCCACTTCCAAACAAAAATGTGGTTGGATTATTCAGCGTATGATCAACCTCGGTGAGACCAAGCGAAGGCTTGGCGATCGCTTCGCACAAAACCTCCACTCAGTTCGCAATAACAAACCTGATCTCCCGGTGGCTCAACAATTCAACTCCCCTCCCATTCCGAAACTGACCTTTCTGTCCTGGGCCTCCTCCATGGCCAGAGTGAGGCCCAACGCATATTGGAAGAGCAGCACCTCATATTTGCTTGGGTAGTTTACACCCTAGCGGTATGAACATTGGCTTCTCTAATTTCAGGTAGCCCTTGCTTTCTCCTCCTTCCCCTCCCATTCCCAGCTCTCCCACAGCCTACTGTCTCTGCCTCTTCCTTTCTTTTTCATGTCACCCCCCCCCCCCCCCCCCAAATCAATCTGAAGAAGGGCCTCGACCCAAAACGTCGTCTATTCCTTCACTCCACAGATGCTGCCTTACCCGCTGATTTTCTCCAGCTTTTTTGTCTACCAATGGGATCCCACCACTGTCCACATCTTCCCATCTCCTCCCCTGTTGGCTTTCCGCAGAGACCGCTCCCTCCGTAACTCCCTGGTCAATTCGTCCCTTCCAACCCAAACCACCCCCTCTCCTGGCACTGTCCCTTGCAACCACAGGAAATGGCACACTTGTCGTTTTAATTAAGTTCAAGACTATGGGGCTGTACATTGGCCATAACGTTGCTGCCTAAAAGTGCCAGAGACCCGGAATTGATCCTGAATATGGGTGCTGTCTGTATGGAGTTTGCTCCTTTTCCCTTTGATCACATGGGTTTTCTCCGGGTGTTGTTTCCTTCCACATTCCAAAGGTGTGCAGGAACCTATTTTAGACCCAACCCAAAAGGTAATATTTTCCTTTTGTCCAGAGATTCTGTCTGACCTGTTGAGTTACTCCAGCTTTTTGTGTCTATCTTCAGTTTAAACCAGCATCTGCAGTTCCTTCCTACACACACAATACTATACGATAGAACTTTATTAATCCCAGGAGGGAAATTGTATGTGTGTGTGTGTGTGTATGGGTATATATATATAATACACACACACACACAGATATTTATATAGTTATATATTCATATATAAATATACACCGTTTTGTTTTCTCGTTTATAACTTTGTTTACAGAGTACTATGTTTACATATTCTGTTGTGCTGCTGCAAGTAAGGATTTCATTGTTCTAACTGGGACGTGAGAGAATAAAACACTCTTGACTCTTGACTTACTCTGCTAATGTGTGGGAAAGAACTAGTGTACGGGTGATCAGTGGTCGGCGTGGACTCGGTGGGCTGAAGGGCCTGTTTCCACGCTGTATCTTTAAATTAAACTAAAGACACTAAAACCAGAGGGAATATAAAGAAGGGTCTCTACCCGAAACGTCACCCAATTTCTTCTATCCTGAGTTGCTGGCTGCTCCATGGAGTTCCCCCACACAATTAAAGCATGGAATAGTCTTCACCCTACCATAGTTACCCAACCAGACGCAACTAAATTTAAGGTACCTCTTTTTTCCCCAAGAACCCTTTTTTGCTTAAGTCAAGAGAGTCAAGAGAGTTTTATTGTCATTTGTCCCAGAAAGGGCAATGACATTCTAGCTTGCTGCAGCACAACAGAATATGTAAACATAATACAGAACAGGAGATAAAAGTTCAGTGTGTTTATATACCATAGACCATATATATACACAATAAATAAAATGCAATAGGCTGTTATTGTTCAGCCCTCTACCACCTCCAGTTTAAATTGCATTTAGAATATTTATGGAGGACCAGGAAACCAGAAGCAAGAGTTACTCCACGGAGTTACTCCTGATCCAGGGTCAGGGATTGATTCTGCGTTGGTTTTCAGCGCTGGCGGCGAGGCAGCGACCGGACAGCAATGGCGGCCAAATCTCCCACAATTCAAAGTGAGGGAGAAAGTGCCCAGCGCCAACGAGTTGCCGTGACAGTGCGAATGCGCAGGGCGGCCGATGTTGTGCGGGCCGTGGTTGTGCGCATGTGCAGGGGGAGGACGTGCTGGCCGTAGCAATGCGCATGTGCAAGGCGGCCTACCGTGCAAGCGGATGAGGAGCGAGCGCAGAGCGGAGCCCGGCAGCCCGGATATGGATAGCGGGGGGAGACTGAGAGAGAGATAGAGAGAGATAGAGAGGGGGGCCCGCCCAGAGTTGAATGGCAGGTGTCCTGCCTTGGCCGGAGGCCCCCTAGATTTCGAGGCCCTAGGCTTCAGCCTATGAAGCCTAGTGGTGAATCCGGCTCTGCGAGGCCCCCCTAGATCTCGAGGCCCTAAGCTTAAGCTTGTCCAGCTTATACGTATATCCGGCCCTGGTCGGAACCCTACTGAAGGGTCTCAACCCGAAACGTCACCTATTCCTTCTCTCCAGGGATGCTGCCTGTCCCTGCAGTTACTCCTGCATTTTGTGTCTATCATCGGATACTGGTGGAAAGTTGCTTTTCTGATTGCAATCCTATGATCAGTGAGGTGCTACACAGTCCACTGCCTTTTGTTACATACATCAATGATTTGGATGGCAACGTGGTTAACATTGTTAGCAAATTTGCAGATGGCAACAAAACTGATGGTATTATAGAGAGTGAGGAAGAATATCCAAGTTTACAACAAGATCAGTTAGGAAGATGGGCCAAGGAATGACAAACGGATTTGCAAGTATGAGATGTTACCTTTTGATAATGTTAAACCAGGGCAGGACTTGCACAGTAAATGGTAAGGCCCTTGAAGGTTGCAGAACACAAGGGTATGGTTCCCTAAAAATGGCGAGTCAGATGGACAGTGTGATGAAGACAGCATTTGATACATATGCCTTCATTGGGAAGAGCATTGAGCACAAAAGTTGGGACATTATAAGGCACCTCTACAAGTCATTGATGAGGCCACATTTGGAGTATTGTGTACAGTTCTTATTGTCCAGCTACAGGAAGGATGTCATTAACTATGAAAGTGTGCAAAAGAAATTCATCAGGATGTTGCCTGGGCTTGCAGTCTTGAACAACAGGGCTGAGCCTTTTTATCTTTGGTTACCTCTCAGGAGGCTGAGAGGTAACCTAATTGAGGTCTATGAGAATTTGAGGGGCATGGATAAAGTAAACACTCAACTTCTTGTTCCCAGTGTAGTCTAAAACTAGAGGGCATGGTCATAAGGAGAGAGATTTAAGAAGGATTAAGAAGGATTTCAGGGCATCTAAGGGCAGTCTGTATCCGGAATAAGATGACAGAAGAGGCTATAGAAACAGATGCAATTATGACTTCTAAAGACATTTGGAGAGACATATGGATAGAAAGGGGTTAGAGGGCTACAGACCAAATGGGTCAAGACCAAATATGCCAACTTGGTTGGCAAGGAAATCTTGGGTCAAATGGCCCATTTCGCTACTGTAGAGCTCTACTATCTCTATGCCATAATCTATACACTTCTGAAAAATAATATACAATATACAATACAGGATGCAAATTTAGTTACTAAAATTATAGAATCTGGACGGTTTTTAATTGTAATGTGGGGAGAAAGGGTACCTGGTGGTTGGCATGGATTTAGTGAGTCAAGTGCCTCTTTTTTGACCTGTTACTTCGGTGGGTTTCCCCCCCCCCCTCTACATCCGATTGCACTACAATTTTGCATCATTTTACCGTTTTGCATTTATCGCTGCATCTATCACTATCATGCATATTGTTTATTTTACAAGCTTCATGCAAGCAAGTCATTTCACTACACCGAGTGTATACGAGGATAAACTAATCGAGCTAGAAATCTACGACGATAGCAAAAGATAAGCCATGATCTTATGAGTGGCAGTGTTGACAAAAGGGGCTAAATCACCACTATTGCTTTGACTTCTTAACATATCTGTGCCAAAACCTGCCTCGCCATATTCTTGCCACCAAGGAAGTTTCAGGTGGATTATAAAAGCAGCATGTACGGCTTGACAGGAGGAAAATTTAATCACTAATTATCCAAGATGAATCAAGATAAATTAAAAAAAATTGAAAACATTACAAACATAATTTCCTTAAATAATAATCCATCCACTGACTTGATTACATTGAAATGGTAACAAAATGCACGTTTGCCATCACTTGCTCAATAGCTTCCAAACAGAGGTATGACAAACTTTGGAGACTTTCCTGAACTAATCCAATCTTAACCCTCCTGATGTTCCATGGAAGATCTAAAAGCTAACTTTACTATGCCCCACCCTTGAATTCTTAAATTAGGGCATGTTAATCCCAAATTTGAACATTTAATTTTTTACATCACAAGCCACAGGGAGTCTTATATTTATATCAGCATTTCCTGTGATCAACAACATCAAATGTGTTGGTGCCATTTTTGAAGCTATGTGAATTTCATATTATATGTATGAAATGTCCAACACGATTGATAAATCTAGTAGAACATTTCCAATAAGGATGCTTTAGTTTATGAGTTAATATACTTTCTCCCAAACCATTTTGTTCATCACTGAAGATTAATCAATACATTCAGAGTACCCCTATAGATTAAGCCCACTTTCAAAGATAACTTGACAAACCAGTTATTTTGGTTAGTCTGTACATGCCTACCTGCTCCACATAGACTACAAACAAATAAGAAAGGACAGCTGATGGTTAACTCTGTCCTTTTTAATACATGCCATCCAGAATCAATAATGCAACATTAAATTTGATTTGAAACAACAACCTTTAAGTGCTAACCATTGTAACTCTTCTGCCCAATCTTGCATCAACCCTTCTGTCCAGGGGTTCCTCCTTTGTCAGAATGAGGTCACATGCAAACTAGAGGAACAGCACCTCATTCAGCTTGGGTAGATTACAACCCAACTGTATAAACATTGAATGTTAGGTTAGGTTAGTTACCAGAAATTGAATTGTCAGATTTCTGGTAACTAACCTACAAACACCCTCTCCCATTTCCCTGTGCCCCACCTGAATACAACATTTCTCCCTTTCCCCTTCACCAAAATCCCTTTTTTTCTGGCTTTATAATTCATGCCTCGCGTCTCCGTATCTCACTATCTTTCGTCTTTACAGCTCTGTCCTTTATCCAAGCATCTGACAATAAATACAGCTAAAATGAGCTAGTCACAAAAATTAAGCATTTTAAAACATTTTGGGGGGCGGGGCATCAATTAATGAACTGACATAAGCATTTAGAAATACTTGAATCACAGTTATGGAAGGCCTTGAGATCTTCTTGGAGGGGGATGGAGGTGTAAAGGGACTGGGCATCCATGGTAAAGATGAGGAAACGGCGGAATAAAGGCCTGGAAACTGAAAGCTACTGTAGAAGTGTCCGAACTGGAAATGTTACCTGATCCATGTTCTGCAGAGATGCTGCCTGACCTGCTGAGTGACTCTGCCATTTTGTGTATTTTTAAAAATATATATATAAATGCTTACTGGTTATATTGGGGGATAGGGGTTAGGCCCTTGTTACATACAAAAGCTTTTAAGACCTGGCTGCTACGATTTTGTGCCCAATGAAACATCCTTATTTTTGTGAGCCTCCCTAAAGCCTTGGAAATAGGTTAGAGTTGCAGAAACAAGATGGTGATTAATTTACCCAATGATATTGCCTGATGCTGGGGTCTGAGAAGATAGGATGTGCAAAGTTGGAGGTTTGACCAGTGTAAAAGATTGCCAAGACCTGAGACTCTTTAGTGAAATGTTATTTGTGATTTATATCCACCAAAAGAGTAGAAATTCTTATTTTTGGGTGTTTGCATTATTACGAGGATAAACTCCTTCCAGAGTTCTTCCATTGTCTTCACCAGCCCAGGTTCACCTAGCTCTTCTGCCAAACTTTTGGTAAGCACTTCAGGTGAACGTAAAAACTACCCATCTGTGAAAATGCATTGCTCATGAGAGAAAAGTTAAATAGTGAAATACAACTGTCTTATTTCCAAACTGATAATTGCATTTCAGATCAAGTTTTAAGAAAATCTACAAGGTATGCTTCTTCTAGAAATTAACAGCAATTCAGTCTATACATAACATATATCTCGAGGTAACATTTCAAACACAATGCTACCTACCTTTCTGTGGATGACGGAGACATTGGATTGCATGGTGTTATCACCATCATGCATCATGGCGATCTCAGAGCTATCATCAAAGACTTCATGCAGACTGTTAACACTGCTATTCTGGCTCCCTGTGCTGATTGACATACTGGGAATGGACTGATTACTTCCCAGGCTGTCTACTTTACTACCTAGGCCTGCACCATGCTCACTGTCCTGTAAGATAGAGGAAAGCAATGTTAGTGTATGCTTTCATGCATTAGTACAGTCATGCCTCTGGAAAATGCATGCAGCAACTATGTCTTTCCTTTTCACAGAAATAAAACAATAATTACATGGCAATGCTAATGGTGTTAATTAGTTAGACAAGATAACTAGCTCGATGCCCTAAAATTGCAGCAGGAAGATGGAATGTAAACAATAGCCATTTGAAATGATAATATACACTAAGTTAGAGAGGGTTGCAATTGAGGATTCTGCAAAGTCAGCGACATTAGTTGGGTGGAATTTAGAAGTGTTCTTTGTTGAGATGTGGAGGATCAGTGAAGAGGTTGAAGAGAAAGTCCAGCACCTTGGTTTAAGCTAAACACCATCACTGAAGGATGAAATAATAGATTATAAACTTAACAGCATACAAAAAGGTGCCCATTTGGCCCATCACATCGATAACACTTTCCTTAAAATACATTCAGACTAATTCTACTTGCAGCTCCTGGTATAAATCCCATCAACTATTCAACCAAACACATTAAATAAAAGTGTAAGTGCCCTTGTATGGAGATATTTTTCTCTGCTCTTCCTTTTATCTATTGTCTTAATTCTATGTTCTTCCCTCAGATAACCAACATTTATGTTATGGAAGAAAATATTTTTTTCCCTTAAACCTCCGAACTGAATATCACTCATCCAACTATCCAAACAATTGATAACATAATAAAACTGTAATGGCTAAGGAGACAGCTATTCAATGATTAGGTCTATGACAGTTCTCTACAGGTATGTATTGATACCCTACACCAACCTCCCCCCCCCCCTCACTACACACACAACCCTACACTTACACCTCCATCCCAACCTTTTGAAAGCTGCAAATTGAAATTAAGTCCACCATCCTGTGAGGCATTCCTGGTGATGGTCAGTCAGTGTGTAAAGGTTATTCACATGTAATTTTCTGTTCTTTTTCTATATATTGCATCCCTCCAATAGTTTTGGTTAACGGAAACACTTTCTCTCAACCTGCAATGTCTAAAGTATCTAGGCACCTTATTATTGTATTTAGTCTATTGGTCTCTTCTCAGTACACAAACTTGGCTTCTTCAGCCTTTCCCTGGAGAATAAATCACACACTATGAACCTTCTGCAGCTTCTCAAAGGCTCTCACACCCATCCTAAAATGTGATGGACAGAAATGGATGTCATTACCAATCGTTACCAAACCAATATTTGATAAAAGAGTTATTGTAGCTTCTTCACTTCTCATTTCTATGGCCTATCTGATAAAGCCATGGTGCAATATGGTTTCATACCTCTGCTGAGAGGATTGTTAATAGAACAGTTAAGGTAAATTTACAATTCTGTTTTAAAATACAACAACAAGGAAGATTTGGGGTTGACATGATCACCTTTTCTGATAATTAAAATAAAGATTAAAATAACCTTCACAGCAGTGAGAAGTCTACGTCACTTAAATAATATGTCCAAAGGCTGTGAAGTAAAGTAAGATGATAGCCTTACAAGCTTTTTCTGATTTCAGATAGACCCACTGGCCATTCTTGTGCATAATTACCCTGCAACTACATAAAAAGTAACAGATTGCAAAATGTACATGATGAATTTTTAATGTATTAAGGCATGCCATCGTTCCCCTATACAACCTTCTTCATACGTCTAAATTCATGCATTTGCACAGAAATGACTTGTTTAATAAAATTCCGAACAATCCACTGATAATTATTGAAGTTTACCTGACGTTAAAGCAATTCTTTTCCTTTGTTGTTTATCAAAATTAATTCATGGGATGTGGACAAAGCAGGCAGTCAGGATTTATTACAGCTCATTCCCAATTGCTCATTAAACTGACTGGTTTGTTAACCCATTTCAGAAGACAGCTAATAATTGACCACAATGTTGTATGAGGACTTTCTGATATATCAGACTGTGTAATAGAAGTAGATCCATTTCCCCAAAGGTATACGTGGTCTATATGAAGTTTAACAACAATCCAAAAGTTTAGTTGTTGACATCAATGATGTTGGTTACCTTTTTTATACCTAAATTTGACTACTTACATTTAAATTCTCCAAAGGCTGTAGCAAGATTTGAACCTGGTTCCAGGTCAATGGTCTGGATCTCTGGATACTGATCTAATGATAATCTGTAAAACTGTGCTTTGCACGTATTTTTATAGTACGTATTTTTCATTGAAAGACTCAATGCTGTGTATCTGCAGTTATGCCATCAGATTAAATGGGATGAACATTGGCAAACTCATTTCATTTCCCACCTGTTTATCATGACAGGAACATACAGGGATTTGGATGTTCAATATAGATTTGCATTTCTCCCCTTTTCTCCACAAATGACCCTGATGCAAGTATTATTCCCATTTAGCCAGAGAGACGTCAATTAATCACTCCAATATCCACTTAGTTAAAACTCAGGAATCAAATCTATTCCTTCTCCCCATGTACAGCTTAATAGAACAGCAGTCCATTAACAACCAAGCCATGACAAATCTTCAGACATGTTAATTGTCCATCATTTTGCACCTATTGTTCATATACAAACCTTCCATTCAGTTTTCTAAAGTATTGCAGATGAGCAGCAGCACAGAACATCTGCAAAGTTTGACTCTGTACTTAAAGGTGAATTATGACATTCTTATACAATGCTATCATAGAGGTGATAATATATACGTCTATTGTGAAAAGATTAACCATACCAGTTAGAATCGAAAATGACTTGTGAAACATCTCCATAGATGTTTGTAGAACAAGAAGAAAATTAGTAGCCGAGCATACATCCGATCGCAAAAGAATGAGCTTATCTGGATACTGTGGGCCTCAGCCTGGACGCCCTTTGCAAATCTTGCTGCAACTTCCTGTTTTCTTTTATAGATGTAGCATGGTCATTATATCAAAAGGACCACTGATACCTCAGGAACTATATTTCATGCCGACATTTTCAGGGGAGGCAGATGAATAGAATGAAATAAAAGAGACTTCAAACCAAAGCACTTGGCTTCTTTGCTCATTTATTTAGATTTGGATATGTATAGAATTCATCTTACCTCCTCTTCTTCTTGTGATTCTGTTGTTGGTCCATTACGAGTTTCTTGGAAAAGGATCTTTTTCATTTTTCTATACTGAAGATTATCCAGCTCTCGAACTGCATCTTTTGTTCTTGCAATAAGGTCACAAAGAACTCTTTGTGGATGCTCTCGGCGTACAAATTCATGCTAAAACAGAAATTTCAAATTATCAGTACTAAAATATCTAATCAAAATCTAATTATGTTTTTTATATAATACATGCGGTATTATATAAAAAAATACAACTACAAGAGAACATTGGAAATATTTTAATTTTCAAGAAACATGATCATTGTGGGAAGCACACACCCCATACATAAATAATGATACTGTGCTTCATACACTGAAATACATTGGAACCATAATCTTGGTGTGAATAAACAACAGAACACACTTCCCATGTTTATAGCAGGATTTTTATTCTTGTTAGGCATTTCTTCATGCACCGTGCAGTCAAATTCAAGATGTTCTCATTAAATATGCACTTTCGAGCCAGTGTAAGAAGCAAATTATCCAGTAAGATAAGGCAGCTATTAGAATATTTATGAATCTATGTAGGTTACTTGTATGCATTGCTGAAGAGGATGTCTGGGCAGCCTACACATACTACAGAAGTACCATTCTATTGTATCATATAGAAAAATATTACCAGAATATCACTCACTTATAGAAGTTGTACATGCCCAAAAAGCTAGATGCCAATTGATTATCTGACAGCATGCACGAAATGGAAACTTATCCTTCTTTTAATATTCAACATTAAGAATCAATTGTTTTTGCAGCATTGTTAGTTCTATTTCCATATTCATGAAGTCCAACTACCTACTAATGTGGTTTGAGAGAAAAATATTCCAGCAACATTTGTGCCTCTTGTCACCAAGACAAATGTGCACTGCTCGTTCAAGAGGTGCAAAGGAACCCAGCTTCTCTTGTGAAAAGAATGAACTGACATGATATCCAAAGTAGATTAAAAAATCATACACAAATTCAAAACAATGCAAAGTAAATTTAGGACCACCATGAAGTTCTCCTAATAAAGTGCTTGACACATGGAAAGAACATTATCCAAATATAAATATCCTTGATCTCTTAAGCAACTGGCAGTCACTTGACGGAAAGCTTGGGGCAAGTCATAAGCATTCATTTTGCATATATTATGACAGCAAAACATCATTGAAGCCATTGATTGGGCCAAATATGCATTTGTAGCAGATTCCACAATACTAGGCTTCCACATTATTTTAATCCAAGCCATCACTGCTGAGTGACACACCACCCTCTCTCCACCCTCTCGCCTTCCCCCAACATATCCAGTCATTTAACTGCCCATCCGATTCTCACTCCCCCACAGACAGACTCCTCTCTCTGCACCAGAGACCTATGCAGAAAGAGGCACGAATCGCACAAGTAGCAAAGAACAGTCAGAGAGTGTGCAGAGAGTATCCTTAAACGTTGGGTGAGGAGGGTTGTCCAGCAGGTTCCGGGAGTCAGTTCAACCTGCCATTCCGGTGCAAATGGCATTCTATCAAAACCAATTCTCCAGCCTGGTGTGAAGCAGCACTCTACCTGTGGGTCATCAGGACTGAGTGTCACTTGCTCATTCTCAGTCCTCGTTAAAAAAATGTCAACTGATGACTGTAAATGGTCAGCACATGGTAATCAATAGGAGTCACAAGATAGCATAATTATTTAAAAAGTATGGCAAGATTGTAAATTAAGCCATTCTCCATTTTGGAAGTGAATTTAGTTACTGACATTGGGAAATTACTGCATATATGAATATAACGTCAAGATTACTCTTCCACAATTTTGTCTACCTTGCCCACAACATACGGTGCCCTCCATAATGTTTGGGACAAAGACCCATCATTTATTTATTTGCCTCTGTACTTCACAATTTGAGATTTGTAATAGAAAAAAAAATCACATGTGGTTAAAGCGTACATTGTCAGATTTTAATAAAGGCAATTTGTATACATTTTGGTTTCACCATGTAGAAATTACAGCAGTCTTTATACATAGTCCCTCCATTTCAGGGCACCATAATGTTTGGGACACAGCAATGAAAGTAGTCATGTTTAGTATTTTGTTGCATATCCTTTGCATGCAATGACTGCTTGAAGTCTGCGATTCATGGACATCACCAGTTGCTGGGTGTTTTCTCTGGTGATGCTCTGCCAGGCCTGTATTGCAGCCATCTTTAGCTTATGCTTGTTTTGGGGGCAAGTCCCCTTCAGTTGTCTCTTCAGCATATAAAAGGCATGCTCAATTAGGTTCAGATCGGGTGATTGACTTGGCCACTCAGGAATTAACCATTTTTTAGGTTTGAAAAACTCCTTTGTTGCTTTAGCAATATGTTTGGGTTCATTGTCTTGCTTTAGAATGAACCGCCGGCCAATGAGTTTTGAGGCATTTGTTTGAACTTGAGCAGATAGGATGTGTCTATGCACTTCAGAATTCATTATGCTACTACCATCAGCAGTTGTATCATCAATGAAGATAAATGAGCCAGTACCTTCAGCAGCCATACATGCCCAGGCTATAACACCCCCACCGCCACGTGTTTCACAGATGAGGTGGTATGCTTTGGATTATGGATATGGGTGGGCGGCGCGACCCACGTCGCAGCGGCCTCTGCAGTCCGTCTGTCTTTTTTTGTTGTTGTTGTTTCGTTTGAGTTTCGTTAATAGTGGTTTTTTTAAACTGGGTATGTGTGGGGGGGCGGGGGGCAGGGGGTGGGGGAAACTTTTAAAATCTTTTCCCTGCACGGGAGACCCGACCTTTTCCCTGTCGGGTCTCCGTTGTCATTGGGGCCTAGCACCGTGGAGCGGCCTCCAACCGGAACGACCTGGGGCTCCAGTCGCGGAGACTGCGGACTACTCACCATCGTGGAGCTGACCGAGTTCGGAGCGTGGAGAGCGGTGGTGGCGCGCTGCTGCGGCCCGACCCCGTAGATTCGGAGGCTCCAGCCGCCGGCCCGGTGGACGGTGACATCGCGGGTCCCTGGTGGGAGACCGCTTTTCGGGGCTTCCGCAACGGCAACTTCTCCCGCCTAAGTTGCGGGGTTGAAGATGACCTGGAGCGGGGCCTTGCATCGCCCGGCGCGGCTTTAAATTGCAGCGGGACTTGCTAGCGCACGCCGGGGGCTCCGACATCAAGACCCGGAGCGCAGCCTTGCATCGCCCGGCGCGGCTTTAAATTGCAGCGGGACTTGCTAGCGCACGCCGGGGGCTCCGACATCAAGACCCGGAGCGCAGCCTTGCATCGCCCGGCGCGGCTTTAATGGCCGTAGGACTTATTTCCAATCGCCCGCCGGGGGCTTTGACTTTGACATCGGGAGGAGAATGGGGAGTGCACGGGAGAGGTAAGACTTTGCCTTCCATCACAGTGAGGAGGAATTCACTGTGATAGATGTTTGTGTAAATTGTGTTGTGTCTTGGTTCTTCTTCTTCTTTGTATAACTGCAGAAACCAAATTCCGTTTGAACGTCTGGGTTCAAATGACAACAAATAAAATCTAAACATCTAAAAATCTAAATCTTGGGCAGTTCCTTCTCTCCTCCATACTTTGCTCGTCATCACTCTGATATAAGTTAATCTTCGTCTCATCTGTCCACAAGACCTTTTTCCAGAACTGTGGTTGCTCTTTTAAGTACTTCTTGGCAAACTGTAACCCGGCCATCCTATTTTTTGCGGCTAACCAGTGGTTTGCATCTTGTAGTGTAGCCTCTCTATTTCTGTTCATGAAGTCTTCTGCGGACAGTGGTCATTGGCAAATCCACACCTGACTCCTGAAAAGAGTTTCTGATCTGTCGGACAGGTGTTCGTTTTTTTTTCTTTATTATAGAAAGATTTCTTCTGTCATCAGCTGTGGAGGTTTTCCTTGGACTGCCAGACCCTGCAATTAGTAAGCTCACCAGTGCTCTTTCTTCTTAATCATGTTCCAAACAGTTGATTTTGGTAAGCGTGAGGTTTGGCTGATGTCTCTAGCAGTTTTATTCTTGTTTCTCAGTCTCATAATGGCTTGTTTGACTCTCATTGGCACACCTTTGGACTTCACGTTGATAAACAGCAATAAAAGTTTCCAAAGATGATGGAAAGACTGAAGGAAAGACTAGGTGCTGAAAACTCTCTCACAGAGCATTCAGAAAGTATTCAGACCCCTTCACATTTCCACATTTTGTTACATTACAGCCTTATTCTAAAATTGATTTTTTGTTGTTGTTTTATCTTCAATTTACACGCAATACCCCATAATAAAAAAGCGAAAACAGGCGTCTAGAAATTTTTGCAAAGTAATTAAAAAGAAATAACTGAAATATCACATTTACACAAGTATTTAGACCTTTTACTCAGTTCTTTGTTGAGGCACCTTTGGCAGCGATTACAGCCTCAAGTCTTCTTGGGTATGACGCTACAAGCTTGGCACACCTGTACTTGGGTAATTTCTCCCATTCTTCTCTGCAGATACTCTCAAGCTCTGTCAGGTTGGATGGGGAGCGTCGATGCACAGCTATTTTCAGGTCCCTCCCTA
Source organism: Malacoraja senta (assembly GCA_038087875.1). NCBI lineage: Eukaryota > Metazoa > Chordata > Chondrichthyes > Rajiformes > Rajidae > Malacoraja > Malacoraja senta. The sequence goes on from CM075980.1 coordinate 32,469,477, forward strand.
ACCGATGTTCGATCGGGTTCAAGTCCGAGCTCTGGCTGGGCCACTCAAGGACATTCACAGACTTGTCAGGTAGCCACTCATGCATTGTCTTGGCTGTGTGCTTAGGGTCGTTGTCCTGTTGGAAGGTGAACCTCCGCCCCAGTCTAAGATCCAGAACGCTCTGGAGCAGGTTTTCATCAAGGATCTCTCTGTACTTTGCTCCGTTCATCTTTCCCTCGGTCGTAACTAGTCTCCCAGTTCCTGCCGCTTAAAAACATCCCCACAGCATGATGCTGCCACCACCATGCTTCACCGTTGGTATGGTATTGGCCATGTGATGAGCGGTGCCTGATTTCCTCCAGATGTGATGCTTGGCATTCAAGCCAAAGAGTTTAATCTTGGTTTCAACAGACCAGAGAATCTTGTTTCTCATGGTCTGAGAGTCCTTTAGGTGCCTTTTAGCAAACATCAAGCGGGCTGTCATGTGCCTTTTACTGAGGAGTGGCTTCAGTCTGGCCACTCTACCGTAAAGGCCTGATTGGTAGAGTGCTGCAGATATAGTTGTCCATCTGGAAGGTTCTCCCATCTCCACAGAGGAACTCTGGAGCTCTGCCAGAGTGACCCCATCAGGTTCTTTGTCACCTCCCTGAGCAAGGCCCTTCTCCCCCCGATTGCTCAGTTTGGCTGGGCGGCCAGCTCTTTGAAGAGTCCTGGTGGTTCCAAAGTTTTTCCATTTAAGAATGACGGAGGTCACTGTGCTCTTCGGGACCTGCAATGCTGCAGAAATTGGTTTATACCCTTCCCCAGATCTGTGTCTCGACACAATCCTTCTCGGAGGTCTACGGACAATTCCTTTGTCTTCATGGCTTGGTTTTTGCTCTGACATGCACTGTCAACTGTGGGACCTTATATGGACAGGTGTGTGCTTTTCCAAATCCTGTACAATCATTTTAATTTACCACTGGTGGACACCAATCAAGTTGTAGAAATCAAGGATAATCAATGGAAACAGGATGAACCTAAGCTCAATTTTGAGTGTCATAGCAAAGTGTCTGAATACTTATGTAAATGTGATATTTCAGTTATTTCTTTTAGATTACTTTGCAAACATTTCTAAACACCTATTTGCGCTTCTTCATTCTGGGGTATTGTGTGTAGATTGATGATAAAAAAATGAATTTAATCTATTTTAAAATAAGGCTGTAACATAACAAAATGTGGAAAAAGTGAAGGGGTCTGAATACTTTCTGAATGCACTGTAGGAGGCATTTAAACACACCTGAGCAATTACAAACACCTGTGAAGCCATGTGTCCCAAACATTATGGTGCCCTGAAATGGTGGCTAAGTATAAACACAGCTGTAATTTCTACATGGTGAAACCAAAATGTATAAAAATGGCCTTTAATAACATCTGACAATGTGCACTTTAACCAAGCGATTTTTTTCTATTACAAATCTCCAATTGTGAAGTACAGAGGCAAATAAATAAATGATGGGTCTTTGTCCCAAACATTATGGAGGGCCCTGTGATTGCAATGTTTTGAAGTTCATCTCGCACGTTAGGTAGGACCAAATATTTAATTAAATAATTCAGGGGACAATAAACATGAACTCCCCGTGAAACGATCAGTGCAATGTTACAATTTCTGCTGTTCAACACTTACCAAATTTAACACAAATCATTTTATAATAATTTAGTCGCTTCCCTTTAATTTAACAAACAACCATCATTTGTGATTTTGGGGATTTTTTTTCTACAGGCAGGATTTTAAAAATAAATTCTTTAACCTGAAGTTTTAAAAGGATTGAAAACAGAACCAAAATCATAACTCATGAGGTATTAAATTTTTTATCTATGATTTATGGCAAAATAAATTTTGATAACTGACTAAAGACATTCAAAATAGCAAAAACAGCATACAAAAGATAAAGATAAGCAATCCCAAACCAGATCAGATTTCTAGTCTTGCCAGTTCTAGCTGCAAATTGTGAACAAAAATGAATCGAAAAGAATCGTCCAACAACATGCATTTGGAACTATATTCAGTCAAAACTGGCAAATGGATGAGCTACCTTGCATTCTTCAAGATATCCATCAAGAAAGTCCATTTATTTTGCACGACTGATACAAGTAAAAAGACCGCAGCATTACATCCATTAAAGGGGGATGGGATCAGAAAATATGCTGCTTGTGGTAAAGACGACTTGCACTCCAGAAAGGGACCGCACGACGACGCAGCGGGACAGTTGCTGCCTTACCGCACTTGCAGCGCCAGAGACCCGGGTTCGATCCCGACTACCGGTGCTGTCTGTACGGAGTTTGTACATTCTCCCCGTGACCTGCATGGGTTTTTCCCCCCCGAGATCGGTTTCCTCTCACACTCCAAAGTCGTACAGGTTCGTAGGTTAATTGACTTGGTGTATGTGTAAAATTGTCCCCAGTGTGTGTAGGAAAGTGTTAATGTGCGGGGATCGCTGGTCGGTGCGGACTCGGTGGGCCGAGGGGCCTGGTTCCACGCTGTATCTCTAAACTAAACTATACTAAACCTCTGTCCAAGCTGTTCTTGTAGAGTTACAAATGGTGCTTATCAGCAACATGCTCACCGATGCCAAGCTTTGTTTCCTCGGGGCCATTCAGCTCTCAGCTTTGGCCCAAACCTGGAACCATAGGTAGGTTAAGATGCCATTAAGGCAGCAGAGTGGCTAGAATCTGCAAACGCATGAAAGAGCCCTTAAGTCAATGAGCATCAAGCGGAAAAGATTCTAAGAACTGGAGTCATACTTTGCCACCAGGATGGCGTTCATGGCTATTGTAGACTATCAGTTCAGGATATCCCTTCAGTAGTTCTTCAGAGCAGCAATTTAGGCCTAACTATGTTCAGTATTGCATCATAAAAAGGTCAAAAGGAGACCAGTCATATAAATGTGTAGGAAGGAACTGCAGATGTTGGTTTAAACTGAAGATAGACACACAAAGCTGGAGTAACTCAGTGGGTCAGGCAGCATGTCTGGAGAAAAGGAATAGGTGACATTTCGGGTTGAGATCCTTTTTCAGACTGAGAGTCAGGAGAAAGGGAAATGAGAGATATAGATGGTGATTTAGAGAAATATAGAACAAATGAATGAATGATATGCAAAAAAAGTAACAATGATCAAGGAAATGTGGAGCCCACAATGATCCATTGTTGGCTGTGGGCTGGGTGATAACGAGTTCCAGAGACAATGAAACTCAACAGGACGACAGTTTTAGGTCTATCTCCAGTCATAAATATGATGGTTATACGATAACTGAATGGCGGAGTACACGATGGGCCGAATGGCCTAATTCTATTTCTATCCTTTATGACATAAAGAATAGGTTAGACTCAGTGTATTCTGCAGCAGGTGACTAGCCTCTTATCACTTCAGAACCTTTGTACCATCTAGCCGTCATGGTGGCGCAGCGGTAGAGTTGCTGCCTTACAGCCAATGCAGCGCCAGAGACCCGGGTTCGATCCCGATTACGGGTGCCGTCTTTACGGAGTTTGTATGTTCTCCCCGTGACCCGCATGGGTTTTCTCCGAGATCTTCGGTTTCCTCCCACATTCCACAGGTTTGTAGGTTAATTGGCTTAGTAAATGTAAAAATTGTCCCTAGTGGGTGTAGGATAGTGTTAATGTGCGGGGATAGTTGGTCGGCGCGGACCCGGTGGGCCGAAGGGTCTGTTTCCGTGCTGTATCGCTAAACTAAACTAAAACTAAGTCAGGATTGTAAAGGACTACACTCCACTTATCTTGATGTGTAAGGTTTGAATAACCATATAACAATTACAGCACGGAAACAGGCCATCTCGGCCCTACTAGTCCGTGCCGACAACTTACTCTCACCTAGTCCGATCTACCTGCACTCAGACCATAACCCTCCATTCCTTTCCAGTCCATATACCTATCCAATTTATTATTAAATGATAAAATCAAACCTGCCTCCACCACTTCCACTGGAAGCTCATTCCACACAGCCACCACTCTCTGAGTAAAGAAGTTCCCCCTCATGTTACCCCTAAACTTTTGTCCCTCAATTCTCAAATCATGTCCTTATAACCATATAACCATATAACCATAACAGCACGGAAACAGGCCATCTCGGCCCTTCAAGTCCGTGCCGAACATTTAAATCTTTTTTTATTTTTTTATTTTATTTTTTTAAATTAAAAATAAATACTTCCCCCTCGTCCCATCTACCTGCACTCAGACCATAACCCTCCATTCCTTTCCCGTCCATATACCCATCCAATCTATTTTTAAAGGATAACATCGAACCTGCCTCCACCACTTCCACTGGAAGCTCATCCCACACAGCTACCACTCTCTGAGTAAAGAAGTTCCCCCTAAACTTCTGTCCCTTAATTCTCAAGTCATGTCCCCTTGTTTCAATCTTCCCTACTCTCAATGGGAAAAGCTTATCCACATCCACTCTGTCTAACCCGCTCATAATTTTAAAGACCTCTATCAAGTCCCCTCTTAACCTTCTGCGCTCCAAAGAATAAAGACCTAACTTGTTCAACCTTTCTCTGTAACTTAGTTGCTGAAACCCAGGCAACATTCTAGTAAATCTCCTCTGTACTCTCTCTATTTTGTTGACATCCATCCTATAATTAGGCGACCAAAATTGTACTCCATACTCCAGAATTGGCCTCACCAATGCCTTGTACAATTTTAACATTACATCCCAACTTCTATATTCAATGCTCTGATTTATAAAGGCCAGCACACCAAAAGCTTTCTTTACCACCCTATCTACATGAGATTCCACCTTCAGGGAACTATGCACAGTTATTCCTAGATCCCTCTGTTCAACTGCATTCCTCAATTCGCTACCATTTACCGTGTACGTCCTATTTTGATTTGTCCTGCCGAGATGTAGCACCTCACATTTGTCAGCATTAAACTCCATCTGCCATCTTTCAGCCCACTCTTCCAAATGGCCTAAATCTCTCTGTAGACTTTGAAAATCTACTTCATTATCCACAACACCACCTATCTTAGTATCATCTGCATACTTACTAATCCAATTTTCCACACCTTCATCCAGATCATTGATGTACATGACAAACAACAGTGGACCCAACACAGACCCCTGAGGCACCCCACTAGTCACCGGCCTCCAACCTGACAAACAGCCATCCACCATTACTCTCTGGCATCTCCCATTCAGCCACTGTTGAATCCATCTTGCTACTCCACCATTAATACCCAACAATTGAATCTTCTTAACCAACCTTCCATGAGGAACCTTGTCAAAGGCCTTACTGAAGTCCATATAGACAACATCCACTGCTTTACCGTCATCAATTTCCCTAGTAACCTCTTCGAAAAATTCAAGAAGATTAGTCAAGCATGACCTTCCAGGCACAAATCCATGTTGACTGTTCCTAATCAGACCCTGCTCATCCAGATGCTTATATATATTATCTTTAAGTATCCTTTCCATTAATTTGCCCACCACTGACGTCAAACTAACAGGTCTATAATTGCTAGGTTTACTCTTCGAACCCTTTTTAAACAACGGAACAACATGCGCAGTACGCCAATCCTCCGGCACTATTCCCGTTTCTAATGACATTTGAAATATTTCTGTCATAGCCCCTGCTATTTCTACACTAACTTCCCTCAATGTCCTAGGGAATATCCTGTCAGGACCTGGAGACTTATCCGTTTTCATATTTTTCAAAAGTGTCCGCACCTCCTCTTCTTTGAATCTCACAGTTTCCATTGCTACTCTGCTCGTTTCCCTTACCTCACATAATTCCATATCCTCTTGTTTGAATCTTCCCTACTCTCAATGGAAAAAGCTTATCCACATCAACTCTGTCTATCCCTCTCATAATTTTAAAGACCTCTATCAAGTCCTCCCTTAACCTTCTGCGCTCCAAAGAATAAAGACCCATCCTGTTCAACCTTTCTCTATAACTTAGGTGCTGAAACCCAGGCAACATTCTAGTAAATCTCCTCTGTACTCTCTCTATTTTGTTGACATCTTTCCTATAATTTGGCGACCAAAATTGTACACCATACTCCAGAATTGGCCTCACCAATTCCTTGTACAATTTTAACATTACATCCCAACTTCTATACTCAATGCTCTGATTTATAAAGGCCAGCACACCAAAAGCTTTCTTTACCACCCTATCTACATGAGATTCCACCTTCAGGGAACTATGCAGTTATTCCTAGATCCCTCTGTTCAACTACATTCCTCAATTCGCTACCATTTACCATGTACGTCCTATTTTGATTTGTCCTGCCAAGATGTAGCACCTCACACTTATCAGCATTAAACTCCATCTGCCATCTTTCAGCCCATTCTTCCAAATGGCCTAAATCTCTTTGTAGACTTTGAAAATCTACTTCATTATCCACAACACCACCTATCTTAGTATCATCTGCATACTTACTAATCCAATTTACCACACCATCATCCAGATGATTGATGTATATGACAAACAACAATGGACCCAACACAGATCCCGGAGGCACCCCACTAGTCACCGGCCTTAAAACCTGACAAACAGCCATCCACCATTACTCTCTGGTATCTCCCATTCAGCCACTGTTGAATCCATCTTGCTACTCCACCATTAATACCCAACAATTGAACCTTCTTAACCAACCTTCCATGTGGGACCTTGTCAAAGGCCTTACTGAAGTCCATGTAGACAACATCCACCGCTTTACCCTCATCAATTTCGCTAGTAACCTCTTCAAAAAATTAAAGAAGATTAGTCAAACATGACCTTCCAGGCACAAATCCATGTTGACTGTTCCTAATCAGACCCTGTTTATCCAGATGATTATATATATTATCTCTAGGTATCCTTTCCATTAATTTGCCCACTACTAACGTCAAACTAACAGGTCTATAATTGCTAGGTTTACTCTTAGAACCCTTTTTAAACAATGGAACAACATGCGCAGTACGCCAATCCTCCGACACCATTCCCGTTTCTAATGACATTTGAAATATTTCTGTCATAGCCCCCGCTATTTCAACACTAACTTCCCTCAATGTCCTAGGGAATATCCTGTCAGGACCTGGAGACTTAGCCACTTTTATATTTTTCAAAAGCATCAGTACTTCCTCTTCTTTGATCCTCATAGTTTCCATAGCTACTCTACTTGTTTCCCTTACCTCACACAATTCAATATCCTTCCCCTTGGTGAATACCGAAGAAAATAAATTGTTCAATATCTCCCCCATCTCTTTTGGCTCTGCAGATAGCTGTCCACTCTGACTCTGCAAATGGACCAATTTTATCCCTCGTTATCCTTTTGCTATTAATATAGCTGTAGAAACCCTTTGGATTTACTTTCACCTTACTTGCCAAAGCAACCTCATATCTTCTTTTAGCTTTTCTAATTTCTTTCTTAAGATAACACCGAAGCTCTGTGTCAATCGGAACGCAGCAGTCTATGTAACTGGCACCTCAACAATCACTAGAAACGTCCATTCTATCCACTGTTATTAAACTGTGACTGCACTGTGTACTATCTATACTTCAGTTACTAGCCCAAATCACACTAATAGCAACTTCACTACTGGGAAGAATAAGAGCCAAGGACAAGGGCAGCAGGTGCTTAGGAACACCATCTGTGGTTCCTCTCCATTTCACACAACATACTATATTTAAAGTATATTTTCATCACTGTATCAAAATGCTGGCACTTCAACCTAACAGAGGGATTGCAACAGTTCAAGATAGTTCACCAACACTTTCTCAAGGCCATTAGGGATGATAAGTAAATGCTGGCCTTGCATCCTTAAAGTAATTAAAGAAAAGCATAATGCGCACAATTGTGCCAAGGGATAAGAAAAATCACGAATTCTGCAAACCTATTGGGCATTACATACTGAGAGCTATCTTCCACAAAGATACTGGGGTTGGAGGAGAGAAATAAATCCCATTCTAAATGGGTCATTGTAGCATTAGGTTTGTCTCTATATTAAGATAACAGCAAAAAAAAGCTTAAAATAGGGACAACAATAACGTTACAATGTTCCTTTCCAAAGCCCAAAATATAGGAATGTAGTAAGTATCAGCAAATTAAACAAAATTGTGCACATACACTGGAAAGTGTAGCATGGGCAGTCAATCTTGTTCTACACAAACTTGACCCCTCCGGATGTAGGAATCCGTTTTAATATTCCAACTTTCACTTGACTGAAACAGATGCAAGTGTCCACAAATCCAAATGCTTTGATTCTTATTCAAAATTCACTTCGTCACAGGTGTTTTTAATTGCTCAGGTGTGTTTAATTGCCTCCTTAATGCAGGTATAAAAGAGAGCTCTCATCACCTAGTCTTTCCTCCAGTCTTTCCATCACCTTTGGAAACTTTTATTGCTGTTTATCAACATGAGGACCAAAGTTGTGCCAATGAAAGTCAAATAAGCCATTATGAGACTGAGAGACAAGAATAAAATTGTTAGAGACATCAGCCAAACCTTACGCTTACTAAAATCAACTGTTTGGAACATCATTAAGAACAAAGAGAGCACTGGTGAATTTACTAATCGCAAAAGGACTGGCAGGCCAAGGAAAACCTCCACAGCTGATGACAGAAGAATTCTCTCTATAATAAAGAAAAACAAACAAACCCCTGTCCGACAGATTAGAAACCCCTATTAGGAGTGGATTTGTCAATGACCACTGTCCGTAGAAGACTTCATGAACAGAAATACAGAGGCTACACTGCAAGATGCAAACCACTGGTTAGCCACAAAAATAGGATGGCCGGGTTACAGTTTGCCAAGAAGTACTTAAAAGAGCAACCACAGTTCTGGAAAAAGGTTTTCTGGACAGATGGGACGAAGATTAACTTATATCAGAGTGATGGCAAGCGCAAAGTATGGAGGAGAGAAGGAACTGCCCAAGATCCAAAGCATACCACCTCATCTGTGAAACATGGTGGTGGGGGTGTTATAGCCTGTGCGTGTGTGGTTGCTACAGGTACTGGCTCACTTATCTTCATTGATGATACAACTGCTGATGGTAGTAGCATATTGAATTCTGAAGTGTATAGACACATCCTATCTGCTCAAGTTCAAACAAATGCCTCAAAACTCATTGGCTGGTGGTTCATTCTACAGCAAGACAATGATCCCAAACATACTGCTAAAGCAACAAAGGAGTTTTTCAAAGCTAAAAAATGGTCAATTCTTGAGTGGCCAAGTCAATCATCCGATCTGAACTCAATTGAGCATGCGTTTATATGCTGAAGAGAAAATTTAAGGGGACTAGCCCTCAAAACAAGCATAGGCTAAAGATGGCTGCAATACAGGCCTGGCAGAGCATCACCAGAGAAGACACCCAGCAACTGGTGATGTCCATGAATCACAGACTTCAAGCAGTTATTGCATGCAAAGGGTATGCAACAAAATACTAAACATGACTACTTTCATTTACATGACATTATGGTGCCCTGAAATGGAGGGACTATGTATAAACACAGCTGTAATTTCTGCATGGTGAAACCAAAATGTATAAAAATGGCCTTTAACACCGGGAGAAGAATAAACAACAGGGGAGAGACAAGACTTTGCCTTCCATCACAGTGAGGAGGGGTTTGGAGATTCACTGTGATGGATGTTTATGTAAATTGTGTTAATTGTGTGTCTAGGTTTTTTCATGCAGAAACTTAATTTTGTTTGAACTTGGGTTCAAATGACAATAAACAGTATTCTGATTCTATTCTGATTTAATAAAATCTAACAATGTGCACTTTAACTACATGTGATTTTTTTCTATTACAAATCTCAAATTGTGGAATACAGAGGCAAATAAATAAACGATGGGTCTTTGTCCCAAACATTATGCAGGGCACTGTATTTGACGTAGAAATAATTCAAAATGTTTGCTAACATCTTACAAAAAAGTCACAATCCTAATTAAGTTTCCATGTAGAAAAGTTACTGGTTTGGAAATTGAACATAAATTGGTGGACAATAAAGGCAGCTCAAAGCAAAGCATGATTTCAAAGAAGTATTTTAGGAAATAAATGGGTGACACTGCAGCTATTATTAGAAATCTTTGAATTCATCTACCTTGGCCTTTAATGCTATTAGAGTAATGAAGTGATTATCTGAACTTTAAAAAAGATACAGTATCAGCCAAACCACATTATAAATCTAAGAATGGTATGGTGGTTAGGTATAAAAATAGGCAGTAAATACCAATTTACCCATTCTGACACATGGATCAGATTGGATTCAGGACAAGAAATAATGCAAAATTTTAGAATTTGGTCAATTCTGGGGTTAGAGGGGAGAAATAAAATCAATTATACGAGGCACACACACAAGGTCTTCTGGAATTTTAAAATAATTATCGATTCTGAATTACATCAAATAAACAAAATCATTAATTTCAATTCTTAATTTATCAAGAAGACTATCCACAGTTTGCAGAAAGATATTATCTTGATCCATAAACATTCAATTGAGGAACTCTGCAAATTAAATAATATTGCAAGCTCTGGCTGCTGTAATATTTATGATTTATGATCTATTTTAAAATACCTGCAGGAAAAATTAATTGCTTCACTTTGCTTTGGAATTTGAATCTGAATGTCAAAATCACAAGCTAACTTTCCACAACTCTAAACATGTTGATTCTACAGGTCCTAAACACATTTGAACTTGGTGGACCAAATAATAATTTTGAAGGTAGACACAGAATGCTGGAGTAACTCAGTGGGACAGGCAGCACCTCTGGAGAGAAGGAATGGATGAAGGTTCGGGTTGAGACCCTTCTTCAGACTGAAATACTCAAATAATAACTTTGTATCCTTTGAGAATACCAAAACAAACAAACCAATATTCAAAAAAAGTCAGAAGAGTGTTCGCACACACTCAAATCACGTAAATTATCCCAAATATAGCAGTACAATTATAGGGCATTCGTTGCAATGAAGTAACTGAAATAACAGCATCATGTGTTGTCTGAACTTAATTAATGTACTGTAATTATAGGATAATAAATATTCATATTTAATTCAGTCACTAATCAGTAATGGTACAGAATTCTTACCCGCAGAAGCTCCAAAGATGTAGGTCTATCCTGGGGAATCTTTTGCAAGCAGTAATCCACAAAGTTCCTAAAAAATTGAGACCTAGAAAATACAAATGAACATTAGAAACCTCAAGATCTATTTACTACAAATACTGCCCTTCAAAGGAACTACTGCTTACTAAAAATCCTTTGCAACAAATATTTTCGATAGTTTTATCAGTCCTGAAATCACAGAAAATGTACAATTATTTCCCTACAATCATGAAATATACACATTTGAATCAAAAAGTAAATTTTAAATTGTATTTATATACACTAAGAGAATAACAATGGCTACAACAATATTTGTAAAATTACCAATGACTGAGTTTTATTTATTAATTAATGTACATTAAAATATATTGCATACAATATATTGCAACTACAATAAAGACCATACAATCTGGAAGATACTTAAATGCTATATTAATAAATGATACACGATAAAAATGTGATTTGATAATCCTGTCTAATTACAAACATACCACTCATTTGACTGAAGTATTGGCGATTCATTCTGGGCAATGTGATATAAGGCACTCATTGCATTCATGTTGAACAAAGGTGGCTTGCGTTCCGCTGCATAAAAGGCAAATTGAGAGCACATGTTAAAAAGTTGTTTTAACATCCACAGAAGGCAAGTCATAAACCCGCATGGATAAGAACTGTCGTCATAGAGAGTAATCCTATTTAAGATCACCTGTTCAAGCTACTAAAAATCTATTCTATGGTAAACACACGTGGTGTTTATCAAGCACACAAAATTATTAACAAGGTTGAATCAAATCAAAGCAGTTGCTGGTAGTTGCTTTAAATGTTACAACGTATTATAATAAACAATTTAATGATTATGCTACTCAAAATGCAAAATAGCAATCTAAGCAGTATCCTTCTCGTTGACAAAAAATAGATTTCAATGTTTAAATTTGGGGTACTTTTTTAAATCTTAAAAGTAGCATAGATTGTGGTAGCAATCAAACCAAGTCAGAGGTTAACATGGTTGAATCAGGCACACCTTAATTGAAAAAATATTTTGGATAGTAAGGTTTAAGACCTTACCAGGCTAGGAATTGGCAGAGTCCCTGCACTGGACTGCACAATACACACAGGCCTAGGTCAGACACTGGGGGGAAAAAATGGCAGGCACAGTGGGTTGTCTATAAAGGTTTTGAGGAACTAGCTGCGAGATTGGGCTGACTGTTGGGGACGCCCCTCTCACAGTCCTGCTTTGAGGAGCAGCCAAAAACAATATAATTCCCTTTCTAAATGAAGAACTAAGGCTGAGGAAAGGCGCATCATGCTAGGATGTTAGTTACTGCAACAACTGCACTGGACTGCACAATACACACAGGCCTAGGTCAGACACTGGGGGGAAAAAATGGCAGGCACAGTGGGTTGTCTATAAAGGTTTTGAGGAACTAGCTGCGAGATTGGGCTGACTGTTGGGGACGCCCCTCTCACAGTCCTGCTTTGAGGAGCAGCCAAAAACAATATCATTCCCTTTCTAAATGAAGAACTAAGGCTGAGGAAAGGCGCATCATGCTAGGATGTTAGTTACTGCAACAACTGCACATACAGTGCCCTCCAAAATGTTTGGGACAAAGACCCGTCATTTATATATTTGCCTCTATACTCCACAATTTGAGATTTGTAATAGAAAAAAATCACATGTGGTTAAAGTGCACATTGTCAGATTTTAATAAAGGCCGTTTTTATAGTTTTGGTTCCACCTTGTAGAAATTACAGCAGTGTTTATACATAGTCCTCCCATTTCAGGGCACCATAATGTTTGGGACACAGCAATGTCATGTAAATGAAAATAGTCATGTTTAGTGTTTTGTTGCATACACTTTACACACAATGAAAGTCTGAAGTCTGCGATTCGTGGACCTCACCAGTTGCTGAGTGTCTTCTCAAGTGATGCTCTGCCAGGCCGGTATGGCAGCCATCTTTAGCTTATGCTTGTCTTGGGGGCTAGCCCCTTTCAGTTTTCTCTTCAGCATATAAACGGCATGCTCAATTGGGTTCAGATCGTGAGATTAACTTGGCCACTCAAGTATTGATCATTTTTTAGCTTTGAAAAACTCCTTTGTTGCTTTAGCAATATGTTTGGGATCATTGTCTTGCTGTAGAAGGAACCGCCAGCCAATTTGCTTTGAGGTATTTGTTTGAACTTGAGCAGATAGGATGTGTCTATACACTTCAGAATTCATTATGATACTACCATCTGCACTTGTATCATCAATGAAGATAAGTGAGCTATACCTTCAGCAGCCATACATGCCCAGGCCATAACACCCCCACCACCACAGATGAAGTGGTATGCTTTGGATCTTGGGCAGTTCCTTCTCTCCTCCATACTTTACTCTTGCCATCACTCTGATACAAGTTAATCTTCGTCTCATCTGTCAACAAGACCTTTTTCCAGAACTGTGGTTGCTCTTTTAAGTACTTCTTGGCAAATTGTAACCCGGCCATCCTATTTTTGCGGCTAACCAGTGGTTTGCATTTTGCAGTGTAGCCTCTGTATTTCTGTTCATGAAGTGCTCTGCGGACAGTGGTCATTGACAAATCCACACCTGACTCCTGAAGAGTACTTCTGATCTGTCGGACAGGTGTTTGGAGTTTTTTCCTTTATCATAGAGAGAATTCTTCTGTCATCAGCTGTGGAGGTCTTCCTTGGCCTGCCAGTCCCTTTGCGATTAGTAAGCTCACCAGTGCTCTCTTTCTTCTTAATGATGTTCCAAACTGTTGATTTTGGTAAGCCTAAGGTTTGGCTGATGTCTCTAACAGTTTTATTCTTGTTTCTCAGTCTCATAATGGCTTGTTTGACTTTCATTGGCACAAGTTTGATCCTCATGTTGATAAACAGCAATACAAGTTTCCAAAGGTGATGGAAAGACTGGAGGAAAGACTAGGTGTTGAGAGCTCTCTTATACCTGCATTAAGGAGGCAATTAAACACACCTGAGCAATTAAAGATACCTGTGAAGCCATGTGTCCCAAACATTGTGGTGCCCTGAAATTTGGGGGGGGGGGGGGGGGTGGGTATAAACACTACTATGTATAAACACAACTGTAATTTCTACATGGTGAAACCAAAATGTATAAAAATGGCCTTAAATAAAATCTGACAATGTGCACTTTAACCACGCGATTTTTTTCAAATCTCATATTGTAGAGTACAGAAGCAAATAAATAAATGATGGGTCTTTGTCCCAAACATTATGGAGAGCACTGTATACTGTTGCCCCAACTCCCATCACAATCTAAGTCAAGGAATGAAAACAAACTAAACTTCACAATCTTCCTTTTCATAGTATTTAGCAACAGTACTTGGATACCCAGAGGTACTATCTAACACGTTTAGATTCAATGCTTCCATTGCAGGTTTCCTTCTGATCAGTGGTAGTTCACTTATACTATTTTCAATTATTGATGAGCATCAAAGAAATTTAGAATAATCTAGAAATATGAGCCTATGTCAAGATATTATTTTATGCTTTGTGAAAGTAATAAAACCTACTGCTAAACAACTGGGACATAAGTAGCCAAAAATGTAATATCAGATTCAGGTAGATCAACAAAGCACTTCTGCAGCAAGCGGCTACAGCTTTTTGAAGAGCACCCTCTAAATCTATGTTCTTTATCTTTCGGAAGGAAGCAAAATACAGGTACATGGAAAGACAAGTTAAATATTATAATGACTTGGAAAAATATTCCTTCTCATTAGTAATCAAAATACTAGAACTTATGTTACAATTGCACTGTTTGTACCCACCACACAAGCTGAAATGATTTGGGATGGCAATTAACCACCATCTTTGCAAAGGCAATTTGAGAAAAGCAGTGATTGTAATGCTAAAGCATGTACATAAGATTATACTAGAGCTCGAAATACGCAATTTCCTAAAAAGTGTAAGCATTAGCATGAAATATTCTGATAATTGAAACAACATTTTGTGTTTTGGATAACAGAATGAAGAAAAATAATGGGTCAATTAAAATTATTGACTAAACAATGATCAGAGCGCTATGACATTTCTGGGTAACGCATCACGGAAAGAACATCAAAGCCAAAGGATACAAGCAAAGGGTTCATCAGGAATGTTTATATATCCTATATAACAAAAGATCATCATTCATTTAAAATTCCAGCTAGCAGCAAAAAAAACAAAAAACTTTGGGCAAGGCAGGCAAACATATGGAAGCCTGGATGATGAGGGAAATTGAGGCTCTTATTAAGAGTAGGGAGGTGGTATGGGATATGTACAGGCAGCTTGAGGAGTTTGGTGAATTAAGTAGTAAGCTAAAAAAGGAAATCAGAAAGGAAAAAAGGGACGGGAGATAGCTCTGGCAGAGGTGAAATCTGGGGTGAATTGAGGAGAATAAAAGATGGAATTGCTTTAGAATGAGTGTAAAATGGGTGGCTGATGGTCAGTACAGTTGATGGGCCGACTGGCCTGTTTCCATGTTGTATCTCCCTATAATTTGATGCATTTCAGGCAGAAAGAAATGTGAGGGTAAGTCTCCTTAATCGATCGGAATAACAAAGCACTTTACAATGTAAAATCTACAGTTAGACAGGTTATTCACTATTAAATGTTTACCTAAAAGGTTTTAACAAGTTGAATTAATTAACAATTCTCTGTCAATACTGAGGAAAAATAAACATTTATTGAAACTCAGATTTTTATATATTTTTTAACATTAACTATTATTAATTGCTGCACACGTCTGCTGGCATTTAATAGCCATGACCAAGACACCAACAGATATAAAGGAATCATATGAATGAAGTACAAACCAAGTTCAATGCATGTAATCCCAAGAGACCAGACATCCACTTTCCCATCATACTGTCCTTCATCCATCGCAAGGATCACTTCTGGGGCCATCCTGTGAAATATTTACATTTAGTCGTTTCAAAACCTTTCTGCATCGTTCAAGTATGTTCATTTGTGTAGTGAACAAAAATTAAACATCGTGACTAAAAGAAATGCTATATTCATTCATAATTGAAGAGGTGTCAGAAATACCAATCTGTAGCTGAAAAAACACACAAGGAAATGTACATATGAATTGATCTGATCAATTGTATTTTCCCTTGCTGTTATAAACAATTGCTACAAACAATTACTTAAAGCAGCTTAATTACTTAATTAATTACTTAAAGAGTAAATTGGTTTACTCGATTGCTTAATCTCACTTTGCTCAAGATTTTTGTTTAATGCAACACTGACCAGGGTTTGAACCTGGGACTTCCTTGTTCCATGGACACATTGTTTAGAGCCATCCATGAAAATAATTTAAAAATCAATAATTTTATCGACAGTTTTGGTTTTGCTAGTATTATGATAGAAATGTACAGCACAATGACATTTAAGGGTAACTGGGCAGAAGTTCCTGAGCATTGCTGATGTTTATCTTAACGATGCAGTAATATTTTTATTTTAAACCTTAATTACATATTTCTTACCAGTAAGGTGTCCCAACAAAGGAGTTAGCGGGGGAGGCTATTGAGGCAGATCCAAAATCAGCCAGCTTAACATGTCCTGGCTCAGTGAGTAAAATGTTTCCTGCTTTTATGTCTCTGTAAGGAAAGATTAAAATGTCAAAAACCACCAACTAATTTGATCCTTTAAGATTGGTTATTAATTTTCTGGCTAAGTTTTCATTTTCAGCTAATTGTTTGACTCAGACCTTATTGAGACTCAACTCTTGGAGCAGCTGAACGTGCAAAATGTGGGTTTATATTCATCAAAATATTGTTCCAGCCTCCTGTTTAGAAAATCTATCCATTACCAACTACATTTTGTGCTGATGGTAATTATATCAATGAGATAGCTTGACTGCCGAACAATGAACTCATAAACATTTTCACCACCTCTCCCTTAACACTAGGCATGATTTGAGCTACAGACAGCAAGAAACTTTATTCTTGGATTGTAAAGAGATAATTTCTGAGCATCTCCATTCATCTCTTTTCTAGAAGACAATAGGGAATTGGGCAGCTTGGACCACAGGGACATGTTTCAACTACAGTTCCTGCATCCAAATGCAAACAAAATCTTTTGCACCACCTAGTGGGTCAATGTAACCAGTGCAACATATACAGCTGATCTTAAATGCACTTCCTGCTTTTTATTGGACACGAAGTAGGTCCTGCTGTGACCTCCACTAGAGGGAGTGTTCACCTCTCCATGCAACTTAATCTAATGGCAGTGTTGAATAAACAGCACTGTCAATTCCTGGTAAAATACTCGCCCACATTTTCACCACTGAGTAGGTAAGACACAATATTATTCTTTCCTGCATGCTGTGTGGTACAGATGAACTTGAACAATATCTCAGACATTCTGTGCAGGAAGAAACTGCAGATGCTGGTTTAAACCAAATATAGACACAAAATGCTGGAGCAACTCGGCGGGACAGGCATCTCTGGAGAGAAGGAATGGGTGACGTTTCGGGTCGAGAAACGGTCTCAAGAAAGGTCTCTACCCGAAACGTCACCCATTCCTTCTCTCCAGAGATGCTGCCTGTACTGCCGAGTTCCTCCAGCATTTTGTGTCTATCTCAGGCATTCTGTTGCATTCAAACAGACAAAAGATTGTTTATCTCTGAATTTTTGTACTAGTTTGGCAAGCCCCATCTCCTATTGATCACTTGGTTTATGCTATCTGGATCTACAAAAGCATGAAAATTATGGCAACTTGTAGAAATTTGTATGAGATTGTTTTTTTTTTTTAATTAGCTATTTATGAATAGAAAGATTTAGTTAGAATAGGGCCAACAACTACAATCCAATTTAATCACCACAAGTGTTTTATGTCCTCTTTCTTAAGTAAATGTGGCTTCTCCCCTTCTGTCATAGATGGATCCCGCACCGGTGTCTCCTGTGTCCCATAGTTCTGCTCTTGGCCCCTCCCCCTCTCCCCAGAAGGAACAAGAATAAAATCCCCATGTCCTCTCCTTTCACCCC
This sequence comes from Malacoraja senta, assembly GCA_038087875.1. NCBI lineage: Eukaryota > Metazoa > Chordata > Chondrichthyes > Rajiformes > Rajidae > Malacoraja > Malacoraja senta. Next base: position 32,487,524 of record CM075980.1, read on the forward strand.
ACCAGCCTCCGCATCCAACACATCATCCTCCAACATTTCCATCATCTCCAAACATGACCCCACCACCAGACAGATAGGATATCTTCCTATCTCCACTCCTTTCTGCCGACGGCAGAGACCACTCCCTCTGCAACTCCTTGGTTCACTTATCCCTTCCCACCCAAACCATTCCCTACCCAGGTAGTTTTCCCTACAACCGCAGGAGATGCAACACTTGTCCCTATACCTCCTCCCTATTCCCCATCTCCTCCATCCAGGGACTCCAGCAGTCCTTCTACGTGAGAAAGATGTTTATGTGCACTTCCACTAACAAAATTTGGCCTCCTGTACATCGGCGAGACCAAGTGGAGACTCAGCGACCGCTTCACTGGACACTTGCGCTCGGTCTGCCAACGCCTTCTTGATCTCCCGGTTGCTAACCATTTAAACTCCCATTTCCATACTGACCTTTATGTCCTGGGGTTCTGTATTGTCAGATTCAAGGCCACACGCAAATTGGAGGAACATAACTTCATATTCCGCTTACAACCCAATGGTATGAACATTGAATTTTCCAATTTTAGGTGACCTCAGACTAACCACCACCCCACCCCCCCCCCCCCCCCAACCCCTCTCTCTCCCCCTACAACCCCCCTTTCTCGCCCCTCCTTTTTGCCTCACCTGATCTTGCACCTATTTCTCCCCTCCCCCTGCTACTTTCCTCCCTGTTTCTGTTCATAAATAGCTAATTTTGCAAGTATTCATTCCTGTCTCACACCTCTTTTTCCACCTCTGGTCTTTATCCTGTCTGTCAAACATGGTCCTCGCCTATGTACGCCTGTTACCTGCCACTTTTCTGCCTCAACCCTCTCCCAGCATTCTTCTCCCCTCCTACGATCAGTCTGTAGAAGGGTCTCAACCTGAAATGTCACCTGTCCAAGCTTTCCAGAGACGCTGCCTGACCTGCTGAATTACTCTCCAGCAACTTTGCATCCTTTTGTCCTTTAACTAGCATCCGCAGTTCCTTGTTTCCACTTTGTTTTATAACATTGCTGCCATCAAACATGACAATGATTTGAATTTTGACCCGAGCCACATTGTCAAATCTCCCCATAAACCAGCACACATTACTTCTGCAATCCCCTCCAGTTCTACAACTTACTCATTCCTCTCATTCTAGCCTCTTTTGCATTGACATTTAATATACTGCCAAGCTTTTTCTGTTGCCAAAACCCGAAGCTCATGAAATGTTTCCCAATATTTCCTGAACTTGAATTATTCTTGAAACCGAGTGGGATTTTAGGAATGTTTTAGCGCTTTTGTTGTGGAGAACGTTTCTGCATTTTACGTCATGACACAAGAAATATATTCTTGTACTAGAAAACAAGCCTGATCTAAACTGCAATGGTCTTCATGAGCAGGGATTACACAGGTCTATATGCTTTAGTTCTTGAAGGGAAATAGTTAAAAAGGGATGTCATTTAAAAGTCTGTACCCACAGACAACAGCCATTATTTTAACGAAAAGAATATCAAAGGTACCAGGAACAACGATTACAGAACTATAGCTGTAGATGTATAAATTAATTTTCAATATAGGGGATATCTTCACTATGACTTCACTGGATTAATGTACCAAAATTTAGTGCAAAAATGTTGGATTATCGAAAAAAATAATGTGATTGTCATGTACTAAAAAAGATTTTAGGACAGATCAAACCATTTTTTCATTTGTGAGATTTCAGTGTGACAAACACAAAGGCATAAAAAAGCACACTCAGTCCAGCGAATCTGTGCTTGGTCTCTGTGCAGTGATACAATTAATCCCATAATCCAACTCTTTCCCTGTAGCCCTGCAGTTTTACTTCCTTCAAGTGCTTATCTAATTTCCTTTCTAAATCATTGATAATCAGTTCCACTATCCTCAGAGAAAGCAAGCACGCATATCATGGATAGTTAATTTACTAACTCAACTTCAGAGGACAAATCCATTTTTAGAGAGGCAAGTAAAATGTAAATGCATTTTAAGCCATATTTTCTCACCTATGTATCAGATTATGAGAGTGCAGGTAGGTCAGCCCCTGCAAGGCACCGTAGGTAATGGCAGCAATCTCCACTTCCTGAAGTGGTTTCTTGTGAACTAAAGAGAGAGAATTCTTTCAATATTAGATCTTTCTTTACATTTTGGCTTCTGTGTTATACTGGTTGCTCATTAAAGTTGTGTAAAGAAATAGAGCCGCAAAACTCAAAAAGCAGTAACATGATAACGTACTTAATGAAATCACAGCTGATATTTTAAAAATCCCTTCCATTCTAATTTTACTTAAAGCATTACTTCAAAGCAAAAATACAAACATAGCATGCATGATATTTTCAGTCTAAATAAAACTATAATTTAAATAATGTATACTTTTCCTTCGGTAAAGTTTGAGCTCAGTGATGCAAATGCAATAAAAATGGACACTTTCATTCTTGAGGCAATGGCTGTCAGATCAAACACTTCCAGATCAAGCAGTGCATAAATAGTTAATGAAACTGTAACTCTGCCAAATTATTTCAGACCTGCGCTCGAATTTTAAACATTTATATATATATATATATATATATATATATATATATATATATATTGTGCATGTACAGCTGCAGATTATTAATCTATTGTCAGAAATTAATCCTAGCCAAATTAGGGAAGGTAATTGAACATTAAAGTTAAAGTTTCAAAGATCTATTTAAATGTGCCTAAAATAAATGATTGTGCACTCCCAAGCAATGTGGTGCATAGTGGCTCAGCAACACATTATGGAGCATATATTTCCAATCACTTTCAAAATGGTTCAAAAAGGAAGGGAGCATTTAAAGTTCCAGTATGACAGGACAGGTAGTAAACTGTAAAAATTACATAGAAACAAAAGTAAGCCATTGTCCATTTCAGATGACTTTACTACATTGATAGGCAATTGGAGCCAAAATAGTTTTATTGCCTGTCCATTTTAAAGCACCTGAAATAATGAAGCATTTATAGTGTTGTCAATAATCCAGATTTCATAAACCAGGCTATAATATATATATTTCAGGTTTCATACAACCGATTCAGTTTAAATATATCCTGCTGCAACATATTCAATTATAATAGCCCTTCTACCATGGCAATCTCCTGTATGGGTTTGGATAGCTAAATCAAATTTTCCAGGAATATAACCTGAGTTTGCAGTCATTTAACATACTGTAATCTCTTTTCCCTGGTGGAGTCGTAAAGTCATTTAGCAAGGAAACAGAACTTTGGCCCTACACTATTTTATTCTTTTACACTCCCATCAACTCCTCCCAGAATCTGTAAAGACTGATACTCGATAGACAATATACACTGGCCAGTTAGTCGACCAACCCACACATTTTGGGGATATAGGAGGAAACAATACAGTTGCAGTGAGAACATGCAAACTCCACAGACAGTATCAGAGGCCAGGATTGAGCCTGTGTCACCAGAGCTGCGAGACAGCAGCTCCATTACTTGCACGTCACTGTACTGCTGCTCAATCACTGTGCATTTCAAAAATCGTTGTTTTAAATATCCCAAGGACAGGCGTCAAACAGAGCTTTCAACTATCCTTTAACTAGAATGCTTATAACTAGCCCTCAACAGGTATTAATCCTCCAGTGATCCTTGTTTCTCAACTGGACTTTCAATGAACTACTGTCAAATTCCTCCATTTACTATCAAAATGAATCATTTATTTTAAAGAGGCATAGGAGACCGAATATACTGGCATCTGCGGCAACAAAACATTTGTTAAAGTTCTATCAAACATTCCAACAGCATAAAAATAAAATCAGAGTGCCCAGATTTTGCAGTTGCAATAATAGCGATTGATAGAGAAAGAACAACATGGTTCCTGCAACTCAAACAATTAAACTGCTTGCACATGCCCAGCTAAACATTAATATCAGGACATTTCTGTCCAATCCACAAGCTTCACTAGCACTTCAAGAGAAGCAGCATTCAAACACAAAGGTAAAATAGATGAATTACTTACTGTTAACAAGTTTGTCCATGAAACTTAAACAGCTGCTATGCAAAGCCTTAAATAGTACCAATCAACCACTGAAAGTTTACATTTACAACTGTGATATCAAAATTTCAATATTTAAATGTACCTTTGTCTCTTATTTCTCTTAATCTCAATTATTTTTGGAACTTGAAACCAGAAGGCAAAACTCTGCTTTCTATACATGCTTTGGCTATAAATAAAATATGCAAACTTTAACATTCTGGTTTACAGTTCGGGCATCACAAAAAAACCTCCAAATTATTTGGGTTGAAGAAAGGAACTACTGTTTCTGTACAAGACGTGTTGTGTTCAGTTTTGGTCACCCTGCTGTGAGAAAGAGATTATTAAGCTGGAAAGAGTGCAGAGGAGATTTATGAAAATGTTGCCACTACTCAAGGGCTTATGCTAAAATGGAGGCCAGGACTTTATTCCTTGGAATGCAGGAGGCTGAGGGGTGATCTGATGGTGCTGTGTGAAATCATGAGGGGAATAAATAGGGTTCCCCAGGTAGGAGAACCATGAGTTAGAGGAAGTAGAATTATGAGGGGGGGACGGGGGAGAGATAATAGAAACCTGAGAAGCGAGCTTTTCACAATGTAGGAGGTATATTCAAAGAGCTGCCCAAAGAAATTGTTGAGGCAGGTACAATAAAAACATCTAAAAATACATTTGGACAGGTACATGGATTGAAAAGGTTTAGAGGGCTATGGGGCGAATGGGGCTAGCTTACTGGAGATGGGGCATCTTTGTCAGCATGGATGAGTTGGGCTAAATGTTAAATCCAGTTTATTTTCTTACCCCCAGAAAAATGTGGGAATATGAAAAGTTTAAACTTGTCGAATAATGAATGGCTTGGTTAGAGTGGATGTGGAGAGAATGTTTCTACTAGTTGGAGCGTCTAGTACCAGAGGGCATAGGTTCAGAATAAAAGGACGTACCTTTAGAAAAGAGATGATGAGGAATTTCATTAGGCAGAGGATGGTGAATCTGTGGAATTTATTGCTCCAGATGGCAGTGGAGGCCAAGTCAGTGGGTATTTTTGAAGAGGAGATTGACGGGTTCTTGATTAGTAAGTGTGTCAAAGATTATGGGGAGAAGGCAGAAGGATGGGGTTGAGAGGGAGAGATAGATCAGCCCTGATTGAATGGCAGACTTGATGGGCCTAATACTGCTCCTCTGATTTATGAATCCTTGAAGGATTTTTATCATGGAGCACACTTCAAATGGAAATCAATAGATAGGATTGATTTCCATTTCATGGAAATGGAAACACTAATTAGGATTAGTGCCTCAAAATGGAGCCAATGGAGAGGATGCCAGGATCTCTTGAACAAGGGGACAACATTCTGAAAGAACTACTTTTCTACAATTCTATTCCTATGCTAACAATGGTACACTGCAGACCACGTCAAGTCCCTTCTGACCTACATCACAGTTCAATATCATTCAATTCCTAGGCTTCCATTGCCTCATCTTTACCTCAGTCCAGTCTTGAGACCTTCCTGTCTCCATTACGCGGGACAGACAATCGATTGACATCTACTACAAACCTACCGACGCCAACAATATCTGGACTACACCTCCTCCTACCCTGCTTCTTGCAAACACACCATCCACTATTCTCAATTTCTGTCGCCACTGTATCTGTTCCCAAGAGGAGTCTCCATTTTACGACACCCAAGATGTCCTCTTTCTTTAATAAACTTGATTCCCCCCCACCCCCCCACTGGCTTCATATTTCACTCCTCTCCTAATCTCACACTTTTTGTCTTTTCACGTCTAACCTTTGTCCAACCATCTGCCAATCAACACCCTCCCCTTAACTGTATCTGCCCATCACTTGCCAGACTGTCCCGCACCCACCTCTTTCAGCCTACTCCCCCACTACAATCAATCTGAAGAAAGGTCCCAGCCTGAAACATTGCCTATCCATTCTTCAGAGATCCTGCCTGACCTGCTGATTTACTCCAATACTTATGCCATTTTTTGAAAACTGCATCTGCAGTTACTTGTATCTAGCACTAACTTGGACTTGTTTATTTTAAAATTGTGTTTTGCAGCAATATCTTTTTTTGCAGTTTCCTTTTTACTGTCTTGGAGAATTGTGTGTGATTTTATGTAAAATTAACGGACAATGTTTTTGTTTGGTAGTCGATGTGCTTGTGATGCTGCTGCAAGGTTTTCATGATACCTGTACCTAATGAACTTGTGCATCTGACAATAACTTGATTTGAACTACACATGAAAGCCTGATTTTGTACAATTAAATGTTTCAATGCTTACTTAATGACACTTACCTTCCAATAAATCAGAAGTTGATCCAAGGCAGTATTCCATAACCATCTGAAATTAAACATAGCTAAGGATTACTTGACCATAAGAAATATCCAGTACATGAACTAATGTTTGGATTAAAGTAAAATAGATAATTACTAATCTATAATTAATAATAAATAAAAATCTACAAGTTGCATTTAAAAATGCAATCTGAAACGGGTTTCTCAGCCCCAACAACATACCAGAAAGTTTTTTTTCACCACCACCTCCATCTCACCCTACCAGCATGCACTGCTACACCTTTATCATTGTTATCACAGTTGGTTTTGGTATGCTATTTAACGTCTATTTTTCACGTAGAGGATTCAACATTCTTAATGTTGAGTGAAGAAGTTGCTCCAAAGCTTCCTAGAGGTACGCAGTGATATTGCATACATAAGGTATTGAGGTTTCCAGAACACAGCGATGGGTGCTTAAAAGGAAACACATGGGATCCTCACACAAAAAATAAATAATTGCAGATGGTGCAATTCAGAAATGAAAATTACCAATGACTAAAATACTTGATGGGGTAGGAATTGAGTTGTCATTATGAAATGTAGAATTTGGATAGGTTCATTGCACAGGTAGACAGGCATGGAGAGGGGAAAAAAGCATCAAGTGGGAGATTAAGAATTTAGAAAAATAAGATCCACGAGACCTAGATTTAATTGACAAACAAAACATTGATGCAACTTAAGTTTTGGTCGTGTGACCAAGTTTACTGATGATCCAAAAGTGGGTGGTTTTGCAGATAGTGAAGATGGTTGTGAAAAATTGCAGCAGGATCTTTGATCGATTGGCCAGGTGGGCCGAGGAAAGGTAGATGGAATTTAATAAGAGAAATGCGAGGTGTTGCTTTTTGGGAAGTCTAACATACATAGGACATAGACAGTGAATGGTAGGGCTCTGGGGAGTGTTGTAGAGCAGAGGGATCTACGAGTGCAGGTGCATGGCTCCTTGAAGGTGGAGTCGCAGGTAGGTCAAAAAGGCTTTTGGCACATTGGCCTTCATCAGTCAGAGTATTGAGTATAGATGTTGGGAGGATATGTTGTAGTTGTAAAAGACGTTGGTGAGGCTGCATTTAGAGTAATGTGTTCAGTACTGGGCACCATGTTATAGGAAAGATGTTGTCAAGCTGGACGGTTTACAGAGAAGATTTATGAGGATGTTGCCAGGACTAGAGGGTCGGAGCTATTGGGGGAGGTTAAGTAGGCTGGGACTCTTCCTTGGAGTACAGGAGGATGAGGGGTGAGCTTATAGAGGTGTATAAAATCATGAGAGGAATAGATCGGGTAGATGCACAGAGTCTCTTGCCCAGAGTAGGGGAATCGAGGACCAGAGGACATAGGTTTAAGGTGAAGGGGAAAAGATTTAATAGGAATCTGAGGGGTACCTTTTTCCACACAAAGGGTGATGTGCGTATGGAACACGCTGCCAGAGGACATTGTTGAGACTGGGACTATCCCAATGTTTACCAAACAGTTAAGACTGGTACTGGATAGACAGGTTTGGAGGGATCTGGACCAAACGTGGGCAGGTGGGACTAGTGTAGATGGGACATGTTGGCCAGTGTGGGCAAGTTAGGCCAAAGGGCCCGTTTCCACGCTGTATCATTCTTTGACTCTATTTATCAGTGGAGTATGTGGTAAAAAATTCACTGAAGAAATTCAATATAAATTACCAGACCCATTAGCAACTGCTGTGTAAGGCAAAACAAATGCTATCTTCCGCAATACTGAGATTAATGTTGGGTTTAAGGCTCTAATGTGCCGATTAAAAGATGAGCTTCAATGGAAAGCTTCAATGGAAGCATGAGGGCCATAGAGAGAGACACTTTATATTTCCAACATTTTTATATTTCTAATTTCCACTGAGAAAAGTGTTCAATCTTTATATCACTCTAAAAGTACATTGCCCAGCAAAATATGTCTACCTTCCATTCATAATTTAGCTGATAACTCAATAGCAATTCAACTATATTTAATCCTTAGAAAATTATTATATAAAACTTAATAGGTTTGCAACGTACCCAGGCAGTGTGTTCCTTCAGGTAACAACCTTTGTATTCTATGGTGTTTGGATGTTTGAGCTGACGTAGAAATTTTACTTCTTTGATTATGTCCTGCCATTTCTGTGAAAAATAAACGAGTAATATTGAAACAATAAAGTGGATCAGCTGCACATTTAAGACAAGCTCCAAATATCAGAAAAATTAATTGTCATGGGTAACCCATCGTCAATATATAGAAAACAAAAAGCTTTAAAATGAGCAATCTTAGAATGTCCTTACCTCTGTAATTTGTTTACCACTATAGGACATTTTCTTGACTGCCACCACCTCCGATGTGCGAGCATTTCTGGCCTGAAGTTCAAATACATAAAAAGAGAATGTTTTAAAAATAGCGTGAGAACATACACATTGTTGTATCCCAAATCCAACATTCCTAATCCAAAAACCACACTAGATCAGCAAAATATTTTAATTGAGCCACGCATCTTTTAGAGTTTATAAAACAACTCTACATTGAAAATGTTCACTAATCCCATCTACACCTGCATGCTTCATTACATAACTATTTGTCAAACACTTTCAATTCCAGTCTACATTCAGAAACAATGTATTGATAGGTCAAGTCCACTATATAAAACGTAAACCCATCCCAATGTAAATATTTCAGAAATGCCAATAAAAAACGATTTTCTCTGTCCACAAATGCAGCCTGACGAGCATTTTCAGTGTTCTCCATTTACATTTCATGAATTATATGTCACAAAAAGTGAAATACTAAGAGTGAAGTCAAGTATTTCAGTTTCAAGTGGAAATATACTGTATTATTACAACAAAGCATTCTACACCAGAATAACAATGTATCTCAGAACATAGGGAAATAGTTATTTACCTCAACTGGAAGAAATGCTTTTCAAAAATTAATAGTTAGTGGGTAGTTACTCAAAGCTTTATTTGAAGTTCAGTCTAAGTGATAATGTTTTCAACAGCAACATGCTATTGGCGATCATGGAAACGACAAGAGATAGTCACCAAAATGCAGAACGATTCTCAAATGAATTTGCACAAACATGACTACATGGTACTCCTGCAAACTGGAAAGGTGGAAACCATACGTGAGAAACCATTCATGAGGATTTGCTGCCCCCAATGTAAGAAGAGGTAAAGGCCCCAGGTAAAGAGTGGCACAATCGTCCAACGGTAAAATTGAAGCCTACAATGCCAGAGACTCGAGATCGATCCTGACTATGGGTGCTCTCAGTACTTAGTTTGTATATTCTCCCCGTGACCGCATGGATTTTCTCCGGATGCTCCAGTTTCCTCCCACATTGCAAAGACGCGCAGGTTTGTAGGTAAAATGGCTTCTGAAAATTGTCCCTAGTGTGTAGGATAGACCTAATGTACAGGGTGATTGTGATCGGTGAGGACTCGGTGGGCTAAAGAGACCGTTTCCACTCTATATCTCCAAACTAAACGAATGCCTTTATTGTGGAAATGCTATTGAGGAGATTTGGTAGAAAAGGCTATCATTGTTTATCACATTAAATACAAATGTAGAGATCAAGCAGAGATACCGCATCAGCAAGGAGAAATCAATGACTGATGATTAACTTTGGACTGGACTTTCCAGGCTGCCATTGATGGTACTTCCTTTTTTTCGGGCAGATGGTGGCCAACTTGCTAAGATCGAAAGGACATCCGTGAGCTGTCCATTTTCTAGGCAGCTGCACTGGTGGAGTGTGTGGTTGACCACAAGCTGGGAGCTTAGTCTCCCTGCTTATTCATCGGTAGGAAGGCTTTGAGCAAGTTTTAAACAATTGATGCCCTTGCAAGACTTTTCAGCCAGCAGATGCTCTGAGTGGATAGATAGATCCCTCTGCCTATGTGGGATCCTGGGAAGGGAGGAAATGGCTCTCTAGATTAATTTGCATCTTGGATAGATGGAGCAGTGAGGAATAATAGTGAATTCTGGTCTTGTGGTTGGTGGGAGATGGGTGGTTTGTGCCGAAGTCTGCATCAACCTTCAAGCATACAATTACACAAACCCCATATTTAAAGATATCTTCCCACAATCCTCTTAAAAACACAAACACACACACACACTCAACCTCTCACCTGCAGACAAACAGCAGTATAGAGTGGCTAATAAGCCCATCAACCCAAATATCTTTGAGATGCAGGAGGAAGCTAGAGTTCCTGGGGGAAATCCACATTGTCACAGATAGAACATAAAAATTACATACAAACAGTACCGGAGGTCAATATTGACAACAAGTCGCTGGAATTGCTTTGCTAAGAATGCTCCTGTGTTGCAATTCTGCAGTTCAATTCTGACCTCTTATGGGCATTTACTCATTCAGACTTACTAATTTCACTTCTCTCTCCAAGTTTCTCATAATGACTGTAGCCAGCTGACTTAGCAAAAGCAAGAAGAAAAGCCATGGGCAGTTCCAGCTTTATGGCTGAACGATTGTACTAATATCTTTTGAACTTTGAGCAATGAAGTGCGGCTGGGGGAAAGAGGAGGGGAGAGGGTTTTGCGTAGTCATTATCTAATCTTGAAATAAAAATACAGAACCAAGGAGAAACATAACAGTAGAGAATCCTAGTGGACACGTGTAGAATTTAGCTTGCAAATTAATTTCAACATGCCAATGGTGGTAAATGATCTAAAGAGTAGCACAGTTCCAAACCATACAAAGAAAGAAATGAACAGTAGCATAAGCCTAATGCAAATGCAAGCATGGTTTCTGTTGGTGGGGATGATGATATGGTAAAGATGTTGGAAAGTTCTTTAGAATTTTCCAGCTTGTAAAGTTCAAACTGTGAAACTATTGGTTAGCAGAAAAGATCTCTCGTGTCCGGCAGATTTGCCACGTGGATGATCCATTTCAGCTGCCTTCCTAATATGTGCAAGGTCGCTGGTGCCAATCTTTAGCTAAGTTTATTCATTCCACACCATCAACTACACTGGTTATGGTGGAGTACAAGGTTGTAACAGACTCACGAATTAGCCGCCCATCGGCAGGTCATGGTGACTCAAATGATGGTTATGGTTGATGACAGCATGTGATATGAAGTACTTTGACAATGATTGTTCAGTATAGTTCCATTTATATTGCCTCAGATAATAACCAGTCCATATCCACATGGACTAAGTCTTTATCAACAATAGTAAGCAATTACAGCTCTACTTCCTTAGAAGGCTTAGGAAGTTCGGACTGTCCCCAACAACCCTCACCAACTTCTACAGGTGCGCCGTAGAAAGCATTTTATCAGGATGCATCACAGCGTGGTATGGGAACAGCTCCATCCAAGACCGCAAGAAATCGCAGCGAATTGTGAACGCAGCCCAGACCATCACACACACCAACCTCCCTTCCATTGACTCCATTTATAACTCATGCTGCCTCGGCAAGGCCAGCAGCATAATTAAGGACGAGTCGCATTCTGGCCACTCCTTTTCCTCTCTCCCATCGGGCAAAAGGCTTAGAAGTATGAAAACGCACATCTCCAGATTCAGGGACTCTTTATTCCCAGCTGTGATCAGGCAAATGAACCATCCTACCACAACGAGAGAGTAGTCCTGCATTACTTACTACCTCATTGGTGACCCTCGGACTAACTTTGATTGGACTTTACTGGCTTTATCTTGCACTAAACATTATTCCCTTATCATGTATTTGTACGCTGTGAATGGCTTGATTGTAAACATGTATTGTCTTTCCGCTGACTGGTTAGCACCCGACAAAAACGTTTTACTGTACCTCGGTACACATGACAATAAACCAAACTAATATATATCCAACAAGATAAAAAACTAACCAACTATCAATGGGACTGCCTGAAAAAACAGGTGAGGTCCAAGAGGACTGAGGTCCTTTGTTTAAGAACGGAAAAAGAATCCTGGGAATTATACACTAGTGAGCCTCATGTCAGTTGTAGGGAAACTATTGGAGAGGATTCCTTGGGATATAATTTACTCCCATTTCTAAAGAATGGGTGAATTAGGGACAGTCAGCATGGCTTTGTGCATGGCAGGTGATATCTTACTAACGATAGTTTTTTTTAAGCAGGTGACGAAGGTAATCGATGAGGGTAGGCGGGATGTTTTCTATGTAGATTTTTATAAGTCATTTGTTAGTCTCCCATTGCAGGCTGATGCAGAAGATGAAGATGCATGGGATTAACAGTGATTTGGCCCTATGGATTCAGAACTGGCTTACTGATAGAAGACAGAGGGTTGTGGGGAGAGAACAACATTCAGCCTGGAGATCGGTGACCAATGAAGTTCTGCTGGGATCTGTGCTGGAACCTCTGTGATGTATACATAAACAACTTGGATGTAAAATGGAGATGGGTTGGTTAGTAAATTTGCATATATATACCAAGATTACTGGGATTGCGGACTGTGAGCAAGGCTGTCAAAGTATACAGCGGGATGTAGATCAGCAACAAAAATGGGCAGAGAAGTGGCAGATGGAGTTTAATACGAGCAAGTGAGAGGTGTTTGGAAGGTCAAATGCAAGGGAAAATATACAATTAATTGTATGATCCTTAACAGCATTGATGTAGAGGGATCTTGGGGCCGCAAGTCCATTGCTCCTTGAAAGTGGCAACACAAATAGATAGTGTGGTAAAGCAGGCTTATGATATGCTTGCCTTCATTAGTAGGGGCGTTGAGTAGAAGGTGCTGCTTTATAGGACTTTACATGACGCTGCTTTATAGGACTTTGATTAAGTTGCATTTGAGTATTGCGTGCAGTTCTGATCGCCCCACTAGAGGAAGGATGTGGAGGCTTTGGAAATGATGCAGAGGAGGTCTGAATTACGGGGCATAAGCTAGAGTGAGATTGGACAAAATTGGATTGTTTTATCTGGAATGCCAGAGGTTGTGGGGAGACCTGATAGAAGTATGCAAACTGATGAGAGGCATAATAAGGCAGACAGTTAGAACCTTTTACCAGGGTGGCAGACTTTAAACCAAGAAGCGCAAAAAATTAAGATACGTACGGGGCTAGTTTTGTTTGACATAGAGTGTAGCAAGTGCCTGGAATATGATGTTGGGGGTGGTGGTGGTGGGGACAGATAGGATCGTGGCATTTAAGAGACTTTTGGACAGGCATATAGAAATGCAGGGAATGGATTCTGTGCAGGCAGATAAGAGTTGGTCCTGGCATCATGTTCAGCACAGACATTGTGAGCCAAAGGGACGTGTGATGTTCATACAAGATAAACAAAAAAAAACCTGCTCAGCGGTCTTAATCTGAACCAGGCCAGTGCTGTTAGACGGGTAGTAACTCTGGGCTAGGTTTAGCAAGACCTGGCCTCATTTTCTTTGGGGCACTATCTTCCTCCTGTTCTCCATTTTGTGTATTCACTCCAACAGATCTCTTAACCTTTTATTCTAGGAAAGCTCTTTTTGGTTTCAGGAATCCTTCTCAATATTATTGCACTCTCGCACCCTCTCACTATAGCCACCATCCCCTTGCTCCCACCCAGAATAGAGCTAAATAATTGTTAAGCAATACCAGACAATTAGTTAATAGTGCAATCTAAATCCTTTGAGTGTACCGAATTATCTATACTGTTACTAAAACTCTCATCTTGACCACTTCCAGTCTGCGTTGTTTTTAAATTTGTGCAAAAATAGTACCCTATATCGCTAAGATTACTCGCCACCTTACTCACCGTTCTCCTCGGTTCCAAGCACACCAAGGTTTGTTCTGATCGGTGGAAGATTGCAAAAGTTATGAAGGTTTAAAAAATCGTGAGATCAGCAGATTGGTCTTCTCGCCTGTCAATCACCGTGAAGGTAACGCCCGTTCAGGCACCCGCTGGAGAATAAAGTCCCGGAGGCGGGGCTGAGTCCATGAGAACATCCACTTGCCGCCCGTCCACAAGCCTCCGAGAATAAAGCTGAAGCCACGGAGTGTGGGCTATGTTCGCGGGCGGGGGCGGTGAGCGCGACAGGAGCAGTTGAGTGAGTCCGGAGCCAGGTCATGGAGCCAGGACTGCGGTCGGGGCCGGGAACGGGTGAGCCCACAGCCCCTCCCACGCCCCCTCCCCTACAACCCCCTCCCCACACCCTCCTCCTCCTCCAAACACCCCCTCCTCCCCACCCCACACACCCCCTCCTCCCCACCCACACACCCCCTCCTCCCCACCCACACACCCCCTCCTCCCCCACCCACACACCCCCTCCTCCCCCACCCCCCTCCTCCCCACCCACACCCCTCCTCCCCCACACACCCTCCCCCACCGCCACACCCCCTCCCCTCCACACCACCCCTCCCCCACACACCCCTCCCCCACTCCCCCCCTCACAACCCCTCCCTACCACCCCCGCCACAACCCCCTCCCCCACCCCCCGCCACACTCCCTCTGACACACCACCTCCCTTCCACCACACTCCCCTCCCCCACGCCCCCTCCGCCACACACATCCTCCGCCACACCATCCCTCCCCCACACACACCCTCCCCCACTGCCACACCCCCTCCCTCCACACCACCCCTCCCCCACACACCCCTCCCCCACTCCCCCCTCACAACCCCTCCCTACCACCCCCGCCACAAACCCCTCCCCCACCCCCGCCACACTCCCTCTGACACACCACCTCCCTTCCACCACACCCCCCACACTCCCCTCCCCCACGCCCCCTCCGCCACACACATCCTCCGCCACACCATCCCTCCCCCACCCCCTCCCCCACACTCCCCCCACACACACCCCCCCTCCCCACACACACCCCCTGAAGCCGTCCCCCTCGCCTGGCTGCAGGATGCTTCCCGCCTGAAGCTATCCCCGTCCCCCGGCAACAGAAAGCTCCTACCATTGCATTGGGGGAACAGGTGAGTGGTGGAATATTGCATTGGGGAATGAGTTGCGTTGGGGGACCAGGCCTCCCGTGTGACATGGACCCAACGGGTCCCACTTAGTCTAGTTAATACTTAAAATCACAATGTTACCAAGCAAATAAAGCTATTACGGTGCTGTATTTTGCAGTATTTTGAGATTAATTACAGCAGTCTTGTTTACAATAACCGTTCCATTAAGGAACACCTGTTGGAAGATTTGGTACTTAATTGTATGACTTACATTCCATAAATAGATTTAAACGAGTTCTCACTTACAAAATTAAACAGCTCCAAAACTTCCATGTCCAATTTCATGCAAGTCAAACGAACAATTCTTCGGGATCATCCTTAAAGAACAGCTCAGAAACCTCTGGGTCTCTCACTGCCCTTTACGAGTTGAAGACGGCATCTTTGCCCATCAAAAGTGGAAGAGGGTGATGTAGGGTTCACAAATTTCTCCCTTCATGGACAAATACTCCTTTACAAAACAGCAACAACTGTAAAAGATGACCTGAAAATTAAGTGGAAAGAAAACAATATCCTTACAATGTATTTCATGCTTATTTATTTTTTGGTATTGCAAATAATAATACATTTTATTTCTAAGATGTGAAAAATATTCCATTCCGGTAAGTAAATATGTTTATGAAATAATGGCCATTAAAATATTTGTATTTTAAGAGAGTTGTATGCAGAAACAACTATTTGGTACAGTATCTTTCATCTGCTACCACTCACCTGTCATTAGAAGTAATTTCAGGCCACAGCTTCCTTTTCCTGATCATCCATTCAGAGATTCATGAAGGGACACAAAGTGCTGGAATAACTACATCAGGCAGCATCTCTAGAGAACAGTGGAGTTTCAGGTTGAGACCCTTCTTCAGATTGATTGTGGGAGGGGAGAAGAAAGCAAGAAGGGAGAGGCAGGACAAAGCGTGACAGGTAATGGGTGACGCAGGCAAGGGTTTTTTTGGCAGGCAGATGTTGGAACAAAGGCTGGAGTGTTGAAGATTGCGAATTGCAAAGCTAGGGGGAGGAAGTAGCAGGGGGAGGGGAAAGTAGTGTGGTGGGGGGGGGGAAATAGTGCGGGGGCAGTCTGAAGATGGGTTCCGTCTTTGGTGTAAAGCAGCATCTGCAGTTCCTTTCTACACACCTGCGATTATGAACACTGAATTCTACAATTTTAGGTGGCCTCCTAGCAAACCAACACTTAAACCCCACCGCCTTTTCTTTCCACCCCTCCCCCTCTCCTCCCATGCCCCGCCTATACTCCAACCTATTCCCCCCCACCTCCCCGCTATTTTCCTCCTCCAGCTTCGCAATTTACAACTCTTCAACCCTGTCTCACACCTTCAGCTTTTACCTCTGGCTTTTGTGCCAACCAAATTTGCCTATCAAATCCCCCCATCCCCCGCCACCTGTGTCCTCATATTACCAGCCATGTTTTGTCTTTCCTCACCCCTCTTCCCCCCCCCCCCCCCCACCACTGCAATCAGTCCGAAGAATGGTCTCAACCAGAAACGCCACCTATCCATGTTCTTCATAGGTGCCACCTGAACTGCTGAGTTGTTCAAACACTTTGTGGCCTTTTGTGTATTAACCAGCATCTGCAGTTCCTTGTTTCTACCGAGATTCATGAAGGTTACCACATGTCAATTTTTATGTGACAATAAAGTATTCCTATTCCTATCCCATAATTCTTATAACAGTAATTCTTAACGTGGTTCAAAGTCTGATCATTGGGAATACATGCCATCTGTGAAGAATTCCAATCAGGTCACAAGCTATTTTTCAAAACCTTCAAATGGAAAAATCCTTTACATTCATCAGATTGATAAACAAAGAGGGCTTTCATCCATACAGCAGTTGGAGTTAACTTGCCATGCAAGGTAACACCAGCAACTAAAAACCCCCTATTATTATCATTAATTCATCAGCCATGAAAACGATGTTAAACATGGAAACATACAAAATAGATACAGGTGTAGGCCATTCGGCCCTTCGAGCCAGCACCAGCGTTCAATATGATCATGGCTGATCATTCAAAATCAGTACTCCATTCCTGCTTTTTCCCCATATCCCTTGATTCGGTTAGTCCGAAGAGCGAAATCTAACTATCCCCTGAAAATATCCAGTGAATTGGCCTTCAGTGGCAGAGAATTACACAGATTCACAACTCTTTGGGTGAAATTTGTTTTCCTCATTTCTTCCTTAATAGCCTAACCCTTATTTTTTAAAGTGTGACCTCTGGTTCTGGACTCCCCCAACATTGGGAACATTTTCCAGCATCTAGCCTGTCCAATCGCTTAAGAATTGTATATGTTTCTATAAGATATCCTCTCATCCTTCTCATCCTCAAATTCCAGTTGAATACAAGCCCAGTCGACCCATTCTTTCATTCTTCCCGGGATTAAACTGGACAACCTACACTGTACTCCCTCAATAGCAAGAATGTCCTTCCTCAAATTAGGAGACCAAAACTGCACACAATACTCCAGGTGCCGTCTCACCAGGGCCCTGTACAACTGCAGTAGTACCTCCTTGCTCCTATACTCAAATCCTCTCGCTATGAAGGCCAAAATACCATTTGCATTCTTCACTGTCTGCTGTACCTGCATGCTTACTTTCAGTGACTGATGTGCAAGGACACCCAGGTCACATTGCATTTCCCCTTTCCCCAATCTGCCACCACTCAGATAATAATCTGCCGCCTTGTTCTTGCCACCAAAGTGGATAACTCACATTTATCCACATTAAACTGCATCTGCCATGCATCTGCCCACTCACCCAATCTAACCAAGTCACCGTGCAGCCTCATAGCATCCTCCTCGCAGCTCACACTGCCACCCAGCTTTGTGTCATCCGCAAACTTGGAGATGTTGCATTCAATTCCCTCATCCAGATCATTAATATGTATTGTAAAATTAAGCGCTAGCACGTCGTGTTTTGAGGAAGATACAAAGCATACAAAACGATACAGACAACACACATACAGACAAGATTGAGACTTTTATAGGTAAATGATTGTAAATATCTGAATTCCCAGCACTGAGCCTTGCGGCACCCCACCAGTCACTAATAAATAGACCTCTGACCTTCCGCAGAGTCCCGATTTTACTTTATCAAAATTGATGCGATAAAACTTGTAGTACTCTAGCTAATGCTGAGGTCACAACTATAAAGCCTTTCAATACACCAAAACTGAACAAAGAAAATACACAATATAAAATTGATACAAAATATTGTTACAGTTGGTGACTATATTCATATATCTTTATAACGGTGGCAAAGCATGTTGAAAGATAGTTACCAAAAACATTTGGGCATCTAACAAAAGGCAGAATTTTACTGAAGTAAAAGAGCATGTAAATTTTTTATAAATTACTAGTTATGCCTCAGCTGAGATAAAATGGACAGTTCTGGACAACACATTTGAAAATAAATAGCAAAGAATACAGTCTGAAGAAGGGTTTCGGCCCGAAACGTTACCTATTTCCTTCGCTCCATAGATGCTGCTGCACCCGCTGAGTTTCTCCAGCATTTTTGTGTACCAAAGAATACATAGATGGTTTACCAGGACATAATATATGACAGAGAACTTTGATTATGATGAGGTTAAAAGTGCTCCTCGGGATGGAAATCTAAAAAAATTATGAAATATTTGTAATTATGTAATAAGAGTAGCCGGAAGCCAGAGGATTGGGAAACTTTCATAGGACAACAGAAGGAAACAAAACGGGCAATACGGGCTGAAAAGATGAAGTACGAAGGGAAGCTGGCCAGGAATATAAAGAAGGACAGTGGAAGCTTCTTTAGATATGTTAAGGGAAAAAGAGTAGCAAAGTCAAATGTGGGTCCCTTGAAGGCAGACACGGGTGAAATTATTATGGAGAACAAGGAAATGGCAGAAGAGTTGAACAGGTACTTTCATGAATCTGTCTTCATTAAGGAAGACACAAACAATCTCCCAGAAGTACTGGAGGACAGAGGATCTAAGGGGGTCGAGGTACTGAAAGAAATTTTCATTAGGCGAGAAATAGTATTGGGTAGGCTAATGGGACTGAAGGACGATAAATCCCCGGGGCCTGATGGACTGCATCCCAGGGAGCTTGCTCTAGAAATAGTGGATGCATTGGTGGTCATTTTCCAATGTTCAATAGATTCAGGATCAGTTCCTGTGGATTGGAGGGATAGCTAATGTTATCCCACTTTTCAAGAGAGGAGCGAGAGAGAAAACGGGGAATTACAGACCAGTTAGCCTGACTTCGGTGGTGGGAAAGATGCTGGAGTCAATTATTAAAGAGGTAATAATGGGGCATTTGGATAGCAGTAAAAGGATTAGTCCAAGTCAACATGGATTAATGAAAGGAAAATCTAGCATGACTAATCTTCTGGAATTTTTTGAGGATGTGACAAGTAAAATGGATGAAGGGGAGCCATTGGATGTAGTGTATCTACACTTTCAGAAAGCCTTTAATAAGGTCCCGCACAGGAGACTGGTGACTAAAATTAGAGCACATGGTATTGGGGGTAGGGTGTTGACGTGGATAAAAAATTGGTTGGCAGACAGGAAGCAAAGAGTAGGAGTGAACGGGTCCTTTTCAGAATGGAAGGCATTGGCGAGTGGAATGCCGCAAAGCTCGGTGTTAGGGCCGCAACTGTTTACCATATATATTAATGATTTGGAGGGGGGAATTAGGAGCAACACTAGCAAGTTTGCGGATGACACAAAGCTGGGTGGCAGTGTGAACTGTGAAGAGGATGTTAGGAGGTTGCAGGTGACCTGGACAGGTTGAGTGAGTGGGCAGATGCGTGGCAGATGCAGTATAATATAGATAAATGTGAGGTTATCCACTTGGTGGCAAAAACAAGGGGCAGATTATCTCAATGGGGTTAGGTTAGGTAAGGGGGAGGTACAGCGAGACCTGGGTGTCCTTGTACACCGGTCACTGAAGGTTGGCGTGCAGGTACAGCAGGCAGTGAAGAAAGCTAATGGAATGTTGTCCTTCATAACAAGAGGATTTCAGTATAGGAGTAGAGAGGTTCTTTTGCAGTTGTATAGGGCTCTGGTAAGACCACATCTGGAGTATTGCGTACAGTTTTGGTCTCCTAATTTGAGGAAGGACATCCTTGTGATTGAGGCAGTACAGCGTAGGTTCACGAGATTGATCCCTGGGATGGCAGGACTGTCACATGAAGAAAGATTGAAAAGACTAGGCTTGTATTCACTGGAGTTTAGAAGGATGAGTGGGAATTTTATAGAAACATATAAAATTATAAAAGGACTAGACAAGCTAGATGCAGGAAAAATTTTCCCAATGTTGGGCGGGTCCAAAACCAGGGGCCACAGTCCGAGAATAAAGGGGACGCCATTTAAGACTGAGAAAAAACTTTTTCACCCAGGGAGTTATGAATTTGTGGAATTCCCTGCCACAGAGGGCAGTGGAAGCCAAATCACTGGATGGATTTAAGAGAGAGTTAGATAGAGCTCCAGGGCTAGTGGAATCAAGGGATATGGGGAGAAGGCAGGCACGGGTTATTGATTGGGGACGATCAGCCATGATCGCAATGAATGGCGGTGCTGGCTCGAAGGGCCGAATGGCCTCCCCTGCACCTATTTTCCATGTTTCTATGTTTCTAATATTATTTTAGGACAAAATTGTTTTGATGATGCAAAAGAAGGTCTATTCCTTCTTGAGTGATCAATAACCAGATGCAATAGCTACAAAATAATATTGAGAAATTATCTAGTGGGGAGAGGAACATTGCCATCACAAAGTATTCTGAATAAGTGGTGAAGTAGATGAATTGTCTTTGAGTCAGTTGAACTTGCCTTTCAGAATGATTCATTATACATTTTTCTTCTCAGGAATATCCGCAACATACCGATTCTCGACTTGGTTTCTCTATACTTCTTTCAGCTCCCTCAGCACACCTGTGGAAGAGAAAACATTTTTTTTAAATGCAGTCCTATAACAAGAGTAAACACAAAATGCTGGAAAGAGTGGCAGACACTATGGAAAGTAAAAGTCATTGACCTTTCAACAGAACTGAAAAAATTGAGTAAACAGGCTTTACCATAAAGAGGAAAGAGAAGATGGAACAAATGAGTCACTGATTGGGCGAGTGAATGCAGATAAGAGACTCTCAAATAATACTTCTATAAAGAATCCATAAGCACTATAGAAATATGACTGGTAGCCAAACTAAAATATACCATAAATCTGATTTTGTAAAGTTTCCCAGAAATTGGCCAGATGGGCTGAGGAATGGATGATGGAATTTAATCCAAACTAATGTCAGGTGTTGCATTTTGTCAATCTAACATGGCCAGGACCTTCACAGTGAATGGTTGGACTATGGGGAATGTTGTAGAGCAGAGGGATCATGGAGTGCAGGTACATGGTTCCTTGAAAGTGGCATCAAAGGTAGATAGGGTGGTCAAAAGTAGATAGGGTGGTCAAAAGGCTTTCAACACATTGTCCTTCATCGGTATAGAGCATAGAAGTTGGGAGGTCATGTTGGCCACATTTAGAGTATTGCATTCAATTTTGGACACCATGTTATAGGAAAGATGTTGTCAAGCTGGAAAGGACGCAGAGAAAATTTACAATGATGTTGCCAGGACTTGAGGGCCTGAGCGATAGGGAGAGGTTGAGTAAGCTAGGACTCTATTCCTTGGAGCGCAGAAGGATGAGGGGTGATCTTATAGATGTCTACAAAATGATGAAAGGAATAGATCAGGTAAACGCCCAGAGTCTCTTGCCTATGCTAGGGGAATCAAGACCCAGAGGATATAGGTTTAAGGTGAGAGGGGAAAGATTTAACAGGAATCCGAGGGGTAATTTTTTTAATACAATGGGTGATGGCTGTATGGAACAAGCTGCCGGAGGAGGTAGTAGAGGCAGGAACTATCGCAACATTTAAGAAACATTTAGACAAGTACATGGATAGGATGGGTTTAGAGGGCTATGGGCCAAACGCAGGCGAGTGTAGATGGGACATGTTGAATGTTGTGGGCAAGTTGGGCTGACGGGCCTGTTTCCACACTGTATGACTCTAATTTGATTCATGAATTGATTTTTAATTAAAAATGGCTTTGCAAGTCACCCAGTTCAAGTACCATGAGGAATACGCCACAATTAAGTGAAGACCTACGTATCTATCTATTATATTATAAAACTCTGATCTTGGACATTTGTGTACTTGTTTGTGCCGTGTGTTTGATTCTCTTTTTCTTTGATTCACATCTCCTCGAAAACCCGACGAGCTAACGGTGACATTTTTACATATTCCGGTAGAGATTTACCTCATGGTGTAAAAAATACCATCATCTGAAAATTTTATTCATTATTTCCCGAGTTATATCTTGAAATTCTTCACAAATCTGACTTTAAAAAAAAATCTAACAAGCTGAAGCGAGCCAATGACGTCACAATGCCTCGGCTCCTCGCAGCCAGCTGCGCAGAGTTTTCAAAGAGAAGCCTGCTGACCAGTTTTTGCACGAGCTGCGAGTCACATTAACCCCCCCCCCCCAACTCGCAGTAGACGCGCACTCAGCCGGCCATCACACGGGTGGGTGTGCTTCCCATCGCGGAAGCCACGACAGGCTGGCCCTCCGCTGCTTTTGACCGTCCTCAGATCGCGCCCGCCCGCGGCCTCCCTCGAGTTTCTGCTGCCCGCTCGCCATGGGCACCGCAGCCCCCTCCCTCGCAGCCCGGCTCCCCTCCTCCTCTCTCCCTTCTACTCTCTCACCCATCCCCCCTCCCCCTCTTCTCTCTCTCCCCCTCCCCTCCCCCCTCTCCCCCTTCCCCCTCTCCCTCCCCCCTCTCCCCCTTCCCCCCTCTCCCTCCACCCCCTACCCCCCTCCACCTCTCCCCTCCTAACCACCCACCCTCCCTCCCCGTGTGTGTGCGTGTGTGACGCCGCAGACCACCTCGCCCCCCGCAACCCCCTTGTTCTAGTATTATTATAAAACTCTGATCTTGGATATTTGTGTACTTGTTTGTGCCTTGTGTGTTTGATTCTCTTTTTCTTTGATTCACATCTCCTCGAAAACCCGACGCGCTAACGGTGAAATTTTTACATATTCCAGTAGAGATTTACCTCATGTCAAAAATCCAATCATCTGAAAATTTTATTCATTATTTCCCCGAGTTATATCTTGAAATACTTCACGAATCTGACATCTTTATAAAATCTAACAAGCTGATGATGTCACAATGTCTCCTCTCGCTCACTGTCCATCGGCCTGCCGTCCGAAGGGCACCGCCCCGCCCGAGGCCCAGCCGCCCTCCCGCCCCCCGCCCCCGGGCTCTGGATTGAAGCTGATGACGAGTTACGTTAACCCCCCCGACTCAGTCATTTTGTCGCCACCCGACTCAGTCGACAAGCACTCGGCCGGCCGTCCGCAGCGCAGTGCCCAGCCCCGCCCACAACCCAGCCGCCCAACAGCCCTCCACCCCCAGGGGTCTGGATTGAAGCAGCTGAAAAAAACAGTACGCTCGCTCTTCGGCTCGGGTTTCCCGAGAGAACCGGAGTGATGCCGAGGAGCACCCGAGTGATGACATCACAAAGAGTGACATGCAGCACGCTCGTGCCTCAACTCGGGTTTCCCGAGAGAACCGGAGTGATGCCGCGGAGCACCCGAGTGTGGCCGGCCATCCCCCCCCACAGCCCAGCAGCCTCCTCCCCCAGGGCTCTGGATTGAAGCCACTGACCACGCAGTATGCTCGCGCCTCGGCCGGCCCTCCGCTGCCTTTGACCATCCTCAGATAGCGCCCGCCCGTGTCCTCCCTCTAGTCTCCGCAGCCCGCTTGCCATGGGCCCCGCAGCTCGCTCCCTCTCCCTTTACCTCCCTCTCCCCCACTACCCCCCCCTCTCTCCCCCTTCCTCTTCTCCCCCCCACCCCCAACGGGTCCCCCTTGGTCTAGTGACCAAATAAAAATATGAAAAAATAATAGTATTTGGTCTAGAGGTCTATTTGCCTTTTGAGTAATACCTACACTGTTTTTATTTCAAATTTGCAGCCGTCACATGTGTTTCCCCACTCCCCAACACTGCACATTGAAATTATACATCAACAGAAAAGTCTGCAAGAGTTTTTAATATCCTTTCATATCCTTAACTAACAACTGAAGCATTTTGTCACTAATTAGAACAATGATAATAATGAGAGATATACAGGGCAATTTTATGCAGTAAGAAAATATACTTAAGACACGGGTCTCCCTGTAGCTTCTTATCGTTTTGTATCAAGAAAAATATTTGAACAGAATTGAGAATGAAACAAAAGTAATTCTCCCATAAAGCTATTAGTATGAACCGTGCAAATTTTTGACATTTATTTAAAAATGCAGCTCGTCTCAGCGGCTGGCTTGTTGGTAAGATCTAAATAATTTTTGTTGAGGCTTTCAATCCAATTCAAAGTATGTTGAGATATGAAAATCACTGCCTACTAATAACTAAAATCCCCCCTAATTTTAGAACTGAAGCTGGCTAAAGACAAGGTAATCTGAAAATCAAGATGAGAAATCATGCAAAGGGTGCGAGAGTGGCAGCCTGATTCAAGGGTCTACTTGGTAGAATGGTCTTCATTTAGAACTGATGCAAGGAAGTAACCTACAGAATTCTCCACCATAAAAGGTAGTGGAGGTCAAGTTATTAAATATGTTCAAGGAAGTAGACGTATTTCTAAAATCCCCAAAACTATATGGAGAAAAATGGGGGGGGGGTTAAAGGTACTGAATTGCAGGGTTAGCCATAATCATATTGAATGGTGATGCAGTCTGGAAAGACTAAATTGCCCTGTTTACTTTTTACTTTTTATATTCTATAGACCAAGTCAGGGCTTGAAATTAGCGGTTGCCCGGGTGCCAATGGCGACCTACAGTCCTGCCGGGCAACCTAAAAGCCTGCCATTTTGACCAGCTTGGCAAGCACCCGGGACACCTCTCGTTTAATTCTGAGCGGGCCCCCCTCTCTATCTCTCTCTCTGTCACTCTCCGTCTACGCCCGCCATCCGTATCCATGTCCGGGTCTCGGGTCTCCGCTCATCCGCCGGCACGGCCGGCCGCCTTACACATGCGCACTGCCGTGACATGCACATCCTCCCCCTGCACATGCCCACAACCACGGCCAGCACATCATCGGCCGCCCTGCACATGCGCACTGCCACGGCAGCTGGTCGGTGTCGGTCACTTTCTCCCTCCCTTTGCATTGTCGGAGATCTGGCCGCCACTGCTGTCCAGTCGCCGCCTCGCCGCGACCGCTGAAACCCAACGCAAAATCACTCCCTGGAGTTGGAGTAACACCCTGGAGTAACTATTGCTTCTTGGTTTCCTGGTCCTCCAAAATATTCCAAATGGAATTTAAACAGGAGTGGACCGACCACCACCAAACTCTGAAAAATAACAGCCTATTGCAATTTATCTGTTTATTTATTGGGTATATATATGGTCTATGGTATATAGACACACTGAACTTTTATCTCCTGTTCTGTATTATGTTTACATATTCTGTTGTGCTGCAGCAAGCAAGAATTTCATTGCCCTATCTGGGACACATGACAATAAACTCTCTTGACTCTTGACTTGGACTTAAGCAAAAAAGGGTTCTTGGGGAAAAAGAGCTACCTTAAATTTAGTTGCGTCTGGTTGGGTAACTATGGTAGGGTGAAGACTATTCCATGCTTTAATTGTGCGGGGGAACTCCATGGAGCAGCCAGCATCTCTGGATAGAAGAAATTGGGTGACGTTTCGTGTAGAGACCCTTCTTTAGATTTCCTCTGGTTTTAGTGTTTTTAGTTTAATTTAAAGATACAGCGTGGAATCAGACCCTTCAGCCCACCGAGTCCACGCCGACCACTGATCACCCGTACACTAGTTCTATCCCACACATTAGCGATGTAAGTCAAGAGTCAAGAGTGTTTTATTCTCTCATGTCCCAGTTAGAACAATGAAATCCTTACTTGCAGCAGCACAACAGAATATGTAACATAGTACTCTGTAAACAATGTTATAAATCAGAAAACAAAACCGTGTATATATATACACACGTGTGTGTGTGTGTGTGTGTGTGTGTGTGTGTGTGTGTGTGTGTGTGTGTGTGTGTGTGTGTGTGTGTGTGTGTGTGTGTGTGTGTAATATATATAACACACAATTTCCCTCCTGGGATTAATAAAGTTCTATTGTATAGTATCATGTGTGTAGGAAGGAACTGCAGATGCTGGTTTAAACTGAAGATAGACACAAAAAGCTGGAGTAACTCAACAGGTCAGACAGAATCTCTAGACAAAAGGAAAATATTACGTTTTGGGTTGGGTCTGAAAAAGGTTCCTGCACACCTTTGGAATGTGGAAGGAAACGAGCACCCGGAGAAAACCCATGTGATCAAAGGGAAAAGGAGCAAACTCCATACAGACAGCACCCATATTCAGGATCAATTCCGGGTCTCTGGCAATTTTAAGCAGCAACTTTATGGCCAATGTACTGCCCCATAGTCTTGAACTGAATTAAAACATACAGTAGCTGTAAAGGGGGACATAGCATCACTTAGAGATTTAAGACTGAAAATGGATAGTTTCTATTTTTTTAGTAACCAAAGTTATCAATGTATAATTTTTTGTGTGTTGGAAAATAAAATATAGTGGCACAGCTGGTGGACTTGTTGCCTCACACGTCAGAGAACTGTGTTCGATCCTGTCCTCGGGCACTGTGTGTTGAAATTGCACATTCTCCCTGCAAGCATGTGGGTTTCCTCCTACATCCCAAAGACACATTGGCTTTGTAGGTTAACTTGTCTCTGTAAAATTTCCCCTAATGTGTAGGCAGTGGGTGAGGAAAGTGGGATAACAGAACTTGTGTGAATGGGTAGACAAAAATGCTGGAGAAACTCAGCGGGTGAGGCAGCATCTATGGAGCGAAGGAAATAGGCGACGTTTCGGGTCGAGACCCTTCTTCAAACTGATGTCGGGGGGGGGGGCGGGAAAAAGAAAGTAAGAGGTGGAGACAGTAGGCTGTGGGAGAGCTGGGAATGGGAGGGGAAGGAGGGAACAAGCAAGGATTACCTGAAATTGGAGAAGCCAATGCTCATATCGCTGGGGTGTAAACTACCCAAGCAAAATATGAGGTGCTGTTCCTCCAATTTGCGGTGGGCCTCACTCTGGCCATGGAGGAGGCCCAGGACAGAAAGGTCGGATTCGGAATGGGAGGGGGAGTTGAAGTGCTGAGCCACCGGGAGATTAGGTTGGTTATTGCGAACTGAGTGGAGGTGTTGTGCGAAGCGATCGCCAAGCCTGCACTTGGTCTCACGGTTGGTCTCACATACGCTGAATAATCCAACCAGATTTTTGTTTGGAAGTGGAAGGAAATAATAGAAATTGCATTCAATGCAACGTGTAAAAAGAGATGAGATACTGTATTGTAATTTTGCTGCATGTCATTGTGGTATATATCATGCCTTGATCGGTGAACATGTTTAGTTTGTGACTTTATTTGAAGCAGAAATAATATGCGAATGCTTCATTGACCATAATTCCGACTGGTAACTATGCACTTCGTCCGAGCACATTATCGCACGCGTCATGCAAGCCGTCTTAAATGACCACCTAAACTGTCATTTGACAACCTAAAAAGCTGCCGAGGTTGCCCGGCTGGCAACAGAGAAAAAAAGTTAAGTAAGAGCCCTGCAAATGCAGACCCGTTGGGTCTGCTCCCCACCAGTAGCACCCACGGGAGGCATGGGGGGCAGAGAGGGAGCGGGAGGGGGGCAGAGAGGGAGCGGGGGGGGAGGGCAAAGAGGGAGGGGGTAAAGTTTGAGGGGTGGGGGGTTGCGTCGTCACAGGGAGGGCTGGTTCCCAAACGCAATACTTCCTTGTTCCTGGCTGGCGGCTCCCGGCTGCAGGCTCCCCCAAACGCACCCGTGTCCTACCCGTAGCCCCATGGGAGGCCAGGTCCAGCAGGGCCCAAGTACAGGCGGGGTGGTCGGGGGGGGTGACGTCACCTGCAGCGCGAACAAGTCAGCGGGGTTTTTCTCCCAAAGTTCCTTCAGATTTTGAACATTTCCGTTAGCGCGTCTTTTTTTGAGAAAATGTGATTATACACAAACAAACACACGAACAAACACACGCACATCCAAGATCAGACTTTTAATAGGTACAAGAGCAGACCCGTTGGGTCTGGACCCCGAACGTGCTTCAGACCCCGGGGCGACAATCGCTAGCAAAAGAAATAAAATGGCGTCGTTTTTTGAGCAGAGCCGGTCAGCAGCAGCCGTTATGGTGGCTGGCCAGCAGGAGGAGGCAAAATGAGTGAGTGGGAGGGGGGGGGGGGGGAGATGGATTTTATTTTAAAATGTGTACATAAAAATGTCTAAATCTAATAAGGAGTGTGTTAGGGTATGTAAAGGTGTAATGTCTAGCGAAATGAAAAAATCGCAGAGTTTTCGCGTGTGGTTTTGGCGGAGCAAGGAATCAAAGGCCAAATGTGACACCCACAAATAAATAAACACATCCACACACACATCCATCCACACACACACACACAGAGTTTTAATACTATATAGATATGATGCCAGATCCTTGACAGGAATAAAATTTGGGAGGTAGGCAGTGGCGTAAATGATAATTTAAAACAATCTTCTTCTAACCAATTGTGCATATATTGCTTTTTAAAAGAGCTTGCCAAGATAACAGGTAGAGCAATGATTTGTGCCTCCGCACGTACTGCAACCCAGTGTTATAATGTTACCAGATTTGTTTTTATCCCTGTAAAATTTGAACGCCAAAATTTAGGAATCACATTATACTCTGTTTAAACGATGAAAATGTCTTGCAGAATCCCCATATCCCTTAGCCGGGTACAATAGGTTGGTCTTTGGTACAAGCACAGCGAACTCAGAAATAGTGATAAACTCCAGTATAATTGCAGTACTTTCTATCGATTTGCAAAATTTATACAGCACCACTCTTCACTTAATTGGATAAAAGTCATGAGGTCACCAATTTTTGGCAAGTGTAAAATTTGACAGAAATAGTCATTGTAGAAATATTTGAAAAATGTATCCCAACATTACCCATTAATTATTTTCTAAAGTACACCCAAAAGGCAAAGAATGAAACCAACTATATATTTACTTGTATTTTGTCCGTCTCCATGACAGCCAAGTGGTCAAATCTCTTACGATTAAAGGGCGACTATGTGTTTCTAGTCGATGCAACAACAAAGCAATCAAACTTTCTAATTATGGTTAACAAAGCATTGCAGCACCTCATTTTATAATGCCAAACGATAAGAATGGAGCTAAATAGGAATAAAGAGATACATGTAATTGTGCAACTGCTTTGACAATATTGAGACATGTCCAACAACACAGCACTTCTGAAATGCACTCATGGTTCTAAAGTTGGACACAAAATAAGTTCCAATCAACGAATCAAAAAAATTAACATGCTAATGTTTTGAAGTTGTCTGTTCAAGGTTAATTCTGGCTGGAAATGCTGAAGAACTGATCATCTTTGAAACACACCACAGAATCCTACATCCAGCTGGAAGTCTCAAGTTAAGTTTCCATTCAAAAGATAGCAATTGAACGTAGGCAGCTTTTATTGCACATTGTGGTCACTTGCTCAAGTTTTGAATGTATGCCTTTCCCCTCCAGTCTACCTCATGGCAGACCTCACACTTTTCTTTTTAAATCTGGCTTTCTCTGTAGTTGTAAACTTCTGCACTGTTTCTTTCCTCTTTGCTCTACCTGCTGTACTCAAGTATTATTTTGATTGTAGTCACACATGGATATTTTTTAACCTACACAACATGCAAAACAACATTTTCACTGTACATCAGTACATGTGACAATAAATCAATATCATTTTTTGTGTGTGTGTGTGTGCGCGCGCGTGCGTGCGTTTTTTTTTTTTCTGATTTCTGATTCTTGTTGATTCAAGTGTTTGTTCAGAAACTTTTTAAACATTGAGAGTATCATTCACTTAAGCAGCACTTAGCAGACCTTAACCAACTGCTGGGTGATAAGGTCTTCTTTCAGATACCCTTCTGAACCTCTTATCCCTTACTTTAAAGCAATGTCCTCTACTTTTAGATGTCTGTTCCAGGAAAAGTTTCCAATGCAATATATCTTCTCTACCCCCCATCTTTGCCCCCCAAACATTGGAATAACATTCCCTCTGCTCCAATAAAAACAATTCCAGCCTATCTAGTCCCACCACGTAACTGAAATGTAACTGAAACGCTCAATCCCAGACAATGTCCTGGTTATTTGTCTGCAACATCGCCAGTGCAATTACACTTGTCCTATGTGCGACAACTAAAATTGTACACAGTGGCGCTGCTGTGGCCTAAACAATATCTTCTGAAGTTATACCATAACCTTCCTGCTCTTATGAAAAAAAATTCAAAACATTTAAACTAAATTTAAGTAAAAGAGGCCTCATCATTTTTTTTCGGTAGTACATCTCTTCCATTCATTTTAAAGGGACCATCATACTTCCCTCAATGCCTGTGGACATACTATAGTCCAGAATAAGGTCAATGAATGCACAAGTTATGTAAAACCTGTCACTGCTTAGACTCAACGTGAGGTAGTGTCCAGTGGTGGGCACTACCCCTTGAAAGGTGGATAGCATTGAGCAGATTTACCAGAATGAAAGCAGAGATGAAATTTTAGCTTTTGGAAAGATTTTTTTTTTTGCAAAGGAGATGGTTTAGCAAAGGTTATGCACAATTTAATAGCATTCAAATGATTTGAGATTCTGATAAAGTAAATAAGTAAATAAGCAGATACTGTTTCAACTGGCTGAAAGGTCTATGATCAGAAAAGACTTAAAATAAAGATTTAGATTAAAAGATTTAAATTAAAAGCCACAAGGACCAGTGAGTTAAGATTAGAAATGTAATTATTCAAACTTGCGAAAGCAGATTCAACAATAAATATTCTGGAAAATCAGATAAACTCGTTATAAAGGCAATATTTTACAGAACTATGGGGGGAAAGTGGTTGGAATGATTGGATAGGGTTATTCAGGCAAAACTACTAAGGGGTTTATTAGAATATTATTATAATATTCAAGGATACATTTATAACTATACGTATTTATATAGTTAGAAACTAATGTAGTTAAATAATATGGTTCTTGTCATAAATATTCCAATGAATGGAATGGAAGTTTTGACATTTTGATATGACGAAGTCTTTTTACTTGCCCTTAACATTACTTGAATATTATTCAAGCAGGAAGCTGGGAAAACAACTTGATTTCAAATGCGTCCTTATGACCAATAGCACCAAAGTAAAAAACAGTTCAGGGTCAGTGATGTTTTCAACGGAATTTCCAAAGGTTTTCTGAACCAAATTAAAAGCTGAATATACCAGCATTTCCTATGTTTCTTAGATCAAAAAGATATTGCATTCTTAGAAACATTTAGATTTTATGCATTATCCTTATTTGATAATACATCCAAAACACTGCTAATAGGAAACCTTACTTAAAACTACTCAAATCTCAAATATAATTTCCGATTCACTACAGTATTATAAACTCAAATTTGAAAGAAGAAACACAAATCATAGCATACCTATCAAAATTAACATGGAACCTAGCTTGACCTAGCTAAACTTTCCACATTTTAAAATAGTAGCTCAAGATAATTTTGCTTCAGGTTCATTCCTGTATTTCATTCATTGGAATTATCGAATGCACTAGAAATCAAACAAGGCTAAATTAACTGATTCTGGTGTAAACCCTTACACAAAGTTGCATTTATTAGTGTTAAGGCTTTATTTCTGCATCTTACCCACCATTTTCCAACCCATAACACCACCCTTAAACTTTGCCAAAAATTCATGATGCACCAGCCATGACCTCCCAGTGCGGGTATTAAGAGTTGGCTTATTGTTTCTTTATTCGTATAATACAAATGCAAATACAGGTACAATGTATACTCAGGAAGTGGGAGCTATTTAAAAGTGAAATAGCAAGTTCAGGACTGACATTTTCTCCTGAAGGATAAAGAGGGCTACTCATGGGAACGCTGGATGTCTAATAAACAAAAAGAGTAAGATAGGTTTGCAGCATTGAAAGTGGGGCTTCAGGAGTGTCAGGGCTGTCAAAAAGAAATTGTTAAGGTAAATAGGGCCACAAAATACCACTGACAAATAAGAATAGAGAAAATATCAAAGCATTTTACAATAATTTTCACAATAAGGGAGTAACCAGGAAAAGAGCATGACCCAATAGGAACAAAAAGGTCAATCTGTATGTGGAAAGGAGGTCTTAAATGGACAATTTTCATAGGTATTCATGAGAGCAAATGGCATTTTAGTTGAAGCATTTAGTTGGGATGTTGAAATTCCCAGCATGTTATACAGTTGGTGTTAGGTGTCTGTAAAATAAAGGTGGGTCAATCCCCAGGGCCTGATTTGTATTCCAGACTGTAATGAAGGGTTGGGGGGGGGGGGGGGGGGGGGGGGAGATGAAGAGAGAGATTGTTTTTAATTCTGCATTGACCACAGATGTAGTGCCAGATGTCTGGAAGACAACAAGTGTGGTACCTTCAAGGGCATTAAACACAGGTAATTATGGGCATATGGGCATGTTATTCCAATGTGGTGGTAAGGAAATTAACGACAGGCAAGATTAATCTATGTATAGATAAGCAAGGCTAGACCAGTGATAAGTCATTTCACTGTTTTTTTCAAGAAGCAATAAGAATTTTGACAAGAGAGTTTGGTTGATGCCATTTACATGGACTTCAGTAAGGTCTTTGCCAAGTTCCCATGAGGAAGGCAGGTCTAAAAGGTGAGAGTTCATGGGATTAAGGTAAATTGGAATCCAAAATTGGCTTGGTAACGGGGATATTGGTGGAGGGTTGTTTTTAGATTAAAAAAATATATAGGTGCTGAAATGAGCTATCTCAGTAGCTGTTCAATTTGGCAGGTTAACGGCAGATATAATTCAATCTTGTTAGCTGTGTGGTATCATGTGGGGGGGGGGGGGGGGGGGAGCCAAATAAAGGAATAAAGAAAAGACATGTACATGAATAGTAGAGTCCTAGAGAGTTTTGAGAAGCAAAGGGACCTTGTTGTACAAGTCCAAAGATCCCCGAAGGTGATTGTACATGTGGGTTTGGTGTTGAAGGCATATGGGATGATTGTTTTCATTAAAGTACTTGCGTATGGATCAGATACAAGGAAACAGTTAAGAGCAAACATGCTACCGTCCAGACTTCAATCTTAGAATACAAATATTATGAAGTTCACCCATTAAAAGTCAAACTCCTATTTTCATATTAACATTAAACCAATCTGTATCAAGTAGAGGACACATAAGGATAGCGCATGCTAACTGCACTCATTAAAATTAACCTAATCCCAGATCTCATTTTATTTAGAGCAGCATGACATGAAATTGCAGACATGCAACTCGGCTGATTGGTGGTTCCTGAACTCCAACAGTAATCTTCATATAAAATATAAGATTCATAGCAAAAGGATTTGAGTATAGGAGCAGGGAGGTTCTACTGCAGTTGTACAGGGTCTTGGTGAGACCACACCTGAAGTATTGCGTACAGTTTTGGTCTCCTAATCTGAGGAAGGACATTCTTGCCATAGAGGGAGTACAGAGAAGGTTCACCAGACTGATTCCTGGAATGTCAGGACTTTCATATGAGGAAAGACTGGATAGACTCGGCTTGTACTCGCTGGAATTTAGAAGATTGAGGGGGGGATCTTATAGAAACTTACACAATTCTTAAGGGGTTGGACAGGCTAGATACAGGAAGATTGTTCCCGATGTTGGGGAAGTTCAGAACAAGGGGTCACAGTTTAAGGATAAAGGGGAAATCTTTTAGGACCGAGATGAGAAAAACATTTTTACACAGAGAGTGGTGAATCTCTGGAAATCTCTGCCACAGAATGTAGTTGAGGCCAGTTCATTGGCTATATTTAAGAGGGAGTTAGATGTGGCCCTTGTGGCTAAAGGGATCAGGGGGTATGGAGAGAAAGCAGGTACAGGATACTGAGTTGGATGATCAGCCATGATCATATTGAATGGCAGTGCAGGCTCGAAGGGCCGAATGGCCTACTCCTGCACCTATTTTCTATGTTTCTATCTTAAAACTATTTCAAATTAATGGCGTTTTGATCAGTCAGGAACTGACTTTCTTTTTTTTAAAGCATGATAGAGCGCTCAAAAGTCTTCTTCCCAGAGGCACTTGAATGGTAAATGGTTGGTCCAAAAAGGGAGAGGGATTTTTATGAAATAAGATAAAGTATATGGAAGTAGAGGTAAAATTGGAATAGTAAGTAGTACTCTGTGTTGTTCTTCAAAGAAAAAAATGCTGGCAACTCCTTGATGGATGCAAAGACAGAGAAATTGGACGTGCAAAAATTTTACAAGTAGATGGTATCAAAAAATTTCAGCTTGATCACCAGTTCCAGATAGGACATGCACGAGAAGGCTGACAGAAGTTAGGGTGGAGACTGCAGAAGCACTTGCCATAATCTGTCAATCTTTTCTGGAAGGAATAGATATGATGACAAGCTTATCAAAGAGCAGAGAGGTGTTCCAGAAAAATGCAAGGATGGTTACTTTTTTGATATACATCAATTGATTTGGTGTTCAGAGTAAAATTTCAAAATGTATAACTACCAAACTTGAAAGAGTGAGCAGGGTAAATATGTACTGTGAAAGAACATGGGCCAACAGAATCACCAGCCAAATGAATTAAATTAAATGCAGACAAGAGTGAAGTAATATATTATGTCACAAAGCATAATGACAATATAGATTAAATGACAACATTCTAAAAGGATGTGCAAGAATGTGGGCAGCAACATGGATAGGAAAGTTTGAAAAAGATATGGGCTAAATGTGGCCAAATGAGACCAGTTTAGATGTAGCAGTCAACGTGGGTGAGTTGGTCAGAAGGGACTGTTGCTATGCTGTGTGACTCTATGATAGAAGAATCTAGTGTATATGTGCATAAATCTTTGCAACGGGCAGGATGCATTGAGACAGATGTTAATGAAATGCCCAAAACTTAAATAGAGGCTATGTTCCAAAATAGTGTGGTTATGTTGAATCATCATTAAGTGTTTTTTTTGGCCAATCTGCAGCTTTGCATCCAATTCACATTCTGGGTATGTGAAGGTCTGAGAAAGGTTGCAGAAAAATTGCTCAAATGATTCCTGCAACAAGAGACAACAGCCTCATTTGTACAACAAATCTGAGTTCTTCTCCTCGGGCAAGGAAGGCTGGAAAGAGATTGGAACAGTGGTATAGAAGATCACAACCGGTTTAAATGGAGCAGAGAGAATTAGTCAAGTAACTGAAGAATAGATGGAATAATATCAACTTTCCAAATGTAATTTAAAGCAAGTTGCTACCAAGTATTTGACTAATCTAAATACCATAAATAGTTAAATAATAGCAATGAAATCACAAGAATATCCTCAGAGACAATACCTTTTGCAAGAAGATCACAATCATTTCTCTGGCTAATGAGGCATCCAATTTTTTTTTTTTTTAATTCGTGGTTAACAAGTAGATTGACATCAATTACAGCTTGCTTTTTTAAAATTTGTATATTATAAAAATAACATGTCTTGAACATCTCAATAATAATTGAATGTCAGGAAAATATTCAAATCATTAATCATGAATAATTGAATTGAAAATGATCAGACCAGTTTGTGCTGGACATGACAGATTGAAAAACAAAATTAAGGCAGATTCTTACACAGATAAATATGGATATTCCATATTTGTGGTTCAGTATCAAGCACATAACACTTCTTGAGTTAAGATTAATTTAAACTTTCACAATGGAATATTACTTTCCATTTGCAAAAAAACCCATGTGAAACCATCCAAGGAATATACACCTAGACCCAACATTTTTCCATAGTTTGCCACTCTAATTACCCTTGTTACAAAACACTGAAGGCTGAGGAATTAAATTAATCACTTCTATCCATAAAAATACCGAACCTAGGGAATTAAGGGGCTGTCCCACTGCGGTGACCTAATCCGCGAGTTCAGAAGAGTGTCTTCGACCTTCAAGCTCGAGGGCACTCGCCTGGAAAACCTCGAGCTGGATCGACCGTCAGCGATGAAACCGCGAGCTGGATCGACCGGCCGCACACACACACATCGATAAGGCGGGGGCCAGGGAAAGCGGGAAGCGCTGTCTGAAATTCACACCCGCGATGAAGAGGAAGGTAAAAGACGGCTGCACAGTGTATGGTAAGTCCTTTAGAGAGCGCGGGGGGGGGGGGGTAGAGAGGGGGGGAGAAGGGGGGGGAGAGAAGGGGGGGAGAGAAGGGGGGGAGAGAAGGGGGGGGGAGAAGGGGGGAGAGAAGGGGGGGGAGAGATGAAGGGGGGGAGAGATGAAGGGGGGGAGAGATGAAGGGGGGAGAGAAGGGGGGGAGAGAAGGGGGGGAGAGAAGGGGGGGAGAGAAGGGGGGGGGAGAGAAGGGGGGGAGAGAAGGGGGGGAGAGAAGGGGGGGAGAGAAGGAGGGGGAGAGAAGGAGCGGGGAGAGAAGGAGGGGGGAGAGAAGGAGGGGGGAGAGAAGGAGGGGGGAGAGAAGGAGGGGGGAGAGAAGGAGGGGGAAGGAGGAGAGGGAGGGGGGAGAAGGGGCCAATGAGCCAATTAAATGCCGGTCAGTGAAGGGAGATTGCCTACGGCTGCCCTCGACTGCCTGAAACTGAATAGCGACCCCACTCCACAGCACTACGAGGTTAAAAAGAACCATGCTGACCAATTTTTACTTGCGGAAAATTTTTCAACATGCTGACAAATTTTTCCGCGACCTGCTGAGGCCGCGAGTATGCGGGAACTTCCCTCGAGCATGAAGGAGAGTTCCAGTGACCTCAGATGACCTCCTAGGACCACTGTCGACCATGCTGCGAGTTTGTGTCAAGGGCAAACTCTTCTAAACTCGCAGATTCGGTCGCCACAGTGGGACAGCCCCTTTAGCCATGCGTGCTCATAAAGAAACGTTGACGTTGGCATAAGCAACCTTTAAAATTGTGGTGGGAGGAACAGTTGGCACCTTATGCCAAGAATTAGGGTTTAAAGCTGACATTTCATGTACTTTCAGAGCTAACTGCACTTGTTGGAAATCAAACATATGGTGTACCTTTACAATAATCCTATTTGTTCCTCAGCATGAACAGCATGCTTATGAAGCGTATAACTTCATTTTCACAGCAGTTTCACAATCTGGCTTCTGTCTTCCCTAGAAAACCACAACATAATTTCTGAAATCCAATAAAAAGAAAAAGGCATTTAATCTAGCTCTGAATTAATACCTGTCAATCAGATGATTTTTTAAACAAATACTACTAAGCTTATGATGAACATGTGTTTGAAGTTCTGAAAATATTGTGGAAGAATAATCAAAAGCTCATGGAATAAGTACTAATGCATGCTTTGCTTTGATGTACAATTTGTTTTAAATTATTTTACCATTCTTTTTGAAAATAGGACAATTTCAATTCCCTTCATTTTGTTCAAAAAAGGTAACCCAGCAACGGACCCTCATCATGTAGTATCGAGATACACCACTGGAACTGAATGTGGAAATGCCACCTCATTTACCGCAGCCAATTTGGTCTTTAAAATAACAAATTTGTTGTATGCTTTTAAAAGTTGTATAATATGATTGTCTGAATTCAACTAAATTAGCAACTCATGAGTAATATATTAAAGCAAAAATCTTGACTGCTTGTACAAGCTAGCTAAAAGGAGTAACACAATATTCTGTTTTACCATACACGTTGGATCTTAGAACGGTTAAGAATGTCATGATATTAATTTTGACATTCATGGGATTGGTAATTCCAACCAGGTAAACGTTATTTCATGCTATTATTTTGAAAGTTCAAAAAGTTTGCTCCTTATTTGGACTTTTTCTTTTCAGCTGTAAGACTACCTTCAATGCATTTTCTTTGATGGCTTATCCATGGTTGGGCGACGGTATACAGTGGGATACAGATCAGCAACAGAAATGGGAGGAGAAATGGCAGATGGAGTTTAATCCGAGCAAGTGTGAGGTGTTTGCACTTTGGGAGGTCAAATGCAAGAGGAAACCATTGATGTAAACCACAAACTACAATGGGCTCCAACATCCCTGGGGCACACCACTAGTCACAGGCCTCCAGTTCAAACAACAGCCATCCACCACCATCCTCTGTTTCCTACCACAAAGCATATTCTGTACCAGTTAGCTAGCTCTCACGGGATCCTATGTAATCTAACCCACAGAGCAGCTTTCCATGCAGAACATTAGCAAAGGCCTTGCAGAAATCCATATCGACTCTGTCCTACTACCCTGCCTCAACCACCTTCCTGGTTACTTAAAAAAACTCATTTGCAAGATGCAATTTCCCAAGCACATAACCACGTTTACCATCTCTAATCAGCCAGTCTTGCCAAATGGTAATATAAAAGTAGAGGGAAAAGAAAATATTTAATTTTGAAAAAGAAAGTCCAAGGAAAAATAAAAAACAAATGCCAGAAAAACTCAGCCAGTCAAGTAGCATCTGTGGAAAGAAACATTTAATGTTTCAGGTCAGCGGCCATTGCTTAGAATTAGAAGAGTGAAGGGATCAGTTTGAAAGAAAAACTTGTGGAGGTGGAAGGAACAGAGGAGCGAAGTGAAGGATAGAAAAATAAAGATAAAGCCCTGTCTCACGGTGCGAGTTGACCCACGAGGTACCCCGAGTGAAAAGACTCGTGGTTGTGCACGAGATTCCAAGTGTATGATCAAGAGTTTAACCGAGTTCCCACTGGTATGACTAAGTTTGCCGTTTACTTGTCATTTCTGCGATGTTTCAAGTTCGTCTCCCGAGTTACCAAGTTCCTCTCCCGAGTTACTCTTGAGCCCTTTCTCTTTTTACTTCAGATTTCCAGCAGCTGCAGTTCTTTTGAGATTAAATTAACGTTGACCCCTGTCTGTGTGTGCGTGACTCATTCTCTGTGCAGCCTGAGTTGTGAAGCATTTTCTACTCTTTTCTCTATCTTTTTCTGATTTTCAGTATCTGCTGTAACATGCTTTTGACTCTTATTATTAATGTGTGAAGTGTTGATTTTAGCCAGAGTCCATTTTACTGGCATATCTTCCCGAGCAGAAATAGTCCACAAATAAATAAACCTCAAATATTTCAGGAATAATCTGTATAAATATCTAATTTTCAAATAAATGCTGCTTTACTTCTGAGATATTTGTACAGACCAGAGGCGCAACACGTTTTAACAATTTTTTTCCTAATGGTGCAACACTAGCACCCAGTGATTGGGATAAACATAATCCTTTACTGTATTGTAACCTATGTTGTTTAAAATGGTTTTAAAATGTTGACTTAAACCTTGTGCTATTTGTGGGATTCAAAAAGCAGACGCTAACTCCACACGGACAGCAGCTGAGCTCAGGATCGAACCCGAGACCACGAGGCAGCAGCATTAACTGCTGTACCACCATGCAGCGGAGATGGTCCAGGTCTAATCCAATGTGATTCCTGATGTCTGAGGGTCAGGGGAAAATGATCTCTCGTCTCCCTTTCCCCTGACTCACTGTCTGATGAAGGGTCTCGACCCTGAAACATCACATATTACTTTTCTCCAGGGATGCTCTCTGACCCGCTGAGTTACTCCAGCTTTTTGTGTCTATCTTCGGTTTTGAACCAGCTTCTGCAGTTCCTTCCTGCACATGATTCCTGATGTGTCTGAGTATGGTCTAAGAAGACGTCCAGAGAGCTTCCAGCTGTGCTCCAGTACAATTCCAGCTGTGCTCAGGCATCGTCCCAGGGCTATTTCTGTGTGATTCCAGATGTGCTTCTGTAGGCTTTCAGTCACAACCGTGACCAGGTCTTGCTTTGTGCTGCCTTTGTCCCAGTTTCTGCTGACAATCTCCTCCGTTTTCAGCAAGGACCTCAGGAAGTTCCAATCACGAGGGCTTATTATGATCATGGGGTGGTGGGGGGGGGGGGGGGGGGGAGAGAAAGGTAAGACAAGGGCCTGGACCAACTAATTCCAGCACAACACGCTCACTGCAAATTCCTCCCCACATTGCTGTCTGCATCAACTGCAAGTTACAGAATGGCGATTTAATCTGATTTAACCTTTTTTTCTCTGTCCAGCTGCCGAGTTTAGAGTGCCCACGAGTTAACACGGTAGACTCAAGAGTCACTAAGTTTAACTCAAGTGCCACCAAGTTCTTACAACAGGTTTAAATGTTTCAATTTTTAACTTCAACAGTACATTTTACTCGTGGGAAACTTTAAACATGTTTGAATTTTTTCAAGAGTTATCAAGTTTCACGGGTACCTGCCGTTAGCGCCACGAATCGCTAAGTTGCGTCCACGAGTTCCGACGTTCCCGCTACGTTAATTGTACGAGTTAAATACCACGAGTTAAACTTGTTTTAAACTCGGGGTACCTCGTGGGTCAACTCGCACCGTGAGACAGGGGTTATACAAGGAACTACAGATATATCAATCGAGCAAAACAAAGCGCTGAACTAAGCAGGTCAGGCAGCATTGAGTCATACAATGTGGAAACAGGCCCTTCAGCACAACTTGCCCACACCAGTCATCATGTCCCAGTTACACTAGTCTCACCTGCCAGCACATAAAATACTGGTACAGATCCAAGCTGGTAGCTTTGTCTTTCAAGAGTCAGCTGTTCTGGCTGGTGGTTGTGCTACCAAGCAATTTCGATATTTGACGGATATTGAAACATCTACCCAGAGTACATTCTGTGCCTTAACTTCTTTCTCCCAAGTGTTTTTCCACATAGAGGAGCACTGACTCATCGCTGGATCTGTACCAGTACTTTTATTCGTTTTGGTTAATTTGCAAATGAACCAAAGGAATAAAATGACAAGAAAAACTTCTACAGGTGTACAGCTTCTTCCCAGCTGTTAGCAGGCAACCAAATCATCCCACCACAACCAGAGAGCAGTGCTGAACTACTATCTACCTCTTTGATGACCCTCAGATGATCCTTGATCAGACTTTGCTGGCTTTACCTTGCACTAAATATTATTCCCTTATCATACACTGTAATGGCTCGATTGTAATCATGTCTTTCTGCTGACTGGATAGCGCGCACCAAAAAGCTTTTCGCAGTACCTCAGTACACATGACAATAAACTAAACTCTGGATGGAAGGTGGTTATTAGAAGGCGGTTTCCTTACCCAGGTTTCATCTTTTGATTTGTAGGTTTGCAGATGTCACAATGGAATTGTTGATTGAAATTTTGCAGTAATAATGCAAATAAGGGCATTCGTCATCATTACTGACAATTACAACAATAAATTTAGATTTTCATATTTTTTTATTAGTTTAACGTGCAATTTCTCACATTGCTGTGTGCACCATTGACAATTACACATTTCAAATAAAACTAAAAGCAAGTTCAACACCTGCTCTGTGTCACCCTGTCACAGGCCTCCACTGAACATTATTTCATATACATTCACCAATCTAGTTTTCTCTCATGATCTCACTCCATTGAATCACAAAAATCCTTCAATAATGCATGGCCCACTGCTACATCCTCCCACAGATCCACAACAGATCCACAACAGGACTGTTCTGGTCGATCTGCTGAACAGTAACTGTCTAACAAAATGTATTCCTTCCAATCCTTTGTCTTTTGCTCTTATTTTATTTCTTCCCAATTACAGCCTTGATACCTTTGATCCCCTTTGACTATGAACAGGTTCAGTTTCCTGATGTCAATTGGGCTCATTTTCATGGACATACAAATCCCTCTACACGTTTAATCCACACCAGGACAGTGAGAGCCTTTAAGTCTTTATTCTTCTTCTGAAATTGAATAACTTCAACTCAATTTACCTTCACTAAATCAAAACTGCAGGTACAGGACCGTGCTCTGGTCCATTCTGCTCGATTCCATTACATCTGTCTCTGCGCAGGAAATGCAAAAACAATCTTTGGTTCAAGATGCCTTCCTCATCTCCATTACCACTGCATTGATGCTGCTCCTGCTCTTGTACAGAATGCGAGAGTTCCATCTTTGATGCCAACTTCCTGCTCTCACCATCACAAAATGCACCAGTGACCACTCCTGGACTTAAGAGAGGGGAAGGGGAGAGAGGGGGAGGGGAGAGAGGGGGGAGGGGGAGGGGTGAGAGAGAGGGAGAATTGTTTTTTGATGTTTCAACGTTTAACTTAATCATCTGTATGTTCCCATTTCTTGGCCTGAATATGTTTGCCATGAAAAATGTATTTATCATTATCAGATATCTCAACTATAATGGGGAAAGCAGGAAGTTATTGTTGGGCAAAGGAATATACAAAAAAAAAGCGTGGGCAGATTCACATTTTATGTAAATTTTGTGGCAAAAAAAATTACTGATATTGCACCTATTAAATAACACAAAGAAAGGAGTTATTAAATAACACAAAGAAAATCCAAT
Organism: Malacoraja senta; assembly: GCA_038087875.1. Taxonomy (NCBI): domain Eukaryota; kingdom Metazoa; phylum Chordata; class Chondrichthyes; order Rajiformes; family Rajidae; genus Malacoraja; species Malacoraja senta. The sequence continues at coordinate 32,530,200 of CM075980.1, forward strand.
AGCATTAGGCTACTCTTAGTCCTGCATGTTTTATCAGGAAGAAATCACAACTTGAGAGAATGCAGAATATGGTTGGGAACATTGTTGCTCTAAAGATAAGTAAATATCAAAATTTAGGCTGAAATGTTGTTTAAAAAATTCAAATAAGACATAGACACAAAATGCTGGAGTAACTTAGTGGGACAGGCAACATCTCTGGAGAAAAGGAATGGATGACGTTTCGGTTAAGACCCTTCTTCAGACAAGTCAGGGGAAAGGGAAATAAGAGATATAGACAGTGATGTAGAGAGATATAAACAAATGAATGAAAGAGATGCAAAGAAGTAACGATGATAAAGGAAACAGACCATTGTTAGCTGCTTGCTAGGTGAGAACGGGAACCTGGTGTGACTTGGGTGGGGAGGGATGGAGAGAGAAGGAGTGCAGGGATTACTTGAAATCAGGAAAAATCTGATTAGTTTTTAAACTGTTTAGTTTAGTATATTATTATTATTGTCATGTGTACTGAGGTACAGTGAAAAGCTTTTGTTTGTGTACCATCCAGTCAGAAAGAATAATTGCCTTGCCCAAATTAAATATTACTGTGCAAATATACAAAACCGATAATTAGAAAGTGTTTTATTACCAATATAAATTGAGTTTTTATTATGTAGGTCATTGCATTTGAAATCTAGTCCATTGTATGAATCTGTAAAACTTACTCCTTCCACGTTAAGACAATTTATTAAACAACCTTTCCACAGCAGAAGGGGTCAAAAGTGTTTTCAAAAAGAATACACAATAAGGAGAAAGCTTGCAGTTATTCACCATCTTAAACAATTTGCTCCCATTAGTTGGAACCAGTAACTTTTTTCACAACTCCACATCCACTAATATCTCTCTGAAGATTGTGAAGATGAAAGTTGTTGCTCACACTCCATACTCTGGCAAAAACAGTAATTTGGTGAGGATGGGGAAAAAGCTGCGTGAAATTTAAAATGAAATCTAAAGTTAAAGTAATAAATATTTAACAATTTTTAACATGTTAAATTTCTACTTTTTTAAATAAAATTAGGGATAAGGGCATGCTAGCAAAGTGTACCTAAAAAAGGAATGAAGAAAAACAAAACCTCTTGGATAAAATGCTGGTCACCACAGCTGACGATGGTGATTTTTTATCTAACTTCAGGATGATGATTCATCTGCTCCAAGTTATAACACGTAGCATACATAACTGACCAAGCCTAACACTTGGACCTGAGGGGCATCTGTAATTAATGCAAAGTATCGGGGGACTGGGGTTTTCCTGTACCATTCCAGAGGTTCACCATCCTGCACCCAGAAAATGTACACAATATCAAGTGGGTAAAAGCACAGGAAGAACAAGCATCACCAAGGTATGTGCCACTACGTGGATTGGTGAGCATTTGCTATAAGGAGAGGATGAATAAACTTTGATTGTTTTCTCCAAGGCAGTAAGGCTGAGGGAAGACTTGTTTGAGGTTTCAAATTATGAGAGGCAGAGAAGGGATAGACATTCAGAATCTTTATCCCCAGAAGGAAAATAAATACGAAATGGCTTAGTTAGTCATGGAGTCATACAGCATAGAAACAGGCCCTTCAGTCCACCTTGCCCAAGCTGACCAAGATGCTCCATCTACACTTGTTCCACCTGCCTATGTTTGGCCCGTGTCCCTCTAAAGTTTTTCTACCTGTCCAAATGTCTTTTAAATGTTGTTTATACTGCCTGCCTCAACAACCTCATTTGGCAGCTCTCACCATATACCCACCTCTTTCTGCATGAAAAAAATGTCCCTCAAGTTCCTATTAATTCTTTACCCTCTCAACTTAAACCTGTCCTCTGATTCTGGATTCCCTTACTCTGGGTAAAAGACTTTGTGCATTCGCTCTTTCTATTTCCCTCGGATCTTACACACCTGAATACGATCACCCCTCAGCCTCCTGCACTCCAAAGAATGAAGTTTAAACCTGCCCTATAGTTTAGCCCCTGAAATCCTGACAACATCCTTGTAAATCTTCTCTGCACGTTTTCCAGCTTAACAATGAGCTTGCAAAAGCAGGGTGACCAAAACTGAACACAATACTCCAAATGTTGCCTCACCAACATCTTGCACAACTAAAACATAACATCCCAACTTTAATACTCAATACTCCGACTCATGAAGGCCAATGTACCAAAAGCTTACGTGACCACCCTATCTACCCGTGACGCCACTTTGAATGAACTGTGTACCTGCACTCCTAGATCCCTCTGCTCCACAACACTCCCCAGAGCCCTGCCATTCACTGCGAGGGCCCTACCCAGGTTTGACTTGAATTTTTTAATGTGAAAGGGGGAAGATTTAAAGGAGATGCACAGGATAAGTTTTTCGTTTACACACAGTGATAGATGCAGAGAGCATGGGGGAAGAGAGGGGGTGGGGAGAGGGAGAGGGGGAGGGAGGAGGGGGGAGAGAGGAAGGGGTAGAGAGGAGGGTAGAGAGGAGGAGGGTAGAGAGGAGGGGGTAGAGAGGAGGGGGGTAGAGAGGAGGGGGGTAGAGAGGAGGGGGGTAGAGAGGAGGGGGGTAGCGAGGAGGGGGGTAGCGAGGAGGGGGGGTAGCGAGGAGGGGGGTAGAGAGGAGGGGGTAGAGAGGAGGGGGGTAGAGAGGAGGGGGTAGAGAGGAGGGGGTAGAGAGGAGGGGGTAGAGAGGAGGGGGGTAGAGAGGAGGGGGGTAGAGAGGAGGGGGTAGAGAGGAGGGGGTAGAGAGGAGGGGGTAGAGAGGAGGGGGTAGAGAGGAGGGGGGTAGAGAGGAGGGGGATAGAGAGGAGGGGGGTAGAGAGGAGGGGGGTAGAGAGGAGGGGGGTAGAGAGGAGGGGGGTAGAGAGGAGGGGGTAGAGAGGAGGGGGGTAGAGAGGAGGGGGTAGAGAGGAGGGGGGTAGAGAGGAGGGGGTAGAGAGGAGGGGGGTAGAGAGGAGGGGGTAGAGAGGAGGGGGTAGAGAGGAGGGGGTAGAGAGGAGGGGGTAGAGAGGAGGGGGTAGAGAGGAGGGGGGTAGAGAGGAGGGGGTAGAGAGGAGGGGGTAGAGAGGAGGGGGTAGAGAGGAGGGGGTAGAGAGGAGGGGGTAGAGAGGAGGGGGGTAGAGAGGAGGGGGATGGGGTGGAGGAGGGGGATGGAGGGGGGTACTGGGGAAGGGGAGGGAGAGAGAGTAGGGGTAGAGGGGGGGAGGGAGGAAGGGAGAGAGTAGAGAGGAGGGGGAGAGAGGAGGGTGGGAGAGAGGAGGGGGGAGAGAGGAGGGGGGGAGAGAGGAGGGGGGGGTGAGAGGAGGGGGGGGTGAGAGGAGGGGGGGAGAGAGGAGGGGGGGAGAGGAGGGGGGGGAGAGGAGGGGGGAGAGAGGAGGGGGGAGAGAGGAGGGGGGAGAGAGGAGGGGGGGAGAAGAGGGGGGGGGAAGAGGAGGGGAGGAGGGTGGAAGAGGGGAAGGGGGGGCCGGGCGAGCGAGGGTGCTGCGATAAGCGGAGAGAGCCCGGGGAGAGAGAGGAGAGAGCTGTAGTACAGGCCCGACTTTAGTACAAAGCTCTCGGCAGCTCTCGGGAAAGTCGAGGCGCGCGAGTACTGCGTGTCGCTCTTTGCGCCGTCCTCACTTGGGTGCTTCTTGGCATCTCTCGGATTCTCAATCCAGAGCCCTTGGGAGTGGGGGGGCTGCTGCTGGGCGGTAAATCTCTACCGGAATATGTCAAAATTTCACCAATTGTGCGTTGGGTTTTCGAGAAGATGTGAATCACACACAAGCAAACATATAAACGATCAGAGTTTTAAATATGTAGATCGATGGAACAGTGGTCACTGGTCCCAAAAGGCTCACTCACCAACACTTCAGTTACTTGCCCTCCATGTTTCCCAAGAGTAGGTCAAGCTTCACTCTCGCCCTAGTGGGGTCCTCATCATATTGATCAAGGAAACTTTCCGGAATATGTCCACCCCGTCGAGAACCCTTGGCACTATGGCAGTCCCAGTCTGTAGCGCCGCATTATGACAACCCTATTAATCATGCATCTGCCTGCAATCGCCAGGAATATTTGTTCTTCTATTTCCCATTGACTCCCCACAATGTGATGATCCGCATTCTATTTCTCAGCTCCACCCAAATAGCTTCACTGGACAAAGAATCAGTAATGTCACATGTACACATCTCCCAAGTACATATCCTTTTCACACACCTCTACCCTACCTGTAGCGTGGCCTCAGTCCCATACAGGCATCAAACCACAGAATATTGAGGAAGCATCAAGCCTAAAACCACCCTACTTCCTAGAACATAAACACCCGCTGAGTTAAAGTTATTCGTTGACAGTGGAATCAGTTGCAAGGACCAAAAATCCTTGGTGTGGTAAAATAATAAAACATTTGCAAAACTCTAAAATGTTGGCAACTATTCAGCAATTGAAAGAGATTTAAACAAAACTACAATCATCAAATAACATGAAAATATGCTCTATTTATCAATCAGGACTCCATAAAAAATTATGCTTATGCAGCCAACATGACAACTTGCTGCATTTTCTATGAAAATAATGCAATATCCCTGAAATACTACGTAGAGGAATATCAGAAGAGCTTGAGTCTATCCTATAATGTCAAGTAAAATATCAAACAAAAGATTTAAAAATATGCATCCTAGTCTGTTTTACTTTCTCAGGATATTTTCTGTGTATAGATGAGGAATTAAGAATGGTCAACTTTGCAGGTCAAGGGATGGAACCTTACCTGGACCAAATTTAGCATTTCCTTTAAATCAAACTAAGGAAGGATTTCAGCTCTTTTTTAAAATTATGCTGGAACCCAACATTCACCTCACAGACACAAGGAACTTCAGATGCTGGTTTACAGAAAACATAACCATGCTGGAGTAATTTAGTAGATTAGGCAGCATCTCCAGAGAACATGGACAGATACAAGTTTTGGGACCCTTCTTCAAAATGATTGTCGCAGGATGGAGAAACCTGGAAGAGGTGCGGGCAGGATAAAATCTGTCAATTGTAGGTGAGGGGAGTTTTGATAAGGGTGGACGAAGGCCAGAGAACGATGATAACGTTTACATAAAAAGGCTGTGAGATAAGGTGATAAAGAGGAGAGGGGAAAGGGTTGTTGTTGGTTCCCCTTGAGGTGGAAATCCCATTTCCACCTCAATCCCTTCCTCTGACTTCACATTTCGCACCACTTCTCCCTCAACACCGAGTAACAAAATATGCCTTGCAGTTCTGTTCCAAAATGACTTTTTATAAGTTTCTAATGACCATTTTAGGCAGATATAGAAAATGTAGCTGACATTTAGTGTTTGGGATAGTACAATATGCGCTTTGAAATAGTCCTTTAGGCATACATGACATTCAAATATCTTGCATCATGAACATGAGAAATAACCACAATAATCTTGCATGTGCAGTCTCGTTTATTGTAGGTGAAAAAAAAGAGAAAGCACTTTCTTCATAATATCATTTATAATGGATTGGTACATGTTAGAACTTGTAAAAACTGGAATTTGTTATCAGATTGAAACACTCAAGTCTAAACCAGGAAGTCTGAATTTTGTTATCCTAACTTAAATGACAATTTACTTAAAACACAAACATTCAGTGTAGAGTGGCACACTTTAAAGGAGAAAATAACTATAAACACAAAAGATACATTTCTAAATTCCAAAGTAAAGACCCAACATTGAAAAGTTATTTTAGTAAGAGAGATTGGCCTTAATAAAAACTCATACTACTACATCTAAGACACCTCACACGCCCTTGAAATCTTTCATAACTTTAAATTCCTAGGCCCACATTGCCTCATCTTTACCATGGACGTCCATTCCTTTCACGCCTCCATCCCCCACTAGGAACGTCTCAAGGCCCTCCGGTTCTTCCTTGAACAGAAAGCCATTCAATTTCCCTCTCTCACTCTCCTCCGGCTGGCTGATCCTCACCCTCAACATCTTCTCGCATGGGACCCAGCTATGCCTGCCGTTTGGTTGATTACATCAGACAGCCCTCGTTCCAAATGTACACTGGCACCATCCGTGCAATTCTTCCTCTGCTACATTGGGGCTGCCTCCTGCACTGTGCAGAACTCACTTATTTCATTAACGCTATCACTAATTTCCACCCTCTCCTCAAATGCCCTTGGACTATCTGACACCTCTTTATCCTTTCTTGATCTGTCTCCATCACAGGGGACAGACTATCGACTGCATCACAGGGGACAGACTATCGACTGATGTCTACTACTAAACTAACTGAACCAGTTATCTGGACTACACTCCCTCCCACCCAGCCTCTTACTAGGACAATTTCCCCGACTTTCAATTTCACCAACCCTGCCACATCTGCTCCAAAGATGAGGCTTTCCATTCTAGGACATCGAAATGTCCTCTTTGTTTAGTAAAAGTTGTTTCTCCATGGCCGTCGTAGATGGATCCCTCACCCGAGTCTCCCCTCGCTCTCCTCCCCCCCCCCCCACCCCACACTAGATTGAACAAAGATATAGTTTCCTGTTATACCATTCACCCCACCAGCCTCCACATACAACACATAATTCTCAGACAATTTCCGCCACCTTAAACATTATCCCAGCACCCTTCACATCGTCCCATCCACACCCTTTTCCACCTTCCGCAGAGACCGCATCCTCCGTAATTTCTTGATTCACTCATCCCCTCCCACACAAATCACCCACACTGCAGGTACTCTCCACTGCAACCCCAGGAGATGTGACACCTTCCCCTATACCTCTCCTCTCATCTTCATGCAGGGACCCCAGCTGTAATTCCAGGTGAGGCAGTGGGTTTCCTCTAATCTTATCTAGGCATCCAGTGTTCCCGATGTGATCTCCTGTGCATCGCTGAGACCATGCGTAGACTCGGCAACAGGTCAGCTGAGCACTCACTTGGCCAAGGCCTACTAGATCTCCCGGTTGCTTACCATTTTTCACTCCTCTTCCTATTCCCATAATGATCTTTTGGGCCTGGACTTCCTCCATTGCCAGAGTGAGTCCACATGTAAACTGGAAGAACACCCCTTATTCCACTTGAGTAGCTTACAACCCCCAATAGTAAGGTCAAATTCTCCCAACCCCACTTTACACCACCACCCCTCATATGAACTCACAGCTATTTTCCTCTTCCCCTTCCACCAACATTCCTTCCTCTAGCTCCACAATTCGCAACTCTTCAATCATTTTCTCATACCTTCTGTCTCGTAATCTCTAGCCTTTATCCAGCATCTGCCTATCACCCCCCCCCCCCCAACTCCACCTCTGCTCACCAGTATCCACCTATTGCCTGCCAGGCTTTATCCTGCCCATCCTCTCTTCCTGCTTTCTTCTCTCCCCCCCCCCTCCCCACAATCAGTCTGAAGAAAGGTCTCGACCTGAAAAGTCACCCATTCCTTCTCTCCTGTCCTGCTGAGTTACTCCAGCATTTTATGTCTGCTTCAATACGAGCTGGTCCTGGCTGCCTTACTAGTTGATGCTCAACACACAAAGAACACTAGAAAACAGCTGCAAGGGTAGGCCCTTCGACGGCCCTACCATTCAATATTATAATATCTGATCTATGTTGGACTCAACTCTTCCTCTGTGCCATTTGTCAATATTCCTCTATTGCTCATCAATATTCATCACATATTTATCTATCAACACTTGAACGACTTCTAATGATCCAGATTCCACCAGTCACAGCACAAAATTCTAAAGAACCATCATCCTCTGTGGCAAGAAATGTCTACATTCACGGTTTTAAATGACCAGCCCCATACCATTTAATTTCACCCCTTGTTTGATACTTCATCCATTGGTCAAAACATCCAAAATCTACCCTACGAGACATCATTAGAATCTCATGCATTTGTATAAAGTAACCTTCATTCTTCTAAACTTCAAGGAATGTTCAAGGTCCAAATCAGTTAATCTCTCCTGGTAGGATAATCTTCTCATTCCAGTATTTAACTTTGTGAAGCTCCTTGGTGCTGCCTCTCTTTTTAGGCAATGGGATCAAAACCATGTAACAAAGCATTCCCATTTTTAAACTACAATCCTCTTTTCAATGAAGCGCAAAATGTATTTTGACTCAACTACTTTAGAGCTACCCGTTAGCTTTGTGACTGGAATATCAAGACCCCAATGTACTTCCCTCATTTGCAGTCCTACCATTTAGATGATCTGCTTTTGATTTGCCAGTGCATAATCGTACACTTCCCCACATTAAACTTCATCGGACAGTCTTTTGCTCATTCAATCTAAATCCTGTTACATTCAATCTAAATCTTGTTGCCCTTCCACCTATTTTTGTAACAAGCTGTTCAGAAACATACAAGTCAGTACTAAATGCTCAATGTTATACTCCTACCCTGTACCCAGATAACACAGTGGAATTCATACCAATCCTATCTATTCAATTATTTACATCTAGATTAAGAAAAATATAACACAGGAGTAAATATAGGCACGATTTGTCATTCAATTGGCTATGGCTGATCTCAACCAAAGAGGGGAATAGATAAAGGAAGATAGACTCAAAAAGCTGGAGCAACTCAGCGGGACAGGCAGCATCGCCAGACTCTTCAGTCTGAAGAAGGGTCTCGCCCCAAAACATCACCCATTCCTTCTCTCCAGAGATGCTGCCTATCCCGCTGAGTTACTCCAGCTTTTTGTGTCCATCTTCGGTTTAAAGCAGCATCTGCAGTTCTTTCTTACACAGGGGAATAGATAAGGTGAATGCACAGAGTCTTTTACCCAGTGTAGGGGAATCAAGAACCAGAGGGCATAGGTTTAAGGGGAAAGATTTAATAGGAACTGGAGGGATAACCTTTTCACACAGTGGGTGGTGCGTACATGGAATGAGCTACCAGGAGGTAGTCGAAGCAGGTACAAAAACAATGTTTAAAAGACATTTGGATAGGTACATGGATAGGAAAGGATTAGAGGGATTTTGGCCAAATACAGGCAGGTGGAACTAAAGTAAGTGGGGCATCTTGGTTGCTTTGGGCAAGTTGGGGTGAAGGGCCTGTTTCCGTGTCTTTATGACTCTATAACTATTAACATAATGGTCTAAAATCTACCAATAGTTTTGAAATAATTTCCACTCGTGTACAAACTGAAAGAAAGCCCAGACTTCCTTCAAAGACTGAGACTCAGTACGCTGAATACTCCCATGAACAAGTATACAGTAGAAAGCATATTGACTAGTTGCATCACAGCCTGGTTTGGCAACTCAAATGCCCTGGAACCAAGTTTATAAAAAGCAGTGGATTTTATCCATCGTGGGTACTGTCCTCCTCACCACTGGGGATGTATAGAAGGTGCTGCCTCAAAAGAGCAGCCAGCATCATCAGGGATGACACCACCCTGGCCACGTTCTTATTGCATTCCTGTCACCGGGAAGAGATAGGATTATGAAAATCATGACCTCCAGGTTCAAGAACAGCTTTTTCTCAACTACCTAGGCTCTTGAACACTACAAACATAATGAACTATTTTTTTTGCACTAAGGAGCTTGAGCATTTTGCAATAATATCAGTTCGTTTTTTTAAATCATAAAATATTCTTTGTTTTTTATGTTATCTATTAGTACTATGTTCACAAAATGTTGATGCTATAGCAAGTACGAATTTAATTGTTCTGCTTTTGGTACATATGACAATTGAACACACTGGACTCTTTAAAAAAAAAAGGACAAAGTTCTGGAGTAACTCAGCCGGTCAGGCAGTTATAAGGAGAACAAGGTGACGCAACATTTTGATTGCAACATACTGATCGTAGGGGAGGAGCAAGCTGGATGAGAGGAGGAGGACAAAGCATGTCAGGTAATAGGTGAACATGGGCAAGGGGGAGGGGGATTGTTAACAGATGGACAAAGGCCATAAATGAAAAAAAGTATGAGACAAAAAGGTTAAAAAGTTGCTAATGTGACGCCAGAGGAAGGAATGTAGGTGGAGGGGAGGGAGGTGGAGGGGAGAAATAGGTGGGAGTCTAGGTGGGGCACAGGTCAGGGCGTAGGAGAGAAAGGGGTGGTTGATACAAACGGAATAATTCAATGTGTGCCTGGGTTCACATATTATTTGCCATGCTTTGAGCTGCCCCTCTTCTTTTCCAGTACTAAATAGCAACCAAGCCTTGTCTACGGACGGAGCACCACCTATGGAACCGCACTAACATCTGGCCAAGAGAAGAAATTGAACTTTGACAACTGTAAAAACTTTAGATAATTGTAAATAGTTCTTAAAGTGCCACGGTAATTAAAATTAAATAATTAAAATTTTAAACATTTAAATCAAGTTCATACATTTCATTTTTAATATGCCCTGACTTTTGCCTCCTCATCCGAGGGTTTACAATCCCCAATAACATCAATGAGGTTTCCGACACCAACAGGTCTAACCTCTTGCAAGATAACTGCCATTCCTTAGTAGACAAGAATGCTGGAGAAACTCAACGGGTGAGGCAGCATCTATGGAGTGAAGGAAATAGGCAACATTTCAGGCCGAAACATTCTTCAGCCATTCCTTAGTATTGTGCTACGTGGAGTTCAGCAACAGTGAACTGACAAAGGCAAGGAAGGCTGGGATTTATCGTTTGAATAGTTGAACACCAAGTTCATTGCATCAAATCCAAGTGTAACGTTCAGGAGAACTTTCCAAAAGATCCAGGATAACTAAACTAAAGAATTTTTCAAGTTCTACCTCACACTTTTGTTGCTTTATTTCCCGACTTAACCGTAGTTAAACGTCAAAATAATTCATTTTACGCTAAATAATTTGCAATATTTGATGCAAGTTGCCAAAAATAATTGTTATCATAAATTTCTCCTACACCACTTCCGCCAAAAAGGTTGGATCTTTGTAATTGACCGATGCCATGTGAAGATCGACAAGGGAGGACAAAAAAAATTCCAAATCAAAGTTTAAGAAATTTGATATTGTGAATGTGACCAATTCCAAATTTAGATGCACAATTAAGAGTAAAAGGGTGGCTACGAAAAAAATAGGTTCTCTTAAAGACGCCTGTCTTTGTGTAGAATCACAAGAGATGGGGGGGGAGATATTAAATGAGTACTCATCCATTTCTACTGCGAGGATTGGGGTAGGAATTGAAGCACAGGAGTCGTGTTGTCTTTGATCAAATGCAAATTACCAAAAAAGAGGCATTGGTGGTTTTAAAGCACATTAAGGTGAATGAATGCCGAGTCTTTTTGCCCAGGGTGGAAAATTCTAAAACTGGAGGGCACAAGCTTAAGGTAAGAGTAGAGCGTACAGAGATTAAAGCAGGACCTCAGAGGCAACTTTGTCCAATCAGAAGGTGGTCCATATGTGGAATGGGCTGCCAGAGGAAGCTATAGAAGCAGATATATTTGTGACTTTTAAAAGACATTTGGACATGGACGTTTTAGAGGGCTGTAAGCTAAAAGCAGGCAAATGGGAGTACAGCAGTGTGCCAACTCCGACAGCAATAGACAATAGGTGCAGGAGTAGGCCATTCAGACCTTCGAGCCAGCACCGCCATTCAATGTGATCATGGCTGATCATCCACAATCAGTATCCCATTCCTGCCTTCTCCCCATATCCCCTGACTCCGCTATTTTTAAGAGCCCTATCTAGCTCTCTCTTGAAAGCATCCAGAGAACCCGCCTCCACCGCCCTCTGAGGCAGAGAATTCCACAGACTCATCACTCTCTGTGAGAAAAAGTGTTTCCTCGTCTCCGTTCTAAATGGCTTACTCCTTATTCTTAACCTGTGGCCCCTGGTTCTGGACTCCCCCAACGTCGGGAACATGCTTCCTGCCTCTAGCGTGTCCAAGCCCTTAACAACCCTTAGCACTGAGAAAGTGGGCCAAAGGTCCTGTTTCCAAGCTCTACAACCCTATGACAATGCAAGGTCAAAACGGCTAAATAATAAACAGAACTGGACCAAACACCCAAATACAAAATGTTCACTGCTTGTTATTAGGTAGGTTACTCAAAAATAAGTTATTGCAAGGAATATCACAATTTTCAAACAAAAATGTGAGCAGATGGATTTTAACACAACTTTGGCACAAGAAATACCTGTAGTTATCTATACTCAGAACAGAAGTGATGCTGTGCTAGAGCAAAATAAAATGAGCACAAATACCAACAGGAGATTCAAATATGCTCATCAAATTGATAAAGTTAAAAAAAACATTGAGAAAATTAAACTATATAGAAGTTACATTGAACTTAAAAAAAAGTGTTTTTTGGCCAGTGAATGGAGGGTATGGATTATGTGCAGGTAGGTATGCGATGGTCATGGAATCATGTTTGGCATATTGTGGGCCAAAGAGCCTGTTCTTGTGCTCTGTTATATATAATTTGTCTAATTCCTGTCTATCCTTAGAGAATATATAACAATACAGCACAGGAAAACAGTCCCTCGGGCCCAAAATGTCTGTGCTGATGTCTGCTAATGGTTTATTATTGTCACATGTACTGAGGGACATTGAAAAGCTTCTGCGTGCCATTCAATCAAATCCTACTACACGCAAGTACAATCAAGTCACACACAAGTACAACAGGTAACGTGAAAAGAACATTGAATATGATGCCAAGTTAAACTAATCTCCTCTGCCTGCATGTGATCCATATACTCCATTCCTTGCAATTTCATGTGCCCACCTAAAAGCTTCGGGGGGCATTGTCATAACAGCTATCATTGCCAACCCTGGCAGTGCATTCCGGGCACCCACAACGCGGTGTAACAAACTTGTACATTTTATTTTAAACTTTCCTCCTCTCACCTCAAAGCTATGCCCTCTTGTCTGACCCTTTTTACCCTATCTACATTTCTCGTAATTTTATATGCTTCTACTTTAATTTAGCTTTTATTGCCACATGTACCGAGGTACAGTGAAAAGATTTTACGTTGCATACTATCACGGACCTAGCCATGCTGCCATTCCCTAATTAGCCCATTCCAAAAGCAAGTAAATCCTATCCCGAGAAATCCTCTCCAATAGTTTCCCTACCACCAACATGATGAATCTCACTGGCCTATAATTCCCTGGATTCTCTCTACTTCCCTTTTTATACAAAGGAACACCATTGGCTACTCTCCAGTCCTATAGGATCGCACCAGAAGCTAGAGACGATACAAAAATCTTTGTCAACGCCCCTGTACTCTATCTTGCATGTCTCAATAACCTGGGATAGATCCCATCAGGTTTTTTATCCATCTTAATATTCTGAATGGCTTCCCAAACAATCTGAAACTAGAATTTCTAGCCGTGTACTTTCTAAAGGACCCTACTCATCACATTGCTTCTATCTTCACTAATGAGCCGCAAAGTGCAAGTCAGGATTTGATAATACTTCACATGCTTCACTTTACCATTGCATATGGTTCTTCGAGTTTTAATAAATACACAAGGCAAAACATTGGTGCTAAAAGAACTTCCTGTGTAATCACAAGCAGAATATGCACAGTCGTTATATTGTGGAATGTCAAGGATTATCTGTTGATGTAGAAACAATGGCAACATTCAATTTTACATCGAGACATCTATATAAAAACAAGCATGATCATTTTTATATCACCAGAGATTCACAAGAGCAAAAGACAGTCAAGTACATTTTAATGCAATGTCACAAATTAAGAATTGTAAGTCAATATTGGATTCTACAAATTATGCAATCATGACCAAATAAAATATTTTTTTAATGATGTTGACCGAGGGATAACTATTAGCCAGGTGGCCGAGGATAAGATCCCCTACTCTATTCTGGAACAGTGCCAGAGACCTTTTACATCTACACCCAAGAGCCCAGATGGGACCTCAGTTAGCATGTCATTTGAAGCCAGATTTGCAGCAAATGCAGCAACACTTCAATATTGTACCAGAATGGCAGCCTATATCTTTCTGTTCAAATCTCTGCCGTGGAACTAGAATGCATAACCTTCAGACTCAGAAGCTAGTAATAAACACCAATCAATAGTAAATAATGATTGAAACAATCGCTTAATTTGGCTGATAAATACAGATTGCTTGAAATATCCCACTTCTACATTGTGGCTTTAATGCATCCCCCCAAAAAGGGGAAAATTAAAGCAGATTAAAACACAAAATAATGTTAGGTAATTCTCAATCATGTCAAGGTACGAATCATGAAATTATGTCATCTTATAAATTCAGTAATCCAATTGTGACAAAGGATCTTCAACAGTTTATCTTTGCATAGAAGTTGGCTGTCTTGCTGATCATCTTCAAAACTTTTTTTTTTGATTTCCAACATCCAGATTTTTTTTATTTTTGCCAAGAATTCATACCATTAATGTACACATAATATATATATATATATGATGTTATCTGATAGGTCATTTCTGTACTACTTCCTTGTAGTGTCTTATCATAAAGTTGGAGAAAGTATGGCCATACAGGCCATCATGAGTGTCAGTCAGCTCTTTTGCTGCGAGTCAAAATTACAGCAAAAAATGCACATTGGATATCTAAACTAAAAACAGAAAAGGCTACATATACTCAGCAGATCAGACTGCATCTTTGGGACAAAAACAAAGCAGCATTTCAGGTTGAAGACCTTTCATGACCATGGGCATAATTTGCAAATGTTCCTTGGTGAATGAATAAATGGGAGCAGTTGAGGGCAAAAACATACACCAAAACTAAGAATTGTGCAATGCAGAGCAGAAAGACATGCCCAGCAGATCAGCCCTTTTATTATAGCCTTCCAAATATTTCTCCAGAAATCCAATTCCCTCTTGAAAGTCAGAATGGAGCCTGCCTCCACATCTGCAACCAATGCAAGCCAGGTTCTAACCATACAATGTGGAAAGGATATTTTCTTGTCAAACTTACTTCTCTTCCTCTTTATTTTGTACCTGTTTTATCCACCCTTCCAAAAGCAAACAGCCTCACTTTCTCGAAACAAATGAACAATTCTATAAAAACGTATTTGGATCCTCTCGAATGCCTTGCAATCGTTTGGCAGCCAGATTAAGCATTAAACTCCAGCCCATGCCAGATCAGTGTTTTATAAAAATTCAGCATAAAATACATTTTTACTTTCAATGCCTCTTTTGAAAAGAAAAAAATCAGGTATGCGTTGACTACTTTTTCAACCTGTCCTGTCACTCTCATTGATTTGTCCACAAATATCCCTGGGTCATTTCGTTCCAATGTGTCTTAGAACAGTCTACTTATTATTACCTTTCTTTTTTCTTCCTACCAAAATTCATCACCTCATGTGGATTTGCATTAATCTTCATTGACCGTACATCTGCGTACAGATCGGCACAGTGGTGCAGCGGTAGAGTTGCTGCCTTACAGCACCAGTGACCCAGGTTCAATCCTGAATTTTATGCTGAATTTCTATAAAACACTGATTTGGCATGGGCTGGAGTATTATATTCAATCTGGCCGCCAAACAATTGCAAGGCATGTCTGTACGAAGTTTGTACATTCTCCCCCGACTGCATGGGTTTTCCCTGGGTTCCAGTTTCCTCCCACAGTCCAAAGGCGTACTGGTCAGTAGGTTAGTAGGCCTCTGTAAAGATTGTAAATTGTCCCTAGTGTGTAGGGTAGTGCTAGTATGCGGGGATCGCTAGTCGGTGCGGACAGGGTGGGCCAAAGGATCTGTTTCCACATTGTATCTCTAAACCAAACTAATCTGCCTTTCCTATCACCCCGTTTACATTCCTGTTGCATGATAAAAGTTGATGCCTATAACTACAGACAATAAGGTACACACAAAATATTTATGTTATTTGCAGCCTGACACCAGCATTACAGTTTCAATTTGGATGTTATAATGCAGATAAAATATTCAGATATACAATATGGCGCTCTCATCTTAATGTTACTGCACCGTCACATGATAATGAATAGCAATATAACAAAATGAAGAAGCAAAGAATTATTATAGGAGAAACTGCTCTCCAAGTGTCATATATCTTTTGCACTATGTAAATTATTAAACACAGAAAATTATCTAAAGTTCTTAGGCATTTAATTACATTAATAATCTTTCTGATGCATGAGATTTTAAAAAGGTCCAATGATGAACAACATTCTTTTTTGTGCGATATTACACTTGACAAGGTAAGTGACTCATTTAAAAAGCTTCAAGTAAAACTGATATCACAATTGAAGAAGAGGCTCCAAAGCTATATAAGTCTTCACTGTCAGTACAATGCAACAACAAAAAAACACTACACTAAATGGAAGCAGTTTTATCCAGCCACTGGATATACAAACTGTTCCTTCACAGTGCGGACTTACCCGAGCCACCCTGCCAGATTCTGGCACTGGTTGCAGCTAGGTTATCCAATAGAGGGACATGTATCCAAAACTGCCCTTATGTGGCAAATTGGTCAAGGATCATCTAACAAAGTGTGGCATAACTGCAATACTAACATGATCACTATTTGGGAAATACCAAAAATGTTGTGTAATTCATAGAGGGATGCAACTGTGGTTATATATCTTCTTAAGCAGGTCACTAAAGGAATGCATGGAGCAGTCTCTTGCACAAGTCACACAAAGTATATGCACCTGCTGGATTTGGACTGTCCAAAATACAAGTGGAAATGCTGAAGATAGGGTTACATAAGAAAGCAGGACCAAAGACACTCTCAATCACATAGGAAATTTCCAAGCGGTACTAAGACCCGTTTCCAATGCCAGCTGCCCATCCTGGGATAATCTAGGCAACAGCAACAGAATTAAAGTATCGGGCCAAGGACACAACCTGCAAACACCACATCCTTCCCCCCTTCGTTTCCCGTTTTCATTGGTGGGATGGCAGTGGAGAGTTAGCAGCTTGAAATGTCTGGATGTTAACATCTTGGATGTCTTGTCCTGGACCCAGCACATTGATGTTGTCATGAACGTGTGGCTCGTCAGTGCCTCTACTTTTGTAGACGTTTACAGAGATTCAGCATGTCTCCATCACATGAAATAGACTATTGGCTGACGTCTATTACAAACCCACTGACTCCCACAACTATCTCGACTACACTTCTTCTCACACTGCTTCCTGCAAAGACTGTATCCCCTACTCCTAATTCTATGCAGCATCTGCGCCAAAGATGAGGTGTTACATACTGAGGACATCTCAGATGACCTCATTCTTTAAGGATCGGGGGTTCCCCTTTCTAATCATAGTTGAGGCCCTCACTCGTGTCTCCTCTGTAACCCACAGCTATGCCCCTGCTCCCCCTCCTCCTAGTCCTTACCTTCCACCACATCAGCCATCGCATACAACACATAATTCTCTGAAATATCCGCCACCTCCGACGGGATTCCACTACTAGCCACATTTTCCCAACTCCACCCCTTTCCGCCTTTCGTAGAGACCGTTCTGTCCGCAACTCCCTGGTTAACTCATGCCTTCCCAACCAAACCACCCCCTCCCCAGATACCTTCCCCTGCAACTGCAAAAGATGCAACACCTGTTGTTATACCTCCTCCCTCGACTCTGTCCAGGGACCCCGACAGTACCTTTCAGGTTAGGCAGAGGTTCACTTGCACCTCCTCCAACCTCATCTACTGTATCCGTTGTTCAAGATGTGGACTATTATACATCGAGGCCAAACGCAGACTGGGCGATCAATTCGCAGAGCACCTTCACTCAGCCTGCATGAACCAACCTGATCACCCGGTTGCTAGACACTTTAATTCTCCTACCCATTACTACACAGACTTTCTGTCCTCGGTCTCCTCCATTGTCAGAGTGAGTCTAAAAGCAAATTGGAGGAACAGCATCTCATATTTCGCTTGGGCAGCTTACAGCCCAGTGATATGAATTTTGATTTCTCGCACTTCAGGTAGCCCCAGCATTCCTTCTCTCTCTATCCCTCCCCCACCCAATTCACACTAGCTTCTCATTTTCACCCTACAAACAGCTTACAATGGCCTGTTTCCTTTATCATCGTTACTTTTTTGCACATCTTTCATTCATTGTTCTTTATCTCTCAACATCATCGTCTATATCTCTCGTTTCCCTTATCCCTAACCAGTCTGAAGAAAGGTCTCGACCCGAAACATCACCCATTTCTTCTCTCCAGAGGAAGGATCTGACTCACTACCAGCGCACGCTGCCCTCAGGATGGCTGCTATGGAGAGGAGACGGTTGCCCACCTCTTTGCAGTGTGGATTCGCAAAGAGAGTCTGGAGAAGTCTGCAAGTGTCCCTGTCACGGTTTATTCCGAACAGCTCCGTCACAGAGGACTGTGATTTACGGACTGTTCCCAGGGACGCATTCAGAGACGGACATCCAGTGCTGCTGGAAGGTCATCAACTCGGTGAAAGACGCTGTTTGGTCTGCCTGAGAGTTGTTCACCACCCAGCGGAGCGAGATGTCCGTCGGGGAATGTTGCCGACTGGCCCGCTGCAGACTGCCGGAGTACATGCTGAGGGACGCACTGAAGCTCGGTGCAGCCAACACCAAGGCTCGGTGGGACAGGACCACAGTCTATGTTCCTTCCGCTGCTGGAAATGGGGGAGGGCAGGGTGTGGTGGAGACGCCCCTCAAAATAAGGGAAGGGATTCCACGCCAGTGGGTCACATGTGGCAAGGATGGGGGATAAATTTGTGAAATTTGAGCAATGTATGTAGACTGTATTGAATATTTTGTATAGCCTCTGAAAATGTCAGATGAATTTTTTGCACGGTTCATGTACTGTATATTTATTACCTGAATAAAGTCTATTTTGAAATTTAAAAAAATTCTTCTCTCCAGAGATGTTGCCTGTCCCGCTGAGTTACTCCAGCTTTGTGTCCATCTTCGGTTTAAACCAGCATTTGCAGTTCCTTGATACACATTCTAACAGACAGTTGCATCATGGCAATTCAAACGCACAAGAATACAAGAGGCCACAGAGAATGGTGAAAGCTCACACCATCATATAAAGCATCTACATGAGACGCTGATCTAAGAATGCAGCATCGAGCAAAGGATCCCTACAATCCAGGCCTTGCCTTCTCCTCGCTGCTACTGTCAGACAGGAGGTACAGAAGCCTGAAGTCCCACACCACTAGATTCAGGAGTAGCTACTTTCCTACAACCACCATATTCTGAACCGAACTGAACAACCCTATCCCGACCACCCCTTGCACTACCACAAACTTGTTTTTTTCCCCATTGTGTTTTGCACTAATGCACAGCTCTTTTCTATGCACTGTCTCGTATAATTTCAGGATGCTGTCCAAGTCTATGTACCTGCGATGCAAGCACAATTTTCTTGTGTCTGTACGATACCGTACCTGTGTACATGGCAACAATCTTAACTTGGCCCACAGCACTCGGTCTCCGCTCACACCCGGCCTCAACAGTCCCCTGCTGGCTCTTCTCTCACCCGCACCTGGCACCCATACCCACCCCCTCCCCTGTTGTCCACTCCCACCCCAGTCCCCTCTCCATGTGCCCGTCCTTGGGCCCCTCTCTGACTCCTCCCGCCCCCAATCCCCCTCTCCGCCTCCTCACGCCCTACTGTCCCAGTCCCCCTCCCACCATGTCCCTTTCTCTTCCACTTCCCACCCTTGTCCCTCTCTGCCCCCTCCCACACTTGTCCCTCTCTCGCTGCCCCACCCACCCGTGTCCTCTCTCTCTCTGCCACCCCAATCTCTCTACCCTCACCCACCCATCTCTGCTCTCACCCACTGGTCTCTGCCCTCATCCACCCTTGTCCCATTCTCTCTCTTTGCCTTCTCCCACACCTTTCTCTCTCTCCCCTCACCCACCTTGTCTCTCTCTGCCCTACCTACTCTTATCCTTCCACAGCCTCACCTACCCTTATCCCTCCACACCCTAGCTCCGTCTACTGATATCCCTCCGTCCACGTCCCCTCTCTGCCTCACCAGCGCTGAGCAAAGTCCCGCTCCCGCCCTGGCGGGTTACCGAGGCTTAACTGGGCGGAGGAAACCCTAGGCGGGGCTGGCGGGGGAATTGCTCCTCGGCGCCGATACCCCCTGTACTGTGGGGCGAAAGTTGACAGGTGGGCCTGCAACTCGGTGAACCCCTCCTTCCCTCCCTCCCTGCCGCCGCCACCACCGCTCTCGGGACAGAGCACGACTCGACTTCCTGGTGAAGGCCAGACAGCGCAGGCGGAAGCGCCGTCCGCCCTCCTCCCACACATAAACACACGGGCGCTGACAGCCGTCGCTGCCGCTGCCTCGGGGAGCACGGCGGGCGCGAGCGGCCCCGGCGCACACACACACACTCACGGGTCACTGTGCTGGTGAGCGGGCAGACGGGCCGCCGTCTCCTCCTGCCATCCAGTCTCCACTCCGGCGCAGCCCAGCGGGCGCTCGTCGCCACAACCAATATGGCCGCTCGTGCGCGCCGCCGGGCGCGAGCCAGAGATGCGCGCGCCCGCGCCCGCGCGCCCCCACTCCCCGCCCCGCGCCGGCGGCAGCAGCGCGCGCCCCCAGCGGCTGGAGGACCGGCCGCTCACCGACAGATCAACTCGACGCACACAACCTAAGCAACAAGCTGGAGTAACTCAGTGGGACAGGCAGCATCTCTGGAGAGAAGGAATGGGTGACGTTTTGGGTCGAGACCGTTCTTCAGACTGAGAGTCAGGGGAAAGGGAGACACCGAGATATGGAAGTGTAAGGTGTAGAAACATAGAAAAAAATAGGTGTAGGCCATTCGGCCCTTCGAGCCAGTACCGCCATTCAAAATGATCATGGCTGATCATCTAAAATCAGTACTCCGTTCCTGCTTTTCCCCCCATATCCCTTGATTCCTTTAGCCTTAAGAGCTAAATCTAACTCTCTCTTGAAAACTGTGAAAATGATATAGGTTGCCCTTCAGGTTACTGTTAAATCTTGCCATTCTCACCTTAAACCTGTGTCTCCTGCCTGGTTCTTGATTCCCCATACCGTGGATAAAAGACTGTGTATTCACCTTATTATTTCCCCTGAGGATTTTATACTCCTCCATAAGATCACCCCTTAGCTTAAGGAATAAAGTCTCATTATCTTGTCTAAACTTTCCCTATAGCTCAGGCCCTTCAGACCTGGCAACATCCTTATAAATCTCTGCACTGTTTCAAGCTTAATGGCATCCTTCCTATAGCAGAGCAACCAAACAGAGCACAGTACAAAGCCATCCTGTACAACTGTAACATAGTGAGCCAACTTCTATACAGTATTCTTACTGGTGAAAGCCAATGTACCAAATACCACCTTTACCACTCTTATCCACCTGTGACACCACTTTCAGTGAACTGTGTGTAACTATTCCTAGATCCATCTACAACAATCACCAGGGCTCCGTCATTGGATTTTGGGAAACCTACCATTCCAGCAATTCTTGACCAGATCAATCGATAGGCTCATCACTGACTCTACTCTTAGATCTTGTACTTCACAACACTCCGCAGCACTCTACCATTCGCTGTGAAGGTACTGCCCTGGTTTGACTTCCTAAAATGCAATACCTCACGCTTGTCTGCATTAAATTCCATCAGCCATTCTTCAGCGACTTGCTCAGTTGATCAAGACCCTGCTGTATTTTTTGATAACCATCTTCATTGTCTATTATAGTACCTACTTTAGTGTCACCTGCAAACTTACAAATCATGCATTTGGAGATGAATTTGGTTGAGATTATGATGTTGAATGGAGATATAATGAATAAATAGGAGCCTGCCGTAGATAATAATAATAATAATGGCTTTTATTTACGGGCGCCTTATACCGAGGTCTCAAGGACACCTTACAGAGATTAACAAATAGGAAACATATAATCAGAATAAAATTAATTATAAAGACCAATACACAAATTAAGGACAGAATTCTTTCCAAAGACACAAAAAAGAAAATCAGAAACACAATTTGAGGAGAGAGCAGCGGCAGCTAAACCGCGCCAGCGTCCACTCTCCCCTCTGACCGCCATCTTGAACACAGACTAACATTGACACAACACACAAAAGTCATCCCCCACAATGATTACCACTGTGGGGGAAGGCACAATGTCCAGTCCTCAACCCCAGTTCACCCAAAAGTCGGGCCAAATGAGGCCTTGTTATCCAGATGTTTCAGCAATTAATGTAGGACCAGCGACGTAGAGTCTGCCATGTACTTATTGCAACGCTAGGCAAACTGTAGGGGATCAAGGCTGTTTGGAATGCTAGATTTAATGTGCGTTATGACCAGCCTCTCAGCGCACTTTGTGATGGTGGACGTCAGACCCACTGGATGTAGTCATTTTAATATTACATTTCCTTTCGCCGAGTCTAAACTAGCTGTATATAAATGGACAGACGTGGAAAGAAGTACCGGTCCATGGGCGATACCACTTTCAACCTTTCATGAGTTAATGTACCCCATATTAAACCTAAAACTTTATTTACGGCCCATCAATCAACTGCCACGTTTTATATCATACTGTGCAGCTGTTTTCCAATAGCCTTTAGCAGACTGAGCAAGCAACCAAGGCAGCATTACCATCATTTCTGCAACTGGCCATGTCTTGTAGATAGGAGCTAATCAGTATGATTCTCCACTCCTCATCATTATCATGCAATTCCTGCTGTAAGTGCTTGCACATTGCCATCAGGGCAAAAGTGATAAATGTTCCCTGGAACTAAACAGCTGTAGGCACTCGGAGTCAAAGATTACATGTGAATAATAGTTACTTGGACAAAGCCATACAATCCATATGCAGAACAAAACATGAAAGATTATATTGGGGATTGACTAAAGTGGTCTATCCATGATTCTTAATTGTGAATATTCAGTTTGCACAATGTTTCAATCTAGTTCTGGGTTTTACTTATCATCAAAGCTATTAACAATTGCTTGTTAACAATTTTGAACTGAAATTTAAAATGTGATATGCTGAAGGTTTTATCTTAGATGTGAGTTTAGTTTGTATTGAACTGCACTTGTCATCCGTTAAAATGGATACTTTACTTTAAAATCTGGAACCTTCATTCACTTTTCTTACAAATGTAATTAGATCTGCAATGAAACATGTTATTGTTTTAAAGGATTATTTTCTAGGGATGATAAACAAGGCTCCTCGTAATCTTCCTGATGACCAGTGTTTACACATATTTGCATGAAATCCAGTTCCTCCATTGGAATTACGCACTTTCAGTGAGTCAATTACTTTCTCTAGCTTGAAGTGATTCACTGATCAGTGACACTTCAGAACAGAGTGACTCACTTAAAGCTTAGGAAACTAGTTCTGGAAAATGTGTAGGTGGACTATGACCTACAATTGTGGCTTGATGTGTTTTATTTGATTGTCCCCTTCCACATATCAATTCCAACTCTAAATATTTCCCCATCCCCCAATGACCTTTCAACTTTGTTTCTATAGATATTTAACATTAATTTTGAATGGCAATTTCTATCTAGAATACTTAATAATTATCAATACATTTATGATATGAATATCATGCTGTGGTTGTTTCTGGTTATAGATTATGTATCATTTATTCCAATTGGCTTTCTGTCTGTTCATCTGTGCGCAATATATTGTCATGGAAACTCATTTCAAAATCTCGAGTGTGGCACCTTTCCAAAGGCCAGCTCAAAGTCGAAATAAGCCACATAAACTCCTTCACGTATTTCTATTCTGCTGGTTACAAGTTCAAAAAATTCCAACACATTTATCAAACATGGTTTCCCTTTCATGAATCCACGTTTATTCTTCACAATTCTATTTCTATTTTCTACCATGTGGATAATCATAATCTTTCCTTCTACTGATGTTAGGTTAACAAGTCTGTGGTTCCCTGCTTTCTCTCTTCTTCCTTTCTTAAATTGAGGGGTTTTTATTTGCCACCTTCTAAACTTTAGTAACTGTTCTAGAACAAATGGAATTTTGAAAGATGACTACCAGAACACCTCCATTGCTCGTTCCTTCAAAACCTTGCGATTCAAGTCCCAAAGCTTTATCACCTTTTAGTCTCATTACTTTCTCCAATTGTTCTTTGAGCTCCTCATTCTCTCTAGGGTTGCAAATTCCCACTATTACTGGCAGTTTGCCAGTAGAAAAAAATAACAAAGATAACCTTTTAGTTTGATTACTTTTCATGAGAAATGGGAACAATTAGAGATAAAAGGTTTAAATTGCTGGGATTGGGATTGCCGATTGTTCAGAAAGAACAAAATAAAATGTTGTGATCAGAAACACTGATGGTTCCTCTAAACAGATGCTGCATAAAGTGCAAAACGTCCAGTACTTGCCTCAGAATGCTCCCCATATATCTTCCTTTATCCTCACCTGCTATTCTTCCTCCACCAAAGTGTGTTAGCTTCTCAACACATATACTGCATTTCCCACATTTCCACACTTGCCCCTCTCTTCCCAGCAAGAATAATGATAGGATTACCTATCTTACCTCCTCCTGACCCCATTCTGTAATTTCTAAAATCTTAAACTGATGTCATCAAACATCTTTCCCTCTCATCTCTTCCAGAAGGAATATTCCATAATGCATAATTATATGTTTGCATGTATACATAGTTTCTTTTGATAATTTTAGAATCTCAGTTATTTTGTGCTATTTACATATCCCCCAATCCTGCCTTCCACGTTTCTTGCTCGACCCCACCAATATTTGCTTTAGATGGTTCTTACCATTAGCCTGCAACTGTCACCAAACATTCCTTACAACTTAAAACCTTTTTATCTGTAATTCAGTTCAGTTTAGTTTATTGTCACATGTACCAAGTGAAAAGCATTTGTTGCTTGCTAACCAGTCAGCAGAAAGACATGATTACAATCGATCCATTTACGTATACATACATGATAAGGGAATAACGTTTAATGCAAGGTAAGGCCAGCAAAGTCCAAGCAAGAACAGTCCGTGAGTCATCAATGAGGTAGATAGTAGTTTGGCACTGCTCTCTGGTTGTGGTAGGATGATTCAGTTGCCTGATAACAGCTGGGAAGAAACTGTCCCCGAATGCAAGGGTCAGAACCATTAGTCAACAATCTTATAAAAAGCAAAATGTTGTGTGATATTGATGGGAATTGAATTCAAACAACAGAAGGCAATGAAATAATGTACAAAGGTATACAAAATACCTAATTGATACACGGTTTTATGGTGATTCTTCTCATTGATACACGATTTTATGGTGATTTTTCACCTCCTCTCTAATATAGAACCAGAAACAACCACAGCATGATATTCATATCATAAATGTATTGATAATTATGAACTATGCTAGATAGAAATTGCTGTTCCCAAACCAAGCTGCGATGCATCCAGATAAAATGCTTTCTATGGTGCAGCTGTAATAAAATGCTTTCTATGGTGCACCCATTCCTGATTGAATATTGACTAGTTTCCTCTCCACAGTTCATGTCTGACCTGTTGAGTATTATCTCCATTTTAATTTCATTTCAGATTTTCAGTATGTGCAATATTTTGTATTTGGATTATTGTAATTGAGTCGTTGCATAAGATTAAGAGTATTTTAATGGGTTTTTTAAGAGATTTGGTGAAACCCTACCTGGCATGCAATTTAACGTATACGTCCCTGTATTTGATGAAAAATAAACCTGCTACAAAGGACAAACAACAAACCGCTCTCAGGTTTTGTTGCATTTGTTTGAGATATTGAATGGGATGGGTTTTTAATCTCTGAAGTTTGGTAAAGGATATCACTGAAACATGACATTCTGAGAGGGTGTAGCAGGGAGATGCTGAGAAGCTGGACAATCTAACGTAAGAGCCTTATTCTAAAGAAGTGAAGCAGGTGCATAGAGGGGTGGGAGATTGCAACCTTCACGTGGTCCACCCTGTTTCGACTAATGCAATCAACCCGACGTGAACAATCAAATAAGATCAAATAGAACAAGTTGCCCTACAACGTTAGGCTGTGCACGCCATAAGCAAGAAGAAGTTGCGTGGAGTAAATGAGGAAAGAACTCTTCATTCAGAGGATTATAAACCTCTGGATTTTTTAATGCAAATCAGAGACTGATTGTTTGGGACATCAAAAGAATTAAGTGTTTTGAGGAATTGGCAGGAAATTGATGTGACAGTTCAGCCATGATCTTATTGAATGGAAGAACTTTTGGTTATTCTTTGCTTCCCGTTTTCTTAAAATCCATTAGCAGAGGTACACAGCTGGAATTAGAATTGTGAGCTGCATCAAGGTGTTATCCAAATAAGAAGAGCACAGTACATAAAACAACTTCTTAATAAAATAAAGACTGCCTAAGAAAGGATTGGCTAATTTTAAAACAAAGCCCCATTTTAGCAGTAGTACATATACTGGATTATTTCCCAAAATATTCTCCCTGGTTCCATATAAATAAGGAAGATCCACTAGTGGATTAAAAATTCTAACACATTGGATGTACATGAAGAAACTGCAGATAACACAATTTTATTACAGTGAAATAAAACAATTTAAAGCACTGAAACTTTTTAAGATGGAGCTTGAATCTGCTGAGGAACTTACACTTACTTAATTTCTACAACTGTTCACTCTAATAGAGTCAGTTTAATTAATAATATGTTTACTCATCATCTGCAAGTGTTTTGCAAGGTCAGCAATCTTTAACTCTCATTGCCTTGGATGAGTAGCTTGAAATACCACTTTGGAGGACAAGAGTAAGAGCAGCCTCAAACATGCATAACTGAAATCACATAATCTCTCAACTGGATAAGGAAACAAGTTTTTCTTCCTTATGCTAAAATTAGTTTGGCATTTATGACAAAGTTAGCAGTTTCAATTATAATTTTACTTAAACTTGCTTTTGGCTTATAAATTAAAAACTTGACAGTGGAATCTTAAAGGTTAATTAATTGAGTTATCTGTCTAGCTCAGTGGATTATTATTTCTGTAGCATTGCCACATCAATGCAACCTTCCAATTTATTTTAGTACTATTAAAAACCATCTCCACTTTACAAATTCCATAAAACATTGAATGTCAGCATGAACAAAACTCACATGAGCAATGAAATGGTCATCCAATGTACAGTATACTGGTGAAAATTAAGTCATAGATTTCTACTTTTCCAAGAAGCAAAACAACAGGCAGAGCCAGAATTCTATTGAGCCATCATTCTGAAACAATAGTGCAACTTTTCCTAATGAATGTTAAATTACTTGATATTGGGAAAAATTACAGAGCAATTTCAATTTATAAATGTTGATATAAAAGGCGCTTCTCAACTGTAAAACTAGAATTATCTAAAATAATTGAATTTGCAAATGTAAAATAGAAAAGTCAAGCCTGAAGTTTACTGCTGAAATTAAATTCCCAAATTATTTATATTCCAATCATGACAACAGGAAGTAAGGCGTGGACAGGAAGTGTACATTGTTGCGAAACTTTCTGACTGCTGAATATCAATCACTCTTTCAGCAGCAAATCCAAAACTAGACATGAAAAATAAACCCCTAGTTTATTTTCTGCTTTTTCTGATTTTGATCATTTGTCTTTAACCTGATGACCAAGTACAAGGGATGTGGATATTTTATTTATTTTGATGGAAGTAATGTAAGTGTACATAAGATTGCCATTCTAAAATTAAGTACTTTTTCACCACTTCAGTTTTTCACTACTTTTTCACGACTTTTTCACAATTTCACCACTTAAATGATCTGAGCTCATTAAAACTTATATACACTTAAGTGAACTCGATGAGTACTTTACCCATTCAATTGGTTGTGCAATAAACATGTCTCATTGCTCTTTGATTGCAGGAAGTCTTGAACATACCAAGCCAATGGAAGAAAGGGAAGTATTGGCATGAGTCTCCTAGAGGAATTCCAAGGAGCTGCCAAATTATTCAAAATAATTTCTATTTATATGGCATTTTTGATTTTTGAAGATGCTTCAAAGGAGTGCCAACAGACAAAATTCCATGCCTGGCCACAAAAGGAAATAGTCAGCCAGGTTATCCAAAGACTACTTAAATTGCTTCTTTTATTTCCAAGATGTGGTGGTTACCCATCCATAATTACCCCTGAGAATGTAGGAGGAACTGCACTCACGAAGTGTTGCAATGTCACGAGTGCAACAATGCTCTTGGGTAGAGAGGTCCAGGATTTGGAAACGGGAACAGAGAAGAATTGGCAATATAGTCAGGATGGTGTGTGACTTGGAGTGAAATTGCAGGTGATGATGATTCTTGACACCTCCTATTCTCATTCTTACTGATCGTGGAGGGATGGAATAGGTTTACAAAAAGCACAAATAGTGCCATGGACCAATAAAGCTATTTTTTTTATTTCTATGCTGTAAATCTATGTAAATATTAATGATTTAATACATTGGCAAAATGAATTATGTCTGTTCACACGTCTGGATTTTAACATATTATTTCCCAAACACATACATTATGATAGGGTTTAATGGCTAGTATAAAGGAATATTTAAGCAGATGCCTTTTGCTGATTTCTACTCTGAAGTATGTTGTACTAGGGTTCAGACTAGGGCAGTCTTTATTGTTACTGCTGAGGCTCTAGTATGAGTAATTGTCAAGAGAAGTAAAGAGCTGGATATTTCCAGACTCAACCAGATACCCATAATCACTTCTTATCTGCTCCAACCAGGACTGAATGTGGAAGGCTGATCTCACTTTGGATTAGAGATATCTTGTTTCATTGTGATTATGTGCTGACTGATGAAGTCATTGTGTGATTCATAGACTTTAGATAGATGGGGAAGGAGGTTCCTGATGTGATGCTTTGGTGGATAGCTTGAGGTGGTGCAAACCGTTTGCTGTTATTGCTGGCTTCCTGTATGCTCCTGACCTCTTGGTATGAGGTTTGCAGTGCTACTCTAAAGGCTCTATTTAGAGTAGTCATGGGCCAGGGATTCGCAGGAGTCAATACAATGTATTTTTTTAAAGGAAGTTTTGAGAACATCCTTTAATCTTTTCCATTGATAGTTTGTAATGTCTTTCTGTGACAGAACTTCAAGCAGAGTGCATCTTTTGGGAATCTGATGTCAGGCATACAACTGATTACAACTGATGTGACTTCCCCAATGGTGCCACATGATTGAATCCAGGCTGTCAAAAGATGGATGTTGGCCTTGTTAATGTTGGTTTGTTTATCCTTCTGATCAATTTAGGGGAGTTTTTGAAGATCGCATTGGTAGTATTTCTACAGTGTCCGCTGTAAGTGAAAGTGAGTAGAAATGTACAGAATGGCACCGATTCACATGTCAACCAATGTTGTCCAAATGGCTGAATGCCAGTTGCTACTTTCATAATTGATGGCCAAAGCCAGCCAAATTCAGCCCTGCCAGCAATGTTAATGTTAATGAAAGTCGAGAGAAATTGTGATATAAGCCAAAATCGTGCAATTGTTGGAAATGTGCAATAAACCCAGAAATTACTGTGAGTGCTCAGCGAGTCATCGCCTGTGGAGAGAGAATGAGGATCAATGTTACATCTAGACGCAAGGAATCGCAGATGCTAGTTTACAAAAAGAGACAAAGTGCTGGACTAACTCAGTGGGTCAGTCAGCATCTCTCGATGACATGGATAGGTGACGTTTCGGGGTCAGGATCTGTTTAGTTTAGCGGAGTCGAGACCATGAGTTGATTTAACGAGCTTTATTGCAAACGGTTAAACAAAGAACAATGCGAGTCTGTGAGACGGCTAAATAAACGATGTTGCTACCACAAGGGTGGTGCTCCGAATGAATGGGCTCAATCAAAAGCGCGCGAAACCTCCTCCCCGCACCCACGTGATTGGGATAGCCAATCCGAGGGTTTGACTACCCCAAGGCACCAGCAGGAGCCGCTACAGGACCCCCCCCCCCCAGAACCCAAGGTACGGAACCGAGCAGGGACCCGGACGCCACGACCAGAACGTGGTCAGCGGAGGCGGGGCGTGCGTAACACTCGGGACCGGCCGAACAGGGCCAGGAGACCGCAAAGGGTCGGGCTTGACAATGGGGATGGGCCGAACAGGACCAGGCAACGGGGTGGAAAGAACAGGAACAACTGGGTCGGGGGTAACAGGCACAACTGGTACGGCTGGCGGACGGCCTCTACGTCAGGGTAGAGCGACCACTACTGGGCTGTCCACGTCAACGTGGGCGGGCTTGAGACAGTCGACGGAGACGAACTCCTCCCAGCCGCCCATGTCCAAGGTGAAGGTGGCGACGCCGGATCGCAGCAACCGGAACGGCCCCTCGTAGACCCGCTGCAAGGGAGAGCGGTGGGCGTCCCAGTGAATAAAAACATAAGCACAATTCTGCAAAGCCGACGGCACATGCACTTTAGGTGAATCATGCCGCGAAGTAGGCACGGGAGCTAGCCCGCTCACCCGCTCCCAGAGGCTCGCCAGCAATACCGGGGCAGAGTCCACCTGCCCGCAGGCGGCGGGGAGAAAATCCGCCGGCTCACAGAGGAAGCGGCCAAGTCCTCTTTGGGGGCGGTGCGGATACCAAGGAGTACCCACGGTAACTGGTCCACCCAGTCTGGACCCGTGAGCCGAGCCTTCAGAGCCGATTTAAGATGTCTGTGAAAATGTTCAACCAGTCCATTGACCTGCGGGTGGTAGGCGGTGGTATGGTGTAACTGCATCCCGTAGAGCTGGACCAGGGAAGACCATAAGGCAGAGGTGAACTGAGCCCCCCGGTCAGTGGAAATATCGGATGGAACCCCGAACCGGGCAATCCAGTTGGCCGCCAGGGCCCGAGCACAAGCTCGGGCCCTGTACACAAGCTCGGGCTCAAGCGGAGGTGTCCGAGAGCGGGATCGCCTCCATACACCACGCAAAACGGTCCACGATGGTGAGTAGATGCGTGGCGTCGCGGGACGTCGGCAACGGGACGACCAGGTCGACATGGACATGCAGAAACCGGCCCGCAGGAATGTCGAACTCCTGCACCGGAGGGCGCAAGTGCCGCTGGACCTTGGAGGTCTGGCAGGGGATGCAGGCACGAGCCCAGGCCGCCACCTGCATGCGGAGCCCGTGCCAAACGAACTTGGCCGCCACCAGTGCAGAGGTCGCCCGTATGGATGGATGGGCTAGTCCGTGGATGGAATCGAAAACTTGGCGACGCCAACTGTTGGGGACGATGGGGCGAGGCCGGCCCGTGGAGACATCGCAAAGGACCACGGTGCCCGCAGCTCCACATGGGACATCGGCCAACTGGAGAGCAGAAACAGCGGTGCGGTAGTCCGCCATCCCAGCGTCCGCATGCTGCGCCGCCACCAGCTTGTCGTAGTCCACGCCGTGGTCTACGGCCGAAACGGAGGGAAGGGCGCGGCGGGACAAAGCATCGCAACAATGTTAAGTTTGCCCGCGATGTGCTGGACGTCTGTGGTAAACTCCAATATGTAGGCGAGGTCCAGCTGCTGGCGGGCAGACCACGGGTCGGAGATCTTACCCAAGGCGAAGGTAAGGGGTTTGTGGTCCGTAAAGGCAGTGAGCACCTGGCCCTTGAGGAAATATCGAAAGTGTCTGATGGCCAGGTACAACGCCAGGAGCTCGCGGTCGAAGGCGTTGTAGTTGCACTCAGGGGTGCACAGTTGACGGTCCACGATGGTGAGTAGATGCATGGCGTCACGAACTGCTCCAGGACGCCGCCAACAGTTGTGTCCAAGGTGTCCACGGTGAGAGCCGTGGGGGCGGAGGCCCACGGGTGGACCAACATGGTAGCGTTGGCCAGGGCCGCTTTAGCAACCTCAAACGCCGCGTCCGCATCCGAGCTCCATTCAAACTCCCGCGGCTTGCCCGCCAGGCACTGGAACAGGGGGCGCATGATGTTGGCAGCTGCCGGCACGAAACGGTGATAAAAATTCACCATGCCGACAAACTTCTGCAACCCCTTCACAGTGTGTGGCCGGGGAAACTGCCGAATGGCCTCGACCTTCGAGGGTAGCGGGGCAGCGCCCTGGGGTGTGACGCAGTGCCCCAGAAATGAGATGGAACAGAGGCCGCACTGGCACTTCGCGGGGTTGATGACGAGGCCGTGCTCGAGGAAGCGCTGGAAAAGGGTCCGTAGGTGGGAGATATGCTCATCCTATGTGGGGCTGGCGACCAGAATCATCCAGGTAGATAAACACAACGGCAGATCCCGCCCGACCTGGTCCATAAACCCCTGGAATGCCTGCGCGGCGTTCTTTAACCTGAAAGGCATATGGAGCCACTCGAGCAAGCCAAAACGGGTGATCGTCGCAGTTTTAGGGACGTCATCCGTGTGAACGGGGATTTGATTATAGCCCCGGACGAGGTCGTCTTTTGAGAAGAAAGCGGCACCCTCGAGGTGTGCACAAAAGTCTTGAATGTGGGGCACCGGGTAGCGGTCTGCCATGGTCATGGCGTTCAGATCCCCGCATGGTCTCCACCCCCCAAATGCTTTGGGAACCATGTGCAATGGGGATGTCCATGGGCTGTCCGAGCGCCGGACGATCCCCATGTTCTCCATTAGCTGGAACTTGTCCCGGGCGATACGCAGCTTGTCCGGTGGTAGACGGCGCACCCGGGCGCATACCGGAGGGCCCACAGTGGGGATGTGATGCACGACCCCATGTTTGGGGGATGCCCCGTTGAAACGGGGAGTGAGGAGCTCAGGGAAGTCGGTGAATAGGGAGGCATAGGGGTCATCGACCTCGGCAACGGCGCTGAGCTTTGTGCTGGGCAGGGACGGGGGGCCGCGGGATCATGGAGCCGAGGGCCGATCGCGGAGTCATGCGCCCGCCCCGCACATCAACGACGAGGGAGAACGCACGCAGGAAGTCGGCACCCAGGAGCGGCTGAGCGACGTCGGCCACGATGAACGTTCACTCATACGGGCGGGAGTCAAACGTGAGCGAGAGGGTCCGCGTGCCATAAGTACGGATGGTGCTCTTATTAACAGCCGTGAGCACTGAGCCCCGCTTACCAGTACGGGTGTTGCTTCCGGTCGGCGGGAGGATACTGACTATAGCCCCGGAGTCGACGAGGAAGCGTCTGCCGGAGCGATGGTCGCGGACGTAGAGGCGGTTGTTTGGGCCGATCGTGATTGCCTCTACAGATGATCGGCCGAGGCATTTCCCTGAAACGAGCAGGGTTGGCGGCAGCGTCGAGCCTCAGCGCCCCAGAGGAGGTGATAGAAGCACCATTTGTGCTTACCCCAGGTCCCGGCGCGCTGCTGTGGCTCTGCGGTGGAAGCCGTGGGCGGGGCGTCATCGCGGTCACGCCGAGGGGAATGGTGCGCTGGCGTGGAAACTCGGTTGATGGCACAGCCATCTTGTTTCGCCAGCAAAAGTTCGTCGGCCCGTTCGGCGAGCTGCAGGGGGTCGGTGAAATCAGTGCCGGCGACCATGAGGCGGACGTTGTCTGGCATCTGCTCCAAAAAGGCCTGTTCAAAAAGCAGGCACGGACGGTGGCCATCCATGAGAGCAAGCATTTCTGCCATCAGCACGGACGGCTTGTGATCGCCCAACCTGTCCATGTGCAGGAGGCGGGCGGCGCGGTCCCGGCGGCTGAGCCCGAAAGTGTGAAGAAGGAGGGCTTTGAGGCCTTCGTACTTAGCGACCGCCGGCAGGAAAGGCAGTAACCGCGAAGCCGTCTCCTGCGTGAGCGCTCCGATGACATGGAAGTACTTTGTGTCATCCACCACTATGTTACGAAGGTGGAATTGTGCCTCCACGTGGGCGAACCACATCTGAGGCTGTTCGGGCCAGAACACCAGCAGCTTGAGGCCGACGGCGCTCTGTTGAGCGCGGGGAACGGCGTCGGGAACGGCGGCAGCTTGCATGTCGGCGTCCAATAACGATTGGGCAGGTCGGTGTCACCAGTTTAGCGGAGTTGAGACTGTGAGTTGATTTAACGAGCTTTATTGCAAACGGTTAAACAAACAACGCGAGTCTGTGAGACGGCTAAATAAACGATGTTGCTACCACAAGGGTGGTGCTCGTAATGAATGGGCTCAATCAAAAGCGCGCAAAACCTCCTGCCCGCACCCACGTGACTGGGGTAGCCAATCCGAGGGTTCAACTATCCCACTAGGTTGTAATGTGCAATTCAGACTAATTGTAGAAGGTGGGGTGAAAGTTGAGAAAATAAGGTGAGCCGCTGCCTCTGGTGTGGTCCGGAGGGATAATTGATACATAATTGTGAAAATTAGTGCAAAAGCATATGAATTGCGTCTCTTTTTGTTTTTTTTGTCTTGTTGGACGTATGTTTTAGTTTATTTTTAGTTGTGTATGTGTGGGGGGCAGGGGAAACTTGTTTTAGTCTCTTCCTTCGGGGGGATGCAACCTTTTCTTTGTCGTATCTCCGTCTCCGTCTGCGCTGAGGCCTAATTGCGGAGCTGGCGGCCTCCAACTGGAACCGACCTCGAGGCTCAGGAGGCAGAGCCAGGACTCACCATCGCGAAGCTGGCCGACTTCGGGCCTGTGGTGGCGCTGCGGCGGTGGCCCGACTTCGGAGCCTCGGAGGCTTCGGCCGCGGGCCCAGTGGACGACAACATCGGGAGCTCGCAGGTCCCAGGTTGGTGGCCGATTCTCCGGAGTTCCCGCAACAACAGCTTCGTCCGCTGGACTGGAGGGTGGCAGCTTCATCCGCCCCGGGCCGCGGAGTTTGAATCGGCCCGTTCGCAGAGCTCGGATTCGGCCGCGGAACTTACCATCACCCGGCGGGGGGGCCCAACATCGAAAGCCTGGATCGCCTCAACGCAGAGGGAGAACAAGGAAGGAGAGACAAGGACTTTAAGACTTTTGCCTTCCATCACAGTGAGGAGGTACCTGGTAGACTCACTGTGGTGGATGTTAAACTGTGTTCATTGTGTGTTCTGTTATTTTATTCTATTTTATGACTGCAAGATATTTAATTTCGTTCAAACTAACAAGTTTGAATAACAATGAAGGATACTTTATACTTTATAAGAATTAAATGTAATGGGCCTCAAACAAAATATACTAAGGTTGTCCGAAGAAGGGTCTCGACCCTAAAAAAGTCACCTATTCGTTCTCTCCAGAGATGCTGCCTGTGCCGCTGAGTTACTCCTGCTTTTTGTGTCAATACTAAGGTTGATCCAGGCAACAAATGTTTGAGATTCTGAAGGAAGGAAGGAGGGTGTCAGCCATGGGTAGGAGGTATGGCATTTTCTTTCTTGGACTCCTTGCTTTGTCTGTCTTCTAGCCCCCCAAAAAATTGGAATATTTATAAATGCCTTTAAAAAAGGTGTTTACCCTATTTGCTCGAGACAAGAAAGGGATTCCACATTCAGGCCCCACAATTGTTACACTTTACTGCGTGTAGATGACATGTGCATGTACCTTTAACATAGTGACC
This sequence comes from Malacoraja senta, assembly GCA_038087875.1. Classification (NCBI taxonomy): domain Eukaryota; kingdom Metazoa; phylum Chordata; class Chondrichthyes; order Rajiformes; family Rajidae; genus Malacoraja; species Malacoraja senta. Next base: position 32,565,414 of record CM075980.1, read on the forward strand.
TCACCACTACTAACCACTCCCCACATCACTAGTATAATTACAACCTTCCCACCCAGTGCTCGCTCTCTAGTTCCGGTGACAGACCATGAACAGCTAGGGCAGTAAAGTATGTGTATCATGAATAAACAGTAGTAAAGACACGGTGTGTTATGACGCCTCTTTACATGGTGTGAGCATCGTACCTTTGCGCCTCCAGTTTATCGGGTTTTCTTTACTTTTGACTCGTTTCCCCATTTTGTTTTTTGTCTCCCGTGCCATGGCTACTTCTTGCCGCAAACCCGATATGCTTGTCTTTGACTCGGACATTGCCCATCGGTGGGGTGTCTTTAGACGTGACTTCCAACACTACGTCACGATCGCCCATCCTGCTGCCACCCCTGCTACACGGGCTTCTCTGCTTCTCAACTTGGCTGGTCCTGATGCCCTGGAACGGGCTGAGTCATTTGTCTATGGTGCAGGTGAAGATGCTCGGGACCCGGTATGTCTTATGGCTAAGTTTACCGCAATGTGCGACATCCCCACTAACTGCATTCTAGAGCGTTTTAAAATGTTCACCCGGCGTCAGATCTCTGGAGAGTCAATCGATAACTATATCGCCGCGTTGCGTCACCTGGCCAGGCGTTGCAGCCTGGACACGCTGACCCCCGATCAACTGACCCGGGACATTTTAGTGTATGGTCTTCAAGATGAAAAACTAAGGGCTGAACTTATACGGAAACACGACCTGTCTTTAGCCGAGGCTCTGCACGCCTCCCGCATGGCTGAGGCTGTCGCCTCGGCGGTGTCGTCTGCTGATCATGACATTAACTTTACCAGTGTTGCTGGCCGCCGGCGGAACGCACACCCGCAACGGCAATGGGGGTCCCCTGCACCCGGGGGTAGCACCCCACAGCGGTGCCCCAACTGCAACTTTACCTCCCATCAGTCTAATGTGTGCCCTGCACTGGGAAAACGTGTAACTTTTGCAGGAAATTGAACCATTTCTCTGCCGCCTGTCGCTCTCGTGGGAAGCCAGTTCCTGCTCCACGCCGAATGTTAAACAACCTTGCTCGAGCTGATAGCGCGCTTGGTTCACAGTTCCAGCCTGATGAACTCCCTTTGTCTGATACAAGTTCCTCCCAGGGGGAGACCAGCATATTTTCAGTGTTGGATGCACCCGCACTGATAACGGACCCTTCGGTTTGCGTTACTGTCAACGGCTCGACCTTCACCGCCAAACTCGACACGGGGGCCGTGACCAATGTAATGTCAATAAGCCTCTTCAAGAAGATAAGGACTGATGAGAAAGTTACTCCCGATAACTCCCTGTTGCATGCCTACGGGGGAAGCGTGCTCGTTCCGGTGGGGAGGGCTACCCTGCACTGCAAGGTACTGCATGCCTCTCGGCCCCTCACTTTTTATCTACTGGATACTAACAACATCACCCTGTTGGGCGCCCGGGCGTGCCAGGACCTCGGCTTGGTCTCTTACCACCATGATATCCACCAGGTGCGGACCCTTATGGACCCCCTGCGCGAATACCCTGATCGTTTTGATGACAAGCTGGGCAAGCTGCCCTGCAGCTACAAGATCGTTGTCGACCTCGGTGTTGAACCTATGATTCGTCCACCACACCGCGTCTCCTTCGCCATGAAGGACAAGGTGGAGTTAACGCTGCTCAACATGGTTACCATGGGCATCCTGAAGAAGGTGAGCGAACCCACCCGGTGGCTCTCCACCATGGTTGTTGCTGCGAAAAAGGACAAAAGTGAAATTCGCATTTGCATCAACCCCAAAGACCTGAACCTTGCCATCAGACGCCCTCATTACCCCATGCGAACAGTGGAGGACGTCGCTGCACAGGTTGGCCCGGCCACTGTCTTCTCGGTTCTCGATGCCAAGAGCTCCTTCTGGCAGATACCGCTGGACGAGCGGTCCTCCTACCTGACTACCTTCAGCACACCCTTCGGCAGGTTCCGATTCCTCCGCATGCCATTCGGGATCAACTCTGCCAGCGAGGTTTTCCAGCGGACGATGGAGCAGCTGTTCGCCGGTCTGCCGTGTGCTATCATCGTTGACGACATCCTGGTCTACGGTAAGGACGTTGCTGAGCACGATCTCCACCTCCGTCAAGTCCTGGACCGGGCCCGTGAAATCAACCTCAAACTAAACCCAAAAAAGTGCCGTTTCCGCATCCCGGAAGTCACCTATGTGGGCCACGTCTTTACCGCATCGGGGCTGAAGCCTGACCCGCAGAAGACGGCTGCGGTCTCCGGGATGTCTTCGCCCACCGACGTGCCCAGCCTGCAGCGTTTCCTAGGCATGGTTAATTACCTGGGGAAGTTCATCCCCGACCTCAGCGAGCTGAGCGCGCCCCTGTGGGAGCTGATCAAGAAGGACACTGCCTGGGCCTGGCTCCCGCATCACCAGAAAGCTTTTGACGTTCTGAAGTCCAGGCTGGCCAGTACCCCCACTCTCCAATTCTTCGATCTGCAGCGTCCCATTGTTCTTACCTGCGACGCCTCCAAGTTCGGTCTTGGTGCTGCTTGCCTGCAGCTCCACAATGGCCTGCAGCTGCCTGTTTCCTACGCGTCCCGCTATGCTCAGATAGAGAAGGAGCTGCTTGCTGTGGTGTTTGCCTGCTCCAAGTTCAAGGACTATATTCTGGGCACGATCGAGACCGACCATCAGCCGCTGGTCTCTATCCTCAACAAGCCGATCCACGTTGCCTCGTCCCGTTTGCAGCGCATGATGCTGCAGCTCCAGCGTTTTACGTTCAAAATTGTATATCGCAAGGGCAAGGACATGTTTGTGGCCGACACGCTGTCCCGCGCACCGCTAACGTCCACCGATCGCCATCCATATGAATCGTCTGACCTGATGGTGCTCAACGTCAATATTGTGCCTTCCCAGCAGATGCAGTCCCTGGTCAGCAACACTGCCAAGGATCCTGCCCTGCAGCAGCTTGCAGACGTCATCAGGCAGGGCTGGCCAGACCGTCGTTCATCCTTGCCGCTTGGAGTCGTGCCCTACTTCCTGGTCCGTGACGAGCTCGTGCTGCACGACGGCGTGGTCGTGAAGGGACACAAGGTCGTCATGCCTGCTGCCCTGTGGGACCAATACTTTCAGACCGCCCATCGCGGTCATCCTGGGGCCGAGGCCACCCTGTCTCAGGCCCAGAGTTTGTTCTACTGGCCCAGCATGGCCCAAGACATCCTGGAGAGGGTCTCCGCTTGCTCTATCTGCAATAGCATCGCTCCCCATCGGCAACGGCAGCCGCTTCTGCGACAGCCTGCCCCCGAGCTGCCCTGGATGACCGTCGCCGTTGACATTTTTGAGTGGCGTGGCAAGCACTTCCTGGTTCTTGTGGACTCGTACTCCAGCTGGTTCGAGGTTGACCAGCTGCACTCCCTCACCTCTTCGGCCGTTATCGGGAGGCTGCACCGCCACTTCGGAACCTTTGGCACCCCGGCAAGTCTTCAATCGGACAACGGCAGCTAGTTGACGAGTGCCGAATTTCGGAGTTTCGCTGCCAGATGGAACTTCCGACACTATACCAGCAGCCCAGAGTACCCACAAAGCAACGGCTTGGCAGAGTGCGCTGTCCGCAGTGTTAAGGACTTGCTGGAACATTGTAGACTGTCCCATTCTGACTTTTACCTGGCCCTCCTCAACCTTCGAAACATTTGCCGCGACACTGCCTTGGGCTCCCCAGCACAACGGCTGATGTCTCGCACTACGAGACCTCCGATCCCGGTGACCCAGCGGTCCCTCGTTCCCTCTGTTCTCCAGCCTGCTGCTGTCTAGGAGCGCATTGCCCTCAAGCAAGAAATCCAAAAGCGCTCCCACGACATGTCCTGCCGTCCCCTCCCGCCTCTGTTCCCTGGCCAAGTCGTCCGGATGCAGTCCCCCTCTGGTCACCCCAGGCTTGCCATCGTCGTCGGTACTGTTGGTTCGCCGCGGTCCTATCTAGTCGACCATGACGGTACTATTTACCGCTGGTCCCGCCAACATCTGCGGCTTGTTAACGAGCCCCCACCGCCGCCTGCAGACCCCTTTTCCCCCCCACTGTCTGCCACGTTGCCTGCCCCTCCACGTATGCCTCGGTCCCTACCTTCTCAGCAATATCAGCCCCGCTCTCCACCAGCCAGTCCTCCCTCGCCTGCCCGTCTTCCCGCTACTGCTCCTGCTTCCCCTGCTCCGTCTCCGTTTTCTCTTTCTCCACCCGGTTCTCTCACCCGCGCCTGCTCCTACTCAAGTTCCTCCTGCAGAGGGGGGAGATGGCGAGCTGCGTACCCGGTCCGGGCGGGTGGTCAGGCCGCCTGTCCGTTATGGTGATTTTGCTTAACTGTTTGCTCACCTGCTCGTAGCGTATGAGGCGTGGTCGCCCTGTCACTACTGTATTGCTTTTTATTTCCAAGGGGAAGGATGTAGATGACATGTGCATGTACCTTTAACATAGTGACCTCACCACTACTAACCACTCCCCACATCACTAGTATAATTACAACCTTCCCACCCAGTGCTCGCTCTCTAGTTCCGGTGACATACCACGAACAGCTAGGGCAGTAAAGTATGTGTATCATGAATAAACAGTAGCAAAGACACAGTGTGTTATGACGCCTCTTTACACTGCGGGCAGTATGACCCTTCACTTTTAAACTTCCATAATGAGGGGGTGGGGTAGCTCTGTTGGTGAGGAATGAAGTTCAGTCCCTTGCAAGGGGTGACATTGAAACAGGAAATGTGGAGTCAGTATGGATATAACTAAGGAATTGTAAGGGTAAAAAGACCCTAATGGGACATCTACAGGCTCCAGAACAGTAGCCTGGATATAGGGTGCAAGTTGAATCAAGAGTTAAAATTGGCATGTCGTAAAGGTAATGCTACGGTTGTTATGGGAGATTTCAATATGCAGGTAGACTTGGAAAATCAGGTTGGTACTGGATCCCAAGAAAGGGAGTTTGTGGAGTGCCTCCATGATGGATTCTTAGAGTAGCATGTACTGAAGCCTATCAGGGAGAAGGCAATTCTGGATTTAGTGTTGTGTAATGAACCAGATTTGATAAGGGAACATGAGGTTAAGGAGCCATTAATAGCTTGTGACCATAATATGGTAAGTTTTAATCTACAATTTGAGAGGGAGAAGGGTAAATCGGAGGTGCCATTATTACAGTTGAACAAAGGGGACTATGGAGCCATGAGGGAGGAGCTGGCCAAAGTTGACTGGAAAGATACCCTAGCAGGGATGACAGTGGAACAACAATGGCAGGTATTTCTGGGAATAATACAGAAGGTGCAGGATCAGTTCATTCCAAAGAGGAAGAAAGATTCCAAGGGGAGTAAGGGGTGACCGTGGCTGACAAGTGAAGTCAGGGACAGTATAAAAGTAAAAGAGAAGAAGTACAACATAGCAAAGATGAGCGAGAAGCAAGAGGATTGGGTAATGTTTAAAGAGCAACAGAAGATAACTAAAAAGGCAATACGGGGAGAAAAGATGAGGTACGAAGGTAAGCTAGCCAAGAATATAATGGAGGATAGTAAAAGATTCTTTAGGTATGTGAAGAGGAGAAAATTAGTTAAGACCAAAGCTGGATCCTTGAAGACTGAAAAAGGTGAATTTAATATGGGGAACAAGGAAATGGCAGATGAGTTGAACAGGTACTTTGGATCCGTCTTCACTAAGGAGGACACAAACAATCTTCCTGATGTACTAGTGGCCAGAGAATCTGGGGTGACGGAGGATCTGAAGGAAATCCACATTAGGAAGGAAATGGTGTTGGGTAGACTAGTGAGACTGAAGGTTGATAAATCCCCAGAGCCTGATGGTCTGCATTCCAGGGTACTTAAGGAAGTGGCTGTAGCAATCGTGGACGCACTGGTGATCATTTTCCAACATTCTATAGATTCAGTAATCAGTTCCTGTGGATTGGAGGGTAGCTAATGTTATCCCACTGTTTAAGAAAGGCGAGAGAGAGAAAACGGAATTATAGACCAGTTAGCCAGACATCGGTGGTGGGGAAGATGCTGGAGTCAATCATAAAATATGAAATAGCCACTCATTTGGATAGCGGTAACAGGATCGGTCCGAGTCAGCATGGATTTACGAAGGGGAAATCATGCTTGTCTAATCTTCTGGAATTTTTTGAGGATGTACCTAGGAAAATGGACAAGGGAGAGCCAGTGGATGTAGTGTACCTGGACTTTGAGAAAGCATTTGATAAGGTCCCACATAGGAGATTAGTGGGCAAAATTAGGGCACACGGTATTGGGGGTAGAGTGCTGACATGGATAGAAAATTGGTTGGCAGACAGGAAACAAAGAGTAGGGTTTAACGGGTTCCTTTCAGAATGGCAGGCAGTGACTAGTAGGGTACCGCAAGGCTCGGTGCTGGGACTGCAGCTATTTACAATATACATCTGATTTAGATGAAGGGATTCAAAGTAACAATAGCAAATTTGCAGATGACATAAAGCTGGGTGGCAGGGTGAAGTGTGAGGAGGATGCTATGAGAATGTAGGGTGATTTGGACAGGTTGGGTGAGTGGGCAGATGCATGGTAGATGCAGTTTAATATATGTGAGGTTATCCACTTTGGTAGCAAAAACAGGAAGGCAGATTATTATCCAAATGGTGTCAAGTTGGGAAAGGGGGAAGTACAACGAGATCTGGGGGGTCCTTGTTCATCAGTCAATGAAAGTAAGCATGCAGGTACAGCAGGCAGTGAAGAAAGCGAATGGCATGTTGGCCTTCATAACACGAGCAGTTGAGTATAGGAGCAAAGACGTCCTTCTGCAGTTGTACAGGGCCCCAGTGAGACCACACCTGGAGTATTGTGTGCAGTTTTGGTCCCAAAATTTGAGGAAGGACATTCTTGCTATTGAGGGAGTGCAGTGTAGATTCACAAGGTTAATTCCCAGCATGGTGGGACTGTCATATGCTGAGCAGCCGGGCTTGTATACTCTGGAATTTAGAAGGATGAGAGGGAATCTTATTGAAACATATAAGATTATTAAGGGTTTGGACACACTAGAGACAGGAAACATGTTCCCGATGTTGGGGGAGTCCAGAACCAGGAGCCATAGTTTAATAATAAGGGGTAAGCCAATTAGAATTGCGATGTGGAAAAACTTTTTCACACAGAGAGTTGTGAGTCTGTGGAATTCTCTGCCTCAGAGGGCAGTGGAGGCCGGTTCCCTTGATACTTTCAAGAGAGAGTTAGATAGGGCTCTTAAAGATAGCGGAGTCAGTGGATATGGGTAGATGGCAGGAACGGGGTACTGATTGTGGATGATCAGCCATGATCACATTGAATGGCGGTGCTGGCTCGAAGGGCCGAATGGCCTACTCCTGCACCTATTGTCTATTGACCATTGCGTCATTTTTAGACTTCCTAAGTGCAGTTGCATTTTCTTGTGCATGCACAATAGAAAATAGGACTTAATCGAATGTCATGGAATGGACCGTCCACTTCACAATTTGTGGATGGGGGTCATATTATTGCCGTTACTTTTAAGCTCCTTCAGCCACTACAAAATAACCAAGATGGTCTTTTAAATGCAAAGTATGCTGTGCTATTTGGAAGATGTTAAAATAGTTAACTTGGTTTGCACTAGGATTTGTCAGAATTAACTTTAATGTTGGTATGTACACTTTTTAAGCAGTGGGAGGCACGTATAAAGAGTTCGTACTAATAAGCAGACAGCTTGGCTTTAACTGGTAAGTTTAAAAACTTAAGTAAACTGGGGAAACGTACTCATCTCGATCTTTTATTGTGATTTGTAAAAAATCTGAAATGAAAACATAATAAAAAACATAATAAAAATAGTAAAACATTCAACAGGTCACGTGGGAGACATTTTGGATCTATGACATTGGAAAATCATTCATTAAGAGAGTGAAAGAGAGAGAGAGACTGCAGCTGCTGGAATCTTGAGCAAAAAAAAAATCAATGTTTTTTTTCTGCTCTGGAACAAAGCAGGTCAGGCAGCATCTGTGGAGGCTAATGCCATCTGAAGAAGGGTCCCGACTCAAAACATCATTTATCTCCAGAGGTCCTGCCTGCGTTGAGTTACTCAAGCATTTTGTGTCTTTAGTAATTTAGTGGGCCAGGTAGCATCTCTGGAGAGGATAGGTGACATTTTGGGTTGAGACCTCTCTTCAGAAGGCATCAGCCTCCACAGTCTCGAAACGTCACCAATTCCTTTTATCCAGAGATGCTGCCTATCCTGCTGGGTTACTCCAGCTTTTTGTATCTATCTTCGGTGTAATCCAACATATGCAGTTCCTTTCTACACACTTTGTGTTTTTATCTGTGGAGGGAATAGGCAGACAACGTTTTGAGTCGGGACCCTTCGGACTGATCATTCTTTCATGTCATCTGCCACAAGGTTTATAAAAGTTACAAGACTATGTGAACTGTTGCATTAATTATGAGATAGAATTAAATTGTTTTGTGATTGACATGACATTTTGTCTCTCATTATAGGGAGAGTAATAGCTCAGTGCAGAATAATGTCAGCATGAATTGGATACAAGATCCCAGGACTGGGACTGGTGTCAAATTGGAAAGGGTACAGAGAAGATTTACGAGGATGTTGCCAGGACTAGAGGGTCTGAGCTATAGGGAGAGGCTGAATAGGCTGGGTCTCCATTCCTTGAAGCAAAAGAGGATGAGGAGTGATGTTACAGAGGTGTATACAATGATGAGAGGAATAGATCGGGTATATGCAGTCTCTTGGCCAGATTAGGGGAATAGAGAACCAGAGGACATAGGTTTAAGGTGTTTAAGAAGGAACTGCAGTTGCTGGAAAATCGAAGGTAGACAAAAGTGCTGGAGAAACTCAGCGGGTGCAGCAGCATCTATGGAGCGAAGGAAATAGGCAACGTTTCAGGCCGAAACCCTTCTTCAGATTTAAAGGTGAAGGGGAAAAGGTTTAACAGGAACCCGAGGGGTAACTTTTTCACACAAAGGGTGGTGGGTGTATGGAACAAGGTGCTAGAGGAGGTAGTTGAGGCTGGGACTATCCCAATGTTTAAGAAATAGTTAGACAGGTACATGGATAGAACAGGTTTGGAGGGATATGGACCAAGATTTGGAGGGATATGGCAGGTGGGACCAAAGATCGTAGACTCTTGCTCTTGTATCTTTGGGTGGGACTAGTGTAGCTGGGACATTGTTGGCCGTTGTGGGCAAGTTGGGCCGAAGGGCCCATTTCCACACTGCGCCGCGAGGACCCCGGGAGAGCTGTCCCCATCACTGCCTGATGGCAATTTCCCATCTCCGTCTCGCTCGGTCGCCGATTCCTGCTCGTTGCCAGGGGTGACCGGCTGCCGTGCTCCTCGTGTAGTCACCGGGCGGCGACGGCGACGGCGGATTGTGTAGCGCAAGGCCCCCGCAGGCAGAGCGGCGGCCGGCCGGGCGGGCGGGAGGAGGAGTGAGTGAGAGGGAGGGAGGATAGGGGGAGTGAGGGAGGGAGGATAGGGGGAGGGAGAGAGGATACGGGGAGTGAGGGAGGGAGTGCGGGGGAGGGAGAGAGCCAGGATAGGGGGAGGAGAGGGGGGTGTTCGGCGGGTAAGATGTCCGCCGCTCTCCTCTCGCCCATTGTGGACTATTACAACGACGAGGAGGAGCTGGACAGCGTGGACGACGAGGACGAGCGCAGCGTCCGTTGCCGCGACTCGGATGAAGGTGATTTGCGCGGAAGGAGAGGGAGAGGCGGGCGGGCGGGCGGTTGCTGCCGCTGCCGGGTGGTGGGCCTCGCGGATCAAGGCGGGCTGGGAACAGGGAGACAGGCTCCCCCGGCGGGCTGGGACCGGCTGGGAACAGCTCTCCGGGAGACAGGCTCCCCCGGCGCTGCTTGGACAGTGGGCCATGGATGTCGAATACGCAGCAGCTACGGCTGCGAGACTGGACAAACTCTTTAAAAGTCACCTCTGTTTCTCATTGATTAATTTACACGCCATATTTCAATTGTCTGGCTGTACGTTTGTGTATTTCTGCGGGCTGTGTCGTCACTCCGGGGTAGAAGGCCTAGGTATGTTGAATAACTTTGCACACATCAGTAAATAATTGAATAATTGCATCCCATCCAACCAAATCTTGGTGTGGTATTGCAAGGACACCCATTCCCACTGTCCATCTCCGTGGGGTTGTTTGTTGGTTGGTTGGTAGGCAGTGATGGTGTTTAAAGCCAGTCCTTGGTCTCCACACTTGAACATACTAAAGCAAATAAAGTACCTGGAATGGTTCACTGTGTTTAACTTGAATTTTCCACATACTTGAATTGTTTTTAGGAATATAAATCTACTGCATTTTCAAAATGATTTATTACATATAATGCAACCAGTATGCTTGTAACAGGAACATATTCTAATTCTATGAAAGGTCAGTTCTTTTAACATTGTGAGCTAAGGAAGGGATATTGGCCAGGACATCTCAACAGATATTCATGTTCACATGACTTGTAATTATTCTGTTATTTGCCTTTCATGTATTTTGGATACCCATTTTTGATATTTTCTGAATCTATCCTGTTTCGCACAGTGATTGTGTTGCATATGAATCCTCATTGAAGTTTGGATAATTGATCTAAAGTTGATGTGACCTGACGATAGGTATGATTAGATTCTGATCTAGTGTATATTTTGTGAAAACATATTTGGGATCAGGTCATCCTTTACTGGTCCCACTCAGTACTTTATTTAGGTCAGGATAATTTATTCTGGATACTGCATGTGCTCCCATTGCCTGATAATATTTGCTGTTCCATCATCCAAATTGGTCGTGATTTCAATTGTTATATTTGTAATAGTGAAATGTAGTAAAAAGTACACCGGTCAAGTACATTACTGTCTTGGAAAAAACACTAATCATAGAATGGAAAGATGTCATGTCAATTTTAAAATAATATGGATTCACAATCTTAAGAACAGTATGGCAGCTATATCATAAAACATACTGCTGGAAGAACTTGGCACGTCAGGAAATGGAGAGGCGGCCTTTTGGGTTTGGACACTTCAATCTGAAGAACAGTCCAGACCTGAAATATTGTCTGTCCATTTCCTTCCACAGATGCTGCTTGATTTCTGAGTTCCTCCAGCAGTTTGATTTTTGCACAAGATTTCAGCATCTTCAGTCTCTTTTGTGTCTCCATGACAGCTTTATTTCTGGGCCTGGTTATTCATGGTGCTACTGAGATAGATTTTGAAGCTCCTGAACCAATGGTATACGCTGCCCATGCCACTCTTAGTGCATCTTCTGAAATGGATCACTGACTCATTAACTGAAGGAGAGCAGTAGGCGGTAAACGTCAGAGAGTTCCTTCACCCACATTTATTCTGATGCTGTTATTAAAGCTCATAGCAATGTTGAGGACTCCAGATCCATTCCGTCCTGACTTTGATCCCACATCATTACTGAGGGCTTGTTTTTCATATTGAGCACGATGTAGACTGGAATAGTACTGGTTAGACACAAAATGCTGGAGTAACTCAGCGAGACAGGCGGCATCTCTGGGGAGAAGGAATGGTGACGTTTCGGGTCAAGACCCTTCTTCAGACTGATGTCAGGGGAGTGGGTGGTACAGAGATAAAATGTAGTCGGAGACAGTAAGACTGGTGGGAGAATTGGGAAGTGGGAAGGATTGGAGAGAGAGAGAGAGGGAAAGCAAGGGCTACTTGGAGAGGTCAATGTTCATACCGCTGGGGTGTAAGCAACCCAAGTGAAATATGAGGTGCTGTTCCTCCAATTTGTGCTGGGCCTCACTCCGACAACAGAAAGGTCAGATTGGGAATGGGATGGGGAGTTAAAGTGCCGAGCAACCAGGAGATCAAGTAGGTTTAAGCGGACTGAGTGGAGGTATTCAACGAAACGATAGCCGAGCCTGCCCTTGGTCTCGCCGATATACAGGAAGCAACAACTGGAACAGCGGATACAGTAGATGAGGTTGGAGGAGGTGCACGTGAACCTCTGCCTCATCTGAAAAGACTGTCAGGGTCCTTGGACGGAGGGGGGAGATAAAGGGACAGGTGTTGCATGTTCTGCGGTTGCTGGGAAAAGTACCTGGGGAGGGGTTGGTTTGGGTGGGAAGGGATGAGTTGACCAGGGTCTCTTCAGAAACAGAAAAGGGTGGAGATGGGTAGATGTGGCTCATAGTAGGATCCTGTTGGAGGTGGCAAAAATATCGGATTTTGTGCTGTATGCGACGGCTGATGGGGTGGAAGGTGAGAACAAGGGGGACTCTGTCCCTGTTACGAATGGGGGGAGGGGGAGTAAGAGTGGAGCTGCGGGATATCGAGGAGGCCCTTATCTATAATGGAAGAGGGGAACCCCCGTAAGAATGAGGACATTTCCGATGACCTGATATGGAAAACCTCATCCTGGGCACAGATGCGGCGTGAACGGAGGAATTGGGAGTAGGGGATAGAGTCTTTACAGGAAGCAGGGTGGGAAGAAGTGTAGTCTAGATAGCTATGGGAGTCAGTGGGGTTGTAATAGATGTCTCGTGATGGAGACGATGAGATCTAGAAATGGTAGGGAGGTGTTGGAGATGGTCCAAGCGAATTTGAGTGGAGGATGGAAATTAGTCGTGAAGTTGATGAAGTCCGTGAGTGCTGCATGGATGCAAGAGGTAGTACCGATGCAGTTGTCAATGTAGCGGAGGTAGAGTTTGTGGAAAGGGCCAGTGTACGCCTGGGACAGTGTTTCTTCGACGTACCCTACAAAGAGGCAGGCACAGCTGGGGTCCATGCGAGAGCCCATAGCTACGCCTTTGAGGAAGTGGACGGAGTCAAAGGCGAAGTTGTTAAGGATAAGCCCCAGCACTGCTAGACGGAGGAGAGTGTTAGTAATAATAATAATAATAATCATTTTATTTACTGGCGCCTTTCTAAAACCCAAGGACACCTTACAATGCATAGAATCACAAAAAAATACAAAACACATAATCGGAATAAACCAAATATAAAAACACCACAGTACACAAATCAAGGACAGAATTCAATTTCAAGAGCACCAAAAGAAAATAAGAAACACAATTTGAGGAGAGAGCAGCGGCGACTAATTCACGCCAGCGTCCACTCTCCCCTCCGACTGCCATCTTGTACACGGACTAACAGGCACAGCACACAAAATCATCCCCCCACAATGACCACCACTGTGGGGGAAGGCACAATGTCCAGTTCCCAACCCAGTTCTCCCCAGAGACGGAAATTGGCTGGTTCTGCGGTCGAGGAAGAAATGGAAGGCTTTAAGACCTTCCTGGTGGGGGATGGAGGTGTAGTGGACATCCATAGTACAGATGAGGTAGGGGGGGCCTGGAAAACGGAAGTCATTGAAGAGACGAAGGGTGTGTGAGTTGTCTTGGACATATGTAGGGAAGGATTGCACCAGGGGGGGATAGGATGGAGTGGTGGTATGTGGAAATTAATTCTGTGGGACATGAACAAGCAGAAACAATGGGTCTGCCAGGGCCGTTTTGTGTGTGGATTTTGGGGAGAAGATAAAATCAGGCTGTGCGGGGCTGGGGAACGATATGGTTGGAGGCTTTGGAGGGCAGAAAGCCGGAAGTATTGTAATCAGAATGGTGTGTGATATTAAGGCCTGGTGCTCGTCTGTGGGATCATGGTCCAAGGATAAGTAGGAGGAGGTGTCTGACAGTTGTCGCCTGTCCTCAGCCAGGTGAAGAGGTCAGCGCACCAGACTAGCACGGCACCTCCCTTGTCGGGTTTGATCTGAGAGTCGTCGTCTGGCCTCAGCCCGGTGAAGGTCAGCGCGCCAGAGTACCACGGCACCTTTCTGAGAGTTGTCGCCTCACCTCAGCCCGGTAGAGGTCAGCGCGCCAGACTGACCTCTACGGTACTACGGGATGGTACTGGGGATGTCTTGGACATTGGCAAAAGGTATGATTCTGTGCGAATGAATCCATCAAATTTTGAAATGATGGATGGCTATTACAGTAACTTGTTAGTCCATTTCAAAATGAAGCGTCAAACTCAGTGCTGTGTGCCTGAAATCCATATAAACGGGAAGGTAAGACAGTAAATTTCCTTCCCTAAGGGACATGTGAGTTGGATAGGTTTTATGGTAATACAGCAGTTTTATGATTAATGTTAATGATATTTGCAAAGAATGCTTACACTTTTCCCGCAGTACCAAGGAATATCAAGGCTTAGATCGGGCATCCTTTCGAATAGAATCCTTTCAGCCCTAATCATTGCAGACTAGTATTTATTAGTCCTTGGAACGTGGACAGCACTTATTAAACAGAGTGAAATTGGGGTGCATTGTTTGCAAAAACGTAGCTTGTTGAATTATCCTGCGTTGGGAGATTGAGATGTTCTAATAGTGTTAAAGTATTGGAAAAGGTAGACAGCGAGGAAATATTTCATTCTGGGGATTAATCAGGAAAAGTGGACATCTTATAGTTTGAGCTTGTTCAATTGGGAATGAAATTAAGCGATTTTTTAATTCATCTCTGAATGAATGAAAATGAAGCATCCAAAAGTCTCACATCCTACATGTTGGTGATGTTTGGTCAATTAATGCATTTGAGATTGAGAAGAATAGATTGAGTATATAAAAGATATAGAGCTAAGGTAGGAAAGTGGAATCAAGATGAAATTGATCTTGATGTAGATTTAGCTGGTTGTGTTTGCTGTTTTAATTATGTAGATGAGTAATAAAATTGAGGATGCCGACTGTGAAAGTTGGTAACTTCACGGAAGCAAAGAGGATGCGAAATCTGAGAAGGCATTGCTAGGTGAAGTTGGATGTAAACTACAAGTGATCTACAAGGAGTGAAGGAAGATGAGATCTCCGGAAGGAAGCTTTTTAGGTTCAGGTGAAAAGCAAATGACAGTTTTTTAAAAAGAGAAAGTTAAAATTATATTTGCTTTGCATGAAAGTCAGTCAGATACACGAATGCCACAATATCCCCACATTGATAAGCCTTATTCTGATAGGATGTGTCAAGTGGCTGATAAAGGGTCAGGATTAAAGAATGGCCATGTCCAGTTATTAATGTGATTAGGGTAGGTAGGAAAGGCCATAATTATAGTAACATGGAAGCAGTGTTTCAATTTTGAAGGAAATTACCAGAGATTCGGGAAATTCCGGTTGTCTTCGGGTAATTTTAGGGAAATGAAATAATTTCGGGAAATTTACAACTGCGCATGTGCGACTGCCGCCCCAACTGCGCACGCGTGGAATCTGGGCCCACTGCACACGCGCGGGGAGACACGAAAGGGTCCAATCAAGCCCGCAGGATGATTTGCAGAAAAAAAGTATGTACCTGTATATTTACGACCATCCGCACCTGCGCAGTTGGGGGAGGCCCGTCAGCTGCTTTACAATTGAAAATGGTGCCGGTGACGCGGTAGGTACGCCGACTCCCCGCGCATGCACAGTGGGCCCGGTATCCGCATGTGCGCAGTTGGGGCGGCAGTCGCACATGCGCAGTTGGGGAAGGCTGACCGGGCCAGGAAATACCATCAAATTCCAGGTAATTTGGAATTCTATTTCAGGAAAAAAAATGTTGAGGTGTGGAAGCACTGCAAGGAAGAAACCATATTTCAGCAATGTTGTGATAATATGGGAGCTAAATACAAGACGATCCTTTTGTAGCGTTAATGGAAAGAGGAATGTTTTTATATATTATAAATTTATAGATTCAGACATTGTCATTGAAGCTAGCATTTAATTCACACCCTTGTCTCTCTGTAACTTCAATTTTAATGTGCAGAGGCAATCTTGAACCATTGCACGCTCTGTGGTGAGGACACTCCGCAAGTGTTTAGTTTAGAGGTACAGCACGGAAACAGGCCCTTCGGCCCACCGTGTTCGCACCGACCGGAGATCCCGCACATTAACACTATCCCACACACACCAGGGACAATTTACATTTTTACCAAGCCAATTAACCTACAAACCAGTACGTCTTCGGAGTGTGGAAGGAAACTGAAGATATCGGAGAAAACCCAGGCGGTCACGGGGCGAACGTACGAACTCCGTACAAACAGCACCCATAGTCGGGATCGAACTAACTCTAACGCTGTGCCACTGTGCCGCCCTTGGTGCTCCTTGATGTGGTGGAGGAATGATTTCACATTTTGTTCCAGTGATGATAATGATGGGTGGATTGTCACCTTGTCATGGTGGAGAAGCTTGTGTGGACCTGAGATCCTGAGAACGATGCCGTTTGGAGCTATGCTCCTGGTAGGGCCACCCATGGTCGAGGGGGAGGTCTCTGACAAAGAGCAATCCAACCAAGACCTCAATGGTGAAACAGGCGGAGGACGATGGTTGACCTTAGTGGAGCGTCACAATGGCTGGGAAGGCGGATGAAGGCTGCAGCAGAAAAGGGTCTCCGGTTGTCTTGGACTCCAGGACACTGGATTCTGACCCAGATCTGTCGAGGACCGTGGGGTAGCTGTCTGTGCACCAGTCTTCCCACGTTAAACAAAGTCACGCAAGGGTGTCCTCCATATAGGGAATAGCACCCTGGAGACACCCATGGTCAGCCATGAAGATGATGGGTCAGAAATCTGTTTTCATGTCATAGGGTCGCACAGCAGGGAAACTGGCCCATCGGGACAACTTGTCCATGTTGACCAAGACGCCTCATCTAGACTAGTCCCATTTGCCTGCGTTGGGGGCCCATATCCCACTAATTTCCTATCCATGGATCTTTTAAATGCTGTTATGGTGCCTGCCTTAGCTGCCTCCTCTTGTTCCATATACCTTCCACCTTCTGAGTGAGAAAGTTGACCCGTGGGTTCGTATTAAATCTTTCCCCGCTCAACCTAAATCTCTGTCTTCTGATTCTTGATTTACTAACTCTATCCAAATAAAATGTGCATTCGCCTTATCTATTCCCGTGATGATTTAATACGCCTTCATAAAACCAACTCTCGGCCTTCTGCGTTCCTAGGAATAAAGTCCTGTTCTGCCCAACCTCTCCCTTTAGCATATGCCTTCAAGTCCTGGCAACAGCCTTGTAAATCTTCCCTGTGCTCTTACTGGCTTAATAATAATATTTGTAATAATATTTGTATTTATATAGCACTTTTCAATCAAATCACTTGAAACCAAAGTGCTTTACAGAGAATTATCCATATCCATATGTTGATATCAACATATCAACATCCACACGCAGGCAAAGGTGGGTGAAGTGTCTTGCCCAAGGACACAACGACAGTATGCACTCCAAGCGGGATTCGAACCGGCTACCTTCCGGTTGCCAGCCGAACACTTAGCCCATTGCGCCATCTGTCGTCCTGACTTCCTTCCTATAGCAGAGTTACCAAATGACCTAGAATGACCTATGAAGCAGAGAAATCACAGTGGTCAGTGGATGGCTTCCGTCTTGGAAAGAAATAAACAGCCTGAGTTTGACGATCAACAGGGATGGAGTGGGTGCATGGAAATTGAGCAGAAAAGGAAGTGGGAATGTGCTACCCGAGGGGAGGAGCGGGGTGCTGTAGGGGATGGAAGGTGAGTGAAGGGTAAAGGAACTAATAAGGATGGGGGTAGACAAAAATGCTGGAGAAACTCAGCAGGCGAGGCAGCATCTATGGATCGAAGCAAATGGGCAACGTTTCGGGTCGAAACCCTTCTTCAGACATGGGGACTGGGAGGATGATGATGAGGAGAAATGGGTTGAAGTTAGTGATGCTGATTATGGTGGGGGGTGAATTCAAGTAATCAAGGTATTGAGGAAGGGGAACTGAGGAAAATAATATGCTAAATCTGTGCACAGAGTTTAGCCTGTGCTTGGTTTGAACTACTTTGCCATTAGACCAAGACATCACTCTGTTGTGTGGCATCTGGCGTGCAATGGATTTTTCCTGCGGAAAGAAATCACATGGGGCCCACAGTGGCGCAGCAGCAAAGTTGCGACCATGCTGCACCAGAGACCCTGGTTCAATCCTACCTACGGGTGCTGTCTATACAGAGTTTGTACGTTCTCCCCATGACCTGCGTGGGTTTTTCCCGAGATCGGTTTCTTCCCACACTCCAAAGACGTACAGGTTTGTAGGTTAATTGGTTTAGTATGAATGTAAATTGTTCCTATGTGTGTAGGATAGTGTTAGTGTGTGGGGATCGCTGGTCGGCGCGGACTCGGTTGGCCGAAGGGCCTGTTTCTGTGCTGTATCTCTAAACTAAACACAGGCACCTTCCACTTCTTAGTGGAAGTAGGTCATGCACAATTCCGAAGGACTCCTCAAGCAGGAGGTGTATGGTGCAGTGTGCAAATCTCTGGTGGGTTACGTTGGAGCTGCACTCAACCAGGTCAATGCACGTCACTGATTTATGCTTTGTGAAATGCTCAAAGTTTAGGTGATTTGTGCTGTGAATCACAAGGGATCCTCAATCTTTGACCTGTTCTTGGTGCTACAATATTGATGTGACTGGTCTAATTTCTGGCCTAAAGAATTTCTGGTCGACCCAAAATGTCACCCATTCTTCTCTCCAGAAATGCTGCCTGTCTCGCTGAGTTACTCCAGCATTTAGTGTCTACCTTTGGTTTAAACCAGCATCTGCAGTTCTTTCCCACACAAATTTCTGGTTTTGTGTGACCCCCTGGGAGATCATGGTAGTGGGTTCAACAATAGTAATGCTGTTGAATGTCAAAAGGAAGTGATTCGAACTACTTCTATTAACTTGTATGTTTGTGCGGCCAGATATCCTGAGGTTTACACAAACACTAAAAAGTATTCACTGGGGAATCAGTGGTGCAGGTTAAACTGAAGATAAGAACTATTAGGTTGAAGGTGTGGAATGCAGCTTTAGGAATAAAAAAAATAGTTGGATGATATTTTCCACATGAGGAAGCCTTTGTAAATAAGGGTTCAAGGGGAATGAGGATCTTTGATAAATGTTCAGAAAATTCACAGTTGTCAGATGTTAACGAGATGGGCAAATTGCATCTCTTTAAGTGATTTCAAAATCGATGTTGCATCATGTCATGTCATGTCAAGAGTTCACTTGTGGTGTGAATAGGTAGGATTATGGTTGACCGCATACTTCATGTTGCTTTGAGGGTGGTGCCATCCAGTCTGCCTTGGATTGCATGGATTTGTGACTCCCAACCCTTAATTTGTGTGAAGTGGTCCCTTGACTCTATGTTACGTACGTTCTATGTTTCTATGTTTCAACTGTAAACCTAGATCAAGGATCGCAATTTTTATTTTAGCACCAGTAAATCTATACATAACTAAAACTCTGATCTTGTGCTCTTCCGCTTTGTGCGGTCTTTTTATTTGCGCAAAAACGGTACGTGATAGTGCTATGATTTTCCGCCAGCTCTCTCACCGTTCTCCTGTGCTGCGAGTGCACCAAGTTTCGTTCAGATCGGTGGTCTATTGTAAAAGTTTGCGAGGGTTAAAAATCTTTAAAAACCGCGCGGGCGCAGATCGATCTCCTCTCCTGCCAGTCAGCGCAGCGTGGATTAGTCTTCTCCTGTCACTCTGCGGGACGGTCCGCCACTTCTTGGGCCATCGTGTCTTCACTGGAGCTGAGGGACGCTGCGGGTGGCCAACGGAGTGTCGAACCGGACACAATTTCTGGAGGGACCGGAAGCGGTGCGGCAGATGTCGCCAAATGGAAAGCGGAGACTGGAGGAGAATGACCAGTGACCAGCGCCCGCTGTGAGTCCCCATCGCACCGCCAGCTCCAGCCCCTTCCCCTCTGGTCACCCTTGCTGCCTCCTGCCCCCCTCCCCCATGATATCCCCCTCTCCCCTACAACCCCCGTCTTTTCTCTGAGTTTCTGCCTCCGTCCACACACACACCCGCCCCCCCACTAACCCCCCAGCCCCCCGCCCCCACAACCCCCCCTGCCCCCACACACCCCACAACCCCCCTCGTCCCC
Organism: Malacoraja senta; assembly: GCA_038087875.1. Lineage (NCBI taxonomy): Eukaryota > Metazoa > Chordata > Chondrichthyes > Rajiformes > Rajidae > Malacoraja > Malacoraja senta. The sequence goes on from CM075980.1 coordinate 32,585,265, forward strand.
ACACCCCTCTCCCCGCCCACACCCCTCTCCCTGCCCACACCCCTCCCCCTGCCCACACCCCCCTCCCCCCGCCCACACACGCCCACCAGCATCTGCAGTTCCTTCCTACATGTACCAACCACAATCCTGTTGCTCTCTATTGATACAGAATGAAGTGACAGGAATTAAATTAAGAATCTTTGTATTACTAACAAAGATGGGAAAAATATTTGATTACAAGCGGAGTTCTATTTGCACGCCAATAACTAATATAGTATTATTTCATGGTTTAAAGAGTGCAAAATGGACAACGCTTTCACTCAAAGAACCAAACAAAACTTCAATTGCCTTTAATTGATATTCTTACTCTCAGCTTGTTGTAAAAGCCCTGTCTCACTGTGCGAGTTGACCCATGAGGTACCCCGAGTTTAAAACAAATTTAACTCGTGGTAATCACGTAACAATTAGCGTCTCGTGGCGCTAACGGCAGGTACCCGTGAAACATGTTAACTCTTTAAAAAATTCAAACATGTTTAAAGTTTTCCACGAGTAAAATGTACTGCTGAAGTTAAAAATTGAAACATTTAAACACTTTGTAAGAACGTAGTGGCCCGTGCGTTTACCTTAGTGACTCGTGAGTCTACCGTGGGAAGTCTTTAACTCGGCGGGCAGGCAGCATCTCTGGAGAGAAGGAATGGGTGACGGGATGACATTTCCAAATTTCTGCCCTTTCTTGTGTATGACATTATTTGTATCCATGGCAGTTGATTGTCGCTCCCTTCAGTTTCCCAGGGGGTCGGGATGGGACTGGAGTTGGGAGGGAAAGGTGGGGGGGGAGGGAAGAGGGAGGGGGGCGGAGAGGAGGGAGAGACAGATGGGGGTGTCTTCATTCACTGGCGGCGGGTGCCTGTCACTGAAACAGGTAGGTGAGATTTCACATCCACCTTGTGTGTGTGTCTCTCTCTCCCCCTCCCTCCCTCTCACACAGGCTGAGAGACTCTGCCTATGTGAGTGTACGTCTCTTTCTCCTCCTCTCCCACACACAGTAAGACCGAGGTACTGTGCTCAGTCCATCTGTGTCTCCCACATACACAGTAAAACTCTGTTTTGTGTGTGTATATACGTCTCCCCCCATTTCTCTCTTCCCCCCCCACCTCTCTCTTTCTCCCCCCACCTCTCTCTACCCCCACACACAATATGACTGATGTATTCTGCTTAGTCTCTCTTCCCTCCCACCCACACAAATAGACCGAGGTCCTGTGCGCACTTTCTCTCCCCCCCACAGTCACGCCGAAGTACACCACACTGCCTCTGTGCCTCTCTCTCTCTCTCTCTGTCTCTTTCCCCCTCTCTCCTTCCTACACAGTCAGAGGTCCACACTGTCTCTGTGTCTCTCTCTCCCCTACACACACACACAGACTGAGGTACACACTGCCCGTTGTGTGTGTGTATCTGCCTCTGTCTCTCTCCCACACACACAGTTAAAGGTACTCCACGCTGCCTGTGTGTGTGTGTGTCTCTCTCTCTCTGCCCCACCCCACACACCCACACACAGACAGTCAGTCAGCCAGAGGAACTCCTCACTGTGTGTGTGTGTGTGTGCGCGCGCCTCTGTCTCTCTCTATCACAGTCAGAGTGAGGTACTCCCCCCGCAGTCTCTCCGCGGCCACTCCCCGGGCAGGGTGCATCTGCCTCCCTCAGGCTGCCCAGGCAGTCAGACACGACTCCGGTGGCGGGCTCCATGCACAGCTCCTCCCGGCTGGCTGGGAGCGGCGACGGAGGGCAGGGGGAAGTTGGCCACCAGCGGGGCAGTCTCGGCTCTCCACATCCAACAAGTTGTCGGAGCAAGGCGGCGTGGTGGCCATGCAGTCCGAGTCTCGCTGGATCCTCGTAATCCTCTGTTTCTGTCAAATGGGTGAGTTTAACCTGACCCCAACCTCCCTCCACCTCAACTCACGCCTGGGCACCAAAGCAGCTCAGGAGGCGAACCCTGAGCTCCGTCTCCCAACAATCTGATGTGCACATCCGTCCACATTCAAAGATTTCATCTCCCGTCTCCCCGCAGTGTGTAGACCTGGCAGTAAATTCAATTAAAATATAGCAAACCTCCGCCCGCTGGTCTTCTAACAACGTGATGTGTGTTTCAAACAAATCATAAGTATAACTGCTCTGGCACTGGACGGTGCGCATTTTCCCTTTGTAGGTCACATCAATAGATGCGGCCGCGCTGAATTCTATCTTTAAATCAAAGCCGCAGGATGGAGATGTCTTCTTTAACACTGTTGCTTATTAAAACATACCTTCATTCAGGGTTGGCTCAAGAGTAACAGCTCACTTTTAACAATACTAAAACCAATTCAAAATAGTTAAGAGATAAAGAGTGAGGAATATATGTAACTGAATACATTTGATGTCGGAATGAAAACATATATATATATACTGCAACTGGGTGAAATAGAACTGATTTGGAAACGGTACCGACCCCCTAGGTTTTGGGTAATAAAGGCAGCGGGGCTAACGTCATAACATCTACGCCGAAAGCGATATCGATGTCGTACCCCACAGACGAGTGGGACACTCACTACGGTGTTGAAAACTCAGACACCGTAAACTTATTTGATATACTTTTTTTTTTTATCACAATACGTCACATCTATGTGTTTTTTTTTCAAGGACAATCGCGGAGGAGAACTACCAAGGAAGTCTATAATAGAAATGCCCCCAAAATAACCAGAGTCCTGAGGTATGAATGCACCATAATAAATAAGATCATCAAAATTGGTAAAAATGTATGACGATAATCAAAGGAAAATGGGAGGAATCACACTATGTAGTTGGAATATAAGGGGTATTAATGAACCTATTAAAAGGGGCAAGATACTAGCTCAGTTGAAATCATACAACACGGACATTTCGTTTCTACAGGAAACGCATCTTAAACATCAAGATCAGATGAGACTGAGGGCGAACTGGATAGGACAAACATTTCACTCTTCATTCACCTCCAAATCTAGAGGTACTGCAATCATCATTCGTAAAGGAATTCCATTTAAATCAAAGAATACTATTTTAGATAAGGAAGGGAGATACCTTATAGTAGCAGGAGAGATCAATAATACGCCAATTACGCTGGTAAACATATACGCGCCCAATTTTGATAACCCTCAATTTTTAAATAAAATTCTGAATATAATTGCAGAATTTAATTATCAAAATGTTATAATTGGAGGAGACTTTAACTGTGTTTTAGACCCTTATCTAGATAAATCGATGCAAAAACAAAAAGGTAATATGAAATCTAAAACCAGTGAACTTTTACATATATGGAAAACACAAATATAGCAGATGTGTGGAGGATTGCAAACCCGACGGGAAGGGATTATTCGTTTTATTCAACGGTGCATAAAACATACTCACGGATAGACTATTTTCTTGTGGATACAAAATTAATTCCGCACGCTATGAACCCTAAATACCACACTAATGCGATCTCAGACCACTCTCCGTTAACTTTTGTTTTAAAACTAGAAGGAATGTCTATGAATAAATCGTTCTGGAGGTTTAACTCGCAAATTTTAAAAGACCCACAAGGGAGTATATATCTAAAAAAACAGATGGATCTATTTTTTGAGATAAATGATACACCAGATATTTCCCCCACGCTATTATGGGAATCCTTCAAAGCATTTATTAGAGGAGTCATTATTTCATTCCAAGCTTATCAAAATAAAAAGAATAAGAATGAACAAAGACATTTAGAAGAACAAATAAAACAATTAGATACAGACAATGCTAAAGATCCAACTATGGATAAACATAATAAAATCCTACTATTGAAATTCAAGCTAAATAAATTACTGTCAGAGAAAGTTATAACATTATTTCAAATCACAAAACAAGAACACTTCGAATTCGGGGACAAACCCCACAAACTTCTAGCACGCCAACTGAAAAAACAGGTAAAAGAGAATGCAATATTAAAGATTAAATCAGACAGAGGGGAATTATTAACATTACCCAAGGATATCAATAAAAGATTTGCTCAATTTTACCAGAATCTATACACATCTAAAACATTAATAGACAATAATAAAATCTCAGAATTTTTAGATAACTGTAACCTACCACAATTAGAACTGAGGGAACAAGAGGAACTGGGAGCACAAATTACTTCTAAGGAGATAGAAGACACAATAAAAACACTAAAGAATGGAAAAACACCAGGATCAGACGGATTCAGTAATGAATTTTATAAATCTTTTTATGACATAGTTACTCCACGATTACAGAAAATGTATACATATGCTTTTAAAGAGCAAAACTTACCTGAAACACTAGCAGAATCAACGATCATATTAATACTTAAAAAAGATAAAAATATAGAAGAACCAGGATCATATAGAGCTATTGCTTTGTTAAATACGGATCAAAAAATAATAGCGAAAACACTAGCCAGTAGACTAAGCAGGTATGTTAGTAGACTAATAAATGAGGATCAAACAGGATTTATACCTAAGAGACATTCATTCAATAATCTGAGACGTTTGCTTAACATAATGCACTCACATAAATCTCATGACCAAGAGTTATCCATCATCTCACTGGACGCAGAAAAAGCGTTTGATCAAGTAGAATGGGACTATATGATTAAAGTATTGCAAAAATTCCAATTGGGAGAGAACTTCATTGCATGGATAAAACTATTATATTACAAACCTACGGCTAGAATACTAACTAATAATATACTATCCTCGAAATTTGAACTATCATGGGGCAATAGACAAGGATGTTCATTATCACCGCTGTTATTTGTTTTAGTAATTGAACCCCTTACTGAAAAAATAAGAACACACATGGATATTTACGGTTATAATACAAAATATTCAAATAACAAAATATCCCTATATGCCGATGATGTACTACTGTACATCACAAAACCACAAATTAGTATACCAAATATATTAAATTTAATTGAGGACTTTGGATCCTTCTCAGGATATAGAATAAATTGGAACAAAAGTGAAATTATGTCGATAAAACCAAAAGACTCAACACACCTCAGGAAATTCCCCTTTAAAATAGCTACAGAAAAATTCAAATATTTGGGAATTGAAATTACTAGAAATTACCAGGATATGTTTAAAGCCAATTATAATCCCTTACTTAAGAAATTAAATAATATGATTAAATTCTGGAAAACACTTCCGATGTCCTTAATAGGCAGAATAAATGCTATAAAAATGATTTTCTTACCACAAATCCTATACCTATTTCAATCAATACCTATATATCTCCCAAAAAAGTTTTTCAAAAAATTGGACTCGGACATTACAAATTTTATATGGGATTATAAATCCCATAGAATACAAAGAGCACACCTTAATAAACGAAAAGAGTTGGGGGGTCTAGCGCTCCCTAACTTTATGTATTATAATTGGGCAGTAAATATTAAAAATATGATTCACCTGCTGGACAATTCTGCCCAGCAGGCGGACTGGATTGTAATGGAAAAAGGGGACTGCTCCCCGAGTAATATAGGAGCGATTATTCTCTCTCCAATAAATTTGAATAATAAAAATTATAATAAAAATCCAATTATATATAGCACAATTAGAACATGGAAACAAATAAAACAGAATCTAAAATTAAGAAACCTATCTCAATACCAATAGTTAATAACCCATCGTTTAAACCTTCAACCATAGACAAATCATTTATACAATGGGAAAGAATGGGAATCAAAACGCTCGAAGATCTGTATGAATTGGGAAAATTACTATCATTTCAACAACCACAACTGAAATATAATTTGAAAAATAACCAATATTTTAAATATCTACAAATTCGTGATTATCTGAAAAAATACACAAAAGACTATCATAAGCCTTCCGACTTACTAGATGAAGCAATGAAGACAAAGCTAATCTAATATCGTACTTATATAATATCATTTTAAACATAGAAATACCCACAACAGTTGGAATTAGAAGAGACTGGGAACAAGAATTAGCTATAAAAATTTCAAAAGAGAGCTGGGATAACCATTTACTACAGGTGCATAAATGTTCGATCAACATACGACATACGCTCATCCAATTCAAAACATTACATAGACTATATTATTCAAAAACTAAATTAAATAAAATCTTTCCTAATGTTTCACCAATCTGTGATAAATGTCTATGTCAAGAAGCTACCATAGCGCATTCTTTTGTTTTTTGTACAAAAATCCAAAAATTCTGGTATGAAATATTTGATATTTTTTCAAAATTAATTAAAATAAAACTGGTACCAAAACCAGAATGGATCATTTTTGGAATATCAGAAGGTATCCCTGAATTAAACGTGTATCAGAAGAACTTATTCAATTACGGGCTAATAATGGGAAAAAAGCTCATACTTAAATTCTGGAAAAATGCGCCCACACCAACAATAAAAATGAGGACATCAAATATGTTTGAAACATTACATCTGGAAGAGATGAGATTCCTCTTAGCAGGTAAAGCAGACCAATTCCAAAAGACGTGGTCTACGTTTCTGGACCTATTACAAGCATGAGGTGCAATAGTAATTTAAAAAATAAATAAATAAATAAATTGTATCAGGACCTGGTAATGGGAGGTAAAACAACAAAAACAGACTTGGTTGGTAGTCCCCTTTCTGCGATTGTTCCTACTTTCTTTTTCTTTCTTTTCTAGGGCCTACTTTCTTACTTCCTTCTCTAACTTCTTTTCTAAGGGGCTTTCTTTTCCCAACACTCTCTTGCACTTCACGACTCTTGCGCACTTTCTTTACTTTTCTTACTTCTATCTTTCTCTTAAAGCTCAAAAAAATGAAGCGGTATAAAAAATGTATTAAGATATAAGTGTTGTGTATTACTGTAATTTACCGTACTTCTATAATAAAAAAAAAAATTAAAAAAATTTAAAAAAAGAGTAACTCGGGAGACGAACTTGGAACATCGCAGAAATGACAAGTAAACGGCAAACTTGTCATACCCGTGGAAACTCGGTTAAACTCTTGATCATACACTTGGAATCTCGTACACAACCACAAGTCTTTCACTCGGGGTACCTCGTGGGTCAGCTCGCACAGTGAGACAGGGCTTTCACACTTGAGAGATAGACTTTGCTTGTTTTACATTGTCCCATGATTAGTTAAAGGGATCCATGACTCAAGATAAAGTGTGCTCAAGATACGTTAGTACGTTTGTGAATGCAAATTGAAGATAGGCCTGAGTTTTCCTGAGGAATAGTGATAGTGGAGTACCAGTACTTTTCCCTTTCCTCGTCAGAATGTTCATATTAGGTATTTGCCTGGATTTGCAGAATATACTTGTCCAATGGAGTCTCGTAGTGACGTTGTGTCTAAAAGTGTCTCAGTGTGGAAGGGCAAGGAACATATACAAATACAAATTAATTTTCAACTTTGTTACTTGATTTTCATTTCTTCAATTATATTTAAATAACAGATGGTGTGGCTTAGCCAACTGTCATTTTTTTTCAGCTAAAGGAGTTTGAAGATCAAGACCTCAGATTTGACACAAAATTGATTGTCCACCAGCGAACAGGAGCCCTCTATCCATTTGAGGATGGACTACCTACAGCAGGCATGTCAAGGCACTGGTAAAATACTACAGTTGATGGCTGTGTAAAGTCCTTCAAATTCACTGTAAGAACAAGCACATCAATGTTGGTTTTCTCTCCTGGTCTAGGGCCTATTCGTATGGTTTGCCCTCATTACATTCTGGGCAGACTACCTCGTTCACAAGGCTTGTGTTAGACCCAAAAGCTGATACTCCACTCTAAGTCTTGTCACGGGCAGACACTGCTAGGCAGTTTGAAGAAAGGGGTGTGCTCAGTTATGTGAATGCTCAGGTTATACTGATATTTCTAGCCTATGACTGCTCTAAGTGGAAACGGGTATTTTGAAAATCGTTAGTCCATGCAACAGGAGCACACAGAAGACTAGTGTAAACAGCAGAAGCAATGGATCAATTTGTAAACTACCCACCTTTCCATGTTATCAGCCACTAACTGCCCCATCAGGAGAAGATCCTACCCAAGGAACCAGAGAAGACACATGTCCTCACTAGAGACTATCTATACTTTATTCAGTGCTGGTCCAACAGCCAACATAATCAAGGACCACTATTGCCTCAGCCATTCTTTCTTTGCCCCTCTCCTGTCGGATAGACGATGCAAAAGCTCAAAAGAGCATGCCACCAGATTCAGGAACAGCTTCTTCCTCGCTGTTAACAGGCTCTTGAACGGATCTATCATGCTCGGGATGACATCTTGATCTTCCAATCTACCTCATTGTGGCCCTTGCATTTTATTTTATCTGACTTTCTCTGTAGGTATAAAACAGTTTATTTTCTCATTTGCAGTATCTAATTTATTCACGTATGGTATAATTTACCTGGATGTCACACGAAACGAAACATTTCACTGTCTTGGTGCACATCTGAATAATAAACTATTGCCATTTGGCCTATGCATAGTGGTTAGATTAATGACTTGTCAATGCCAGGGAATTCTGTGCAGATATTTAGCCTTGCCTTAATGTTCTTTTTTCCCTCAGTTTATTCTTCAACAATGTTAAGATATTGATTCTTAAACCAACAATTTGTAACTTTTTTTGCATTATTTATTTTTGAAATGTTCTTTATCGTTGATCTTTTAAATATTTTCTTGTTCTGCAATCAGAAATTTTCATGAGACAATCGCAGGTTGCAGATCACTTAAACAGTCTGGGCTGGCTGTGTTCAACTGTTAAGTATAAATGATGTGGCAACTGATGCGTAATTGGAAAAAAAAAGAGATTTCTTATGGATTGGTGATGTCATAAGCAAAGGAATGTTTATTGTCTCTTTTAACTGAGTGGCTTCCGAAGCCATTTCAGAGAGAAGCTTGAGTTGACCACATTAAAGTTTCTTGAGTATGTAGATGGGCCTGAATGGGGCAAGTTTCATTTCCTTTCTTGAAAAATATTGGTTAATTGAAGGTGGACACAAATGCTGGAGTAACTCAGCGGGATAGGCAGCATCTCGAGAGAAGAAATGGGTGACGTTTCGGGTTGAGACCCTTCTTCAGATTAGTTTAATTGATTGAAAGATACAGCATGGAAATAGGTCGATCCACAGAGTCCACTCCAACCATCAATTACCTGTTCACACAAGTTCGATGTTACCCACTTTCGCATCCACTCCCTATATACTAGGGGCAATGTACCAAAGCCAATTAACCTACAAGCCCTCCGTTCTTGGGAACATGGAAGGAAACTGGAGCACCTGGAGGAAACCAACGCAGTCATAGGGCATACCTGCCAACTCCACACAGACAGTACCCAAGGTCAGGATCAAAGCTGGGTCCCTGGTGCTGTGAGGCAGCAGTTCTGCCTGATATGGGTGAAGTTGATGATCATGCAGTAATTTTTGCTTGCATCATTTATATTAGCCTTTCATTCTAAATTGATTTCAATTAATTGAATTAAAAATATAGTGCTTTGGGGTCAGAATTGCTGACTTTGTGTTCTAATTTGGTAACTCCTGCATGTTACTGAATCCCTACATTAATCCCACCTTGCTACAGGTTATGGAGATGGAGCTGTGCCATTTTTGTTGTCTTGTGACCTGGAAGTTCATTGTGTTGCACTTGAGCTGAAAAATACAAAGCCTGATCTCATGGCAGTTCAGTTGTTGAAACTGCATTATTTACAAAACCCTCGTAGATGAATTGTTGAACACGTCTTTGATATGTTGATTTGGAAGATGGCATTTATCAATTCACGCTGCTGGCTGAGTGCAGTGACAGACCTTGGTCCTGATATTCCCCAGGATCATGTTGAGGAATTGTCCTTTTGCATCGTGATAAACGGTCTGACATCCTGTTGATTTAATGTGTTTATAGTAGAAGGGGGTATAAATTTCATTTACTTTATTTAAATAATTAATGTTTTAAAACTTTTTGTGGAGTTTGCTTTAGTTAATTGCTTTTAACTGTGTTTGGTACTTTGTTTTGCTTTTAAATTACAAATTATTAAGATCTATACTGGGTATGGGAGCTCTCCTGTTGCAGCTTTTATATTCAGTAATATTAGGTGTAGGGTTTGCCATTTGCTAAAGACTTTATTAGGATTTGGGCTTTTCGGTGTGACTTTGGAATCCTTGTTCTGTTCAGGCCATATGTGGAATTCTAGATTTTGAGTGTCAGATCTAAGTATGGGTCCAGGGGGATTGTGGCTCTGACCCCCTCCCAGAAATTCTGCTCCTATATCCGTGTTCCTATTGCACACCAAATGTTTGTTACACACAATCTCGTCAACTTTATTTGTCACATACACGTACAAGATGTACAGTGAAATGAAAGTGGCAATGTCTGCGGGATTGTGCAAAACAACAGAACAGAACAGAACCAGTATTTACATGTTTTAAAAAAAGACACAACAGTAATTACGCCCCGGTGAGATCAGAGTTTACAGTCCTGATGGGCTGTGGGAAGAAACTCCGTCTCATCCTCTCTGTTTTCGCAGCGTGACAGCGGAGGCGCTTGCCTGACCGTAGCAGCTGAAACTGTCTGTTGCTGGGGTGGTAGGGGTTCTTCATGATCTTGCTGGCTCTGGATCTGCACCTCCTGATGTATAGGTCCTGCAAGGGGGGGGGGGGGGAGAAGTGTAGTTCCCATGGTGCATTCGGCCGAACGCACTACTCTCTGCAGAGCCTTCCTGTCCTGGGCAGAGCTGTTGCCAAACCAGATCGAGATGTTTCCGGTCAGAATACTTTCTACAGCACCAGAGTAGAAGGATTGAAGGATCCTCAGACACTTCCTCAGCTGCCTGAGGTGGTAAAGGTGCTGCCTAGCCTTTCTCACCAGTACGGCAGCGTGTGTTATCCATGTCAGATCCTCTGTGATTTGGACTCCCAGGTATTTAAAGCTGGTCACCCTTTCCACAGTAGTCCCATTTATCCCCAGTGGCGTGTATGTCTTTGGTTGTTGTGCCCTTCTAAAGTCCACAATTAGCTCCTTAGTTTTAGTGACATTCAAGAGGAGGCTGTTGTTCTGATACCAGAGTGCCAGGTCATCCACCTCCTCCAGGTAGGCCTTCTCATTGTTATCGGAGATCAGACCCACCACCACTGTGTCATCAGCAAACTTGATGATGGAGTTGGAACTGAACCTGGCCACACAGTTATGTGTGTACAGGGAATACAGTAGGGGGCTGAGGTTGTAACCCTGGTGGGATCCTATGTTCAGGGTGATGGGGTTGGAGTTATGTCTCCCCATATTGACCACCTGGGGTCTGGTGGTGAGAAAGTCCAGGACCCAGGCACATAGGGGAGTGTTCAGTCCCAGTTCCAGCAGCTTATCAGCAAGTCTGGTTGGGACTATGGTGTTGAAATTTGAACTGAAATCAATGAACAGCATCCTCACATAGCCCCCCTTCTGGCTGTCAAGGTGAGAGAGAGTGGTGTGCAAAACCTGGGAGACTGCATCTGTTTGGACGGTATGCCAACTGCAGCGGTTCCACGGTGCGAGGGAGGAAGGTGCAGATGGAGTTCTTGATCAGCCTCTCGAAGCATTTCATGTCCACTGAGGTGAGGGCCACCGGTCGGTAGTCTTTCAAGCAGGCTGGAGAGGCATTCTTAGGCACTGGTACAATAGTGGATCTCTTGAAGCAGGCAGGGACCACAGACTTGGCCAGGGAGAGGTTGAATATTGTGGTGAACACTGGAGCTAGCTGGTTAGCCGCAATCTATCGGATTATTAGAATTTTTTGCAGTATTTTGCAAGTTTGTTTAAGGAAAATGTTTTAATTGTAAAATCATTCTTTAAAAAAAACTGCTAAAACATAAGTAAATGACGCTCATTTTGTCTGAAAATCTGAGGGTAAGGAAATAACAAAAGGGGCCAGGGTGTAGCCAGTTTTGAGCACTGATTCATGAGAACAAAAAGTGCCTATATAATTGAGTATTCAAAAATGCTAAACATCTGAATTTCTCCTACAGTTGTTGCTCTACCTGCTGAATTTTTAACAACATTTTCTATTTTTTTGCTTCACTCAAGTGATTTGCAGTGTGCACCAAATCAAAAGGATGTCAAAAAATTGATTAATTGAGTCTTTACATTTTGTACCAAGCCATATATGGGGCAGTACAGTGACACGCTTGTGGGGTGGCTGCTTCACTTGTAACTGTTCACGTCCAATTCTTGCCTTGTGTGCACTGCATGTGGAGTTTGCACTGTAACTATGTGGTTTCCTTTGGGTGCTCTGGTTTTGGGGTCAGCACAATGATGGGACCTTCGGCCCAACACGTCCGTGACAACCAAGATTTCTCCACATTCCAAAAGTGGGTTGGGAGCTTAATTGATCACAGTAGGTATGTGGGTAAATGGTAGCATCTGAGAGATAGAGAGTTGATTGATGGTAACATGCGAAGGTCTATTTGTGTCGGATTCATGTGAAAATGAATGCTTGAATGTTAGTGTGGACTTAGTGGGCCAAAGAGCCTATATACATCTTTTTAGACTTTAGACTTTAAAGATTTTGGAGATATAGCGTGGAAACAGGCCCTTCGGCCCACCAAGTCCAAGCTGAGCAGCGACTAATCTGTACACTAACATGATCCTACACACTAGAGATGATTTATAGTTTTACTGAAGCCAATTAGCCTTCAAACCTGTACGTCTTTGGAGTGTGGGAGGAAACCAGAGCACCCGGAGAAAACCCAAGCGTTCACAGAGAGAATGTAGAAACTTCGTACAGACAACACCCACAGTCAGGACCGAACCAGGTTCCCTGGCGCTGTGAGGCAGCAACTCTAACGCTGCACCACTGTGCCGCCCTCTATGACAATGAAATGTGCAGTAAACTCTAAGCTTCTGAAGTTGTATTTATTGCCACATCATAATAAGAAAAAAAGTCATGCAAGTTTGTTATTGGCCAGTTAAGAGTGTTGAGTTCCACAAGAATCTTTTGTTTTACTTCGGAGTCACGTGAGTGATTCTGTGAAGAAGACCCGCCAGTCCGCATGCGCGTCATTACGTCTGACGCATGGCGCACTGACGGGCTGGGATGGCGCAGCTCCACCAGCGGTAAGTTAAAAACCCGAGGTAAGTTTTTAAAACTTAGCTGAGGTCTTTTTCCGGGCGGGATATCTTGTCTTACAGGAGCAGGACCGCAATGGAAAAAGTAGTAAAAGGAAGGTCGAGGCGGTCCGCTGCGAAAACAGCTACGGAAGACCATGAGAGTACGGGTAGCGGGCGGCCGTCCCTCTCGGCTTCCGAGTCACTGGCGGCATGGCCGGTGGCCTCCGACTTGGTGCCGGTGGAAGGCACTGTGGCTACTCCGGTGGGCCGGAAAGCCACCAAAAAATCAAACAGGCCTGTTGACTCTGATGAGTCGGGTCAGGAGGATTGTCCTCCCTCAATGGATGCTGTTTTTGGGCGGCTGTCCAGAATGGAACGCCTCATGGAGAGGCTGCTCCACCAGCAAAGGCTCGAGGAAGATGAGCTTTTTATCTGCGGGTCTCCTCGAGGGCCCGTGGTAGCAGCACCTGTAACAGGGCTGCATGATAGCTCCCTCTTGGAGGAGGTGAGCTTCCGGAGTCAGTTTTGTTCTGACTGAGAGCGGAGGTACAGCGGAGGAGCATACCTCCAAGCAACGAGACCAGCAGTCAGGGGTGCCAAGCATGGCAAGCAAGTTCGCCATACCTGCTGGAACGGGTGAACCAATCAATGATGATTTGGCCAGCACCATCAATTACATGATATCTCATCAACTACAGGACCTCACCACAGAAGAGACCTGTAAGAAATACCAAACACCGGGTAATTGTGCATCGCTCAAGGTCCCTACTGTGAACCACCCAATCTGGGGGCACATGGCAGCAGGAGTTAGAGCCCAAGAGTTAAGGCTCCAGAAGATCCTCAAGCTTCTGGCTTCGGGGATAACAGCTTTCGCCAGGTCGGTGGATGATGAGCCTCTGTCCCCAGTTTAGCAAGATGCGCTTGCTCTTATGTGCAATGCACAGTTTGAAATAAATTGTTTGAGGAAGACTGCGATCCGGCCAATGCTGAATCCTAAATTTGCAACACTGTGCAAAATGAGCAGCGTACAGCCACCAAATTTGCTGTTCGGGGACGACCTGTCCAAGCAGGTCAGAGAACTCGATGATGAGGCGAAAACAGTTGGTCTCATCAGAGCACAACCAGTCAGCAAGACTCCTCACCGACGGCAGCATCCTTACAAGCGGTCCGCTGAATCGAATTCAGGTCAAGGACCAAGCCGGCCCTTGCCAAGTATGCGCAGCTGGCGCACGCCACCATTTCCCTCCAGAACATGGAAGTTTCTACCAACCATGGAGGTAGGTGGCCTGTTACAACCTGGTGGGAGATTACGGTTGTTTTTTAATCAATGGTATCATATAACATCAGACTCGTTTATACTGCACAGTATACTAGGGTTCCGGATTGAATTTATTTTTAAATTATGTCTACCTACACAGCATACACCTAGCCGAATGTTGGTTTTTTCACAACAAGAGTCTTTGGAGGTACAAACTGAGATTCAAACATTAGCTAAGAAAGGGGTAATTGAGAAGTCTTCTCATCAATCTCACCAGTTTGTCTCTAATATATTTCCAAGACAAAAGAAGGATGGAGGGTGTCGGATCATTCTTGACCTAACTAGACTTAACTCTTATGTGCAGTATAAACATTTCAAAATGGAAACTTTTCTTACTGCCAAACAGCTGGTTTCTAAAGGGTACTACATGGCATGCATAGACCTCAAAGATGCATACTATTCGGTACCCATTCATCATAATCATCGGAGATATTTGAAATTTAGCTGGATGAAGCAATTGTGGCAGTTTAAAGCATTGCCTAATGGTTTAACTTCAGCCCCTAGGTTATTTACAAAAATATTAAAACCAGTTTTGGGCCTACTCTGGGCTCAGAATCATATTGTAATGGCCTATTTGGATGATATCCTAATCATAGGCAAAACTCAGAAATCAGATGAATTATCTGTTTCAGCTACCAAACGCATGTTTGAGAGTTTGGGTTTTCTCATCCATCCAGTTAAATCGAAAATTGATCCCATCCATAGTCATGGATTATTTGGGGTTCACCATTAATTCAACTTGCATGTCTGTGACTCTGCCTACACAACCATGGTTCCCACTAATTCTAAGACTAAAAACACAGCCTTTTATGGCTATCCCCAAAAGCAGTAGCCTGCTGGTTCATCCTGTAACTGGGGAAAATCATCCACTACATGACCGTATTAATCTATTGGTTTGCAGATTCTGAGGAGACCGTTCCTGGGGCTCGGACTATCAGGGCGTACGGTGGATGTGATTACTGCAGCCTGGAGGGATAGTACTAAAAAACTATATTTCTCATATCAAGAAATGGGAGATGTTCTGCTTGCAGTCGAACATTTCATATCACACGGCAAGCGTACCTGATGTGTTGGAATGTCTTTCCACGTTATATTTTGATGAGCGACTAAGCTACAGTACCATCAATACTGCCAGGAGTGCCTTGTCATCCTACCTGTGCCAAGGAATGGGACAACACTCTGTTAGGTCTCACCCGTTAGTATCTCGGTTCATGAAGGGTATTTTTAATTCCAACCCCCCCCCCCCAGGCCTAGATACACGGAAATTTGGGATGTGAGCGTAGTTCTTCAGCTACTTCGCCAATGGGCTCCAGCAACATCTCTGTCATTGGCCAGACTGACTCTCAAAGTGGTTATGCTCATGGCGCTGATTTCAGCACAACGCGTCCAGACGTTGCAGAAGCTTCGACTGGACAGAATGGTTTTGTCTATAAATAACATAACCTTTTATGTTTATGATTTGCTTAAGCAGAGCAGACCAGGGACATCAGGGCTTAGACTTAATTTTATGGCATACCCCATAGACCTTCGCCTCTGTATAGTCACGCACTTACAGCAGTACATTGAGGTCACCAAGAGCATAAGAGGCTCAGAATTGGCTATGTTCGTCAGTTATAAGAAGCCTCATAACAAGGTCTCAGTACAGACCATCTCAAGGTGGTTAAAACAGGTTCTGGTTTATGCTGGAGTAAACACTGATGTGTATAAATCTCACCCCACCAGGGCGGCTTCAACGTCAGCAGCGAGGGCACAGGACGTCCCTCTCGACCAAATCCCCGTGGCCACAGGATGGTCCAGTGAATTGACGTTTCAGAGGTTTTATCACAAACCTCTTGTCCCACCGGGGGTATTTGGTCACTCGATTCTAAATTCTGTTTTATAGCTTTCCCCTGGGACAGAGGGGTTGCTATTTTTTCTTTCATTGTTAAATAAAGCACCAATTTGGTTAAGTCTGTATTATGTTAGAATGCTTTATTTGTTGTTACTCATCCTGTGTCAACCAAGGCAGTGTGTCATATGGACTCGTATCCACGGCATGAAATCACAGAGCTTTGAAATCTTCACGGAATCACTCACGTGACTCCAAAGTAAAATAGTAAGATTAAACGAGAACTTACGAGTTTGAAGTTTGATCTTTATTTTATGAGGAGTTACGATGAGCGATTACGTGCCCACCGCTCCCGGCCCTCATATCACAAAGGTCATCTGGTAGATTCTAGGTTTCTAATCTTACTATATTACTTCAATTACTGTTATCTGTGATTTCACGCCGCTGCTTTGAAGATTGACGCGCATGCAGACTGGCGGGTCTTCTTCACGTAATCGCTCATCGTAACTCCTCATAAAATAAAGATCAAACTTTAAACTGGTAAGTTCTCGTTTAATCTTACTATTATGTGTGAATTCATAGAGCAGGAGCTGTGATAAACCATCAACTACCTTGGAGGATACCATCCGCAATGTATGGTGAGTAAAGGTTGTCAATTTCCTCCCTGTGAGGATGAACTAATTGAAACCTTACTTGTTTTGTTGAGCTGAAGCATATAGATCAATCCTGGATTTGTCATTATTGACAAGTCAAGAAGGCTGGTCCTCATGAATGTAAATGGTAAACGCCCTTCTCATTGTAGAAACACATTCAAGTCCCATTTGGGTAGATAAGCAATTTGAATTTTGTTAGGAAAATCTAAATTTGTTTTGTTGGATGGAACAAAATGTAGTTGGTATACAGTATCCCTACAGAGAAGGCAATGTGTCTTCATCTGATGTTACTCTAGACCCAAAGCAGTATAGTTCATTATTAACTGCACATCAGTGATCCATTTGGATCACAGTTACATTAAAACCTGATAAGAATAACGCTTACACACACAGACATCACTTGGTATCATCAAAGCATCGGTTTAAACATGGAAAAGTTTCTGTCTGCACAACCAAACTTAGAGGTCTCATCTGGTTCAGAGTGCTGTTGTATTAACTCGTCAAGCAGCAACCATACTCTGAATCACAATTTGCAAGTGTTATCTTGGCATGCATCTTCACAAACACTCAGCATGTTATGCTGTCTGGCAACCTCACTTAAAATGAGGTGTGTCGGGGTGGAAGCAGGGGTCTTGATTCCTCAGCATTGATATGGACCTCATGAAATCTCATGTCATTAGGTTAAACATTCTGCTGGATATGACCTAACCTCTCTCTGCTAATGGATCATCAATCTACACTAAACGCCGCTAGGAAGAAGCAGAGACAGGTGCAAAGACAAGGATATATTCTGATTGGACACTTTAGTGCACATCCTCAAAAGTGGTTTAACAGCAGCACTATCCAAGCTGGCTGAGTCTTGAAGAATACTGCTGGCTGATTGTGCGTCAAGCATCGGAAAAGTGAAACCATTGTTTATCTCATTCTTACAAATCTATCTGTTAAAGATGTACATATCATTAGTGGAAGTCATCATTCCACTGTGCCTGCAAAGACGGTCCTGTTTTCACATTGATTTTTGTGATGTTCACATCATGCCCACTCAATTGGTTGAAAACTAATCGAGCAATTAAAATTGGCTGGGCATGGTGCCGTAAGATATCAGTAGCAACGTTTTATTCCACTATAATCTCATTGCTTGGTAAATTCAATGTCCTACTTTTTAATATTGAACTCGTGGATTAAGCCCTTTTGATTAATGTGATTGATTGAAAGATTCAGGCTCTTTGCTCCACTAAGTCCATGTCAACCATTGATCACCCGTTCACGCTAGTTCTCTGTTATCCCACCTTTGCATCTATTCCCTACACACTAGGGGTAATTTCAGCTGTGGGATTCAAGAACATCCCCCCCCCCCCCTTTTTAAGAGTAACAAAACTGCATGAGTGACAAAAACAGATATAAATGCTAAGTAGGTGATCCATCTTTGCTTGCTTCTAATTCCCCTTCATTATCGAACCAAGTCTTTGACTAATATTAATCAGTCCATGTGGTATCAAGAAATGGCTCAACACTGCATATCTGGCAAGGCTATTGAAGCAGCTGCAGTGAGGACATTTTGTATTCCAGAACTGGCTGTGGACCTTGTCAAAGTGGGGGAGGTGGTTATTGAAATCACAGCCCCAGGGAAGATATCAATTGGGACAGTTCCTAGACTCTATTAATATTAAATGTTTTCTCAGCAACCATGTTTCCACTGCAAGATTAGAATTTGGAATATTTACTGATACCCAGTGTTCAATTAATTTCATAACTCCTCCAAAACAATGAATCAAGTTATATCCCATGCAATAAAACTTTAAAAAAGAACATTGGGCTGAGAGTTTTGTGCTACACAAATATCCAGTGTTAATCATTTTGTTGTGTTAGAGGCTAATAACTGATGCCAACAATTATGACCATCATTGAATACCCCAGCTGACCTCCAGAATGTTATTGATGTCTTTGTGTGACCCTCTATGCTAGAGGCAAGGCATGTCAAAGTGTGGTGGAATATTGTCCAGTTGCTTGGATCAGTGTAACGTATGCTTTAATTTCCACCATCATTAGCACATCGCGGGTGCAGTATGGACAATCTACAAATTGATAATGCTAATCCTAAATCCATGATGGCCATCACCAAAAAAATGTCCAGAGCATTAGGTGCAAGGCATCACCACATTTGTCAGTCACTGCTCCAGGCCACACAACATACTGAGGTAGAAGTTTATAAACATTATGGTAAATGTTAAAGGGCGGCACGATGGTGTGGCGGGTAGAGCTGCTGTCTTACAGTGCCAGCGACCCAGGTTTAATCCTGATTATGGATGTTTGTCTATGGAATTTGTACGTTCTGCCCGTGACTGCGTGGGTTTTCTCTGAAATCTTCGGTTCCCTTCCAAACTCCAAAGACAAATAGGTTTGTAGCTTAATTGGCTTGGTTTGAATGTAAAATTGTCTCTAGTGTGTGTAGGATAGCGTTAATGTGCGGGGCGCAATGGTCGGTGGGCCGAAGGGCCTGTTTCTGCGCTGTATCCCTAAACTAAAGTAATAAGCAGTGCTTTGCACAGTGTCCTCCATAATGTTTGGGACAAAGACCCATCATTTATTTATTTGCCTCTGTACTCCACAATTTGAGATTTGTAATAGAAAAAAAATCACATGTGGTTAAAGTGCACATTGTCAGATTTTAATAAAGGCCATTTAAAATTTTTTTTTTTTTTTTTTAAATTTGTATTTTATTAGAAGTACATTACATTACAACCACATACATTAGTACTTGTCATTTATATCTTCTTACAATTAATGTACTCCATTTATTTTTTACACTAGAAAAGGAAAAGATTGAAAGAAAGAAGAAAGTGAAGGAAAAAGTGAAAGTGTAGGAAATGTGACAACAAAAAAGGACGAAGACCCTATAAGAGCAAAATTAAAAACAAAAGAAAAAGAATTAAGAAATAGAACCTAGGAAAGAAAGAAAGAGAGAAAGAGGAAAAAGAGAGAAACAAATATTTTTATGAGCATTACGTAAATGGGACATACCAGCTCTTCAACTATCATCCCCCCTTACCTGACCTCAAATTTTTTTTTAAAGTACTTTTGCACCCTGTTTGTAATAATTCTATAAATGCAGACCACGTCAGGTGGAAGTGATCTGGTTTACCTGCTAGGAGGAGTCTTATCTCTTCTAGGTGTAATGTTTCAAACATATTTGAAATCCACATATTTATAGTTGGTATTGGAGCCTTCTTCCAAAATATTAGAATTAGCTTTTTTCCAGTTATTAACCCATAGTCCATTAGTTTCTTTTGAAACACATTTAGATCTGGACCATCTTCCGTTATACCGAACATAATCCATTCTGCTTTGGGTATCAGTCTTGTTTTAAATAACTTTGTAAAGATTTCAAAAATTTCATTCCAAAATTTTTGAATTTTTGTACAAGAAACGATTGAGTGCGTTATGGTAGCTTCTTGGGATTGACATTTATCACAAATAGATGATACATTTGGGAAAATTTTATGAATTTTAGTTTTCGAATAATATAATCTATGTAAAATTTTAAATTGTATTAAAGTGTGTCTTACATTAATCGAGCATTTATGCACGTTTAATAAGTATTCATTCCAACTTTCCTTTGAAATTTTAATAGCTAACTCTTGTTACCAGTCTCTTCTGATACCCTCCGTAGATGGTATTTGTACATTTAAGATAATATTATACAATTTAATAAAGGCCATTTTTATACATTTTGGTTTCACCATGTAGAAATTACAGCTGTGTTTTTACATTGTCCCCCCATTTCAGGGCACCATAATGTTTGGAACACAGCAATGTCATGTAAATAAAAGTAGTCATGTTTAGTATAGGGTGGTTGCACGTAAGATCATCAGGTCAAAGGGCGTGATGCCCATTCCTTCTGGAGTACAAGGCAGCTTGCGGCATACACTAGTAACACACGCCACACATACAGTTTTACCTGTTAAAAAACACCAAAATAGTCAATTTTTGCGCTGTAAAAAATTGTGGAAATAGGGGTAACCGTGAGTGAAAACCGCCAAAATCACTGCTGCTCACTGACTTGCGAAAGAGCAGCGTGCCGGCGGATTTAGGGCAAGTCCTGGCCCACGACAGCTGGAGAGTGACAACGCACTGAACCCAATGCTTTAGTATCTTTGCTCCGAACCCGAGCACCAAGGTATAAGCGGCCGAAGGAGCACATCCCTTGGGACAGCCCCCACTCTCTCCCCCCCCCCCTGGGCTCAGCGCTGTCAGGCCACGGCCGCCCTCCACTCCGTCTCCTGTGCGGCCACACTGTCACGGGCTGTGGGTCGACAACGCCCCCACACGGGGTCGGGTGGAGGGGGGCCGCGGGTCCGGGCAGCGGACACACGGGGACGAAAACCCGGTAACGTCCCCGTCAGCTGCAGGAGAGTTGGGGACAGTCTGGTCCCTCCGCCCACCCAGACTACATGTGGCCCGGGGTCCGCGAGTGTGGAATCAGTCAGCGTGGAGTCCGGATGCTGGGACAGAAGACGCAGTACTGGCAGCCATAGTAAGTGCTTACCTGACGTTCACCGCTTGTACTCCAGAAGGCGTTGCGTTTCAACAGTACGGGTCACGGGTCGTGACCTCGACTGCCGTGCAACCTCCCAATTTTGTTACATATCCTTTGCATGCAATTACTGCTTGAAGTCTGCGATTCATGGACATCATCAGTTGCTGGGTGTCTTCTCTGGTGATGCTCTGCCAGGCCTGTATTACAGCCATCTTTAGCTTATGCTTCTTTTGGGGGCTAGTACCCTTCAGTTTACTCTTCAGCATATAAAAGGCATGCTCAATTGGGTTCAGATCGAGTGATTGACGGCCACTCAAGAAATGACCATTTTTTAGCTTTGAAAAACTGCTTTAGCTGTATGTTTGGGATCATTGTCTTGCTGTAGAATGAACCGCCGGCCAATGAGTTTTACGACATTTGGTTGAACTTGAGCAGATAGTATCTGTCTATACACTTCAGAATTCATTATGCTACCACATCAGCAGTTGTATCATCAATGAAGTTAAGTGAGCCAGTACCTTCAGCAGCCATACATGCCCAGGCCATAATGCCCCCACCACCGTATTTCACAGATGAGGTGGTATGCTTTGGATCTTGGGCAGTTCCTTCTCTCCTCCATACTTTGCTCTTGCCATCGCTCTGCTATAAGTTAATCTTTGTCTCATCTGTCCACAAGACCTTTTTCCAGAACTGTGGTTGCTCTTTTAAGTACTTCTTAGCAATCCTATTTTTGCGGCTAACCATTGGTTTGCATCCTGCAGTGTAGCCTCTGTATTTCTGTTCATGAAGTCTTCTACAGACAGTGGTCATTGACAAATCCACACCTGACTCCTCAAGAGTGTTTCTAATCTGCCGGACAGGTGTTTTGGGTTTTTTCTTTATTATAGAGAGAATTCTTCTGTCATCAGCTGTGGAGGTCTTCCTTGGCCTGCCAGTCCCTTTGCGATTAGTAAGCTCACCATTGCTCGCTATCTTCTTAATAATATTCCAAACAGTTGATTTTGGTAAGCCTAAGGTTTGGCTGATGTCTCTAACAGTTTTATTGTCTTAAAATGGCTTCTTTGACTTTCATTGGCACAACTTTGGTCCTCATGTTGATAAACAGCAATAAAAGTTTCCAAATGTGATGGAAAGACAGGAGGAAAGACTAGGTGCTGAGAGCTCTCTTATACCTGCATTAAGAAGGCAATTAAACACAAGCAATTACAAACGCCTGTGAAGCCATGTGTCCCAAACATTGTGGTGCCCGGAAATGGGGGGACTATGTATAAACACAGCTGTAATTTCTACATGGTGAAACCAAAATGTATAAAAATGGCCTTTAATAGAACCTGACAATATGCACTTTAACCACATGTGATTTTTTTTCTATTACAAATCTCAAATTGTGGAGTACAGAGGCAAATAACTAATTGATGGGTCTTTGTCCCAAACATTATGGATGGCACTGAATATGATCCTTTTACTTTTCACCATATTGATTTAAAGGAATACTGTTTTAAATTTGACAGATACAGAGGATGCAAGCGAAACAGATATTGCCAATAAGCAAGATGACGAAGACTACCTGGAAGTGAAGGAGCAGTAAGTATTGTTGCCCAAGTAAAAACCTCGTTTGCAACAAATAGTTGTATTTTGGAAGCTATTGTGTGTGGTGACTTGATTTGAGAATTCAAAATGTGGAAAGCTTGGATACTGTAATTCAAATGAACTTTGGCAGGTATTGCTTGACGAGCAGATCCTTAGCATGGATGTTTTTATAGAATGAAAATCAAAAACAGCAAATGATGGAAATTTGAAATATAAACAGAAACTATTGTAAACAATCAGCAGGTCATGCCGCATTCAGTGGCAGGAGAAATATTTCACAGAGACCTTTTGTCTGTACTGGAGATGAAAGAAAGCAAGTTAGTTTGCAATATCAGCAAATGTAGGGAAGAGATGGTCAGGACAAAGGGAATATCTCTCAAGACAGTGAGGCCAGGTTTGCCACAGATGCTGCCTAACCGTTATTTTTCAGTTCTATTTAGTTTTAGAGATGTAGCCTGGAAACAGGCCCTTCGACCCACCGAGTCTTCACTGACCAGCAATCTCCATACACTAGCATTATCCTACACAATAGGGACAATTTATAATTTTTACCAAAGCCAATTAACCTACAAACTTGTACGTCTTTGGAGTGTGGAAGGAAACCGTAACACCCAGAGAAAACCCACACTGTCTTGGGGAGAACGTACAAACTCTGTACAGTCTGTACCCATAGACAGGACCAAAGACGGGTCTCTGGCGCTGTAATGCAGCAACTCTACCACTGCGCCACCGTGCTGCAACCTGCCAAATGTTTCGAGTGTTTTCTATTTTAAAGATTTTTAAAAAATGATGATTGGCATATATTTTAATGGTCAATATTTAACGCTCTCAGTATTTGCGTTTAGGTTGTAAAACTCATTCTGCAGCAGTATTTAATATAAACTAGACTCAGTGTGACCCGTTGTGTACCTGTCACACAGGAGGCTTGGTCCCGCAACGCAATATTCCACCACTCACCCATAGCCCCCAACCGCACAGGCGCTGCTCATTTCCCCTCGTCCCTAGTACTCTCTCCCCCTCTTCACCCTCCCTCTTCTTTTCCCTCTCCTCCGACCCTCCCCCAATCCCTCCCTCACCTCTCCTTTCCCCTACCAGTCCCTCCCTCCCTCCCTCCATAAATCCTCTCCCCTCTGTACTCCCGCCCTCTCCCTCTATCCCCTCTCCTCCCCCACTCTCCCTCCCCAGGATCTCGAGGTTGCCGCTCCTCTCCCTTCTTGCGTGCCCCGGAAGAGCATCAGCTGTCGGCGTGTATCCTCGGCTCGGCCCGGAAGCACCAGCAGCTACGGCCGTGTGGGCGGGGGTGGGGGATGGGTGGAAAGCTCGGAGAAAAGACGGGGGGAGGGGGGGTATCATGTGGGAGGGGGACCAGAGGGATGGGGCTGGAGCTGCGGAGCGTTGTGATGGCGGTCCGTTTGGGACACAGCGGGCGCTGGATATTCTCCGCTGGGATCAGATTCTCCGCTTTCCGATTGGCGACATCTCCCGCGTCAGGCCGCTTCCGGTCCCTCCGGAAAT
Source organism: Malacoraja senta (assembly GCA_038087875.1). Classification (NCBI taxonomy): domain Eukaryota; kingdom Metazoa; phylum Chordata; class Chondrichthyes; order Rajiformes; family Rajidae; genus Malacoraja; species Malacoraja senta. The sequence goes on from CM075980.1 coordinate 32,609,773, forward strand.
TGTGTCCGGTTGGAGACTTCCGCCGGCCTCCCTCAGCTCCAGTAATGGCGCAGGAAGGGGCGGACCATCTCGCGGAATGACAGGAGAAGAGACTAATCCGCGCGGCGCTGACTGCCAGGAGAGGAGATCGATCTGCGCAGGCGCGGTTTTTAAGATTTTTAAACCTTGCTAACTTTTACATTATACCACCGATCGGACAAAACTTGTTGCACTTGCAGCACAGGAGAACGGCGAGTGAGGTGGTGAAAAATCGTAGCACTATCGCGTATCGTTTTTGAGCAAATAGAAAAAACGCGCAAACTGGAAGATAACAAGATCCGAGTTTTAGTTATGTATAAATTGATGATTTAATATAAATTGTTACCAATCTGTAACATTGTTTGACTCACCATAAACTATTGTTTTTTTGGAAAGGTTGCCTCAATCTTTGTTTCACATTAGGTTGCATTTAGTGATATTTTGTTATTAATTGCTACCATCATTGATTTTGTTGCCTTTGTTGAGTTGCCTTCCCCTGATATGATTTTGAGTTTCTGTTCATTTCCTATTGAATTGATGAGGTCTCAACACTGCGATAAGGTAAAGCAGCTGAATAAAACTCTTTATTGCTTTCGAGAATTTGGGAGAACAAAAGGTTAATAATACAGGCCAGACCAATAAAGCAGTATTAAAACATACCGTGCCCTCCATAATGTTTGGGACAAAGACCCATCATTTAATTATTTGCCTCTGTACTCCACAATTTGAGATTTGTAATGGAAAAAAAATCACATGTGGTTAAAGTGCACATTGTCAGATATTATTAAAGTTATTTTTTTACATTTTGGTTTTACCATGTAGAAATTACAGCTGTGTTTATACATCGCCCCCCCATTTCAGTGCACCATAATGTTTGGGACACATGGCTTCACAGGTGTTTGTAATTGCTCAGGTGTGTTTACTTGCCTCCTTAATGCAGGTGTAAGAGAGCGCTCAGCACCTAGTCTTTCCTCCAGTCTTTCCATCACCTTTGGAAACTTTTATTGCTGTCTATCAACATGAGAACCAAAGTTTGCCAATGAGAGTCAAAGAAGTCATTATGAGACTGAGAAACAAGAATAAAACTGTTATAGACATCAGTCAAACCTTAGGCTTACCAAAATCAACTGTTTGGTATATCATTAAGAAGAAAGAGAGCACTGGTGAGCTTACTAATCGCAAAGCGACTGGCAGGCCAAGGAGGACCTCCACAGTTGGTGACAGAAGAATTCTCTCTATAATAAAGAAAAATCCCCAAGCACCTGTCTGACAGATCAGAAACACTCTTGAGGAGTCGGGTGTGGATTTGTCAATGACCACTATCCGCAGAAGACTTCATGATCAGAAATACAGAGGCTACACTGCAAGATACAAACCACTGGTTAGCCGCAAAAATAGGACGGCCGGGTTACAGTTGGCCAAGAAGTACTTAAAAGCAGGGCTGTAGAGTCGGAGTCAGTGTCGGAGCAATTTTGGGGCTGCTGGGGTTGCAGTCGGTAAAAAAGTCCCGACTCCGACCTCAACATAAATTTCAGAGAATTACAATTTGTAATCATGTATTGTCTTTCTGCTAGCACGCAACAAAAGCTTTTCACTGTACACCAGACAATAAACTAAACTAAGTGATGAAGGTGATCAATGCGAGTACGGTAGTGGATGTTGTCTACATGGATTTTATTAAGGCATTTGATAAGGTTTCTCATGGTAGACTGATCCAGAAGATGAAGATGCATAAAATTCACACTGACATGGTTGTAAGGACTCACAACTGATAAAAGATCAAAGGTTGTGGTTCAAGAACAATATCCAGGCTGGAGTTCTGAGACCAGTGGAACTCCACAGGGATCAGCTCTGAGATCTCTGTAATATACAAAGAACTTGGACATTAATGTAGATAGTTAGTAAGTTTGCAGACGGCACCAAAATTGATGAATTTGTCAAGTGGGGAAGGCCATCAATGTATACAGTGGGACATGGATCAGCTACAGAAATTGGCGGACAAATGGCAGTATAATCTGAGCAAGTGTGCGGTGTTGCATGTAGGGAGATGGAATGTAAGGGCAATGACAGTTAATTACAAGATCCTTAATAGCACTGGTGTTTGTATGGAGGAATCTTGTGGTCCAAGTCCTTTAGTTCTTGAAAGTGGCAATGCAGGTAGATTAGTAAAGTATGCACATGGCATAATTGCCTTCCTTGGTCAGGGCATTGAGTTTAAGAGTGGGGAAGTCATATTGCAGATTTATAGGACTTCATTTACTCCACATTTGAAGTATTATCTGCAGTTCTGATCACCCATTACAGTAAGGGTGTGAGGCTTTGGAGAAGATGCAGAAGAGGTTTACCAGATTGTTGCCTGGAACAGAAGGTAATAGCTATCAGGAGAAGTTGGGAAAACTTGGATTGTTTTCTCTGGAGCGTCAGAGGTTGAAGGGAGATCTCAAAGTACATTGAGAGGCATAGATAGGGTAGACAGGCAAACCTTTTTACTAGGGTACAAGTGTCGAATACGTAAGCGTAAGATGAAACCAGGAAAGTTTAAAGGAGCCAAGTGGGGCAATTAACGTTTAGTGGGTGCTAGTTTGCACTGCCAGTGGTGGCTGGCATTTGGTGGTATTTGAGGCAGGGGGTGGAGGGATATGGATCACATGCAGGCAGAAATTTGTTTAACGACATCATGTTTGACATAGATATTGTGGGCTGAAGTGTTTTTTTCTGTGCTGTTCTATTTTATGTTCTGTGAAAGGAGGTCTTTGACTAAGCTTTGCCGAGCACTATGCAGCCTCTGGGGCTGCTCCACTTTTGTTCTGGTCCTCCATTCTGTTTGCCTGCTTTTGTTCCATCTCGAGGAGTGGAGCAATTGCTACCGTGCTTGACCTCTATGGTGATAGTTGTTTCTAGGAACTTTGTACAGAATTTTGTACATTGTGCACCAAACTACAACAGGCCAGTCATTTTAAACTTTTTTGTGGAAACTATTAGTAATCGTCCAAATTACTGTTCATTTTATCTGGGATAAATTTGGATTAGTTTAGAGATACAACATGCCATCGTGCCACTGAGTCCATGCCAATGATTACTAAGGAGGAGTTTCTCAAAGTTAAAAAATTGTAAATTCTTGAGTGGCCAAGTCAATCCGATCTGAACCCAATTGAGCATGCCTTTTATATGCTGAAGAGAAAACTGAAGGGAACTAGCCCCCAAAACAAGCATAAGCTAAAGATGGCTGCAATACAGGCCTGGCAGAGCATCACCGGAGAAGACACCCAGCAACTGGTGATATACATGAATCACAGACTTCAAGCAGTCATTGCATGCAAAGGATATGCAACAAAATACTAAACATGACTACTTTAATTTACATGACATTGCCGTCCCAAACATTATGGTGCCCTGAAATGTGGGGGACTATGTATAAAGACTGCTGTAATTTCTACATGGTGAAACCAAAATGTATAAAAATGGCCTTTATTAAATTCTGACAATGTGCACTTTAACCACATGTGATTTTTTTTCTATTACAAATCTCAAATTGTGGAGTGCAGAGGCAAATAAATAAATGATGGGCCTTTGTTCCAAACATTATGGAGGGCATTGTAGAATGCCTTGTTTAATAACTCTCAAATTATTGGTATCCCACTGTTGAATTTAGGGAGAGTGGAAGAACATATCTGTTTTATGGAATGTAGTTTGAAATCTTCTAATCAGTAGATATTGATGCCAAGCATTTTCGTTTCTTTGATGAAATGTATTTCAAAAATTATTTTGTTTTGGTCAGCGTTTAAACCTGTTTAAAACTTGTTTTGCAATGAAAGGAATCAGTGGATTTTTTTTTGTTAATACTGGGTTCTGTAATTTTCCCTTTAATGTACTGGTTAATGGTATTTCTCTGAGATTTTTAGTTACATGTTTTGTCCAGGAGGAACTGATGACAAAGGTTTAAAACAATGTTAAGTACTGCAGATGCTACAAATAGAGGCATAAGATCCTGGAAATTTGTAGGAAAGAACTGCAGATGCTAGTTAAAATCGAAGGTAGACACAAAATACTGCAGTAACTCAGCGGGGCAGGCACCATCTCTGGAGAGAAAGAATAGGTGACTTTTCGGGTTGAGAAGAAGGGTCTCGACCCGAAACGTTACCCATTCCTTCTCTCCAGATATGCTACCTGTCCCTCTGTCACTCCAGCATTTTGTGTCTCGATCTTGGAAATTATCAGTGGAAGATAAATCTGACAGGAAAAAAAAAATCAAAGTTAATAACAGCAACCCTTCACCAGTTTAGAAGTTACATTCAGAGGGATGGTGGGAGAGAATTATAATTGGAAGGTCTGTGATATGGTGGCAGCAGTAGGAATTAATTATCAGATGATGGTGTATGGCAAAAATTGATGGAGAAGGGGGACATGTAGGACAAAAAAAATTGGCTTGGAGAGCATTTTTAAATGCTTGCCAGAAACATTGTCAACAAATACTGTACAGAATATCATCTGAGGGAATAATTGAAACAACTGAAGTACGTGAGCAAAGAACAAACTGCTTAAGGAGCTCAGCAGGCCAGGTAGCATCTGTGGGAGCAAAGGGATAGTTGACATTTCAACCCTGCATCAGGGCGTAGCTTTTTGCTCCAGTTTACAGCGCCTGCAGTCTGTTGTATCTCTACTGAACTTGGTGTTGAATCTGAAAGGCGGTTTATGTCCCAAATCAAAAGCTCATCCTCAAACCTAGTTCTGTTGGAAAAATATAAGACATGGACATCGGAATGTATTCTCAGCAGAAACATGAACATGAACAGTAGCGTTCAGGTGACAAGATTACCTAATCTGCTTTGATTTCCAAGTTGCTGGTAAAATCACATTGGGCAGCAAACCATTTACAAGTGTAAAAATCTGGAGATTTAATTCTCAAATTTTAAAAGATCCACAAGCGAGTATATATTTAAAAGAACAAATGGAGGTCTTTTTTCAAACAAATGATACTTCAGATATATCGCCTACTTTATTTTGGGAATCTTTTAAAGCATACATTAGGGGTATTATAATTTCATATCAAGCTTTTCAAAATAAAAAGAATAAGAATGAACAAAGACAGTTAGAAGAACTTATTAGACAAATGGATATAGATAATGCTAAAGATCCATCAATAGATAAACATAATAAAATAATAATTTTAAAATTTAAATTAAATAAATTATTATCTGCCAAACTTATAAGACTTTTTCAAATTACAAAACAAGAGCACTTTGAATTTGGGGATAAACCGCATAAACATTTGGCTCGCCAGCTAAAAAAACGAGAAAAGGAACATACTATACCAAAGATCAAATCAGATATAGGGGAATTATTAACAACACCGAAGGATATTAATAAAAGATTTGCGCAATTTTACGAGAATTTGTATACATCTAAAACGATAATTGATTCCAATAATATCACAAAGTTCTTGGATACCTGTAATCTTCCAAAGTTAGAGCTGAAGGAACAAGAGGAACTGGGTGCACAAATCTCAATTAAGGAATTAGAAGATACAATAAACTCACTAAAGAATGGAAAAACACCAGGCCCTGATGGATTTACTAATGAATTTTATAAAAGCTTTTATGATAAAATAATACCAAGATTACAAAAAATGTACCAATACGCTTTTAAAAAACGAATACTACCTGATACATTAGCGGAATCAACCTATTACATTAATACCTAAGAAAAATAAAGATTTAGAAGAACCTGGTTCATATAGAGCTATAGCATTGTTAAACACAGATCAAAAAATATTAGCGAAAACATTAGCTAGAAGATTAAGTAAATACATTAGTAAATTAATAAACCCAGATCAGACAGGGTTTATCCCTAAGAGATATTCTTCTAATAATATGAGACGTCTACTCAACATAATGCACTCACACAAATCTGAAGATCAAGAATTATCAATTATTTCGCTGGATGCTGAAAAAGCATTTGATCAAGTAGAATGGAATTATATGGACAAAGTATTACAAAAATTTCAACTGGGAGAGAATTTTATTTTATGGATTAAGTTACTATATAACAAACCTACAGCTAGAATACTAACTAATAACATATTATCCTCGAAATTTCAACTATCAAGGGGAAATAGACAAGGATGCTCATTATCACCACAGCTGTTTGCTCTCATTATTGAACCGCTAGCAGAAAAAATTAGAATACACCCTGATATTCATGGATATAATACTAAAGACTCATATAATAAAATATCTTTATACGCGGATGATATATTACTGTATATTACAAAACCTCAAATCACTATACCAAATATATTAAATTTAATTGAAGACTTTGGATCTTTTTCTGGATATATAATAAATTGGAATAAAAGTGAAATGATGTCAATAAAACCGAAAGATTCAACACATCTTTTAAAATTCCCTTTTAAAATAGCTACAGAAAAATTTAAATATTTGGGAATCGAAATTACCAGAACATATCAAGGTATGTTCAGGGCAAATTTTGACCCCCTACTTAATAAATTAAATACACTAATTAAATTCTGGAAAACGCTCCCGATGTCTTTAATAGGCCGAATAAACGCAATAAAAATGATCTTTTTACCACAAATGTTATACCTATTTCAATCAATTCCTATATACTTACCTAAGAAGTTTAAAAAAAAACTCGACTCAGATATCACTAATTTTATATGGGACTATAAATCACATAGAATACAAAAAACTCATCTGAATAAACCTAAAGTATTGGGGGGTTTAGCACTACCTAATTTTATGTATTATTATTGGTCAGTAAATATTAAAAACATGATTCAACTGATGGATAACTCCGCCCAGCAAGTAGACTGGATTGTAATGGAGAAAGAGGATTGCTCCTCCAGAAACATTGGAGCGATCCTCCTCTCTCCAATGAAACTGAATAACATAAATTATAATAAGAACCCAATTATTCATAGTACAATCCGTATTTGGAAACAAATAAAACAAAATTTAAAATTAAGAAATTTATCACTTTTATTACCTATAGTCAATAACCCTTCGTTTAGTCCTTCTATTATAGATAAAGCTTATACACAATGGGATAGACTAGGAATTAAAACGCTTGGTGACTTGTATGAAACTGGAAAATTACTTTCATTTCAACAATTACAAATAAAATATAAACTCGGAAATAATCAATATTTTAAATATTTTCAAATATGCGACTATTTGAAAAAATATACAAAAGATCATTATAATAACCCAGTAGATGTATTGGACGAGGCAATGCAGATAAAAGCGGAATCAGAAAACTTAATATCATATTTGTATAATATTATTTTAAATGTACAAATACCACCTACGGAGGGTATCAGAAGAGACTGGGAACAAGAGTTAGCTATTAAAATTTCAAAGGAAAGTTGGAATGAATACTTATTAAACGTGCATAAATGCTCGATTAATGTAAGACACACTTTAATACAATTTAAAATTTTACATAGATTATATTATTCGAAAACTAAAATTCATAAAATTTTCCCAAATGTATCATCTATTTGTGATAAATGTCAATCCCAAGAAGCTACTATAGCGCACTCATTCGTCTTCTGTACAAAAATTCAAAAATTTTGGAATGAAATTTTTGAAATCTTTACAAAGTTATTTAAAACAAGACTGATACCCAAAGCAGAATGGATTATCTTCGGAATAACGGAAGATGATCCAGAACTAAATGTGTTTCAAAAGAAATTAATGGACTATGGGTTAATAACTGGAAAAAAGCTAATTCTAAAATTTTGGAAGAAGGCTCCAATACCAACTATAAATATGTGGATTTCAAATATGTTTGAAACATTACACCTAGAAGAGATAAGACTCCTCCCAGCAGGTAAACCAGATCACTTCCACCTGACGTGGTCTGCATTTATAGAATTATTACAAACATAGGGTGCAAAAGTACTTTAAAAAAAATAAAAAAATTGAGGTCAGGTAAGGGGGGCTGATAGTTGAAGAGTTGGTATGTCCTATTTACGTAATGCTCAAAAAAAAATATATATATATTTTTTTTTTCCTCTCTTTCTCTTTTTTTTCCTACGGCCTATTTCTTAACTCTTTTTCTTTTGTTTTTAATTTCGCTCTTATAGGGTCTTCGTCCTTTTTTGTTGTTACATTTTCTACACTTTTCTACACTTTCACTTTTTCCTTCACTTTCTTCTTTCTTTCAATCTTTTCCTTTTCTAGTGTAAAAAAATAAATAAAGGGAGTACATTAATTGTAAGAAGATATAAATGATGAGTATTAATGTATGTGGTTGTAATGTAATGTACTTCTAATAAATAAAAATTAAATAAAAAATTAAAAAAAATAAAAATAAAAAAACAAGTGTAAAAATCAAATTTTTTAAAGAACAGATGCGCATTGCAAATAGCCCAACACCATAATTTTTGTACTTGTTTTTGAAATATGACAGCACTTCACTACAAATTCCTAATATGTTATCTTACTGTACCACTTGAAAGGAACCGATAATACAAAATCAAAACATTGTGAGGATTAGATATCTGAAATAAAAACAAAATGCCTGAAATACTGAACAGGTGATTAAGTGCCAGTGGAAAGAAAAATGATAACATTTTAAGTTGAATTTTGAGTAATGGATTTTAAAATGGACATTAAACATTTCTCCAAATTGCATGGTAATTTCTCCAAGGCCAGTGTTGGTAATTTAAGATCTGCTTTCGTATCAATTTGTTCAGTGCGTTAGGATTTTTCTATCCTTTTCTAACTAATGTTATTGTTTTCTAATTAAAATGGTATTAAATATTGAACAGTACAGCACAGGAAGACTACTTTGGTCCACCACAATGTCCATGCCTACCATAATGGCAGCAGATAATCCATTTCTTTCCATTCCCTGCATATGCAGTGCCTATCTAAAAACATCTTAAATGCCACTATTGTATCTGCTTCCACCACCAAATTGGCATGCGTTCCAAGCACCACCTGTTTTTTTGCTCTTGCCCGGCAATCTCCCTTAAACTTTGCCCCGCACATCTTAGAGTTGTACCCCTTAGTCATTGACATTTCCACCCTGGGATAAAGGCTGACTGTACCCTATCTGTGTTTCTCATAACTCATATCAGATCTGCCTCAGATCTAACTCTTATCCCAACTGCCCACCATGTCCTCCTCCTTGATGACTACAGGTGCAAAATATTCATGTTGTACCTTGCCTACACGGTGAATACAATTGCAAAGTTCTCATTTACATGTTCCTAGGCATAAATTCTCTTGTTGATTCTTGAGCGATCTTACCTTCTTGGTTACTCTCTTATTTTTAATATATATGTGAAAAGCCTCAGGATTTTCTTTAATCTTACTCGCCCAGGACATGTCATGGCCCCTTTTGGCCTTTCCAATTTGCCGCTTGAATTCGTTCCTCAACAAAAAATAACTCCTGACTTATTGGAAGAAGCAATGAATATTAAAGCTGACTCACAAAAATTAATATCATATTTATATAATAGTATTTTAAATATAGACCTACCAGCGACAGAGGTACTTAGAGAAGAGTGGGAACGGGAATTATTGATAAAAAATTACGAAGGTTACATGGGAAAAGTATTTGATATACATTCACAAATGTTCGATTAATACAAGACATAATCTAATTCAATTTAAAATTTTACATAGATTATATTATTCAAAAACAAGATTGAATAAATTCTATCCAAATATCTCCTCCATTTGTTTAACCCAAAACGCAACTATAACACACTCTTGTTTCCTACATAAAACTTTATAGATTCTGGAGTGATATTTTTGAAATATTTACAAAATTATTTAAGATAAGAATGGAACCTAATAATGAATTGATTATATTTGGAGTAATGGAAGATGGGAATAAATTGAATTCATCTCAAAATTTATTTTTTAATTATGGTTTAATAATAGCAAAAAAATGTATACTTAAATTTTGGAAAAATACACCAATACCAACGCTCAAAATGTGGATTGCAAGCATGTTGGACTTGAGGAAATGCGATTCCTCCTAAGATAAATCTGACCAATTCATAACGAGTTGGTCCATTTGTCGTCTTTTTGGAATCATATGGTGCAACACAGTTGTAAAAGCTAACTGTCTCGGGACTGGGCGAGGGATGGTCAAGATTATAAATAATGTTCTTACTTTTTTTTTTTTACTCTCTTTTTCCTATTTTCTACTCTAACTTTCTTCTTTCATTCTCTTTTCTTCTTCTTCACCCACTATATCTCTCTCGTTTTTCTATACTTTATTATCAAATTTATTTTTCTTATTCTTCTTTACTATAATAAAAAAATAAGAAGCTGTACATAAAATGTATTATGAAAATATGATTGTATACAATTGTACTTCTAATAAAATTAAAATATTTTTTTTTAAAAAGAATTCGTTCCTGTATATCTTGATAACCATTTTTTTAAATGGTTTTTTAAAATGTTTTCCAATGCAAATCCTGTTTTTATGTAGAAGAGAGAGAATTAGGAAATTAATTTACATAGTCTTTTCAAGTCAAGTCAAGTCAAGTCAATTGAGTTTATTGTCATGTGTCCCTGGTAGGACAATGAAATTCTTGCTTTGCTTGAGCACAACAGAACATAGTAGGCATTTACTACAAGGCATTCTATAAATATATACACAATGGTCAATATACTGATAAAGTGCAAATAACAGTACTGGCTAGTAAAGTTATTTGATCTTACAAAATATTTTCCAGAAGATTTTTGAGTAGTGCTTTTGAGAAGTGCTTTTGAGTATCATCATCATTACTATTATACAATACATGTGCACATATATATATATATATATATATATTCCGACTGTATGTGGGAGCTTGTTATACTCTTGTACACAATGTTGCCCATATGTACTCTTTAACAATCGTACCAATGACCAAATAATGTTATTTATTGTTAAATGTTTGGCAAGACATCTTAACACGCCTCAATAGAGCCCATGTGTTCTTTTTAATCAACCTGATTTATCATCCCAGTCAATAGAAAACAGGAAGCCTCTCTCTGAGTCTGAAGGTAGTGTGTTTAAATAGCATTAGTGATTTGAGCACAGAAATCTTGGCTAATGTTCCAATCCAGCAGTGAGAGAATGGTGTACTGTCAAAATTGCAGTGAAAGTAATGAAAGTTACTTCCAATGAAAGTAGTTTTCACTGATTCACTGAACTTTTCAACATTGTTTTGAGTGGAATGGGAAACTTAACTGAGTTTTTAAATCCAGAGTGAAAAGTACAAAGTGATTTGGCTTAAGTTTCTGACTACTTCTAAATTAGCTTGTATTGCACACAGGCTAATCTGTAGGTTACATACAATATACATGAACCATAAAAAATAAAAAAAATTGACTTTTAGTTATGAACTATTTCAAGAGATTAATATCTGAAATGTGTACTACCTACTTGCCAACTTGAGTTATGAATATTTTGGAACTTGATTTGAAGTGAGTCTCCTCAAACTGGACCAATATAAGATTGTGTAGGATCTCTGAGCACAATTAGAAAAAGTGTTGCGAGGATGAAAGTTTTCATGAAGATGGAAGATCATGATAATTTAAAATTTTCACTACACTAATACTCCAGTGAACTGGCCTAATATTTCTGAGTTTAGGTTCAATTCCTATCCAAACAATTTGAGAACTTTAGACACAAGGAACTGCAGATGCAGGTTTACTAAAAATGACTATGTACAGGAGTAATTCAGCGGGTCAGGCAGCATCTTTGGAGAACATGGATTGGTGATGTATCGGGTCGGGGACCCCTCTTCAGACTTTGATGGTTTGAACATTGTAATATAAATTGTAAAAGTTCATCTGACTAGAACTCCTGTTCCACATCATAGTGATTTATCCCTATATCCTTGCCAGCCATTCTAAGGTATCTCTCCAACCAGGTAGAGGTTAATATACAGCCTTGACATTGGCATTTTCATGATTAATTAAAAAAAAATCTGTCCTGTCCATATAAATTTGTATATTAATGTGCTTTTCAGAAATAATACAATGACATTCTAATAGTCAGCATTACCATAATCTATATATGTTGCAAGTACATGTTATGATCCAGTATAAGGTTACACCAGATGTTTCAATTGTATAGAAATTAATTTTTTTCTTAATTTTATTCCAAGGATGTACCAGGAGAAATTAACATCTCTTAAGAGACAGCTCCAACAGTTACAGGAAGGTAAGTACTATGTTTTCAAATCTTGTAGCGAATGGCTAAAAAAAATCACAGAACGTATGTCATTGAGTGGTGGCGTAAATTGGCAAATGACGTTGCATCCGTTTATTTAGCTAATGATTTACAAAGGATTTCTACATCCTCCATTTGTTGTGTTAAAATATCATTCCTAATGCAACCAATTGTTTTGAAGTAATATATCTTTGTATTATAGGTACCTTGCAAGAATATCAGAAAAGGATGAAGAAATTAGATCAGCAGTACAAAGAAAGAATACGAAATGCAGGTTAATTTTAGTTTGTAATGTCTTTAAGATTAAAACTCTTTGTTTGATTGTTTCCACAATATCTTCTGCAGCTACAGATTATAGAATTCAGTAATGTTCCACAACAACGAATCTCAGCCAGTTGGTTTAACAATATTATAAAATAGCTTGATCTTGTAATAGCTAAGCTTAATATTGGCCACTCGCAAACATTTTTGACTTTTTTGGTTAAATTTATATTTTATATTGCTATAAACAGAGTTAACACCAATAGTGTCTTTAAAAAATGGCGTTGGCTCAAAAGACATGAAGTGTTTTGTATACTTTAATCATAATAACAAAAAAGATGCCATTTATTGTGGCATGGTAGATTTAGAAAATAATTTTTTGAGTGATTAGTTAATGAAAATGCATGTTAATAATGATGCCAACTGCAGATGCTGGTTTTGTCGAAGTAGGTCGTAGTATGTTATTCGTAGGTAATCGAGGGTAGTCGAAGGTTTATTTTTAAAAAACAAAGTTCTGAAGTAACGCAGAGGGTCAGGCAGCATTTCTGGAGGATATGGTTAGGCAACGTTTTGGGTTGGGACCTTTATTCATCTGATTGTAGTACGGAGAAGAAATCTGGAAAAGAGGTGGGGCAGGACAAAGCAAGGCAAGTGACAGGTGGATACAAGTGAGGGATTTTTTTAATTGGCAGATAGTTGGACAAAAGCTAGAGATGTAAGGTTGTCCCCTTCCACCTATATTTCTTCCTCTGATTTCACATTTAAAGGGGCTGTTCCACTGCGGCGACCTAATTGGCTAGTTTAGAAGAGTTTGCCCTCGACTCATACTTGCAGCATGGTCGACACGAGGTCCTAGGAGATCTTTGTAACTCTCCTTCATGCTCGAGAGTAGTCCCCGCGTACTCGAGGCCTCAGCTGGGTTGTAGCGTATTTTTCAACATGCTGAAAAATTCCCGCGAGTAAAAAAAGGTCGCCATGGAAAAAAATAGATCTTTTTTTTACTCGTAGGTTTTGTCGTAGTAGGTCGGCATGTTATTCGTAGGTAATCGAGGGTAGTCGAAGGTAGTCGAAGGTAGTCGTAGATATTCAACATAGTCGAAGGGAGATCGAAGGAGGTCGTCTTCACTCTCCACTATTCGGTCTCCAATTTTCCCGAAGCTAGTCGAAGCTAGTCTTCAACATAGTCGAAGGAGATCGAAGGAGGTCTTCTACAAAGTCGAAGGAGGTCTTCAACATGATACTTTTTCAAACTCTTCTAAACTCGCCAATTAAGTCGCCGCAGTGGGACAGCCCCTTTACTCCTCTTTCCTTATTTGATGTGCTTTTGCATAAACAGTGAATTGAGGAATAAACGTAGCTGTTATTTTTTAATATTCTTTTGTATGATTTTTTTTTTTTTAAGTAAAGTTGGAAAACATCAGAATTTCACATTGCATGATTTAGACCAGTGCTTCTTAAACTATTTCAGTGTCATTCACCCTTGAGTCTTTATCACAACATTTCATTCACCCTCAACTAAATTTTCTTATGTTTATTGGTAATTTTCGTCTTATTCTCCCTTGTGTATCATTTTATATATAATTTATTTTGTCACATGAACAAAAAACATAAATTAACTAATTTCTTAAGTGTTTATTTTATTCAACATTTTGAACAACCTAAAAATATGTAAAGAAAACTAGGAGTGAAAAAAAAAAAGTTTAATTACCACTGGAGTTGGAAAATCACTGCCGTTAAAAGCAATAAGAGTTTACTAACCACTTTAATGACATGCCTTTTTTAAGTATAGAAACAAATATATAAATATCTGAATAAATTGTCATTCACCCTTCATTCACCATTCATTCACCCTCTAGTTTCATTCACCCCAAAATAATTTCATTCTCCCTTGGGTGAACCATTCACCAGTTTAAGAAGAACTGATTTAGATACACCATTTAACAACTCAAAAGTGCATGTTATTGATGTGAACATTTTGTTTGTTTTTTCCTCCAGAGCTCTTTCTGCAACTGGAGGTGAGTGTTTTACAAATTAAAAATTTCCTTAGCAATTCAGTTAAAACATAACTATCTTAGTAAAAATGAATGTGTTATAATTCTATTCCATGGCACTATGTGCTGTACTTGGAAACATTGTGGTGCCATATGATAATGGAATGGAACTTCTGTTTTATTAGACAATTATTTACATTGCTTCTATGTGGTTTTAAGTCTATGTGGAGGAAAGTAAATGTATTGTATTTCTGCTTCACCTCATACCTAGCTGTTAGAGGTCTCTGAACAGATTGGTGCCAATCAGAGTTGGCATAGTAGTAGATTAAAAAACAATAAGTGTGTAGAGCAGGGGTCGGCAACCTTGTTCTACATAGGGGCCAGGACGCATGTCTGGGAGCGGATGGCGGGCCACGTCTATCACGTGTACACATGGATCCCGCCCACATCCCACCCCGGATGGCAGGCATCAAATCACGTGTTCACAGAAGGTAGACAAAAATGCTGGAGAAATTCAGCCGGTGAGGCAGCCTCATGCAATCCTTGCATGTCTCACCCGCTGAGTTTCTCCAGCATTTTTGTCTACCATAGATCTTTCCAGCATCTGCAGTTCTTTCTTAAACGTGTTCACAGAAAGTGCATGACTGTGCCTGCGGCTTTGCGCAGGATGCGGTACAGCCAGAGCTTGGCGCTTGGTCGCGCTCGGGGCGAGCCGGATGATTACGGGGAAAAAATCCGCCTGTGGGCCGCATTCGGCCCGGGGGCCGTAGGTTGCCGACCCCTGGTGTAGAGTGTGTCTATACAGTTGAAGGTATATGACCTTTATGGTTAGATGCTGTCCAAAATATTCAATAGATGAAGCAACAAAACACACGTGGGATTCCTCTCTTGCCCACGAAGGCTGAGTTTTCAATTTCCTCAGTTCCAAGCATATGATGTTGGAAGAGAAAAAAAATTCTGGAGGATTACTAATATGGTAGATCAAGATAAAAATTGCAGGCATGTGGGAAATGACTTGTGCCCTGTTTAATTAGAGGGGGTACAGCAACCTCCCATATTTCTGCCCAAAAGTTGGCAAAAAGCTTTATTCAAGGGATGAATCACACTATACCTCCGTTTGTAAACTGCTGAACATCACTCAACATGCTCAGAGCATACTGCTTGCTTTAAAGTGTCACAATTTGCCATTTCAAGCACTTTGTCACAACCATAAGTGACTCACAATGGCCATTCTCTTTTTGAAAGACCTATTGCTCCACTTTAAAGTAACATGCAAATCATAAAATGCTTTCCAGCATACATGGTGGACCATTCTACAGAACTGAAGGGTTTAGCACCAAATACCTTGTTCACCAAGTCATCAAGGAGCCATGCTCAGATTTATTATTCTGGGAGGAGCTCTGTCCATGTGATAATTGCTCATTTCTAAGCTTCCCCCCAGTCTAGTTTCAGGAAAAACACTGAATCAAGCACTTGAAACAACAACATTTTATTTTACCAAAAGCGCGTCACAGATCACACACTGTACCTATCCCACCGCGGGTTCGATCCTCGCGTCTGCCTGTTCAAGCCCTCTCGGCCTCGCTCAGACAGAGGCACTCCAGATGGTTACACGATCCTGAGCGCTCTTCCAGAAGACCGACGCTGAGCCACGTGATCACGGACTTTTATATGTCCCGGGACCTCGAGGAGCCGAACCACATGGAGGTGGTCTCTTAATCACCCAATTACAGATATCGATTAACCCCATACATAACAGGTATTTCCTTAACCCAATGATACAATTCAATACATTGTATTCACAACGGACTTCGAGAGGAAGCCAACTAAGAAACATTTACCCTGATTAACAGAAAACCCAGACAAGGCTCAACACCTCATCCAATCAACAGTTGGCAAAGTCAGACTCTGCAACATTATTTACAACTAATTACAAGGTGTATGTCTGGATTGCAGCCATCCAATCCATTCTATGCTTTTTGCACCAGATTGACAGGGTTTGCAGAGCTTCACATTCTTTGCTTGCAAATTGTATCTAAGCTCCAGACACTCTGGCACCTCTCCGCAGCCTGTCCCAGCTCTGCAGAGAGTAATTCCAATTTGACCAAATCTCCCAGCAACCCTAAAACTTAACCCCATTTTGAAGTCCTAGCTGGTCCAATTTAGCCAGGATTACCATTCCTTCCTTTTATCATAATGATAACCCATCATTAATGATAACCAAAGTGGCTCAATAATCAACTAACCAGATATACATAAGTGTGCTTAACATTTCCCATCCATCAGTAACACAAGATGATGAAGCGTCCCGAGTTTTCATGGGCATAACTTCACAAGTCCTGTTTGAGGAGTCTTCACCTCCCGAGTTTTCGTGGGCGCGAATTCCCTCCATCCGTTCCCTCCAACCTACCACAGTCAAACCTAAACCCTAGAAAATCCTAAGAAGCTTGGGACAAAGCAAGTTACCATCATGCACTCATGCTTTCCCACACATTTACTATTTCTATTTCACTTGAACCTATCGCTATTCCATTACCTATTGAACCTATTATATTGTACTATATCCCTATTCCTATGTATTCCCTAACGTACTCTTTATTATTCTAGGATCGACACTAAATAGACTTCTTCATACTCATACGGTTCTACTATGTATATCTGGTTAGTTGATTATTAATCATATAAATCATATATGATTACCTAATCAACTGGTTAGTTGATTAGGTAATCATATAAATTTCAGCTGGGTTCAGTCCAGATTCCCCTACAGGAATGACTTTAATTTGAAGCAAACTATAACCAAATTCAGTCTCAATCTTCAATTTATTATTCAAATTTCAATGCCCATTTCCTCTTCTCATTCCACAGCATTCTAGCCGATAATACAATTCCTGTGGAATTCCCAGCTGTTCAAATTTAAACAATTAATTTCTTTTGCTATTAATTTCATCCTAAGTCCAATCAAAAATGCCAAATCCAGGGACAATTTATTTCCACCTTGATAATATAAGCCTCTTTACTATCAGGGGTTAAACAATACAAATCCATCGGGCGAATACACATCGGCTCTACTATTCCCAATGCAATTCAAGTTTCCCCCTACAGTTAACCAAGTCTGTCCTCCATTTTCTCTTATTTATGTGTGCACTCCTCACTATGGTATGCTAATTCTCCACTATGTTGGTTCTTTACTCGATTAGCTCTTATTATGTTAGCTTTTTACTATGTTGGCTTTTATTCTACTGTCTTCGTTCGTTGTCTAGGGGTTCTCATCTCTAAGTAACTCTTCTAGATGGTTAGCATTGATCTTCCGAGGGGAACATAAATTTTCGATCTACCTCATCATTTTATACTACCACCTTACGTTTCTAGGGTATGTTTTAATTCCTGATATCTGCTAAGGTCTGTCCCTTCCGTAATGGTGACTAAATGGTCCAGTCCTATCTTCGACTATCTCCTGTGGGTGAGACAAAAGAAGAATACTAAATTAACAGTCAAATCCCAAATAATTCTAAGACTGTATCCCATAAGCCCTTTTTGAATTAATTTACTTATAATTAAATGTTGCCGTAAAGTGAGTATTTTGCCCCGAATCACAGATAAATTCCTTTTTTGTTCAGATCCAATTCTAAAGAGGAGCCATCCCAACAGTTGTCAGTGTTCTTTCTTTTTTGGAGATGATTGAAGTGTCCTTTATTCTCCTTCCTTTTATTCTTCCAGTAGCTAGGTGATATTAAAGTTGGGCACTAGGGTAGGTCCTTTCTTCCTCCTTCCTTATGATGGTGTCAGTTACTAGGGAGTGGAGATACTGAGGAGCATGTCGCTCTGCCTGCTGGCATTCCCAAGTGCCTTAAAGGGGCAGGACAGTATCAATTCTTCCTGCTGGTCACCTTTTTCTGGGGGAGCTACATTACCTTTCGCTGTCTTCTTCCCGTTCTTAGGGGTCTGTGCATTCTTTTACCTCACTCCCCAGATAGTCTCTTGTTGACATACTGTCCTGCAGGCACAAAACTCAGCAATACATTAGTTCAATATCTTCTTTTCCCCACTCCCATTCCTCGTGCACAGTAAGTTTGTTTCTCTCTCCCTAGTGCCATTTCCATTCCTCAGTTGTTATCTCTTCCCACACTAGCTACTTTGTTCCTTTTCTTAATTTCTTTATTGCCCCTTGAATTTTCTTGAATCCAGCTATGTTCTGCCTTTTCGCTGGACACTCCTTACTCCAGTGACCTAATTGGGTGCAGTTTAAACAAGCTCCTTGATTTACAATCATTTTTGCTCTCAGGCGTTTTCTGGGGTAATCATAAGAGGGTTTATAATTTTCTTCCATAATATTTCCAGTTTTTACTATAATAGTATATCCAATCTGCTCATTCTGGTAAATTACTTGATAGGGATCTAGAGTAGTGGTCATGTCTCCACGCCCACAATTCCAGGGTGGGTTGGTGAGTCAGGGCTGAGAAAATGAGTTAGCTTGTGTGAATGGTGTGTGATTTCTTGGTTCCTGACATTCGGACCATCTCTCTCTTTGGTTTCTTGGGTCCCAGTAGTTTCTTAAATTAAAGGACCTCCCGTAATTCCTTGGATTTCGGATGACTCTATTATTCTCTAAGTTCTTCGTAATCCTGGAAATCCTTTCTTTGACCCCTCTTTTTCATCCGTTCCTTCGTTGGACTGGCCCTAGTCCAATGTCCCATCCCTCCACAAGTATAGCATTGGTTAGGCAGCATTGTGGGTCTTATTCTACCCCTGGGTTCCATTGAAATGGGCTCAAGATTGGGAGTATAGCGGTGATAGTAGTCTGAATAATCTGGGACCCTAATTTCTCCTAATCTGTAATTTGCTGGCACTCTGGGGATCCATGGTTCAGAGTTAGGTTTTGGTCATTCTTCCTTTGCTGTGCGTTCACTTTCTCTCCTAGTTACAGGATAATTTTCCTGGTTCCTACCTTCCTTCCAATAATCTCACAGCTCTGGCTATTTCACTGGCTTGGCTCTCCGACCAGTTCCTGTTATTAGTTTTAGGGAGGCTCCCGTCTCTCAGGTACTCTTCGCTATCAGTTAACATAGAAACGTAGAAACATAGAAAATAGGTGCAGGAGTAGGCCATTCGGCCCTTCAAGCCTGCACCGCCATTCAATATGATCATGGCTGATCATCCAACTCAGTATCCTGTACCTGCCTTCTCTCCATTCCCCCTGATCCCTTTAGCCACAAGGGCCACATCTAACTCCCTCTTAAATATAGCGAATGAACTGGCCTCAACTACCTTCTGTGGCAGAGAATTCCACAGATTCACCACTCTCTGTGTGAAAAATGATTTTCTCATCTCGGTCCTAAAAGACTTCCCCCTTATCCTTAAACTGTGACCCCTTGTTCTGGACTTCCCCAACATCGGGAACAATCTTCCTGCATCTAGCCTGTCCAACCCCTTAAGAATCTTGTAAGTTTCTATAAGATCCCCCCTCAATCTTCTAAATTCTAGCGAGTACAAGCCGAGTCTATCCAGTCTTTCTTCATATGAAAGTCCTGCCATCCCAGGAATCAGTCTGGTGAACCTTCTCTGTACTCCCTCTATGGCAAGAATGTCTTTCCTCAGATTTGGTGACCAAAACTGTACGCAATACTCCAGGTGTGGCCTCACCAAGACCCTGTACAACTGCAGTAGAACCTCCCTGCTCTTATACTCAAATCCTTTTGCTATGAATGCTAACATACCATTCGCTCTCTTCACTGCCTGTTGCACCTGCATGCCTACTTTCAATGACTGGTGCACCATGACACCCAGATCTCGTTGCATCTCCCCTTTTCCCAATCGGCCACCATTCAGATAATAGTCTACTTTCCTGTTTTTGCCACCAAAGTTGATAACCTCACATTTAACCACATTATACTGCATCTGCCATGCATTTGCCCACTCACCCAACCTATCCAAGTCACCTTGCAGCCTCCTAGCATCCTCCTCACAGCTAACACTGCCCCCCAGCTTCGTGTCATCCGCAAACTTGGAGATGTTGCATTCAATTCCCTCATCCAGCTCATTAATATATATTGTAAATAGCTGGGGTCCCAGCACTGAGCCTTGCGGTACCCCACTAGTCACTGCCTGCCATTCTGAAAAGGACCCGTTTACTCCTACTCTTTGCTTCCTGTCTGCCAGCCAGTTCTCTATCCACATCAATACTGAACCCCCAATACCGTGTGCATTAAGTTTGCATACTAATCTCTTATGTGGGATCTTGTCGAAAGCCTTCTGAAAGTCAATCTCTTATGTGGGACCTTGTCGAAAGCCTTCTGAAAGTTCACATGGGGGTGGTCTCTTAATCACCCAATTACAGATATCGATTAACCCCATACATAACAGGCATTTCCCTAACCCAATGATACAACAATTCAATACATTGTATTCACAACGGACTTCGAGATGAAGTCAACTTGGAAACATTTACCCTGATTAACAGAAAACCCAGACAAGGCTCAACACCTCATCCAATCAACACTTGGCAAAGTCAGACTGTAACATTATTTACAACTATTTACAAGGCGTATGTCTGGTTTGCAGCCATCCAATCCATTCTATGCTTTTTGCACCAGATTGACAGGGTTTGCAGGGCTTCCCATTCTTTGCTTGCAAATTGCTCCAGACATTCTGGCACCTCTCCGCAGCCTGTCCCAGCTCTGCAGAGAGTCATTCCAATTTGACCAAATCTCCCAGCAACCCTGAAATGTAACCCCATTTTGAAGTCCTAGCTGGTCCAATTTAGCCAGGATTAACACATGCAAGTTGTCCTTCCTCAAGGGACAGTAGGGTTGCCAAAATAGACATGTTAATCCTATATCTAATCCTCTCGTTTTTCCTCACCAGCGAATTGTGAGGTCCTTGGATTTTAGAAAAAGGCACTAAATAGCTCATTAGTCTTGAGTAATAGTTGAAGTTGACTTTTTTTCTCTAGCACTGCAATTTAAGTTACTCACCTCGAATATAACTGGATTGGTGGGAACAATTGCAGAAAAGCAGAAATTTGCAGCCCATGTGGAGGCTCTTTTTGTTTACAACAATTGTTCAAGATAATCTCACTGATTATGCTCTTAAATGACAATAGCAGAATTGCACTTTTTGGTATAAGATGGTTAAATTCATTCAAAGATCTATGATCTGGAAGTGATGTTTTAACATTATAGAAGAGGGGGCAGGTAAGTTATGAGGTGATGCATTTTTAAAAATGTTTTATATAACTTGTCAATATATTGTTCTACTTTTTCTCTTACTTGATTTGTACAGTCTGAAGAAAGTAATACTGAAGTTTTTGATCGTCTGGTTCCATTCTAAGCTACTTTTATTTTTAAAGCTATTATGAGCCATCAAATGTGTTTTTTATTGCAGACAGAGCAAGTGGAAAGGAATTATATTAAAGAGAAGAAAGCAGCAGTGAAAGAATTTGAAGATAAAAAGATTGAGTTGAAAGAGAATCTTATTGCTGAATTAGAAGAAAAGAAAAAGATGATTGAGAATGAGAGATTAACAATGGAACTCACAGGAGGTGCGTGGAACTAAGATTTATCGTCCCTTGAAGTATTGCATGGAAAATTGATGTTAACAATGTTAACAAGTTGACTTGGGTTTTGACAAATTGAATTGTGGTAGCACAGTAAAAATGTGTTCTCTAAGAACTGTTAAATTGAAAATTATTAATCATTGAATTTAGCTGTAGTTTAAATGGTAGAATGTGATAAGATCTGAAGGGGAGAGAATTATATGCAAATAAAAATGCACTTTATTAAATTTTCTGAAGTCTTGCTCATTTTCAGTATTTGCAAACTGAGTGAATGGTGTTATGGGCCTGTCCCACATAGGCTATTTTTACTCGACTAACGGCGACTGTCATAGTCGTAGCAGGTCGCTGAAAAACCGGCAAATAGACCCCCCTTCAACATAACATTTGAAATAGAATCATTACTTTAACAACAACAAAAAACAAAGTCAGCACCGGCAACAACCTACGTTATTAACCTGGCGACAACTACGACAGTACCTACGTCAAGAGAAGTCAAGCTACGCTCATTGGCGTCAAACCCACTGTCGCCGACTCTCTGAAAATTTTTCAACATGTTGAAAATCCAGCGGCGACCAGAAAGACGTTACGACTCTTTGGGCGACTGAGGAGACTACTCACGACCATACAGGCGACACCCCGGCGACCATGTGGCGACAGCCTAGTCGCCTGTAGTCGCCTAAAAAATAGTCTAAGTGGGACAGGCCCTTTACATGTTGTGCAGGAGTATAACATTGCTTGGGATTTTGCCTTCAATGCTGTTAACTGTATTTGCATATTGCAGATTCTATGGAGGTGAAGCCAATAATGACCAGAAAGCTGAGGAGGAGACCTAATGATCCTGTTCCAATACCAGACAAAAGACGAAAACCTGCACCTGATATCCTTTTGTTAAATTGAATCTGCTTTTCAGATAATTCAGATACTAATGATCTGTAGTAAACCATTGATATGATGTGTTTTAATTATTAATCTGTGTTACAATTATGAATTGAATCACTCTGCCATTGGTGGCTGTATTTTTATCAGTTAAGGGGCAAGTTATGTAATTTTTAATGGTGGATAGGAGATTTAAATATTTTGAGGAATATTTTAGGCTTGAAAGCAAGTGCTGAAGCTGCAGCCACTAGTGGTGAATTGGTTATTTGGGGATGAACAAGCCATGTACATATCTCTGAGGATTCGAGAACTGGAGAAGATTCCAATGATGAGAAAGGATTTGAAAATGCAGTGATACTTTTAGAATCAAGTATCATTTAATCGGAAACCTCAGTAAGTCAGAACCCTCAGGTGGTGGGTGAATGTAACATTGTAAGTTAAGTTTAGGATGAGCCTAAGTAGAACACCTGACAGACCAGGAGTGTTTGGAATGTTGAAACTATCTTTACAAAAATACAGTGATGATAGTTTCAGCAGTTAGATAGATCAGTTTCAGTTTAGTTTATTGTCACGTGTGCCGTGGTACATGAAAAGCTCTTGTTGCGTGCTAACCAGTCAGCGGAAAGATTATAATCGAGTAATTTACATTGTGTGGATACATGATAAGGAAAACTAATGTTTAGTGCAAGGTAAAGCCAGTAAAGTCCGATCAAAGATCGTTCAAGGATCACCAATGAGATAGATAGTAGTTCAGGACTGCTCTCTAGTTGTGGTAGGATGATTCAGTTGCCTGATAACAGCTGGAAAGAAACTTTTCCTGAATCTGGAGGTGTGCGTTTTCACACTTCTATACTTTTTGCCCGATGGGAGAGGGGAGAGGGGAGAAGAGGGAGTGGCCAGGTGCGACTTGTCCTTGATTATGCTGCTGGCCTTAGCGAGGCAACATGAGATATAAATGGAGTATTGATATAGGAGTCCAACTTTTGATGACAGGGAAAATATGTTGAAGACAGGTGATGGTGTGGCCTACTGCAGGTGGGTCTAAAAGTACAGAGAAACTAATACAAAGACTACATTGAGTTTCTTTGGTCAGGAATACTTATGAAAAATAAAATTTAAAGAATTTTACCAAAGAAATTTAGTTAGGTTGGGCTATTTATGAGGTTGTTTCTGCTCTACATCGGTGAGACCAAGCGTAGGCTTGGCGATCAGTTCGCCCAATACCTCGCACTAACCAACCTGATCTCCTGGTGGCCCAGCACTTCAACTCCCCCTCCCATTCCGAATCCGATCTTTCGGTCCTGGGCCTCCTCCATGGCCAGAGTGAGTCCCACCGCAAGTTGGAGGAGCAGCACCTCATATTTCGCTTGGGCAGTTTACACCCCAGCGGTATGAACATTGACCTCCAATTTCGGGTAGTCCTTGCTTTCTCCCTCCTTCCCCTCCCCTTCCCAACTCTCCCACAGCCGACTGTCTCCGCCTCTTCCTTTCTTTTGATCTACAGTAAAGGAATGAAACAGCAGACCAGATGGTCTTGTTCTGGGTGACATAGTCCATAAGGTCACTTCAGTTGTTATTTACAGAGAAGTTTGAACAGGAGAAAAATGTAAGAAGCTGTGGGTTATGCAGTATCTCCAGGATGATACTGGAATGGTTCCATTGGACTAAAGCAGCCACCTGTTGTATGGCAATTAGTATTGGAAACCTGTGGGCTTCATTAATGACACACACACATCTTTTCTTTTTTAATCGTGTGCTTGATCCATATAAATCCAAATTACCTTGACTTGGAATGGAGATGGGATCTGTTACCAGAGTGGAAAAGGGTATTGAGTTTAATGTGGTTTGAGATTGTGTGCATGGAGTTATATACATTAGTAGCTGTAGAAATGTTGTAAATGAAGGTTCAAAGTTAGGCAGTTGAAACTTGGGAAGTGTAGATGTGAGGAAGTATAGCTGGAAGGGACATGGGAAACGTATGAAGAATAATTCAGATGGCTTCATTTCTGGTTGAGATGGTGAGAGTAGTCAGGCCACATGGAATAGCAACAAAATCAAGTGGATAAGCAGGAATAAAAAATGGAATTGATATGGAAGGCAGTTCAAGGCAGGCTGGGTATTCAATGAATTCTGAGGATAGAACGTATTTGCTTTTTAAGTGTGGTGATAGGAGTGAAGCAGGTTGAAATGTTTGAAATAAAAGCATGATGGTAGCGGGGAAATACCAGATTTTAGTTGCCAGTGAGACCCATAACATCACCGCAACAGGCTGGGCAGAGCAACTATTGGAATTTATACGTGGCAAGCTCCATTTTGGACTCGTTAATCCAATTATCCATACTAATCCTATGTTTGAAAAGGGCCTTATTTCAAGTGGATGGAGATTTCTGATTGACCATAGCATGAGGCTTGGGACTGATGGTTGACAAGATGTGTATTGTAATGAACAGATCAGCGTAGGAATTGGCCCTTTGGCCCACAGTGTTTGTGCTAACCATGATGCCAGTTTAAACTGCACATCTGCCTGCATGTCTTCTATATCCCTCAATTACCTGTCTGTTCATGTTTGTCTAAACATTGCCAACATATCTGTTTCTACCACTTGTCCTGGCAGCACGTTCCAGGCACTTACCTCCTTTAAAAATAATCTTGTCACGTAAATCTCCTTTCAACTTACCCACTCTCTTAAATTTATGCCATACATAGAAGAAGAAATAAACAAGTTGGATTAATTCAAGGAAGATATATTTTTACTACAGTGTGATATATTAATCAGAATCCTAGAAACCATTTTGGTGTGTTGTGCTTAACAATAAATACCGCAGTTAAATTACTTGTTAACAGAAGAACAGATAATGGAGGATCTGCGAACTCTCAATAAGGTGATTTACTTGCTACTCTAAAAATTGGATAATAAAGTGATTATGTGCTAAGAGTTTTTGCTAACAAAACGTTGATTCCTAGGCAAGCATCATATAAATTGAGATGCGACCAGGATAAAACTGGAGATAAGAAAATTGTAACCATTTACACTGTCACTGCGAAGTGAAAAATATTAACAATGATACCGTAATTTTTTTGAATGTTCGTAAGTCTGGATATTTTGCTCACAAGATAATCAATACACGAGACATTCTTCTTTTCCAGCAAATAAATTTTCTTGCACGAAGACCCAATGTCTGGTCTCGATTGCTGGGCGTAATTGTATACCTTTTACTGGTGATGGGTCATTAGTTTTTAAATACGTTGCATAGTCTGATGAAGATTTGGCTGGAGTGGAAGATCAGCTGTTTCAGACAAGCTAAAATGTCAAGAATTTCATCTCATTGATAGTTGTAGGTTTCTCCGATTTTGAACTGCTAAAATGCTGTTGGCAAAATGGGCATCCAGAAGAGCAGTTTATTTTACACTCAGAATGGGCCAGATTCTGCCTGAAAGGAAGCTTTGATTTAAAAAGGATTTAAAATAGAGCAGCTTAGTTTGTGAATTGTTAATTGATGATTAACGTAAATATCAACCAAAACAATGACATGATTTTTTTCTTAGTTTGTGCTCATTGGCCAGTGATCTGAAGAAGTTTAATTCTCAAAGAAACTAATACTCTGACTCTTAATTTTCAGCTCAAATCTCCAAAAAGACCAGGTAGTTATGCTTGTTATATACATTTGCGTGATTCTAAAAATGGCTTAAAAACTAATATTGCACAGTAAAAGTAAACACTGGCGAAACATGTTTTTTGTTGCTCCAGTCTGTTCCTTCACCCATTGTTTTTTATTATTAGCATCCCCGTCTTCTCCTGAGCATATCCCCAGCACACCTGCTGAAGCACCAGCACAAAGGTATGAAGCACGAATAGAAGATGGAAAATTATATTATGATAAGAGATGGTGAGTTAGAAATTTGCATTTTTTCTATATTTCATTTGATTATATTTCAGCATAATTGGCCCACATTCATGTACACCATCTTGACGCTACAGCACAAACTTGGTTTATTTTGATCATTACATTTTGAAGTCAAACAGCTAGTAATGACTTTTTTATTCTACATTATTAAAGTAATTCGACTATATTTTTAAAACCATAAAAGATAACACCGTTGTTTAGCTGCAGTTGTATGAATTTCTATTTTTTAACATACTTTTCTTTAATTTGTGTGACTTGGGATTGAACAAATATCCATTTGCTCCCTCTGGATGTAAAATAAAAAGGCCACTAGATGGTGATGCAAGTCCACTATTTTCAAACCTTCATTTGAAGCATTGCTAGCTGCTATTGTAGTTAAGATTCTCAGAACAATTACCTGATAATACTGATTACTTCCCTTGGGGATGTAGTTGATGCACACAGCCTGCTATGAGTATGAGCTATAGTGATTTAAAGGTTTAAGTTGTCCATTCTAGATTTTTATGAAAGAAAAAACATGAACCAAAAATTATCAAATGTCGGAGGAAAATATATTTTAAGCGAGCATCTACGTGATCTTTGAAATGAATAATGGAACTGAGAGGTAGACAAAAGTGCTCGAGAAACTCAGGGGGTGCGGCAGCATCTATAGAGCGAAGTAAATTGGCACCGTTTTGGGCCGAAACCCGTCTTCAGACTGATGCAAGGTGGGGGGGGGGGGGGGGAGAAGAAAGGAAGAGGATGAGCCAGAGGGCTGAAGGAGAGCTGGGAAGGGGAGGAGACAGCAAGGGCTACCAGAAATTGGAGAAGTCAATGTTCAAGCCGCTGGGGTGCAGACTGCCCAAGCGGAATATGAGATGCTGCTCCTCCAATTTCCGGTGGTGCTCACTCTGGCCATGGAGGAGGCCCAGGACAGAAAGGTCGGATTCGGAATGGGAGGGGGAGTTGAAGTGCTGAGCCACAGGGAGATCAGGATGGTTAATGCAGACCGAGTGGAGGTGTTCGGCGAAACGATCGCCAAACCTACGCTTGGACATAGGTAGCAATGCAAACCTCTTTAAAGATAAAGATTAATGAATAGTGACACAAGAAGCTGCAGATGCTGGAATCTTGCATGGAACACAAAGTACTGGAGTAACTCAGCACGTCAGACAGCATCCCTTGAGGACATGGATAGGTGATGGATAGGAGCACATTGGAACACATTGCCAGGGTGAAGGTGGAGGCAAATACGATAGTAGTGCTTAAGAGACTTTTAGATAGGCACATGGAAGTGCAGGGAATAGAGGGAGATAGATTGTGTACAGGCAGATGAGATCAGTTTAACTTGGCATCATGTTTGGCACAAACGTTGTGGGATGAAGGGCCGGTTCCTGTGCTGTATATTCTATAGGTTTAAGGTGAGAGGGGACAAATTTAATAGGAACTTGAGGGGCAACTTTTTCAGATGGAGGGTGATTAGTATATGAAACAAGCTGCCAGAGGAGGTAGTTGAGGCAGGTACTATAACAACATTTTAAAAATATTCGGACAGATTCATGGATAGGAAAAGTTTAGAGGGTTATGTGTCAAATGGGAGTAGCATTATGGGACATCTTGATTGGCATCGACAAATTGGGCTGAGGGGCTTGTTTATATGTTATATGACTGTTTGGGGCAGCACTGTGGAGCAATGGTAGAGTTGCTACCTGACAGCCCCATGGACCCATGTTCAATCCTGACTACAGGCGCTGTCTGTACGTGCTTCGTGAGTTTTTTTCCGGGTGTTCCGCTTTCCTCGCACACTCCAAAGATGTACAGATTTGTAGGTTAATTGGCTTCTATAAATTGTAAATTGTCTCTGGTGTGTAGGATGGTGCTACTGTGCGGGGTGGTGGCTGGGTGGTGCGGATTCAGTGGGCCGAAGTGCCTATTTCCATGCTGTATCTCTAAAGTCTATAGACTCGGTGACTGTCTCTGTCTCACTTGGAAGGGCTGCTGAGGTCCTTGGATGGATGTGAGGAGGAGGTATAAAGGCAGGTGTTATGTATCCTAAGGTTTATGGGGTAGTTACCAGGGGAGGGGTCGGTTTGGGTGTAAAGGGATGAGTGAATGGATGGAACTTGCCGACTAATACCAACATGTTCTGAACACATTGTTTGGGAGTAAGGGCTGAATTTTGGTGCTGGCACTGTCCAAACACAGAATCAGCTGACAGATTTGAGTGAGTGAATCTGTCAGTTTGCTCTATTGCTAGATTAAAGGCAAGGTATGGCAGATGGGGTGAGGAGGCCAAGATTCGATCAGCCATTATCTTGCAGTATGGTGCAGTAGCACATCAAAAACTGTCTCCCTGCCAACCTGGACCCACTACAGTTCGCTTACAGAACCAACTGGTCCACAGAGGATGCAGTCTCTACAACACTCAACCTCGCACTATCACATCTCGACCGGAAGAACACCTATGCCAGGATCCTCATAGACTTCAGCTCAGATTTTAATACAATCATCCCACAGCAGCTGGTGGAAAAGCTGAGGCTGTTGAAGGTGGACACTGGCACCTGCAATTGGGTCCTTAACGTTTTGACGCAATGGCAGCAGACAGTCAGGGTGGGCAGCCGGACATCAAGAACCATCGCAGTGAGCACTGGCTCACCCCAAAGCTGTGTCATAAGCCCCCTGCTGTTCAGTCTGCTTACTCATGACTGCACTGCCAGACTCAGCAATAATTATATCAATAAGTTCGCTGATGACACAACAGTGGTGGGTCTCTTCAGTGACAACAATGAGTCAGCATACAGGATGGAGGTGGAGCTGCTTACAGAGTGGTGCGGATCTCACAACCTCACCCTCAATGTGGAAAAGACAAAGGAGATGGTGATCGATTTTAGGAGAGCTGGCAAACACCATCATACACCGCTGCATATTGATGGTGCTGCTGTGGAGAGGGTCAGCAGTGTGAAGTTCCTGGGACTTCACCTGGCGGACGACCTGACCTCAACGACCAACACCACAGGAGTCATCAAAAGAGCACAGCAGCGGCTCCACCCCCTCCGGAGACTAAGAAAAGCGGGTCTCCCTACTGTTCACCTAACGACCTTCTACAGGGGCACCATCGAGAGCATACTGATCTACGGCATCACTTCCTGGTTTGGGAGCTACAAGGCTTACGAACAGGGACAGCTAAACAGGATAGTGAAGACAGCCAGGAGCTTACCTTGACAGCTAGGCACCTGTCAAGGTAAAGTCACTGTTCGGTCTGAATGTCTGTTTTTGGCTCAATTTTAGGTCTATTTTTAGATATGTTAAATTTAAAGTTGGTGCTCCACTCCCTTTCCTGTTGGAGATCTATCAGAAGCGCAGCATCCGCAGAGCCATCTCCATTATTAAGGACCCTTATCACCCATCACACCACATCTTCTCCATTCTGCCATCTGGGAAGAGGTACAGGAGTATCAGCTGCAGAACCAGCAGGATGCTACACAGCTTCTTCCCACAGGCAATAAGACTGGTTAACGGACTGTGTCCCCTCCCCATACATCATACACCCACACATCTAACCTAGCCCAAACTTTGACAGCTAGGCACCTGTCAAGGTAAAGTCACTGTTCGGTCTGAATGTCTGTTTTTGGCTCAATTTTAGGTCTATTTTTAGATATGTTAAATTTAAAGTTGTATGTATTTTGTTTTTATTAACTGCACTGACAGGAACTGATGAGAAACAATTTTTCGTTTCTTCTGCGTATGTAAGTACTCAGTGAAATGACAATAAAGCTAATACTGAATACTGAATAGTCTTGAGGGGCTAGCAGACTGCTCTTGCTGTTGTTTAATTTGGTCTTTTACGGATTACATCAACGAGCTCTAGTTTTGCACGGTTAGACTTGGGCATAAGAATTGGAAGCACATGGATTTCAATAGGAACTTTGGGCAAAAATTAAGGAGATAAAAAGGGAAGGCAAGGTTTTTTTTAAATGATCGTAATATTTTTTATTATTATTGCTCTTTAAACAAATTTAAACCATTAAAAAAAATGCCCTGGATGTCAGACACTTGAACTGTTTCTTCTCTGTTTAAAAATCACCATCAACCTTTATAAGGCTTTTGGAGATGGGGTATTCTCACTGCCTGGGCCACACCAGTGAAGTTACTTCTACCATAATTATTTTACCTAACAGTACACAGTTCACAATATTACATCTCTTTGTGTGATGGTTTTCTTTCTTGCCTTTGTTCCCCAGAATAAAAATATCCTCAAAATCCTGGATCAATGTTTTATAAACTTATACTGAAGGTCCACGTACCGAGATGCCTTTGAAATTCCATATGAATGGATACCACTATCTACATATTTTTTCCAAACATTTTTATTACTTGGTTCAACTTCAGAATCATGCTACACTGCCTTTATGGGATTGTGTTTCTTCTGTATATATTAAAATATAAGAACAACCCTTTAAGCCCATATTGTCGTTTGGATCGATCATTATTTCTTTGAACTGGAGATAGGAAATGTACATTGGCAGCCTTACGCACAGATATAAGTATGCAACCGATAATCTTCCTTTGTCATCACTCCTGCACTTTACTACTATCGCTTTGCACGCTGGCTGATTCATACACATAAACTGCTTTCCCTGATTCCATGTTGTTTAAGCAGCTTGAAGTTGGGATCCATAAGGAGTTAGTCTATTATCATTGGAAAATCTGCCCCTTCAGTGTTAAACTTGCCTTGAATTCAAATTACAGCAGGGAGCTGCCTTGGAGAACCATCATGTTTGTCAGGCTAATTGTTCAATTAAACTAATACACACCAATCTAAAAATCCTTGTGATTATGATACGCTAATGCTGTCATCATGATCAAAGCAGAAGCAGCGGCCTCTGCAGTCCGTTTGTCTTTTTATTATTTTTGTCTCGTTTTTATGTAGTTTTTTTTTTGTTTTTTTTGTCGGGGTATGTGGGGGGGGGGGGGACTTTAAAATCTTTCCCCTGCACGGGAGACCCGACTTTTCTTTGTCGGGTCTCCGTTGTCGTTGGGGCTGGGCAACGTGGAGCGGCCTCCAGCAGGAACGACCTGGGGCTCCAGTTGCGGAGCTGCGGACTACTCACCGTCACGGGGCTGGCCGAGTCCGGAGCGGGTGGAGCTGTGGTGGAAACAATCGCTGCTGCGACCCGACCCCCGGAGATTCGGAGGCTACAACCGCGGGTCTGGCGGACGGCAACACCGGAAGCCCGCGGGTCCCTGGGGGAAGACCGCTTTTCGGGGCTTCCGCAGCGGCGACTTCTCCTGCCCGAGTTGCGGGGTTGAAGAGCACCTGGAGCGGGGCTTTGCATCACCGCCCCGCGCGGCTTGGAATGGCTGCGGGACTTTGCGAGCGCACGCCGGGGCTCTAACACCAAGACCCGGTGCGCGACCTTTCATCACCCAGCGTGGCTTTAATGGCCGCGGGACAATCACCATCGCCCGCCGGGGGCTTTGACTTTGACTCTGACATCGGGGGGGGGGGGGGGGGGAGTGCAGTGGAGAGATACGTTTTTTTGCCTTCCATCACAGCGCTGTGATGGATGTATGTGTAAATTGTGTTGTGTCTCGGGTCTTCTTCGTTTTGTAATGTATGGCTGCAGAAACGATATTTCGTTTGGACCTCAAGGGGTCCAAATGACAAATTTGTCCAAATGACAAATAAATAATAATTGAATTGAATTGAAAAAAAAACCTTTAAATCCTCCTGAATAATAGTTTGAGCTGATAGATTAACTGATTCATTTGGCTTTTATGTGGTCAAATTTCCACATGCACATCTGATTTAAAAACCTTTTGTTTTGGATCTTTACCTGGGTTGTTGGTTTGCTAATCTTGAAGAAGTAAATTCCTTCCTATCCCAGTTGGGGGCATCAGATGCCTTTTTAATTCTTAATTATGTTTTGCAGTTTCCTCAATTTACGCCAGGTGGCCGTTTCAAGATTGAAGCTTCATTTCTCAGTTGTGCTTTGAGCACATTGGTTATTTTATAAGGCATTGATTTACTCTAACCAAGTAATCCATTCTCTCCAAATACACTTCCCCATGCTCAGGCAACATTTTTCCCGCATGATAAACATCAGCTCAAGATATTTCACTGATTTCCTTTGCCAACTTTACTTGTGTCTGCTATCCTTAGGCTTTCAATCTACATGTAGTTATTAGCAATTGAGTAAATCTTTCATGAAATGTCTTGATATCCAAACCACTCCTATGTTGCTGACTGATTAATCTCCTCCCTGGGGCCATTAATATTCTTTATCAAATCTTTTATTTTTTCTTGAGTGATAAATGTTAAAGCATGCAACACAATTCAAAACAATGGTAGTGAAACGGATGAGGATTAGTTGAAAATTATCTAATATAGATAATGGTAGAAATACTCTGTCAAGAAGTATCTGGGAGTATATTGGGAGAGAAATATAACATTTCAGATCTATGACCTCTCATGGGCACTTTGCTGGTGATTTGCTGGTTAGTATATTAATTTTGGTAAAAGCATTTTCATTTGCTTTGAATTATGATGAAAAGTTATTAATCTGACAACGTAAACTTTTTTTAATCTGTCCACAGATGGCTGCTTGCCCTGCTGAGTTTTTCCAAAATGTTTCTGTGTATTTCAGATTGCCAGCATCTGTAGTTTTTTTGAACTTTTTTGACAAGTACCTGATTTTCTTAGTCAAATAAATAACAAATCCAGTCATTGTTCTCTAAATCAATGCAATAGCTGCAGTCAACGAATCTAATTGAACGAGTAATGATGTAGTCATTAAAACAAAAACAGACAATGATGCAATCTGATTAACGTTATAAGAATTA
This sequence comes from Malacoraja senta, assembly GCA_038087875.1. Classification (NCBI taxonomy): domain Eukaryota; kingdom Metazoa; phylum Chordata; class Chondrichthyes; order Rajiformes; family Rajidae; genus Malacoraja; species Malacoraja senta. The sequence continues at coordinate 32,643,408 of CM075980.1, forward strand.
ATTATCACCTGCCTTGAGATAGTTTAGTTCACTAGAATTATTATTTTTGGTGTGACATTAATCAGTCGAAAATTTACCAGGCCATTCATCCAGGAAGATAGTTTTCCCTGTTACACTGGCAATACAAATAGTATAATATATTCTTTTAATCACGGAAGAATTTTTGCGGCTAATGATTGGTGGTAAAACCCGAGTAGGCCATTCAGTGCCTGAAGCCCAGTCTGATAGATTGTAACTCTATGTAGCCATGTACTCAAGAGAGTTAGATTAAAAGCCCTGTCCCACGGGCAGGCGGTGACGCGCGGTGTAGCAGGAAGTTGGGACCGCCAGGGGACCGCGCATGGCCCGCGGGGTCGGTCTCACGCAGACCGCCGGAACCGTATGTAGTTGGTCCCGACACCGCGCAGTGCTCAGAAAAACTGACACTGTCCAAAAATTTTGGCCTGCAGCCCAGCCGCCACCTCTTCACCGCGAGCACCGTCTGTACGCCGTGAGCACCGCCTGTACGCCGCGAGCCGACTCGACGTCATCGCGTAGCGCGTTGCGTTGCGCGATGACGTCATCACCCGACGCCGCGCTCGCCGCATGCATCCGCATGCTCGTGGGACAGGCCGTACGGTAAACACTCGGCCTCCGCGCGGCAACCGCTTCCGGTAAGGTTGCGCTTGCCGCATGCTCGTGGGACCGGCCGTACGGTGAACACGCGGCCCCCCGCGCGGCGCTCCCGCGGTAACCGCGCGGTCCCCGCTTCCAGGGACGCCGCGCTTCACCGCCTGTTACCGCCTGCCCGTGGGACAGGGCCATTAGCACCTAGGGCTAAAGGAATCCAGGGACATGGGGAAAAAGCAGGCACGGGGTACTGATTTTGGATGATCAGCCGTGATCATATTGAATGGTGGTGCTGACTTGGCCTACTCCTGTCAAGTCAAGTCAACTTTATTTGTCACATACACATACAAGATGTACAGTGAAATGAAAGTGGCAATGCCTAGGGATTGTGGAAAACAACAGAACTGAACCAGTATTTACATTTTTAAAAAAGACACAACAGTAATTACTCCCTGGTGAGTTCAGAGTTTACAGTTCTGATGGCCTGTGGGAAGAAACTCCATCTCATCCTCTCTGTTTTTGCAGCGTGACAGCGGAGGCGCTTGCCTGACCGCAGCAGCTGAAACAGTCCGTTGCTGGTAGGGGTTCTTCATGATCTTGCTGGCTCTGGATCTGCACCTCCTGGTGTACAGGTCCTGCAGGGGGGGGAGTGTAGATCCCATGGTGCGTTCGGCCGAACGCACTACTCTTTGCAGAGCCTTCGTGTCCTGGGCAGAGCTATTGCCAAACCAGATCGAGATGTTTCCGGTCAGGATACTTTCTACAGCACCAGAGTAGAAGGATTGAAGGATCCTCAGAGAGACTGAATTTCCTCAGCTGCCTGAGGTGGTAAAGGCGCTGCCTAGCCTTTCTCACCAGTGCGGTAGTGTGTGTTGTCCATGTCAGATCCTCTGTGATGTGGACTCCCAGGTATTTAAAGCTGCTCACCCTATCCACAGTAGTCCCATTTATCCCCAGTGGCGTGTATGTCTTCGGATGTTGTGCCCTTCTAAAGTCCACAATCAGCTCCTTAATTTTAGTGACATTCAAGAGGAGGCTGTTGTTCTGACATCAGAGTGCCAGATCAGCCACCTCCTCCAGGTAGGCCTTCTCATCGTTATCGGAGATCAGACCCACCACCACTGTGTCATCAGCAAACTTGATGGAGTAGGAGCCGAACCTGGCCACACAGTCATGTGTGTACAGGGAGTACAGTAGGGGGCTGAGGACGCAACCCTGGGGGGATCCTGTGTTCAGGGTGAGGAGGTTGGAGGTATGTCTCCCCATCTTGACCACCTGGGGCCTGGCGGTGAGAAAGTCCAGGATCCAGGCACACAGGGGGGACTAGTGGTGTTGAAATTTGAACTGAAATCAATGAATAGCATCCTCACATAGCCCCCCTTCAGGCTGTCAAGGCGAGAGAGAGTGGTGTGCAAAACCTGGGAGACTGCATCATCCGTGGATCTGTTTGGACGGTATGCCAACTGCAGCGGGTCCACGGTGCGAGGGAGGAAGGCGCAGATGGAGTTCTTGATCAGCCTCTTGAAGCATTTCATGACCACAGAGGTGAGGGCCACTGGTCGGTAGTCATTCAAGTAGGCTGGAGAGGCATTCTTAGGCACTGGTACAATGGTGGATCTCTTGAAGCAGGCAGGGACCACGGACTTGGCCAGGGAGAGGTTGAATATTGTGGTGAACACTGGAACTAGCTGATTAGCACAAGACTTTAGTACTCGCCCAGATATACCATCTGGGCCTACAGCTTTCCTCGTGTTTACACGCGTCAGAGCCCTCCTCACATTGTGCTTGGACACCGAGAATGTGTGCACATCCCCAGTGGTGGAACTCCCTCCAGCCTTGCTAGCACCTATTTTGTATGCTACTCTAAGTGCCTCCATTAAATTAACCTACAAAGGAATTCAGTCTAGATTATGCAGCCATCCTAAATTTAACCACTTAGGTTTTTGTATCATTTTGGTACCTTCTTCAAGAATGATATGTCCTTCCTGCAGTCAAATGCTTGCGACTAAATGCAAAAGTTCAGATCTTGTTGGACCAAGGGTCGGTATAAATGAAGTATAACTTCATCTCCCTCATAAATTAACAGCTTACAATACTAAACAAGCTGGAAAGCATACTATAGACAATAGACAATAGGTGCAGGAGTAGGCCATTTGGCCCTTTGAGCCAGCACTGCCATTCAATGTGATCATGGCTGATCATCCCCAATAAGTACCCCATTCCTGCCTTCTACCCATATCCCCTGACTCCGCTATTTTTAAGAGCCCTATCTAGCTCTCTCTTGAAAGCATCCAGAGAACCTGCCTCCACCGCCCTCTGAGGCAGAGAATTCCACAGACTCACCACTCTCTGTGAGAAAAGGTGTTTCCTCGATTCCGTTCTAAATGGCTTACTCCTTATTCTTAAACTGTGGCCCCTGGTTCTGGACTCCCGCAACATCGGGAACATGTTTCCTGCCTCTAGCGTGTCCCCAACATCGGGAACATGTTTCCTGCCTCTAGCGTGTCCCCAACATCGGGAACATGTTTCCTGCCTCTAGCGTGTCCCCAACATCGGGAACATGTTTCCTGCCTCTAGCGTGTCCCCAACATCGGGAACATGTTTCCTGCCTCTAGTGGACCAGGCACTAGACACCAGGAACTGCAGGTACTGGAATCTTGAGCATAACACAAAGGGCAGAAGGAACAGCTGCTCAGACAGCATCTCTGGAGGGAATGGACAGGTGTTGTTTTGGGTCAGCACTCTGCGTCGGACTCTGTTTTGGGTTGGGACCCAAAATGTTAACTGTCCATTTCCTGTCAATTTCAAGAACATTAAAATAGGAAATGTTCTCAACTCTGTTATGATTCAGAAATTTTGTGGATTTTTTGAAGTATAAAAACATGGACCAAAGTTTGGTGAACTTGATGGTGAAGTGCTTTGAGAGGTTGATTATGGTGCATATCAACTACTACCTCAATAAGAACCTGGACCCATGACAATTTGCCTACAGCCACAATGGAGGAATGTGAACTCGCTGGCTCTCCACACTGCACTGGACCACTTGAACAATAAAAACACATGTCAGGCTGTTAATCATATACATCTTGAAGTTTAACACCAGCATCCCCTCCAAACTGGTTACCAAGCTCATAGAACTGGGTCTCTGCGCATCCTTTGGCAACAGCATCCTCGACTTCCTCATCAACAGAACATAATTCGTACGAATTGGCAGCAACCGATAACCTCGATAACCATCAGCACAGGAGCACCTCAAGGCTGTGTGCTCAATCCCCTGCTCAATCTACCCATGACTGTGTAGCCAGACACAGTTCCAAATCCATTTTCAAATTTGCACACAACACCATTGTTGTTGGACAAATTCGTCAGAATATAGAAGGGAAATCGATCAGCTGACCAAACAATAATTTTCAGTGCCAGAACAACAACTGCTCTCAATGTCAGTAAAACCAAAGAACTGATTATTAACTTTAGAAGGGGAAGGCCGATGGTCCACAGACCTGGCTTCATCAATGGAACGGTGGTGGAGAGAGTCAAAAAGCTCAAATTCCTGGGCGTGCATATAATCAGAGGATTTGTCCTGGACCCTGTACTTTGATGCAGTCATAAGGAAAGCCCACCAATGCCTCTACTTCATAAGAAGACTGAGGAGATTTGCTATGTCGACAAATACTCCCTTGAACTTCTACAGGTATACGGTGGAGAAACATCTCGGCCTGGTTCTGCAACTCGAACACGCGGGAGCAAACAAAATTGCATAAAGTGGTGAACGCTGCCCAGTAAATCATGGGTGTACCGACCTTCCCACCATCAAAGGGATTTACAGGAGTTGCTGTCTCAAAAAAGCAGTCAGCATCATCAGAGACCCGCACCACCCTGGCCACGCACTCTCATTTCACTCCTGACATCGGGAAGAAAGAGGAGAGTGAAAGCTGTAGTGTCCAAGTTCAGGAGCACCGAGTAAGCAAACTTATGTTTAAAACCATAAATTTATAACTTTGATTATATTGCATGTAAGGAATAAAACTGGTTTGTAATTCTGGCTAGCACTTATATGCATTGTGGAATCTAGCCGAAGATTGAAAGGAGCCTAATTCAGAAACTTGCCCGTCTCCTTATGAAAATGCAAGTTGAAGTTGGGGAGTGGTATAGTAGCTTTGAGTGACAGTTTACAGAAGATCGGTTTTACTAAAGAGAGAAAATCAAAAAACAATTAGCTGAAACAACACGGTAGGTCAGGCAGCAACTGTGGAGGGAATGGACAATGTTTCTGGTCGGAATCCTTCAGACTGGGGATAGAGAAGTAGTTTATTTTGGTGGCTGAAAGACAATACTTGCCATCATCATATACTTATTAAAAGTCTAATCTTGTACGTGTGTGTATATGTGGTTGTCTAGATCTTAGCAAAAACACAACGCAGTAACAATTACATTTTTACATATTCCGATTGACATTTTTCCCGTCGAGGCCGGGAACACCTTATCTGAACATTTTATGCTTTATTTCTCGACTTATTCTTGACTCATTACTGATTAAAAGTATAAAATAGCCAAAAGACTTTGAAATTAAAACAGCCAGCTTCAACTGATGATGTCACAATGGCTCGGCTAGCAGAGATCAGCCTCAATGAAGATTTCATCCTATATTTGACACGTTATTCGCGATTAAAGCTTTAAAAATGCCAACTTTCACAAGATTTTTACATATTCTGATTCACATTTTTCCCCTCTAGGCAGAGATCACGTTCACTGAACATTTTATGCTTTATTTCTGGACATTACTGATTAAAGTTTAAAAAAAATCAAAATACCTTGAATTTCAAACCGATCAGCTTCAACTGATGACGTCACAATGGCAGCTTCAACTGATGACGTCACAATGGATAGACTAGCAGGGGGAGGGCGAATTGCTTTTGTAATACGCAGGGCAAGTACAATTGGAATTTTTTTTGTAGAGCACTGCTGAGGGACGCAAGGGGAGTGCTGGAATCTTACATTCGGGGACGGCTTGAGTTGGAGGACCACGCCTCCCGTGGGGGCTACGGGTAGGGAACGGGTGCGCTTGGTCTAGTTACATATAAAACTCTGCTTCCTGTGTTTGTGTTATATAATATACATGACAATAACAAACCAAATTCATGTTTTATATGAATTCGACCAGAACATGCTCAGCGGTGAATTGGAGTGCCAGTCTGGATACTGAACTCTGACCTAAAATGTGACGCATGAATTACAAGCAATAATTTGAAACGTCTTTACAAATATTGGATTTTTTTGTTCTTTAGGTATCATAAAAGTCAGGCTATCTATCTGGAATCGAAGGAGAATACGAAGATTGGCTGTGTAATTAGCTCTGTTGGAACAAATGAGGTACTTTTACAATTTTTTTTGCCAGTGTGCCTTAATGCACCAGCATCCTGATCGATAAATTGATTTTGATATCTTCTTTTAAAGAAGGGGTATGCAGTTTGAACCATAGGACCAGAATATAGTGGGGGGTGGATAATTGTGTGGCTAGCGGGTCGAAATTGTGTGGCTAGCAGTACACTAGGGTCAGACAGCCCAATCAGGTGAAGAGTAAAATGGTTGATGGATATAAAACAATAGATTATTAAACTACTTATGCACCTGTAATCTGTTTGCAAGATAAGTACTTGGTAGTTTTAATGTCAAGGTTCATTAGTAGTATTTGCTATTTGTAACGTAATCCATACAGCTAACCTATTTTGAAATTGTAATTGTTATTAGTAGATTTGCTTCTTGGGTGTTTGGTGCCTGTTACTTAAAATTGTACTTTATTTCATCATTTAATACTAAGGAATTTAGAAGCAACAATTTTAAATGGCAATTTGAAGGGGGGAAAACTGTTCTACTGTTCAATTCTTATGTAATGTGTCCTACTTCAGATTTGCATGTCTGTCCCATTTTAATTTCACTGCTTTTCAGTTATTCAGAATCCTATCTTGAAACTTCTGCCAGAGCAACCTTTTTTAACAGAAATCTTATTTTATGGAACAAAACATTGATGCAATAACATAATTTTTGTTGATTATTTTGAAGAAACAATTTGAGACATTAGTTCAGTACATTTCAGAGCTTTTCTTTTCTATGCACGGGGATTATTCGGACATAATGGCCATAATCTATCATTCCTGTGCTTGCCAGCCATTAAAATGAAAGGAAATTGAAGATAACTGAGCACAGAATGTCCCTATCTAATATCTTTTTCATTTTAATGCATCTTGTTGAAAGTTTTGAAAGCTTTTGAATTAGAAAGTTGTGGATAGAAGACCCAAAGTTTAAATTTGAACACACAAGTCTAGACCTCAGTCCAGTACTTGGGCATTGCTGCATTAATATAGAAGTGGCCATTTAGAAGAGATGTTTCAACAAACCATCATCTCAGTTGCGTATTAACCAAAAAAAAATAGGGCAATATTAAAAGGCAAGGTGGAGAGTGATTATCCAATATTATGTCCGAGCCATGAACTTGTTATTGTTGATGAAATTGTGTTGGGCACAAATGGACTACAGCAGTAACTACTGTTGAGAAGTGCTTAGAACATAGAACAGCCAGCCCACAATGTTTGTGCTGAATATGATGACTAGTTGAACTGATCTCATCTGCCTGCAAGTGATCTATATCCCTCCATTCCCTGCAAATCCATGTGCCTGTCCGAAAGCTGCTTAAATGCCCCAATTGTATCGGCCCCCGCCTCTAGCAACGTGTTCCAGGTCCACACCACCCTCTGTGCAAAAGAAAAATTGCCTGCTTATCTCCCATTATATTGTCTCCCTCTCACCTTATTGCTGTGCCCTCCATTGTTGGACATTTCCACCCTGTGAAAAAAGTTCTGACTGTCTATACTATCTATACCTCTCATCATTTTACAGTGGCTTGCAAAAGTATTCATACCCCTTGAACTTTTCCACATTTTGTCACGTTACAACCACAAACGTAAATGTATTTTATTGGGATTTTACGTGATAGACCAACACAAAGTGGCGCATAATTGTGAAGTGGAAGAAAAATGATACATGGTTTTCAAATTTTTTTACAAATAAAAAACTGAAAAGTGTCGCGTGCAAAAGTATTCAGCCCCCTTTACTCTGATACCCCTAAGTACAATCCAGTGCAACCAATTGCCTTCAGAAGTCACCTAATTAGTAAATAGAGTCCACTTGTGTGTAATCTAATCTCAGTATAAATACAGCTGTTCTGTAAAGGCCTCAGAGGTTTGTTAGAGAACATTAGTGAACAAACAGCATCATGAAGCCCAAGGAACACACCAGACAGGTCAGGGATAAAGTTGTGGAGAAGTTTAAAGCAGGGTTAGGTTATAAACAAATATCCCAAGCTTTGAACATCTCACGGAGCACTGTTCAATCCATCATCCGAAAATGGAAAGAGTATGGCACAACTGCAAACCTACTAAGACATGGCCGTCCACCTAAACTGACAGGCCGGGCAAGGAGAGCATTGATCAGAGAAGCAGCCAAGTTAACTCTGGAGGAGCTGCAGAGATCCTCAGCTCAGGTGGGAGAATCTGTCCACAGGACAACTATTAGTCGTGCACTCCACAAATCGGGCCTTTATGGAAGAGTGGCAAGAAGAAAGCCATTGTTGAAAAAAAGCCATAAGAAGTCCCGTTTGCAGTTTGCCACAAGCCATGTGGGGGACACAGCAAACATGTGGAGGAAGGTGCTCTGGTCAGATGAGACCAAAATTGAAGTTTTTGGCCTAAATGCAAAACCCTATGTGTGGCGGAAACCTAACACTGCACATCACCCTGAACACACCATCCCCACTGTGAAACATGGTGGTGGCAGCATCATGCTGTGGGGATGCTTTTCTTCAGCAGGGACAGGGAAGCTGGTCAGAGTTGATGGGAAGATGGATGGAGCCAAATACAGGGCAATCTTGGAAGAAAACCTGTTAGAGTCTGCAAAAGACTTGAGACTGGGGCGGAGGTTCACCTTCCAGCAGGACAACGACCCTAAACATACAGCCAGAGCTACAATGGAATGGTTTAGATCAAAGCATATTCATGTGTTAGAATGGCCCAGTCAAAGTCCAGACCTAAATCCAATTGAGAATCTCTGGCAAGACTTGAAAATTGCTGTTCACAGACGCTCTCCATCCAGTCTGACTGAGCTTGAGCTATTTTGCAAAGAAGAATGGGCAAAAAATTCAGTCTCTAGATGAGCAAAGCTGGTAGAGACATACCCCAAAAGACTTGCAGCTGTAATTGCAGCGAAAGGTGGTTCTACAAAGTATTGACTCAGGGGGGCTGAATACCTTTGCACGCGACACTTTTCTGTTTTTTATTTGTAAAAAAAATTTGAAAACCATGTATCATTTTCTTTCCACTTCACAATTATGCACCACTTTGTGTTGGTCTATCACATAAAATTCCAATAAAATACATTTACGTTTGTGGTTGTAACGTGACAAAATGTGGAAAAGTTCAAGGGGTATGAATACTTTTGCAAGCCACTGTATATTGTTCTATCAAGTCTCCCCTCAACCTCCAAAGTTCCAGAGAAAATAACAAGTCTATCCAACTTTTCCCTGTGGCTGATATCCTCTAATCCAGGCAGCATTCTGGTAAACCTCCTTTACACCCTCTCCAAAGCTTCCACATCTTTCCTGTAATGAGGCGACCAGAACTGCATGTATTACTCCAAAGGGAACCTAACTAAAGTCCTATAGAGCCTCATCAAGACTTTCCGACTTGTATTCAATGCCCCTAGCAATGAAGGCAAGCATACCATATGCCTTCTTTACCACCCTATCTAATTGCTGCCACCTTTAATGAGATATTAACTTGGACTACAAGATCTCTCTGCACAGCATTGCTATTAAGGGTCTTGCCATTAACTGTATGCTCCTTGCATTTAACCTCCCAAAGTGCAACACCTCACGCTTGCTTGGGTTAAACTCCAGCTGCCATTTTTCTGCTCATTTCTGCAGCTGACCTCCATCCTGCTGTATCTTCTGACAGCATTCATCACTATCTGCAACTCCTCCAATGTTGGTGTCGTCCCAGTACAGATCCCTGTGGAACTGCACTGGTCACAGATCTCCAGCAAGAATATTTACCTTCCACCACAACCCTCTGTCTCCCTTGAATGAGCCAGTTCCGAATCCATAGACCAAGTCATCGTGAATCGTGTATATCTTAACCGTATGGATCAGCCTACCATGAGGGTCCTTACTAAAATCCATGTATACAACATCCACCGCCCTACCTTCATCAATCTCCTTTATAACTTCCTCAAAAAATCAAGTTAGTGAGACAGGACCAACCACAAACAAAGCCATGCTGGGTATCCCTAATTAGCCTATTCTCTTCTAAATGGGAGTAAATCCTATCTCAAAGAATTCTCTCCAATAGTTTTCTTACCAGTGATATGAAGCTCACCGGCCTATAGTTCCCTGGATTCTCTCTACTTCCTTTGCCCACTCAACATTGCCCACTCTCCAGTCCTTCATTAGCTGTAAAGCATTCTTAGACATCTTTGGTGATAGGTGACTAAAGGTGCAGTATCAATGTAAATTCTTTATTTTGTATCTCCTTCTCTCCATGACTAGCCAAATAATTTGTTGCATTAAATAATTTACAATATCAAACCAACCTCAATTGCACACATTGAGGCAAAAATGTAAAAATCCTGTCAATTCTTGAGTAACAAGAATTTATAATGTAACAAAACATTCAGTTCAAATTTAAAACAGGCCAAATTTATGAAATGAATAAACATAGAAACAAGGAACTGTAGACGCTGGTTTACAAGAAAAGACACAGTGCTGGAGTAACTTAGCAGGTTAGGCAATATATCTGGAGAACGTTTTGGGTTCTTCTTCAAACTGATGGTGGTGAGAGGGGGGAGGAAAGCTGGAAGAGAGGAGGGGCAGGACAAAGGGGAACATGCTGGGATTGTTGCAAAGCGGAGGGCTATATGTTCAGAGGGGGTGAGGTTAAAGTGTAGGACAAAGCCTGGCAGGTAATATGTGGATACAGGTTAGGGGTGTTTGGATAACGAGTTGGTTTGACAAAAGCCAGAGATGAAAAGACAAGGTGTGACACAAAAGGAATGAAGAATTGCAAATTGTGAAGCTGGAGGAAGGAATATGGCTGGAAGGAGAGAAAGGAGGGAAAAATGGGTGCAAATTCAGGTGGCAGTGAAATAGATGCGAGTCTCCAAGTGAGGGGAGAATAGGTTTGAGTCCAGTTGGGGGGAAAAGTAGGTGTGCGTTCAGTCCGATTTCTCTCCTCCTTATCCTCCTACATTCCTTCCTCTAGCTTTAGAATTTGTAACTCTTCAATCCTTTTATCTCACACCTACTGTCTTTTCATCTCTAGCCTTTACCCATTTCTAGCCTTTGTCATTTTAATGAAGTGAATACTTTATTGGATGTACAGTTTTCGCCTGGTGCTGGCCACTGCAAGGTAATGGAGAAATTAAAAATGTTAAGTAGTAGATGATTTATTTCTAAACAGTTGGTTGCTATTTCAAGCAGTTCCTTGGTGCGATGCAATGAGGAGAGAAATTTGTCAATTGGTTGCCAGTGCTAAATGATTGGGAAGAGTATTGGCCATCGCCTCCTGCGCATTGAATTGCATTGAAAGCAGTGGAACTGAATGTTGCAAGGTGTGTTCAACTGGTATCTTATCGCTCAAATTTTGGCATTCATGATCAGTGATTAAATTGCTCCCCTAAAACATACAATGTCAAATATCAGTCACATAATTCCAGAAATGGAAGAAAATATAACTTCGAAAGCATGGTTGATTGTGAATGAAGGGGAACTTCTACTGTACTTGAGTGAAATGCCAGTTAGCAATTAAAGTTATATCAATTCATTACACTTCACAGGGAAAAAAATCACGCACACTCATAGTCTACCTAACATATGTTTTTAAGGAGAAAATAACTTTTTATTTGATCCTTGCAGAAATTTGGGGTTGCTCTGAATAGCTAATATGTAATAATTTAAATGGAGGAAATGGAATGCTCATCTATATTTTGTTTCTCACAGATATGGGTGAGGAAGACCAGTGATAGCACAAAGATGCGTATATATCTAGGACAGCTACATAGAGGAGTCTTCATTCTACGACGGCGATCTGCTGCCTAGAACTCTTACCAAGTTGTGTTGGAAGCCGGAATCTCCTTATCTCCCTGCACTCAGAGGTGAACTCTTCATGATTTTTATATGAAAACCTGTATTAAAGCAAATAAGCTTCTTGACAGACTGAAGAACGTGAGCTTTGAAGACACTTTCCAATGCCATCTCAGTTTTGATGGTTGTGCATATTTTTAAGAATAACGTTCACTTTTTCAAGGATATCTCTTTGCTTCCATCTTCTTCCAAGATTGAGCTGACCATTCTTTGTGGCTGGAAGCTGCCAATATGTGGATTGTTTCATTTATTCCAGACAACAGAGTGAAAACCAGTTTGCTTCAGTGCTGGACAATCTGGAACATTTTTACCTGAACAATTATTGCCCTTGTTTTTTGAGAGGACTATGTTTTGTACATGCTGTTTATTTTGTATTAAATGCTTTATCATAGTCACTCTTGGGCACAAGCCAAAAACATGCATTTGTTTGTTTTTACAAGTATGTTAAATAACATGGTTTCTTTGAACAAATCAACTCAAGTTGATGGTTTATATTATGCTGTATCCTTTAATAAAACTGAAATATTGGTAGCCTACAATTATGATTAATGCTGTGTTGATTTATATCTTTAAACCTGCTGTTTTCCCTTAAATAATGGTTCGTAACACAGCATTGGAACAAAATTAAAGCAAATAATTTCGTTCTAGGTTTTTATTAGTAGCTTGATTGCTAAGTTACAATTATGTTTCAGGCTATGTCTTAAAAATGCTCATGGTCAGTGACTCATTGAATCAAAACCCACTGCATTTGACCTCACTCTCTGGTAACTTTTGAAATGGTCAAATGGCATTTTGCTTCTATGGAAATAATATTGTGAAATATTAATTCGGAAAGGTGATCTTTTGAGGTGGAAATTCAATTACTTAGATATGTGAGGAATACCAACATTATGAATAACACAATCGAGGCTACAAAAATAATTTATTTTTTAATTGAAATGTTTTCCTTTCTGTTATTCTTCAGTTTTGAATGTGAGACGCAAGTAATCTATCTTATTAACTGAAATGGTACATTAAACATGACACTGAGTTGAAGCTGTAACAAGCATCTCTAAATGTCACATTTGAATATTTTTCAGCTACAGCTATTTTAAAGTATCCTAAATTCCAAGTAATTCATAATGTAATACAATATTTTTAACTGCAGTTATCTTGTAAATGAATCAGAAAAATGTATGAATTCAGTGAAAATGAAAATAATTGCTTCTGCTTCAAAAGGATTTACGCAATATATGGAAGGTTGCCACTTAAATGTCTATATTTTTACACCTAACAATGCAGTTAAACATGTGGATGTACGGGCAGTTATTTGGTACAGTGTAGCATTGTACTCTTGTGCTCTGAACATACACTTTGAAATGTAATGGCAAAAGGTGCTTATATTAAGTAACCTTTTCTCAAAAGGTTGAAATTACCCATTGGAAGAGCTAACTCAGCCAATTGCATCTGTGCTAGCTCTCAGCATTCCCATTGATCCCATTCTCTCATTTCTCTACGAACTATTCTCTTGCATGCCTGTCAGTTTCTACCTATTTTTCCTGCTACCAATCTCGAAGAGTAATTTATAACAGCTAGTTAACATACCAACAAATCTTTTCGAAAGTGTGAGAAGACTTTCGCACTTGGAAGCCCATGTGGTAATAGGGAGAATGTGCAAACTTCAAGCGGACAACATCTGAGGTCAGGATTGACATTGGGTTGCTGAAGTTGTGTGGCAGCAGCACTAATTATTCTGCCTCTGTGGTGATTGAGAATTTTCTTGCCCAGTAAATGATATCTTCAGCTATTTATGCTTTGCGTTTTGGATTTCCCTGTTGAAATCTGCAATTCATTCTTTCAAGATTTATTCTGAACGTTGCTGTTTTAACTATGCTATTAATTACCAATCCTAATATCCCTTTAGCTCATTGTTGATATTTTTGGGTTGATTATTCTGTTGATGTGCTTGGGAAACAATTCTTATGTTAAAGTTGCTAAATAAATACAGGTTTACGTTTCTTTTACTTGCAAAGTTAGAATTTCAGAAAGAAGAATGCTGCTGCCTTTGGACGCAAAGCTCACCAAATGACAAACAGTCCATATTCATTATGTACATAATTACACTCTGCTCAAGTTATTCCTTCCCATCCATGCTAAAAAAAATGAATGGCCAACCATGTCCAGAATCATCAGAAACTTGGGCTCTTCTTATCTAAGCAGAGAGATGAAGGGTTTTGAAAATCATGAAGGATTTGGATCAAGTAAATGGGGAGAACTTTTCTTGTGGTCTTGAAAGTCTACGTACCATGCACAAATTTAAGATTTGAATACAAAAGAATAAGGTAGTTGGATATTTTTATTGCATGGAGGATGTTAAAACACAAAATGCCACTCCCAAAAACTCGTGGAAGTTGGCCTAAACTGATTTTTTTTAGTGGGCATGGATAAATATTAAAAATAAATAAGTTCAAAAGGTAAGTGTAATAGGGATGAAGTGGATAGATAGAGAGCATACGTGTGATGGCATCCCTGCTTTGTACGGTTTAATGGCATTCCATATTAATTTGGATAATATTGCATGCATATATCACAATCAGTAATGCTTTTGATTTATATTATTTGCTGCAATATTTTCTACCAAATAATTAATCTAATTTGCTAACAACTTGCTGAAAATGTGCGAAACCATGTAGAATGTTGGAGTATGGCCAAAAATATTTTGCCTGTGATCGAAACATAGAAAAACGTACAGAAGTATGCCATTCGGCCCTTTGAGCCAGCACCGCCATTCAATATGATCATAGCTGATCATCTAAAATCAATATACCGTTCCTGCTTTTTCCACAGATGCCTTGATTCCTTTAGCCCTAAGAGCTACATCTAACTCTCTTGAAAACATCCAGTGAATTGGCCTCCACTGCTTTCTGTGGCAGAGAATTCCACAGATTCACAACTCTCTGGGTGAAAAAGATTTTCCTCATCTCAATCCTAAATAGGCTACCCCTTATTCTTAAACTGTGACCCCTGGTTTTAGACTCCCCCAACATCCTTTTCCTGCATCTAGCCTGTCCAATCCCTTAATAATTTTATATAAGATATCCTCTCATCCTTCTAAATTCTAGTGGCGCAAAGCCCAGTCGCTCCATTCTTTCATCATATGACAGTCCCGCCATCCCGGGAATTAATCTCGTGAACCTATGCTGCACTCACTCAATAGCAATAATGTCCTTCCTCAAATTATGAGACCAAAATTGCACAGAATATTCCAGGTGCGGTCTCGCCATGGACCTGTACAACTGCAGTAGGACCTCCTTGCTCCTAAACTCAAATTTTCTTGCAATGAAGGCCAACATGCCATTAGCTTTCTTCACGGTCTGCTGTACCTCATATGTTTTTGCTTTAATTATTTATTAGATTTTCTTCAGTGGACAAAATTACATTGAACCAGTTATGCAGTTAATTGTCTTTTATTTCAAAAGTATAATATATCTATCTATCTATCTATCTATTATCTATTATTATATAAAACTCTCTGGCTGTCGTACGTCTGTACGTCCAACGTTCTGCTTGACGTCCCGCCTTTGATAACGCCCCGCGCGGCGCGCGGAAACGCCGATATTTTTTACCGTTTCTAAAGAGGTTACGTTTATCTTTACGAATAGACGATCCTGATTAAATTTGGTCGTGTTTACGTACGCTTTTTAAAATAAAATACCTCTCCCCCCCCCCAAAACCAAACATTTCAAAATGTTTAAAAAAACAGCTCAGCCGTAGAATGTTAGTAAAGATTCCGTTGTGTGATGTCACAATGCACAATGGTCACAGATGTCCAATCGGAATGGATCCATTTACATATGCCTTTGCGGCGGGCCCAGCCCCGGCCCCTCCCCCCCAACCCCCGCAGCATTGGGCATTGTGACATCACAAAACGGAACCTTCATTTACATTCTATTGCTGAGAGCTGTTTGTTTAACATTTTGAAATTTCCCCATTCCCTATCGCCCCCACACGTGGCGACGCCCTGCGACACGTGTGACAAATCAAAATTAATCCGTTTACATATGCCTTGGCAGCAGCAACAGCACCAGCCCCTCCCCCCCAACCCCGCAGCCTGTGATTACGTTTATCTTTACGAATAGACAACCCTGATTAAATTTGGTCATTTTTATGTACACTTTTAAAAATAAAATACTTCTCCCCCCCACCCCCAAACATTTCAAAATGATTAAAAAAACAGCTCAGCCATAGAATGTTAGTAAAGATTCCGTTGTGTGATGTCACAATGCCCGATGCTAACAGATGTCCAATGGGAATGGATTCATTTAGATATGCCTTGGCAGCAGCCCCAGCCCCAACCCCACAGCCTGTGTCGAAGGCGTCGCCACGTGTGTGGGGGGGATAGGGAATGGGGACATTTCAAAATGTTTCAAAAAACAGCTCTCAGCAATAGAATGTTAATGAAGGTTCCGTTTTGTGATGTCACAATGCCCAATGCTCAAAGATATCCAATCAAAATGAATCCGTTTACATATGCCTTGGCAGCAGCCCCAGCCCCTCCCCCCCACCCCCGCAGCCTGGTCACGTGTGTGGCAATAGAGAAAGAGGATTGGGGGTGATAGGGAATGGGTAACAGATGGACTGTCCCTACCCCTCCCTACTTCAACTCTCCCTCCCCACTCTTCCCCCTCCCACACCCTCTCTTCCCCCTCCACCACCCCTCTTCTCCCCCTACCCCCTTCCCCTCTCTCTTGCACCACTCCCCGCTACCCCTCTGCCCCTCACTCACCACTCTTCCCCTCTCCCTCCCCCACCTCTATCCCACCCCCCTCCCTATCTCCCTCTCTTCCCCCTACTCCTCTCCCCTTCCCCTCATCCCCTCTCTCCACCTCTAACATCCCCTTCCTGCCCTCCCCGCTCTCCTCCCACTCCCCACTCTCCTCCCCATCCCTCTCCCCCCACCCTGCTCTCTTCTCCCTCACCAATCTCCCCTTTCCTCCTCCCCCTCTCTCCTCCCTCCCCTCCCTCCCCTCTTCTCTTCCCACCCCGTCTCCCTCTCCCCCCTCCCCTCTTCTCTCCCAACCCCGTCTCCACCCTCCCCCACACCTCTCTACCCTTCTCCTCGCCTTACCCACCCCTCTCTCCTCCCCCTCCATCCCCTTCTCCTCACCCCTCTCCCTCTCATCCCCCTCCTCCTCCCACCCCCATTACTCTCTCCCACATCCCCCTTCCCTCTCTCACCCCGTCCCCTTCCCCCTACCTCGCTATCCCTCTTCAACCACTCCCCCTACACCTCTCCCCCTCCCTCTCTCCCACTTCCACCACTCCCCCTACACCTCTCCATCTCCCTCCCCATTCTTCCACTTAACTCCGAAACCCATCCCCATCTCCCTCCACAACCCCCTCCCCCACCCCTCTCCTCCCTCCCTTCTCTCTCACTCCCCACTCTTCCACTCTCCCTCCCTCACCTCTATCCCTCCCCCCTCCTTCTCTCCCTCTCTTCCCCCTACTCCTCTCCCCTTCCCCTCATCCCCTCTCCACCTCTAACATCCCCTCCCCCCTTCCTGCCCTCCCCGCTCTCCTACCACTCTGCTCCCCCTCCCCCACCCTGCTCTTCTCCCTCACCAATTTCTCCCCTTTCCTCCTCTCCCCTCCCTCCCCCTCTCCTCTTCTCACCCCACCCCGTCTCGCTCTCCCCTCTTCTCTCCCCACCCCGTCTTCCTCTCCACCCCTCCCCCCGCCTGTGTTTGGGGGGTGGTTAGTGTGAGTGTGATGCCGCAGCCCCCCCCCCTCCCGCAAACGCGCGTTGGGAAAACAGCCCGCCAACAGTCTCTCTGTCTTTAAGACAGAACTGCAGATGCTTGAAAATCAAAGGTACACAAAAAAATGCTTCATAACCTCAGCGGGTGCAGCAGCATCTATGTATCAAAAGAAATAGACAACGTTTCGTGAAAACCCGTCTGAGGATGGGTTTCCGCCAAAAGCATTGCCTATTTCCTTCACTCCATAGATGCTGCTGCACCCGCAGTGTTTCTCGAGTTTTATTGTGTGTACCAGTCTATCTGTCTCTCCCCTCTCTCTCTCTGCCCTTCTCTCTTCACAGCCCGCGACTCAACTCATGCACGCCTGCTCCAACCCACCCCCTTCACCTCTCTCCCCATCCACTTCTTCCTCTCTCCACCCCTCTCTCTCACCCTCCTCTCTCCCCACCTTCCTCACCCCCCTTCCTCTCAACCCTCTTCCTCCCCCACCTCACAATTTTTTTTCTAACATTAAATTTTCTCTCTCTGCACCACCCCCCCCCCTCGAGACGCACCTGAGAGGTGAGGGCTATTCGTCAGTGGATAGGGTGGAGATGGAATAAAAGAAGAAAATTAAAATATTAATATAATATCAAGGGGTGTGATGAGTGTGTGTGTTTGTGGGTGCCAGATTCACACCCCGCAACCCTGCTTTGGAGGTACAGACCCAACGGGTGGTTAGTGTGACGTCACAGCCCCCCGCCCCAAACGCACGTTCGGTGTCCAGACCCAACGGGTCTGCACTTGGTCTAGTATACTTTTAAAACTCTCTGGCTGCCGTACGTCTGTACGTACAACGTTCTGCTTGACCTGTCCCGCCTTTGATACCGCCCCGCGCCCGCGCGGCGCGCGGAAACGCCGATATTTTTTACCGTTTCTAAAGAGGTTACGTTTATCTTTACGAATAGACGATCCCGATTAAATTTGGTCGTGTTTAGGTACGCTTTTAAAAATAAAATACCTCTCCCCCCCCCAAACCAAACATTTCAAAATGTTTTAAAAAACAGCTCAGCCGTAGAATGTTAGTAAAGATTCCGTTGTGTGATGTCACAATGCACAATGGTCACAGATGTCCAATCGTAATGGATCCATTTACATATGCCTTTGCAGCGACCCAAGCCCCGGACCCTCCCCCCACCCCCGCAGCATTGGGCATTGTGACATCACAAAACGGAACCTTCATTTACATTCTATTGCTGAGAGCTGTTTGTTTAACATTTTGAAATGTCCCCATTCCCTATCACCCCCACACACGTGGCGACGCCCTGCGACACGTGTGACAAATCGGAATGAATCAGTTTACATATGCCTTTGCAGCAGCAACAGCCCCAGCCCCTCCCCCCCAACCCCGCAGCCTGTGATTACGTTTATCTTTACGAATAGACAACCCTGATTAAATTTGGTCGTTTTTATGTACACTTTTAAAAATAAAATACTTCTCCCCCCCCCACCCCCAAACATTTCAAAATGATTAAAAAACAGCTCAGCCATAGAATGTTAGTAAAGATTCTGTTGTGTGATGTCACAATGCCCGACGCTAACAGATGTCCAATGGGAATGGATTCATTTAGATATGCCTTGGCAGCAGCCCCAGCCCCTCCCCCCCAACCCCACAGCCTGTGTCGAAGGGCGTCGCCACGTGTGTGCGGGGGATAGGGAATGGGGACATTTCAAAATGTTTAAAAAAACAGCTCTCAGCAATAGAATGTAAATGAAGGTTCCGTTGTGTGATGTCACAATGCCCAATGCTCAAAGATATCCAATCGGAATGAACCCGTTTACATATTCCTTGGCAGCAGCCCCAGCCCCAGCCCCTCCCCCCCACCCCCGCAGCCTGTGTCACGTGTGTGGCAATAGAGAAAGAGGATTGGGGGTGATAGGGAATGGGTAACAGATGGACTGTCCCTACCCCTCCTACTTCAACTCTCCCTCCCCACTCTTCCCCCTCTCTCCTCTCCCCCTCCCATCCCACACCCTCTCTTCCCCTCCACCACCCCTCTTCACCCCCATCTCCCCCCTACCCCCTTCCCCTCTCTCTTGCACCACTCCCCGCTACCCCTCTGCCCCTCACTCACCACTCTTCCCCTCTCCTCCCCCCTCCCTCTCTCCCTCTCTTCCCCCTACTCCTCTCCCCTTCCCCTCATCCCCTCTCTCCACCTCTAACATCCCCTCCCCCCTTCCTGCCCTCCCCGCTCTCCTCCCACTCCCCACTCTCCTCCCCGTCCCTCTCCCCCCACCCTGCTCTCTTCTCCCTCACCAATCTCTCCCCTTTCCTCCTCCCCCTCTCTCCTCCCTCCCCTCCTTCCCCTCTTCTCTCCCCACCACGTCTCCCTCTCCCCCCTCGCCCCCTCCCCTCTTCTCTCCCAACCCCGTCGCCACCCTCCACCCTCCCCCACACCTCTCTACCCTTCTCCTCGCCTTACCCACCCCTCTCTCCTCCCCCTCTCCATCCCCTTCTCCTCACCCCTCTCCCTCTCATCCCCCTCCTCCTCCCACCCCCATTACTCTCTCCCACATCCCCTTCCCTCTCACCCCGTCCCCTTCCCCCTACCCCGCTATCCCTCTTCAACCACTCCCCCTACACCTCTCCCCCTCCCTCTCTCCCACTTCCACCACTCCCCCTACACCTCTCCATCTCCCTCCCCATTCTTCCACTTAACTCCCAAACCCATCCCCATCTCCCTCCACAGCCCCCTCCCCCACCCCTCTCCCCCCTCCCTTCTCTCTCACTCCCCACTCTTCCACTCTCCCTCCCCCACCTCTATCCCTCCCCCTCCTTCTCTCCCTCTCTTCCCCCTACTCATCTCCCCTTCCCCACATCCCCTCTCTCCACCTCTAACATCCCCTCCCCCTCTCTCCCCCCTTCCTGCCCTCCCCGCTCTCCTACCACTCTCCTCCCCCTCCCTCTCCCCCACCCTGCTCTCTTCTCCCTCACCAATTTCTCCCCTTTCCTCCTCCCCCTCTCCCCTCCCTCCCCCTCTCCTCTTCTCTCCCCACCCCGTCTCCCTCTGCCCTCTTCTCTCCCCATCCCGTCTTCCTCTCCACCCCTCCCCCGCCTGTGTTTGGGGGGTGGTTAGTGTGAGTGTGATGCCGCAGCCCCCCCCCTCCCGCAAACGCGCGTTGGGAAAACAGCCCGCCAACAGTCTCTCTGTCTTTAAGACAGAACTGCAGATGCTTGAAAATCAAAGGTACACAAAAAAATGCTTCATAACCTCAGCGGGTGCAGCAGCATCTATGTATCAAAAGAAATAGACAACGTTTCGTGAAAACCCGGCTGAGGATGGGTTTCCGCCAAAAGCATTGCCTATTTCCTTCACTCCATAGATGCTGCTGCACCCGCAGTGTTTCTCGAGTTTTATTGTGTGTACCAGTCTATCTGTCTCTCCCCTCTCTCTCTCTGCCCTTCTCTCTTCACAGCCCGCGACTCAACTCATGCACGCCTGCTCCAACCCACCCCCTTCACCTCTCTCCCCATCCACTTCTTCCTCTCTCCACCCCTCTCCTCTCTCACCCTCCTCTCTCCCCACCTTCCTCACCCCCTTCCTCTCAACCCTCCTCCTCCCCCACCTCACAATTTTTTTTTCTAACATTAAATTTTCTCTCTCTGCACCACCCCCCTCGAGACGTACCTGAGAGGTGAGGGCTATTCGTCAGTGGATAGGGTGGAGATGGAATAAAAGAAGAAAATTAAAATATTAATATAATATCAAGGGGTGTGATGAGTGTGTGTGTTTGTGGGTGCCAGATTCACACCCCGCAACCCTGCTTTGGAGGTACAGACCCAACGGGTGGTTAGTGTGACGTCACAGCCCCCCGCCCCAAACGCACGTTCGGTGTCCAGACCCAACGGGTCTGCACTTGGTCTAGTTATTATATAAAACTCTCTGGCTGCCGTCCGTCTGTACGTCTGTACGTCCAACGTTCTGCTTGACGTCCCGCCTTTGATACCGCCCCGCGCCCGCGCGGCGCGCGGAAACGCCGATATTTTTTACCGATTCTAAAGAGGTTACGTTTATCTTTACGAATAGACGATCCCGATTAAATTTGGTCGTGTTTAGGTACGCTTTTTAAAATAAAATACCTCTCCCCACCCCCCAAACCAAACATTTCACAATGTTTAAAAAACAGCTCAGCCATAGAATGTTACTAAAGATTCCATTGTGTGATGTCACAATGCACAATGGTCACAGATGTCCAATCGGAATGGATACATTTACATATGCCTTGGCAGCAGCCCCAGCCCCTCCCCCCCAACCCCTGCAGCATTGGGCATTGTGACATCACAAACGGAACCTTCATTTACATTCTATTGCTGAGAGCTGTTTGTTTAACATTTTGAAATGTCCCCATTCCCTATCGCCCCCACACACGTGGTGACGCCCTGCGACACGTGTGACAAATCGAAATGAATCCGTTTACATATGCCTGTGCAGCAGCAACAGCACCAGCCCCTCCCCCCCAACCACACAGCCTGTGTCGAAGGGCGTCGTCACGTGTGTGGCAATAGAGAAAGAGGATTGGGGGTGATAGGGAATGGGTAACAGATGGACTGTCCCTACCCCTCCTACTTCAACTCTCCCTCCACACTCTTCCCCCTCTCTCCTCTCCCCCTCCCACACCCTCTCTTCCCCCTCCACCACCCCTCTTCACCCCCATCTCCCAGCCACCCCCTTCACCTCTCTCTTGCACCACTCCCTGCTACCCCTCTGCCCCTCACTCTCCCCCTCCCCTCCTCTCCCCACCCCGTCTCCCTCTCCCCCACTCCCCCCGCCTGTGTGTTTGGGGGGTGGTTAGTGTGAGTGTGATGCCGCAGCCGCAGCCCACCCCCACACCAAACGCAAGGTAAACAAAAAAATGAAGTATAAACTCAGCGGGTGCAGCAGCATCTTTGGATCGAATGAAATAGGCAATGTTTCATATCAAAACACGTCTGAAGATGGGTTTCGGCCAAAAACATTGACTATTTCCTTCGCTCCATAGA
The DNA here is from genome assembly GCA_038087875.1 of Malacoraja senta. Classification (NCBI taxonomy): domain Eukaryota; kingdom Metazoa; phylum Chordata; class Chondrichthyes; order Rajiformes; family Rajidae; genus Malacoraja; species Malacoraja senta. Next base: position 32,665,963 of record CM075980.1, read on the forward strand.
TGCTGCTGCACCCGCTGAGTTTCACCAGCTTTTTTTTGTGTATCAGTCTCTCTGTCTCTCCCCTCTCTCTCTCTCTCTGCCCTTCTCTCTTCACAGCCCGCAGCTCAACTCATGAACACCCACTCAACCCCCCCCCCTTCACCTATCTCCCACATCCTCTCCTTCCTCTCTCCACCCCCTCCTCTCTCCCCCTCCTCTCTCCCCCTCCTCCCCCACCCTTCCTCTCCCCCTTCCTCTCCACCTTCCTCCTCCCCCTCTTCAAATTTGTTTGGGGGGTGGTTAGTGTGTGTGATCCCGCACCCCCCCACCCCGCAAACACGCGTTGGGGAAACAGCCCGCAAACAGTCTCTCTGTATTTAAGAAGGAACTGCAGATGCTGAAAAATCGAAGGTACACAAAAAAAAAATGGATAAACTCAGCGGGTGCATCAAAATCTATGGATCTAAGGAAATAGGCAACGTTTCGGGACAAAACACGTCTGAAGATGGGCTTCGGCCCATAGCGTTGACTATTTCATTCGCTCCATAGATGCTGCTGCACCCGCTGAGTTTCTCCAGCTTTTTTTTTGTGTACCAGTCTCTGTCTGTCCTCTCTCTCTCTCTCTGCCCTTCTCTCTTCACAGCCTGCTGCTCGATTCATGCATGCATGCTCCAAACCCTCCCTCTTCACCTCTCTCCCCAATCCTCTCCTTCCTCTCTCCACCCCCTCTCTCCCCATCCTCTCTCCCACCCTTCCTCTCCCCCACCTCCTCCCCCTCTTTAATTTAAAAAAATATATAACATTACATTTTCTATCTCTGCCCCCCCCCCCTCTAGACACACCTGAGAGGTGAGGGCTATGCGTCAGTGGATAGGGTGGAGATGGGATAAAAGAAGCAAATTAAAAATTAAGATAATATCAAGGGTTGTGATGAGTGTGTGTGTTTGCGGGTGCCAGATTCCCACCCCGCAACCGTGCTTTGGTGGAAAGGGGGTGGTTAGTGTGACGCCACAGCACCCACCCCCCCCCCACCCGCAAACGCACGTTCGGTGTCCAGACCCAACGGGTCTGCACTTGGTCTAGTATACTTTTAAAACTCTGTGGCTGTCGTCCGTCCGTGCGGCTGTACGTCCAACGTTCTGCTTGCCGCGCGGCCTTTGACACCGCCCCGCGCCCACACAGCGCGCGGAAAGGCCCATATTTTTGACCATTTCCAAAGAGATTACATTTATCTTTACAAAAAGCCACTCCTGATTAAATTCTGTCCTGTTTATGTACACGTTTTTTAATAAAATCCATCCCCCCCCCAACCCCAATGTGATTTTCTCCGATTGTCTCCGATTTTCTCCGAAAACGACGCCATCTTTTTTCCCCCGATTTTTTCCAAAAACGACGCCATCTTTTTTTCACCGATTTTCACCCAGGGGTCTGAAGCACGTTCGGGAACAACACCCCGGGGTGTCATCCATCCCCCCACCAACCCCAATTTGATTTTCTCCCATTTTCTCAAAAAAAGACGCCATCTTTTTTTCGCCGATTTTCTCCGATTTTTCCCGAAAACGACGCCATCTTTTTTCCCCCCATTTTCACCCAGGGGTCTGAAGCACGTTCGGGAAAAACACCCAGGGGTGTCAAGCACTTTCGGGGACCAGACCCAACGGGTCTGCACTTGGTCTAGTATACTTTTAAAACTCTGTGGCTGTCGTCCGTCCGTGCGGCTGTACGTCCAACGTTCTGCTTGCCGCGCGGCCTTTGACACCGCCCCGCGCCCACACAGCGCGCGGAAAGGCCCATATTTTTGACCATTTCCAAAGAGATTACATTTATCTTTACAAAAAGCCACTCCTGATTAAATTCTGTCCTGTTTCTGTACACGTTTTTTAATAAAATCCATCCCCCCCCCAACCCCAATGTGATTTTCTCCGAAAACGACGCCATCTTTTTTCCCCCGATTTTTTCCAGAAACGACGCCATCTTTTTTTCGCCGATTTTCACCCAGGGGTCTGAAGCACGTTCGGGAACAACACCCCGGGGTGTCAAGCACTTTCGGGGACCAGACCCAACGGGTCTGCACTTGGTCTAGTATACTTTTAAAACTCTCTGGCTGCCGTCCGTCTGTACATCTGTACGTCTGTACGTCTGTACGTCCAACGTTCTGCTTGACTTGTCCCGCCTTTGATACCGCCCCGCGCCCGCGCGGCACGTGGAAACGCCGATATTTTTTACCGTTTCTAAAGAGGTTACGTTTATCTTTACGAATAGATGATCCTGATTAAATTTGGTCGTGTTTATGTACGCTTTTTAAAATAAAATACCTCTCCCCCCCCCCAAACCAAACATTTCAAAATGTTTAAAAAAACAGCTCAGCCGTAGAATGTTAGTAAAGATTCCGTTGTGTGATGTCACAATGCACAATGGTCACAGATGTCCAATCGGAATGGATCCATTTACATATGCCTTTGCGGCGGCCCCAGCCCCGGCCCCTCCCCCCCCAACCCCCGCAGCATTGGGCATTGTGAAATCACAAAACGGAACCTTCATTTACATTCTATTGCTGAGAGCTGTTTGTTTAACATTTTGAAATTTCCCCATTCCCTATCACCCCCACACACGTGGCGACGCCCTGCGACACGTGTGACAAATCGAAATGAATCCGTTTACATATGCCTTTGCAGCACCCACAGCCCAAGCCCCTCCCCCCCAACCCCACAGCCTGTGTCGAAGGGCGTCGCCACGTGTGTGGGGGTGATAGGGAATGGGGAAATTTCATAATGTTTAAAAAAAACAGCTCTCAGCAATAGAATGTTAATGAAGGTTCCGTTTTGTGATGTCACAATGCCCAATGCTCAAAGATGTCCAATCGAAATGAACCAATTTACATATGCCTTTGCGGCAGCAACAGCACCAGCCCCTCCCCCCCAACCCCGCAGCCTGTGTCGAAGTGCGTCGTCACGTGTGTGGCAATAGAGAAAGAGGATTGGGGGTGATAGGGAATGGGTAACAGATGGACTGTCCCTACCCCTCCTACTTCAACTCTCCCTCCCCACTCTTCCCCTCTCTCCTCTCCCCCTCCCTCCCCTCCCACACCCTCTCTTCCCCCTCCACCACCCCTCTTCACCCCCATCTCCCACCCACCCCCTTCACCTCTCTTTTGCACCACTCCCCGTTACCCCTCTGCCCCTCACTCCCCACTGTTCCCCTCTCCCTCCCCCACCTCTCTCCCTCCCCCTCCCTCTCTCCCTCTCTTCCCCCTACTCCTCTCCCCTTCCCCTCATCCCCTCCCCCCTTCCTGCCCTCCCCGCTCTCCTCCCACTCCCCACTCTCCTCCCCCTCCCTCTCACCCACCCTGATCTCCTCTCCCTCCCCAATCTCTCCCCTTTCCTCTTCCCCCTCTCCCCTCCCCCCCCTCTCCTCTTCTCTCCCCACCCCGTCTCCCTCTCCCCTCTTCTCTTCCCACCACGTCTTCCTCTCCACCCCTCCCCCGCCTGTGTTTGGGGGGTGGTTAGTGTGAGTGTGATGCCGCAGCCCCACCCCCTCCCACAAACGCGCGTTGGGAAAACAGCCCGCCAACAGTCTCTCTGTCTTTAAGACAGAACTGCAGATGCTTGAAAATCAAAGGTACACAAAAAAATGCTTCATAACCTCAGCGGGTGCAGCAGCATCTATATCAAAAGAAATAGACAATGTTTCATGAAAAAACCCGTCTGAGGATGGGTTTCCGCCAAAAGCATTGCCTATTTCCTTCACTCCATAGATGCTGCTGCACCCGCAGTGTTTCTCGAGTTTTATTGTGTGTACCAGTCTATCTGTCTCTCCCCTCTCTCTCTCTCTCTGCCCTTCTCTCTTCACAGCCCGCGGCTCAACTCATGCACGCCTGCTCCAACCCACCCCCTTCACCTCTCTCCCCCATCCTCTTCTTCCTCTCTCCACCCCTCTCCTCTCTCACACCCTTCCTCCCCACCTTCCTCACCCCCCTTCCTCTCAACCCTCCTCCTCCCCCACCTATCAATTTTTTTTT
>CM075980.1:32670159-32711306 GCA_038087875.1 Malacoraja senta
GTGTGATGCCGCAGCCCCCCCCCCCCACCTCCCGCAAACGCGCGTTGGGAAAACAGCCCGCCAACAGTCTCTCTGTCTTTAAGACAGAACTGCAGATGCTTGAAAATCAAAGGTACACAAAAAAATGCTTCATAACCTCAGCGGGTGCAGCAGCATCTATATCAAAAGAAATAGACAACGTTTCGTGAAAAAACCCGTCTGAGGATGGGTTTCCGCCAAAAGCATTGCCTATTTCCTTCACTCCATAGATGCTGCTGCACCCGCAGTGTTTCTCGAGTTTTATTGTGTGTACCAGTCTATCTGTCTCTCCCCTCTCTCGCTCTCTCTGCCCTTCTCTCTTCACAGCCCGCGGCTCAACTCATGCACGCCTGCTCCAACCCACCCCCTTCACCTCTCTCCCCCATCCTCTTCTTCCTCTCTCCACCCCTCTCCTCTCTCACCCTCCTCTCTCCCCACCTTCCTCACCCCCCTTCCTCTCAACCCTCCTCCTCCCCCACCTCACAATTTTTTTTTCTAACATTAAATTTTATCTCTCTGCACCACCCCCCCTCGAGACGCACCTGAGAGGTGATGGCTATTCGTCAGTGGATAGGGTGGAGATGGAATAAAAGAATAAAATTAAAATATTAATATAATATCAAGGGGTGTGTGTGTTTGTGGGTGCCAGATTCACACCCCGCAACCCTGCTTTGGAGGTACAGACCCAACGGTTGGTTAGTGTGACGTCACAGCACCCCGCCCCAAACGCACGTTCGGTGTCCAGACCCAACGGGTCTGCACTTGGTCTGCCTGACTTGTGTCTGCCATCCGCCTGACATGTCACAAATCCCCTTTGATACCGCTCTAGGCCCACACAGCACGCGGAAACGCCAATATTTTTTACCGTTTCTAAAGAGATTACGTTTATCTTTACGAATAGACAATCCTGATTAAATTTGGTCGTGTTTATGTACACTTTTTAAAATTAAATACCTCTCCCCTCCCCAAACCAAACATTTCAAAATGTTAAAAAAAAAACAGCTCAGCCATAGAATGTTAGTAAAGATTCCGTTGTGTGATGTCACAATGCACAATGCTCACAGATGTCCAATCGGAATGAATCCGTTTACATATGCATTTGCAGCAGCCACAGCCCCAGCCACTCCCCCCCACCCCCGCAGCCTGTGTCGAAGGGCGTCGTCACGTTTGTGGCAATAGAGAAAGAGGATTGGGGTTGATAGGGAATGGGAAACAGATGGACTGTCCCTACCCCTCCTACTTCAACTCTCCCTCCCCACTCTTCCCCCTCTCTCCTCTCCCCTCCCACCCCCTCTCTTCCCCCTCCACCACCCCTCTTCACCCCCATCTCCCCCCACCCCTTCACCTCTCTCTTGCACCACTCCCCGCTACCCCTCTGCCCCTCACTCCCCACTGTTCCCCTCTCCCTCCCCCACCTCTCTCCCTCCCCCTCCCTCTCTTTCCCCTACTCCTCTCCCCTTCCCCTCATCCCCTCCCCCCTTCCTGCCCTCCCCGCTCTCCTCCCACTCTGAACTCTCCTCCCCCTCCCTCTCACCCACCCTGATCTCCTCTCCCTCCCCAATCTCTCCCCTTTCCTCTTCCCCCTCTCCCCTCCTGCCCCCTCTCCTCTTCTCTCCCCACCCCGTCTCCCTCTCCCCTCTTCTCTCCCCACACCGTCTTCCTCTCCCCCCCTCCCCCCACCCCCCGAGTGTGTTTGGGGGTGGTTAGTGTGAGTTTGGGTGGTGGTTAGTGTGAGTGGGATGCCGCAGCCCCCCCCCTCCCGCAAACGTGCGTTGGGAAAACAGCCCGCCAACAGTCTCTCTGTCTTTAAGACGGAACTGCAGATGCTGGAAAATCGAAGGTACACAAAAAAAACCTGTATATCATCAGCGGGTTCAGCAGCATCTATGGATCAGAGAAAATATGCAACGTTTCGGTAGAAAACCATTCTGAGGATGGGCTTCGACCCAAAGCGTTGCCTATTTCCTTCGCTCCATAGATGCTGCTGCACCCGCTGTGTTTCTCCAGCTTTTTTTGTGTACCATTCTCTCTCTCTCTCTCTCTGCCCTCTCTTCACAGCCCGCGGCTCAACTCATGCACTCCCGCTCCAACCCCCCCCCTTCACCTCTCTCCCCATCCTCTCTTTCCTCTCTCCACCCCTCTCCTCTCTCCCCCCTTCCTTTCCACCCTCCTTCCCCCTCTCCTCTTCTCTCCCCACCCCATCTTCCTCTCCCCTCTTCTCTCCCCACCCCGTCTTCCTCTCACCCCATCCCCCCGAGTGTGTTTGGGGGTGGTTAGTGTGAGTTTGGGGGGTGGTTAGTGTGAGTGGGATGCCGCAGCCCCCCCTCCCGCAAACGCGCGTTGGGAAAACAGCTCGCCAACAGTCTCTCTGTCTTTAAGACGGAACTGCAGATGCTGGAAAATCGAAGGTACACAAAAAAAAACCTGTATATCATCAACGGGTTCAGCAGCATCTATGGATCAAAGAAAATATGCAACGTTTTGGTAGAAAACCATTCTGAGGCTGGGCTTCGACCCAAAGCGTTGCCTATTTCCTTCGCTCCATAGATGCTGCTGCACCCGCTGTGTTTCTCCATTGTCACAATGCACAATGGTCACAGATGTCCAATCGGAATGGATCCATTTACATATGCCTTTGCAGCGGCCCCAGCCCCGGCGCTCCCCCCCAACCCCCGCGGCGCGCGGAAACGCCGATATTTTTTACCGTTTCTAAAGAGGTTACGTTTATCTTTACGAATAGACGATCCTGATTAAATTTGGTCGTGTTTAGGTATGCTTTTTAAAATAAAATACCTCTCCCCCCCCCCCAAACCAAACATTTCAAAATGTTTAAAAAAACAGCTCAGCCGTAGAATGTTAGTAAAGATTCCGTTGTGTGATGTCACAATGCACAATGGTCACAGATGTCCAATCGGAATGGATCCATTTACATATGCCTTTGCAGCGGCCCCAGCCCCGGCCCCTCCCCCCCAACCCCCGCAGCATTGGGCATTGTGACATCACAAAACGGAACCTTCATTTACATTCTATTGCTGAGAGCTGTTTGTTTAACATTTTGAAATTTCCCCATTCCCTATCACCCCCACACACGTGGCGACGCCCTGCGACATGTGTGACAAATCGAAATGAATACGTTTACATATGCCTTTGCAGCAGCAACAGCACCAGCCCCTCCCCCCACCCCCGCAGCCTGTGTCGAAGGGCGTCGTCACGTGTGTGGCAATAGAGAAAGAGGATTGGGGGTGATAGGGAATGGGTAACAGATGGACTGTCCCTACCCCTCCTACTTCAACTCTCCCTCCCCACTCTTCCCCCTCTCTCCTCTCCCCCTCCCTCCCCTCCCACACCCTCTCTTCCCCCTCCACCACCCCTCTTCACCCCCATCTCCCACCCACCCCCTTCACCTCTCTCTTGCACCACTCCCCGTTACCCCTCTGCCCCTCACTCCCCACTGTTCCCCTCTCCCTCCCCCACCTCTCTCCCTCCCCCTCCCTCTCTCCCTCTCTTCCCCCTACTCCTCTCCCCTTCCCCTCATCCCCTCCCCCCCTCTCCCCCCTTCCTGCCCTCCCCGCTCTCCTCCCCCTCCCTCTCACCCACCCTGATCTCCTCTCCCTCCCCAATCTCTCCCCTTTCCTCTTCCCCCTCTCCCCTCCCTCCCCCTCTCCCCTTCTCTCCCCACCCCGTCTCCCTCTCCCCTCTTCTCTCCCCACCACGTCTTCCTCTCCACCCCTCCCCCGCCTGTGTTTGGGGGGTGGTTAGTGTTAGTGTGATGCCGCAGCCCCCCCCCCACCTCCCGCAAACGCGCGTTTGAAAAACAGCCCGCCAACAGTCTCTCTGTCTTTAAGACAGAACTGCAGATGCTTGAAAATCAAAGGTACACAAAAAAATGCTTCATAACCTCAGCGGGTGCAGCAGCATCTATGTATCAAAAGAAATAGACAACGTTTCGTGAAAACCCGTCTGAGGATGGGTTTCCGCCAAAAGCATTGCCTATTTCCTTCACTCCATAGATGCTGCTGCACCCGCAGTGTTTCTCGAGTTTTATTGTGTGTACCAGTCTATCTCTTCTCTCTTCACAGCCCGCGACTCAACTCATGCACGCCTGCTCCAACCCACCCCCTTCACCTCTCTCCCCATCCACTTCTTCCTCTCTCCACCCCTCTCCTCTCTCACCCTCCTCTCTCCCCACCTTCCTCACCCCCCTTCCTCTCAACCCTCTTCCTCCCCCACCTCACAATTTTTTTTTCTAACATTAAATTTTCTCTCTCTGCACCACCCCCCCCTCGAGACGCACCTGAGAGGTGAGGGCTATTCGTCAGTGGATAGGGTGGAGATGGAATAAAAGAAGAAAATTAAAATATTAATATAATATCAAGGGGTGTGATGAGTGTGTGTGTTTGTGGGTGCCAGATTCACACCCCGCAACCCTGCTTTGGAGGTACAGACCCAACGGGTGGTTAGTGTGACGTCACAGCCCCCCGCCCCAAACGCACGTTCGGTGTCCAGACCCAACGGGTCTGCACTTGGTCTAGTATACTTTTAAAACTCTCTGGCTGTCGTCCGTCTGTACGTCTGTACGTCTGTACATCTGTACCTGTACTGTACGTCCAACGTTCTGCTTGACTTGTCCCGCCTTTGATACCGCCCCGCGCCCGCGCGGCGCACTGAAACGCCGATATTTTTTACCGTTTCTAAAGAGGTTACGTTAATCTTTACGAATAGACGATCCTGATTAAATTTGGTCGTGTTTAGGTACACTTTTTAAAATAAAATACCTCTCCCCCCCAAACCAAACATTTCAAAATGTAAAAAAAATACAGCTCAGCCATAGAATGTTAGTAAAAATTCCGTTGTGTGATGTCACAATGCACAATGGTCACAGATGTCCAATCGGAATGGATCCATTTACATATGCCTTTGCGGCGGCCCCAGCCCCGGCCCCTCCCCCCCAACCCCCGCAGCATTGGGCATTGTGACATCACAAAACGGAACCTTCATTTACATTCTATTGCTGAGAGCTGTTTGTTTAACATTTGAAATGTCCCCATTCCCTATCACCCCCACACACGTGGCGACGCCCTGCGACACGTGTGACAAATCGAAATGAATCAGTTTACATATGCCTTTGCAGCACCCACAGCCTAAGCCCCTCCCCCCAACACCACAGCCTGTGTCGAAAGGCGTCGCCACGTGTGTGGGGGGGATAGGGAATGGGGAATTTCAAAATGTTAAAAAAAAAAACAGCTCTCAGCAATAGAATGTTAATGAAGGTTCCGTTTTGTGATGTCACAATGCCCAATGCTCAAAGATGTCCAATCGAAATGAACCAATTTACATATGCCTTTGCAGCAGCAACAGCACCAGCCCCTCCCCCCCACCCCCGCAGCCTGTGTCGAAGGGCGTCGTCACGTGTGTGGCAATAGAGAAAGAGGATTGGGGGTGATAGGGAATGGGAAACAGATGGACTGTCCCTACCCCCTTCTACTTCAACTCTCCCTCCCCACTCTTCCCCCTCTCTCTCTCCTCCCCCTCCCTCCCCTCCCACCCCCTCCCTTCCCCCTTCACCACCCCTATTCACCCCCATCTCCCACCCACCCCCCTTCACCTCTCTCTTGCACCACTCCCTGCTACCCCTCTGCCCCTCACTCCCCACTGTTCCCACCTCTCTCCCCTCCCCCTCCCTCTCTCCCTCTCTTCCCCCTACTCCTCTCCCCTTCCCCTCATCCCCTCCCCCCCTCTCCCCCTTCCTGCCCTCCCCGCTCTCCTCCAACTCCAAACTCTCCTCCCCTCCCTCTCACCCACCCTGATCTCCTCTCCCTCCCAATCTATCTCTCCTCTTTCCTCTTCCCCCTCTCCCCTCCCTCCCCCTGTCCTCTTCTCTCCCCACCCCGTCTCCCTCTCCCCTCTTCTCTCCTCCCTCCCCCCGAGTGTGTTTGGGGGTGGTTAGTGTGAGTTTGGGGGGTGGTTAGTGTGAGCGTGATGCCGTACACAAAAAAAACTGTATATCATCAGCGGGTGCATAGGCAATGTTTCGGTAGAAAACCAGTCTGAGGATGGGCTTCGACCCAAAGCGTTGCCTATTTCCTTCGCTCCATAGATGCTGCTGCACCCGCTGAGTTTCACCAGCTTTTTTTGGTGTACCAGTCTCTCTGTCTCTCCCCTCTCTCTCTCTCGCTGCCCTTCTCTCTTCACAGCCCGCAGCTCAACTCATGAACACCTGCTCAAACCCTCCCCCCTTCACCAATCTCCCACATCCTCTCCTTCCTCTCTCCACACCCTCCTCTCTCTCCCCCTTCCTCTCCCCCCTTCCTCTCTCCCCCTTCCTCTCCCCCCTTCCTCTCCACCATCCTCCTCCCCCTCTTCAAAATTTTTTAATTCTAACATTAAATTTTCTCTCTCTGCCCCCCCCCCCTCTAGACGCACGCACCCTGAGAGCTGAGGGCTATTCGTCAATGGGATAGGGTGGAGATGGGGATAAAATAAAGCAAATTAAAAGGGTTGTGAATGAGTGTGTGTGTTTGTGGGTGCCAGATTCCCACCCCGCAACCGTGCTTTGGAGGAAAGGGGGTGGTTAGTGTGACGCCACAGCACACCCCCCCCCCCCCACCCGCAAACGCACGTTTGGTGTCCAGACCCAACGGGTCTGCACTTGGTCTCTCTCTCTCTCTCTCTCTCCATTCTCTCTCTCCCCAATCTCTCCCTCACCTTTCTCTCTCTCCCTCTCTCTCTCTCTCCCTTCTCTCTCTCCCTTATCTCTCTCGCTCCATTCTCCCTCCCTTCTCTCTCTCTCTCTCTCTCCCTTCTCTCTCTCCCACTTCTCTCTCTCCTTTCACTCTCTTCCTTCTCTCTCTCCCTTCTCTCCCTCACAGCCCGTGACTCGACTCATGCACGCCCGCTCCAACCCCCCCCCCTTCACCTCTCTCCCCATCCTCTCTTTCCTCTCTCCACCCCTCTCCTCTCTCCCCCTTCCTCTCCACCCTCCCTCCCCCTCTCCTCTTCTCTCCCCACCCCGTCTCCCTCTCCCCTCTTCTCTCCCCACCCCGTCTTCCTCCCCCCCCCCTCCCACCATCCCCCCCGACTGTGTTTGGGGGGTGGTTAGTGTGAGTGTGATGCCGCAGCCCACCCCCCTCCCGCAAAACGCGCGTTGGGAAAACAGCCCGCCAACAGTCTCTCTGTCTTTAAAATATTAATATAATATCAAGGGGTGTGATGAGTGTGTGTGTTTGTGGGTGCCAGATTCACACCCTGCATCCCTGCTTTGGAGGTACAGACCCAACGGGTGGTTAGTGTGACGTCACAGCCCCCCCCCCCAAACGCACGTTCGGTGTCCAGACCCAACGGGTCTGCACTTGGTCTGCACTCCCCACTCTTCCCACCTCTCTCCCTCCGCCCTCCCTCTCTCCCTCTCTTCCCCCTACTCCTCTCCTCTCCCCTTCCCCTCATCCCCTCCCCCCTCTCCCCCCTTCCTGTCCTCCCCGTTCTCCTCCAAACTCTCCTCACCCTCCCTCTCACCCACCCTGATCTCCTCTCCCTCCTCAATCTCTCCCCTTTCCTCCTCCCCCTCTCCCCTCCGTCCCCCTCTTCCCTCCCCTCCCTCCCCTCTTCTCTCCCCACCCCGTCTCCTTCTCTCCCCCTCCCCTCCTCTCCCCAACCCCGTCTCCCTCTCCCCCACTCCCCCCGCCTGTGTGTTTGGGGGGTGGTTAGTGTGAGTGTGATGCCGCAGCCGCAGCCCTCCCCCCCCCCCCCCCCCAAACGCAAGGTAAACAAAAAAATGAAGTATAAACTCAGCGGGTGCAGCAGCATCTTTGGATCGAAGGAAATAGGCAATGTTTCATAACAAAACACGTCTGAAGATGGGTTTCGGCCACAAACATTGCCTATTTCCTTCGCTCCATAGATGCTGCTGCACCCGCTGAATTTCACCACCTTTTTTGGGTGTACCAGTCTCTCTGTCTCTCCCCTCTCTCTCTCTCTCTGCCCTTCTCTCTTCACAGCCCGCAGCTTAACTCATGAACACCAGCTCAAAACACCCCCCTTCACCTATCTCCAACATCCTCTCCTTACTCTCTCCACACCCTCCTCTCTATCCCCCTTCCTCGCACCCCTTCCCTCTCCCCCTTCCTCTCCACCCTCCTCCTCCCCCTCTTCAATTTTTTTTAATTCTATCATTAAATTTTCACTCTCTGCCCCCCCCCCTCTAGATGCACCTGAGAGGTGAGGGCGATTCATCAGTGGATAGGGTGGAGATGGGATAAAAGAAGCAAATTAAAAAATTAAGATAATATCAAGGGTTGTTATGAGTGTGTGTGTTCGTGGGTGCCACAGCACCCCCCCCCACCCGCAAACGCACGTTCGGTGTCCAGACCCAACGGGTCTGCACTTGGTCTAGTATACTTTTAAACTCTCTGGCTGTCGTCCGTCTGTACGTCTGTACGTCTGTACGTCCGTACGCTGCTTTTGATACCGCCCCTGGCCCCACACAGCGCGCGGAAAGGCCCATATTGTTTACCATTTCCAAAGAGATGACATTTATCTTTACGAATAGCCACTCCTGATTAAATTCGGTCCTGTTTATGTACACGTTTTTTAATAAAATCCATCCCCCCCCCACCCCGATGTGATTTTCTCCGATTTTCTCCAAAAACGACGCCATCTTTTTTTCGCCGATTTTCTCCGATTTTTTCCGAAAACGACGCCATCTTTTTTTCAGCAGATTTTCACCCCGGGGTCTGAAGCACGTTCGGGAACAACACCCCGGGGTGTCAAGCACTTTCGGGGACCAGACCCAACGGATCTGCACTTGGTCTAGTACCTATTAAAAGTCTGATCTTGGATGTGTGTGTGTTTGTTTGTGTGTGTGTTTGTGTATAATCACATCTTCTCAAAACAACGACGCGCTAACGGTTACATTTTTACATATTCCGGTAGAGATTTCCCCCCTGGAGTCCGAAATCACCTTATCTGAAAAATTCATCCTTTATGTCTCGAGTTATTAATGAAAATGTTCAAAAATCGGAAAAGACTTTGAAAAAACCCCCGCTGTCTTCTTGCTCGCGCTGCAAGTGACATCACCCCCCCCGACCACTCCCCCCATACTCGGGACCTGCCGTCTGGAGCCTGCAGCCGGGAGCCGCCAGCTGGGAGCGAGGGAGTATTGCGTTTGGGAACCAGCCCTCCCCATGTGACGACGCGCCCCACCCCTCAAACTCTACCCTCCTCCCTCTCCCCCCCCCGCTCCCTCTCTGCCCCCATGCCTCCCGTGGGGACTATCGGTAGGGGACGGGTGCATTGGGGGAGCCGACCCGACCCGACGGGTCTGCACTTGGTCTAGTATCAAATAAAATTCTCCATTCAAAAACAACAAATTGGCTGGAGAATGAAAGGACAAAAGTATCTTTACTATGCAAATATATTTTGAAAACAATATTCACTAATTCAGTCAGATATTACATTGTTTGATTCAAAATAGGGCATTTAAAATGATGCTTGGAACGGTGCAATATGTTAAACAGTTGAAATACAGACATCATAATTGATCATCTATAAACAGTGGAAAGTCAATGTGCATTTTGATGATTTTCTTCTTTCCAAAGGGTTTTGTGAATATATGTAATTCATATGGGTTTAATCTGTGAGATGTGGAGATTAAATATATTTCTTTGTCTGCCTTAATTCCTCAGTGTGTGATGTGTTTCTTCGTCATAAAGAAATTATGACTTATTTGAGAAGGACATTTCTTTTATCTTAAATTATGCTAAGAAATACTTAAGTGACCTTGTGGTTCTAGCCTTCAATTGGTTCTTTTATATTCTTGGACAGCAGTCTTTCTCTACAGCTTTGAGTTTTAAAGCCTTGTCTTTAATTATTTATTACATTTTCTTCAGAGGACAAAATTACATTGAGCCAGTTATGCAGCTAATATTTTTTTTTTTTTGCGAAGGCTTTGTAAGTTGAAGTTAGATATAAGTAAATAGTAAATTGAACGAACCATATATTGGTTTTATTTAGAAATATTAAATCACTGGTAAATACAAGCAATTAACTAATTTGGGAAGCAAAGAAGAATGATGGACTAAGTCCCAATATTTCTGAAAGAAATTGGGAAGTGTAAAATCATTTGTGGTTGGGGTGGGATGTAATTGCAGCTCGACATTTCTCCATTGGTAAAAGCACAATTGTTATTATACACTGGTTTGCCTTTTGTTAAAATATATACAAATCTTTTCTGCTTAAAGTAATGTGATGTACACATAATGCAAATTCATAATGATGTATTATTAATTTGCAAAGCTATCTTAAAAATATTTTTTGTCAAAGCCTCAAGTTGGACCACTTCTCTCCTTGTATTATGAATTAGTTAAATCATCTGCAATGTATTATTTCAATGCCTATCTGTAATATGCATTCATCTTTCTGCCAGTGTAATGCTAAGGTCAACGGTCCTTGCCCTGGTTTGTGCAGGATGACTAGCAATGGTACGGCCGAATGAGATTGAATTGAGCCATTCTGCATTTTGCCAGAGATACTATTAACAGGAAAAAAATCTGCAAATATCCTAGTTCTGTGACGCCTATTGCCACAATCACATTTGTTTTGATTATCAACCAATTTTACAGCTTGAAGTGCCACTACTGATTGAGCTAATAATAGTATGCACATTAGTAGTATGCAGTTTGTGCATTGTCAAATCATGAAAAGAAATGTTGTTATTAAACTTGTTTTTGTATTCAAATTACTTTGATCATTGTTCCATATGCGTTCTTATGGCAGTGCTTATGGTCTCAGGATTAATACTGTTGTTTTAATGATGAGAACCAGTTTTATCACTAAATTACTATGTGGTTTAAAACTTGTAATTTCTCTCAGATACTTGCGTTAACAATGAGCTGCAACTTGAGTGTTATATTTCAATTGAAAAAAAATATCCTGAGCTTGTCATCAGGCTGAAATATTAATTTTGTTTCTTCAGAATTCATCCTGAATGTTTCCAGCATTTTTTTCACTTGTCTAAATACATCTTTTCTGAAAATGTCTCAATCATGCTAGACATATAAAATTGTAATTGTCTATCATTTGAGATACAATATAACATTTTGTTAAATATTAATCGAAGTATTGGTTGTTTGTATAGAAAAACAACTTCTCCACTAGTGATAGATCAGATATTTGCAAAGTATTAAGGCTGTGAACAGGGAGCAGCACAGTTCTGAGAAACAAACATTTCATGATCTTGACACCATTAAAACATTTCATAGTCAATAAAGTACAAAGAAATATAACCCACTATTGAAGATTTGAAATGTGGTAGCCAACTTATACATAGGAAACTCCCACAGACAACAATGTATATTTCAGTGATGTTACTTCAGGGAAAGATATTGTGCATATCTCAGGAAGATAACACTGGAATTTATTGAAACTTTTCGCATCCACCTGAAACAAAATGGATCCTTGGTTTACTGAATCATCTGAAACACACCATCTCTGGCAGCGTTGACTTCCTCAGCACCTTGTACATTCTCTGGTGGGAGAGCTCCAATATTAAGGTCACGCTAATCACATTGATATGTTTAAAAAGGTCCCGAAACGTCACCCACTCCTTCTCTCCAGAGACGCTGCCTGCCCCGCTGAGTTACTCCAGCATTTTGTGTCTACCTTTGATTTAAACCAGCATCTGCAGTTCTTTCCAAAACATGATACCTTATGTACCAATTTGGTTTGAATGACTATGTAATTTGTGCTACATGCATGGGTCGGTGGGGGCGCTGCAAGCCGGCGCCCTGTCAGCAGCGTGTCCGTTTTTTTCTGCTTTTTAATTTTTTTTAAGTATGTTTTAAAGTTTGTTTTGAATGTTTCTTTGTGTATCTTGTGTGGGGGGGTAAGGGGGAAACCGTTTCGGTCGCCTCCTCCATGGAGAGGCGACTTTTTCCATGTTGCCTCCCCCGTGGCCTAACAGCAAGGATCGGTGCGGCCCTTCCCGGAGACGCGCCCGGGGCTTCAGCGGCGGGCGCAGCGCGGACTCTTGACTTTAAATCTTTGACCGCCGGTCTGCGGCCTACACCAACCTGAAGCCGCGGTCTCCGGTGGGGGAGGCACCGTTTTTCAGGACTTACCTGGACTTTCACTCATCTAGACGCCCGCAGCGACGGCTGCGGAGGGTTGAGGTCCCGACCACGGGGAAAAATGGAGGAGGACTGGCCAAATTTTGTGCCTTCCACCACAGTGATGAATGATGTGGTGGATGTTTGTGTTAAATTTTTATTGTGTATTGTGTGTTCTTTATCATTGTACCGCTGCTGGCAAATTCATTTCACTTGCACTTTATGTAGGTATGTTACAATACTTACCTTCAGCGGCGCTGCAATTCTACCACTGGCCGTGTGTGCGATTTTGGCGCCTTTGAGGGGGGGGGCGGGGTTAAAACGCAGGTTTCTCCTACCTTGTCCTGAATTATATTTTGTTGAGTGCAAGCTTTTGCTGAAGAATCATTCCGACGGGCGTTCTGTGTATTTTGTTTAAAAAATCCCCCGACAAAGGGGGATGAAAGCTGGAGAGTTGGTATATCCCATTTGCGTGATGCTTATAACAAAGTATTTGTTTTTCTCTTTTTCCTCTTTTTCTTTTTTCTTCTTCTTTAGGGTCTATCTCTTAATCCTTTCTTTTTAATTTCTTTCTTACAGGGTCTTTGTTCTTTCTTGTCACGTTTTTACACCTTCACTATTTTCCTTCACTTTCTCTTTTTCTTAATCTCAACCTTCCTTTTTATTAGTGTAAAAAATGACGGAGTACATTAATTGTAATAATATATACGTGATGAGTACTAATGTAATTGGTTGTAACGTAATGTACTTCTAATAAATAAAACTAAATAAAAAATAAAAAAAATCCCCCGACAAGTTCAGCGCTGGAGTTATTTTAAAATCAGCTTCTAAAGCCGACAACGGGGACGGATTTCACGCACGGGACAGGTAAACGAAAGCCATTTATTTGATGTATAAAAGTGCTCCTTAAGATGCCTTTAATTCACATTTTAAGTTGCGAAACGGTGATTTTTTTCCCCGAACGAAGAGGGAGTAATTTTCATGCCGATACGGGTTTAAATTCACCGCAAATGCAATGTTCCAATCGATCGCGTTCCAGAAAAACCCACTTGCAAGATGATTTAAATGGCCATTAATTTACAGGTATTAAACATTCAATTCCTTCCATTTGGCCTATAAATCCATGACAATGAGATTTAAAAATTATGTTATATTGTGAATTCTTGTGTGAATGTTATTTGGACACTTAGGCTTTTTAAAAATGTTAATCTATTCTTAAGAAATTGATAGGTTTAGATCTAGTAATTGAATTTTGTAATTAGCTACAATTAGGTAACTAACTAATTATATGCTTTTAATTTCATGTCGTCTAAGTAAGATTGTTTCAGATTTGTTTCAGAATGCTTCAATCTATAATAACTGAAATTTTCTTTCAGTTCTCTTAATTTTTAAGAAAGTTATGAGCTTTTGACTGTCCTCGATCACAGTTTTGTGTTAAGTCAATGAAAAAGCAATAAGGAACAAGATGCTAATTTCCGAGTATGAAAATGGCCATAACTTTTTTAATACTGAAGATATGAAAGTGAATTCGGTGTCAAATTAAACTTCTTTTTATGCTTTATCTGATGGGATAAATTACAGACTTGATTTTTAAAATCTCAAAATTTTGTAACATTGCTACTTTATGTGCAATGTGATGAATAAAACCGTATTGTATTGTATTGAATGAGATGGTGCAGGCAAGAGGTGGATGTTTTATTCCTTTTTATACTGGTTAGACTTTCGATACTAAAACTAGTGAAAAGTTAGAATCTGATGCTATATAACAGTTCACTTTCCTTACATGCAACTAAATCCATGAGACCTTGTGAAGTGTATTGAGTTTGCAGAGTTTCCTGACCTTCATTGTTCCATCAGCCAACATAACGAAAGATAGTTATTGTTATGAAGGTTCCTGGAACTGAAACATTAATGGGCCTGTCCCACTTACGCGACTTTTTCGGCGACTGCCAGCACCCGTCATAGGTCGTTACAGGTCGCCGAAAATTTTCAACATGTTGAAAATCCAGCGGTGACCAGAACAAGGTACGACTCTTTGGGCGACTACTCACGACCGTACAGGATTCACCTGTATGGTCGTGAGTAGTCTTCCTAGTCACCCAAAGAGTCGTAGCGTCTTTCTGGTCGCCGCTGAATTTTCAACATGTTGAAAATTTTCGGCGACCTATGATGGGTGCCGGCAGTTGCTGAAAAAGTAGCGTAAGTGGGACAGGCCCTTAACTGTTTCTTTTCCTATGGATGCTACTGAGCCTTTCCAGCATTTTCTGTTTTTATTTCACATTTTCTGCATCTGCAGGGTTTTTTGATATCCAGTTATTTTGCCTTGCTGCATTATGAGCAAAATTGGTAGTTACCTGCAATAATGAATTGAGGAGGAGGGGCTAGTCTGGTCATTTTAGATCCCTAATGTGATGATAAGATGCTATATTTATTATCATTACTGTTAACTCTTTCAATACAGATTGGCCTAAGTTATTTCTCCAAAACCTTCATGGTTTCACTATTTCTAACTTCCCCATTGCATTAACATCGAATCCACCACTTTAGTCAAGTCAAGTCACATTTATTTATATAGCACATTTAAAAAACAACTCTCGTTGACCAAAGTGCTTTACATTTGTTATAAGAATAGCATAAACAAAACAAACTACATACATATATACGTGTAGCCCTCACTCAGAGGACGTCAGGAAAGGCTTGGGAGTATAGATACGTTTTTAGTCTTGACTTAAAAGAGTCGATGGAGGGGGCAGTTCTGATGGGAAGGGGGATGCTGTTCCACAGTCTAGGGGCTGCAACCGCAAAGGCGCGGTCGCCCCTGAGCTTATGCCTAGACCGTGGGATATTCAGCAACCCCAAGTCGGCCGATCTGAGGGGCCTGGAGGTGGAGTGGTGGGTGAGAAGACTTTTTATGTAGGTGGGGGCAAGCCCATTGAGGGCTTTGTAGACATGGAGGAGGATCTTGAAGTTTATACGGAACCGCACAGGGAGCCAGTGGAGAGAGGCCAGGATCTGGGTGATGTGGTCCCTTTTTCGGGTGCCCGTCAGGAGTCTCGCTGCGGCGTTTTGGACCAGTTGCAGGCGGGACAGGGAAGATTGGCTGATGCCAGTGTAAAGGGAGTTGCAGTAATCTAGGCGGGAGGAGATGAATGTGTGGATGATCTTTTCGAGGTCATCAAACTGGAGGAATTTGTTTTATTTTAGCTATCGTCCGAAGCTGAAAGAAGCTAGTAGTTATCAGGGCACAAGACCCAGCCTACTTTATACAATGTACTCCAACTGAATTGCACCTTTCCATGCTATTGGTGTCAATATCCCATGAATAGAAAAACCTGCCTTCCAGGTAATTTTTCAGCCATTCATATGAACTTACATATTTGCATGTGACTAACCTTTCTGGAACCTTTTTTTAATTTGTGCCTCGCACTTCAAACGCCTGCAGCAGAAATTAGTATCAAGATGTCAAGAGAGTCTAGAGTGTTCTATTGTCATATGTCCCAGATAGAACACTGACAATCTTACTTGCAGCAGCACAACAGAATATGTAAACGGAATAAACCAAACAGAATATGTATATTCTGTGATATGCCTGGCAGGATGAGAGAGTCCAACTCCAGCCTGGAATCCACTTTGTCATGGTACTCAGAGCTTCTCCTTTCCACCTATGACATGATGCTCTGGGGAGTTACCCCCCAACATATAGTCGTGCCATCAGAAGCTCCCAGTCTGGAGGAGCGTCAGAGGTGAAGAAGGAATCTGTCCTTTTTTTTCCAGCATTACAGCATTTGTGCACCCATTGCCCTTCTAATTGCCCATCAGCACAGATAGTCCAAATGTTGCCAACTATAGCAAGATGAGCACAAAGATAGACACAAAAGGCTGGAGTAACTCAGCGGGTCAGGCAGCATCTCCAGAGAAAAGGTATAGGTGACGTTGAAATGGCCAAACATCAGGCTACCTAAACACCGACACTCAGCCACCTCTCTCAATGATTGAAACCTTCTCCACTCCAAGGCGGCAATAATCCAACTTGGTTTCCGTCATGGTTGTGGTGGGGAGGGGGTAACTGCAGTACAACTGTCCTCGGGCAAATAAAGGCATATGGAAGGTGAGTACCATGGGAATAAACAAGGATGATTAGTCAACAGTTGTATGGCTTTGCTCCTGATAGAATGTATAATGAGGTTTAGGATGTTGATTGTTTTGTGAGTTGTCCAGAAAGGAACGCAGTGATAATTGTAGAGAAATGTTAATGCAGCAACTGTGCTGCTGCAAAGAATTCCCTTTTCTTTGTTATTCTTGGGCATTGTACATTGAACATTGCAGGGAGGTCATCGTTTGTTGCTTATTCTTACTGCTGAGGATCTGCCTCCCAGTGCTGCCATAATGATCCTAATGATGGAGCTTAGGCATTACTGTTACGGAGCCAGTTGAATCCGAGTTGGCACAAAAAGCACAAGGAAATGTATTTATGTGGGGATATTTTAAGACTAATGTTGGCATGGATAAAAAAAACTGTATGTGACATTTGTCATTAGATTGATGTCTCTTGTAACCTTCACATTGCTGCCATCCAAGTGGAAAATGCACATGCTGCAGGCACCACACTAATGTTGGTCTGCTCTGATAGATTCATGGGGCAGATAGTGTAATAAGTGATAGGAGCAGAATTAGGCCACTCGGCCCATCAAGTCTACTTCAACATTCAATCTTGGCTGATCCATCTTTTCCTCTCGACCCCACTTTCCTGCCTTCTCCCCATAATTATTGACACCCTTACTAATCAGGAACCTATCAATCTCCTCCTTAAAAATATCCATTGACTTGGACTCCACAGCCTTCTGTGGTAATGAATTCCACCAATTCACCACCCTCTGACCAAAGAAACTCCTATCAACATTAGTCAGGAAATGGTGTTGGGTAAACTGTTGGGACCGAAGGCAGATAAATCCCCAGTGCCTGATGGTCTACATGCCAGAGAACTCAAGGAGGTGGCCCTAGAAATCGCAGATGCACTGGTGATCATTTTCCAATGTTTTATAGACTTTGGATCAGTTCCTGTGGACTGGAGGGTAGCCAATGTAACCCCACTTTTTAAGAAAGGAGGGAGAGAGGAAATGGGGTATTATAGACCAGTTAGCCTTACATCGGTCGGTAGTGGGGAAGATGCTTGAGTCGATCATGAAAGATGTAATAGCAGTGCATTTGGAAAGCAGTGACATGATCGACCAAAGTCAGCATGGATTTATGAAGGGGAAATCATGCTTGACTAATCTTGCAGGAAAAATGTTCCTCATGTTGGGGGAGTCCAGAACCAGGGGTCACAGTTTAAGGATAAGGGTGAGGCCATTTAGGACTGAGATGAGGAAATACTTTTTCATCTAGAGAGTTGTGAATCTGTGGAATTCTCTGCCACAGAAGGCAATGGAGGCCAATTCACTGGATATTTTCAAGAGAAAATTAGATTTAGCTCTTCGGGCTAAAGGAATCAAGGGATTTGGAGAATAAGCAGGAACGGGATACTGATTTTGGATGATCAGCCATGATCATATTGAATGGCGGTGCTCGCTCGAAGGGCCGAATGGCCTACTGCACCTATTTTCTATGTTTCTCATCTCCTTACTAAAGGTACGTCCTTTTATTCTGCGGCTATAGCCTCTGATCCTAGATTCTCCCTCTAGTGGAAACATTCTACATTCACTCTATCCAGGCCTTTCACTGTTCAGTAGGTCTCAATGAGGTCCCTCCTCATCCTGCTAAACTCTAGCGAGTACAGGCCCTGTGCCATCAAACGCTACTCCAGCATTTTGTGTCTGTCTTCAATTTAAGTCAGCATCTGCAGTTCTTTCCTACTCATCATATGTTAGTAGGCTGCCTTGGATGTGGGAAGCCAGCATTAGAGAACATTGGAAAAACAAAATGCTGGAGTCAGGGCTGCCAACTCTCACGCTTTCAGCGTGAAGATCACGCCTTGGAGCAAATTCTCACGCCCTCACGCTCATGACCGAGTTCTCGTGCTGAGTTCAGTCCCTGCACAGTTTGTCCCTTTGCGCAGACTGCCAGGGATCTGCACGGTCTGGCGAAGCGCGTCGGTTGCCGGCTGTGGGTGACGTCGCGTCTCTTTCTTGGTTGGATGTGCAGCCGCCGGGTGTCAGCAGCTCTATGTGCCGGCTGTGAGCGCTGCGCTGCCGGCCGCCGCTGCAGCCTCGCTCCCTCCCTCCCTCCCTCCTGCCCTTCAACTCACACGGCAGCGCCAGCGTCACCAATCCATGCTGCACCGTGCCTGCCAGACTCCCCATTGGGTGGCCGGGGAGAGAGAGAGAGAGGGAAAGAAAAAAAGGGAGGGACGGAGGCAAAGCGAGACAAGGGGAGGGAATGTAGAAAGGGGATGAAGGAAGGAAAGGAGAAAGTGGAGAAAGAGGGAGGGGGAGGAAAGGGAAGGATGGGGGCAGGAGGGAGGAAGGGGTGGATGGAGGGAGGGGGAAGAAAATGTGTGTGTGTGATTGTGTGTCTGTCTCCCTGTGTGTGTGTGTCTGTCTCCTTGTGTGTGTGTGTGTGTGTGTCTTCCTTTGTGTATGTGTCTCCCTGTGTGTCTGTTGTCACATCCTGGCCTTAGACAGGGCTGCCTACTCTCACGCTTTGAGCGTGAGAGTCACGCATTTCAGCCAATGCTCACGCTGATGACAGAATTCTCACGCTATCTTCAGTCCCTGCACAGTTTGTCTCTTTTGCGCCACATCACAGCGATCTGTGCAGTCTGGGGAAGCGCGTCAGTTGGCGGCTGTGAGTGACGTCGCATCTCTTCTCTTCTCTTCTTTCTTGGTTGGATGTGCAGCCGCCGACAACATGAAGCAGCCGGAGATAGAACTAACCAGGTGAATTGGTTGTAAAACATGGGGGGGACCACAATGAGGCCAAACATCTAGGACAGGGTTCGGCAACCTACGGCACACGGGCCGGATCGTAAACCGAAAAACTGCGGGGGTTTTTTCAATTCGTTTTCACGGGGTCGGGGCAGGCAAGCCAACCTGAGAACTGCAGCCAGTCCCTGGGACGCGAGCTGATCTGGGAACGGCAGCCAGTCCCTGGGCACGCAGAATGCCAACTTGATCATTATAGACAAATTGGGCCAGCCATGTACATGTTGTATAACTCTGACTATGCAGATCTGAATGGGCTTAGAAGACCATTTAAGCAAAATTGCCCTCACTTTCCCCATTTTGATTCTTGAGATTAATACCCCTTTGCTCTGTTAACAGTGTTAAAGTACTTATGAGGTAGAGTCAGGAAAGGGAACATGTTATTTTCTTTTAGTTTGCTTTAATTTGTTAGTTGATTTTTTGTTGACTGCCATAATTTCTGAAATGGTCTTAATGTAATTTAACTGTTATAAAGCAGTAATAAGTGATTTTTGTCCAAACAATTGGAACTTGCATAAAATGTTTGCATTATTAGCAGGGCTGCCAACTCTCACGCATTGAGCGTGAGACTCACGCATTTCACAAAACTCTCATGCTCTCACGCTGATCACAAAATTATATAATGAGAATAGGACCTGTTTTGCTTAACAAATAGTGTAGGAAGGAATTGCAGATGCTGGTTTAAACTGAAGATAGACACTAAAAACTCAGCAGGACAGGCAGCATCTCTGGAGAGAAAGAATGGGTGATGTTTCGAGCCGAGACCTT
The DNA here is from genome assembly GCA_038087875.1 of Malacoraja senta. NCBI lineage: Eukaryota > Metazoa > Chordata > Chondrichthyes > Rajiformes > Rajidae > Malacoraja > Malacoraja senta. The sequence goes on from CM075980.1 coordinate 32,689,967, forward strand.
CAGCCTGAAGAGGTTGAAAACCAGCCATAAAACACAATGACTGGACATGTGTGTTATCCAACTAAGGGCAGAAATCAGAATCATGTGTTCATCTTTATTCACGTGACACCATAATAAATATATTACAGAAAAAATAATTTAATGGGGTGGCACGGTGGCGCAGTGGTAGAGATGCTGCCTTACTACCACATGGGTTTTCTCTGGATATTCCGGTTTCTCCCATATCCGAAAGAAGTGCAGGTTTGTAGGTTAATTGGCTTCTGTAAATTGTCCCTGGCGTGATGGGTGGAATTGGTATATGATAGATTGCTGGTCGGTGTGGATTTTGTGGGCGGAATCCTGTTTCCATATATATTTTTACATATATATCTTAATTTCATTGAACCATATATGATTGAATATGTGGCATTATTTTCGTCTTGTTTCTATATTCAAAGGGTAAGGTTGAAACCGTCTGAAGAGGCCCGAGAGCCGTTAGAGAGAGGCCCGAGAGCCGTTGGAGAGGTCGCAGAGGAGGAGCTACACCCGAGCGGTAGGAGATAAAGAGGAGCGCGGGGCTTGCTTCTACAGAGGCCCGAGAGCCGTTGGAGAGGTCGCAGAGGGAGGAGCTACACCTGAGCGGTGATAAAGAGGAACCCAAATCTGCAATGTTCCAAGTTCCACTTCAAAAACAAGTGGGTTTGAGGGAAGCCGCTGATCGGTGGAAGCAGACAAGAGGGAGCAGCTGATTGGGAGTCAGATCCCTGCTGATTGTACTGTATTGTAGCAAGTTTGTTTTGTATTGTAGCAGTTTGTTTTGTATTGTAGCAGTTTGTTTTGTATTGTAGCAGTTTGTTTTTGTATTCTAACAGTTTGTTTTGTATTGTAGCAGTTTGTTTTGTATTGTATCAAGGGTAAGGGGAGTATGAGGGCCAGGGCAGTTTACTGTTCTGGATGTCAGATGTGGGAAGTCATGGAGTCTGATAGCCCTCCAGACGTCCACATCTGCGCCAGGTGTATCGAGATGGGGCTCCTAATGGACCGTATTAGGAACCTGGAGCAGCAGCTCGATGACCTCCATCTGGTCAGGAGAGCGAGGAAGTCATTGAGAGGAGTTACAGGGATGTGGTCACTCCAAGACCACAGGAGGCAGGCAAGTGGATCACGTTGGGAGAGGCAAGGGGCACAGGCAGGGACTAAAGAGGAGAGTACCCCGGTGGCTGTACACCTTGACAATAAGTACTCCTGTTTGAGCACTGTTGGGGTGGACAGCCTACCTGGGGGTAGCGACAGCGGCCGGGCCTCCGGTATAGAGACCGGCCCTGTTGCTCAGAAGGGTAAGGAAAAGAAGAGGAGGGCAATACTAATAGGGGACTCTATAGTTAGGGGTCAGACAGGCGATTCTGTGGACGCAGTCGGGAGACCCGGATGGTAGTTTGCCTCCCTGGAGCCAGGGTCTGTGATGTGTCTCAACGTGTCCAAGATATCCTGAAAGGGCAGGGAGAGGACCCCGAGGTCGTGGTACATATAGGTACCAATGACATAGGTAAAAAAAGAGAAGAGGTCCTGAAAGGAGAATTTAGGGAGTTAGGAGGGGAGTTAAAGAGAAGGACAGCAAAGGTAACAATCTCGGATTACTGCCTGTGCCACGCGACAGTGAGAGTAGGAATGGAGCGAGGTGGAGGATAAATGCGTGGCTGAAGGACTGGTGCAGAAGGCAGGGATTCAAATTTCTGGATCATTGGGACCTCTTTTGTGGAAGGTTCGACCTGTACAAAAAGGATGGGTTGCACTTGAACCTGAGGGGGACCGATATCCTGGCAGGGAGATCTGCAAAGGCTACTGGGGAGACTTTAAACTAGAATGGTTGGGGGGAGGGACTCAAATAGAGAATGCTATTAGACAGTGTGTGAGGCAGGAGGCAGAGAAGGAAAGCACTCAGACCCAACATGTAGGGGGGAAAGAAGAAAACAATAATAAACAGAGAATAAGAGGTGGTGGGGTTCTTAAATGGGTGAGCAGAGAAACAGAGGGGTGTAAAATGCGGGCGGAAGCAATAGGTAGCAAGGTGAAAAGTAAAAGTGGCAGGCAGACAAATCCAGGGCAAAAATCAAAAAGGGCCACTTTTCAACATAATTGTATAAGCGGTAAGAGCGTTGTAAAAACAAGCCTGAAAGCTTTGTGTCTCAATGCAAGGAGCATTCATAATAAGGTGGATGAGTTGAACGTGCAGATAGCAATTAATGATTATGATATAGTTGGGATCACGGAGACATGGCTCCAGGGTGACCAAGGCTAGGAGCTGAACATCCAGGGATATTCAATATTCAGGAGGGATAGAGAGAAAGGAAAAGGAGGTGGGGTAGCGTTGCTGGTTAGAGAGGAGATTAACGCAGTGGAAAGGTAGGACATTAGCTTGGAGGATGTGGAATCGGTATGGGTAGAGCTGCGAAACACTAAGGGGCAGAAAACGCTGGTGGGTGTTGTGTACAGGCCACCTAGCAGCAGTAGTGAAGTTGGGGATGGCATCAAACAGGAAATTAGAAATGCGTGCAACAAAGGCAAAACAGTTATAATGGGTGACTTCAATCTACATATAGATTGGGTGAATCAAATTGGCAGGGGTGCTGAGGAAGAGGAGTTCTTGGAATGTAGGCGGGATAGTTATCTAAACCAACATGTAGAGGAACCAACGAGAGAGCAGGCTATTCTAGACTGGGTATTGAGTAATGAGGAAGGGTTAGTTAGCAGTCTTGTTGTGCGTGCCCCCTTTGGCAAGAGTGACCATAATATGGTTGAATTCTTCATTAGGATGGAGAGTGACATTGTTAATTCAGAAACAATGGTTCTGAACTTAAAGAAAGGTAACTTTGAGGGTATGAGACGTGAATTGGCCAAGATTGACTGGCAATTAGTTCTAAAAGGATTGACGGTGGATATGCAATGGAAGGCATTTAAAGAATGCATGGATGAACGACAAAAATTGTTCATCCCAGTTTGGCAAAAGAATAAATCAGGGAAGGTAGTGCATCCGTGGATAACAAGGGAAATCAGGGATAGTATCAAAGCAAAAGATGATGCGTACAAATTAGCCAGAAAAAGCAGCATACCAGAGGACTGGGAGAAATTCAGAGACCAGCAGAGGAGGACAAAGGGCTTAATTAGGAAAGGGAAAATAGATTATGAAAGGAAACTGGCAGGGAACATAAAAACTGACTGCAAAAGTTTTTATAGATATGTGAAGAGAAAGAGATTAGTTAAAACAAATGTAGGTCCCTTGCAGTCAGAAACAGGTGAATTGATCATGGGGAACAAGGATATGGCGGACCAATTGAATAACTACTTTGGTTCCGTCTTCACTGAGGAAGACATAAATGATCTGCCGGAAATAGCAGGGGGCCGCGGGTCAAAGGAGATGGAGGAACTGAGTGAAATCCAGGTTAGTCGGGAAGGGGTGTTGGGTAAATTGAATGGATTAAAGGCCGATAAATCACCAGGGCCAGATAGGCTGCATCCCAGAGTACTTAAGGAAGTATCTCCAGAAATAGTGGATGCATTAGTGATAATTTTTCAAAACTCTTTAGATTCTGGAGTAGTTCCTGAGGATTGGAGGGTAACAAACGTAACCCCACTTTTTAAGAAGGGAGGGAGAGAGAAAACGGGGAATTACAGACCAGTTAGTCTAACATCGGTAGTGGGGAAACTGCTAGAGTCACTTATTAAAGATGGGATAGCAGCACATTTGGAAAGTGGTGAAATCATTGGACAAAGTCAGCATGGATTTACGAAAGGTAAATCATGTCTGACGAATCTTATAGAATTTTTCGAGGATGTAACTAGTAGAGTGGATAGGGGAGAACCAGTGGATGTGTTGTATCTGGACTTTCAGAAGGCTTTCGACAAGGTACCACATAAGAGATTAGTATACAAACTTAAAGCACACGGTATTGGGGGTTCAGTATTGATGTGGATAGAGAACTGGCTGGCAAACAGGAAGCAAAGAGTAGGAGTAAACGGGTCCTTTTCACAATGGCAGGCAGTGACTAGTGGGGTACCGCAAGGCTCAGTGCTGGGACCCCAGCTATTTACAATTTATATTAATGAGCTGGATGAGGGAATTGAAGGCAACATCTCCAAGTTTGCGGATGCTGGGGGGGCAGTGTTAGCTGTGAGGAGGATGCTAGGAGACTGCAATGTGACTTGGATAGGCTGGGTGAGTGGGCAAATGTTTGGCAGATGCAGTATAATGTGGATAAATGTGAGGTTATCCACTTTGGTGGCAAAAACAGGAAAGCAGACTATTATCTAAATGGTGGCCGATTAGGAAATGGGGAGATGCAGCGAGACCTAGGTGTCATGGTACACCAGTCATTGAAAGTAGGCATGCAGGTGCAGCAGGCAGTGAAGAAAGCGAATGGTATGTTAGCTTTCATAGCAAAAGGATTTGAGTATAGGAGCAGGGAGGTTCTACTGCAGTTGTACAGGGTCTTGGTGAGACCACACCTGGAGTATTGCGTACAGTTTTGGTCTCCAAATCTGAGGAAGGACATTATAGCCATAGAGGGAGTGCAGAGAAGGTTCACCAGACTGATTCCTGGGATGTCAGGACTTTCATGTGAAGAAAGACTGGATAGACTTGGCTTATACTCGCTAGAATTTAGGAGGTTGAGAGGGGATCTTATAGAAACATACAAAATTCTTATGGGGTTGGACAGGCTATATGCAGGAAGATTGTTCCGATGTTGGGGAAGTCCAGGACAAGGGGTCACAGCTTAAGGATAAGGGGGAAATCCTTTAAGACCGAGATGAGGAAAAACTTTTTCACACAGAGAGTGGTGAATCTCTGGAACTCTCTGCCACAGAGGGTAGTTGAGGCCAGTTCATTGGCTATATTTAAGAGGGAGTTAGATGTGGCCCTTGTGGCTAAGGGGATCAGGGGATATGGAGAGAAGGCAGGTACGGCATACTTAGTTGGATGATCAGCCGTGATCATATTGAATGGCTCGAAGGGCCGAATGGCCTACTCCTGCACCTATTTTCTATGTTTCTATGTTTCTAGGAAGGGTTTCGGCCCGAAATGTTGCCTATTTCCTTCGCTCCATAGATGCTGTCGCACCCGCTGAGTTTCTCAAGCAATTTTGTCTACCTTCGATTCTCCAGCATCTGTAGTTCCTTCTTGAACAAGGTTGATTGATTTATTTGTGCAGAACAGTGATGGAAGTCCGACTTTTGCTTTGTTTCTCTGAGTTTTTCGCTCTCTATATATATATATATATATATATATATATATATATATACACATAACAGCATGAATATAATCTTATTTCCATATATGAAGACAGTCATTCATGTGCTGCACCTGTTGATCAGAGCCTGGCTCTATTGTGGAATGTAATTAGGAATGTAATTTAGGCTAACCTTATTCATACCTAATCCAATTTAAAGCATAAATGTTGCATTCAAATGCAAGTTAAAAGACTCGCTACAGTATGCACCAGATTGCACAATTTCAAGCTGAAAAATGCAAAAGCTCCCTACCGTGGATCTTTTACCCCCCTCCCACACCCTCCACCCCCCCCTCCCCGTCGCTACACTCCCTCGCAATTTCTCACTCTCAACTCTCACCCAATGTTGGCAGCCCTGTGGAGTAACACAATGGGGCAGATAGCATCTGTGGAGGGAATGGACAGACTGTGTATCCCCTCTCTGTGAATCCTGCTACTCTCACGCTTTTTGGCCAATGTTGCCTTTGTATTTTGCTCAAGATTCCAGCAACTGCAGTTCCTTGTGTCTCCATTAGAGAACACTTAGTGTCTAATTGGACAGGAAGGTGAGTAACCTGAACTGCCTTATCTGCCCTCTGCTGCCTTCCACCTGGTGAATTCTGTGCCGATCTTATCGATGTTCATGGAAAAAGGATTGCACAGACTGATATCCCCAGTTAATGGTTCCCCATCAAAACTAGTTTGCAAGCTTTGCACGAAATATCTGACTGAATTCCCTTTAATACTTTGGGATATGAGAATAGAAATATGCTCAGCAAGGCAAGAGCTGAAACAGGGTCTCGGTAATTGAACAACATCAAATTACTTTGCAAAATTGATACAGTAATTTGAATGCTAATCCTGCTGGTAGGCAACAAAAATCACCTTCCTCAAAATTATAAAATAAGTCAAATATTTATTTTTGTGTACTCTTAAAAGATCTGGTGTCAAACTCCTGCAGGGCATTGCAGCGCAATTAATCCTCCAACTAAAAACAAGTTCAACCTAAATACAATGCAAGTCAGCAGGCAATTGCATGCTTCTGACCAAAATGTCAGTATAGGTTCATGAGAGTGAAGATAGACACAAAATGCTGGAGTTACTCAGCGGGACAGGCAGCATCTCTGGTGAGAAGGAATGGGTGATGTTTTGGGTCAAGACCCTTCAGACTGGTTAGGGATCAGCGAAATTAGAGATATAGACGATGATGTGGAGAGATAAAGAACAATGAATAAAAGACATGCAAAATAGTGACGATGATAAAGGAAGCAGGCCATTGTTAGCTGTTTGTTGGGTGAAACATAGAAGCTGGTGCAACTTGGGTGGGGGAGAGATAGAAAGAGAGGGAATGCCGGGGCTAACTGAAATGAGAGAAATCAATATTCATACCGCTGGGCTGTAAGGTGCCAAAGCAAAATATGAGATGCTGTTCCTCCAATTTGTTTTTAGCCACACTCGGACAATGGAGGAGACCTAGGGCAGAAAGGTCAGTGTGGGAATGGGAAGGAGAATTAAATTTTTTGGCAACCGGGAGATCGGGCAGGTTCAGGCCATCTGAGCGAAGGTGTTCAGCGAAACATCCCAGCTCATAGTCAAATTCTGATGCACTGTCTGTACATAGTGTTTGAGGCAAGACTCATTAACAGGTATGTTGGCTATGGGGATACAGGAGCACGGGGCAGAGTTTACCCACACTTCGTTCAAGGTCAGCAGTCATCAGACGTGTTCCTGGATCAGAAATTGGACTGCAAAAATACTTTTTAAAAAGTAAATGATCTGCTTTGTTAAAGGTTTAAACAAACTCTTCATGCATTAATAAGTGCCCCCCTTATGCCCACCTCCACTCCGTCGCCCGGAATGAGAAAAAGGCATCCTGATTCTGACCCTCTTAAAGGGCCTGCCCCACGAGCATGCGACTGCATGCGGCAATCGCGACCAAACCGGAAGCGGGGGTCGTGCGGAGGTCGAGTGATCCCCGTACAGGGCCTGTCCCACCAGCATGCGACTGCATGCGGCGAGCACAACCAAACCGGAAGCGGGGGCCGCGCGGAGGTCGAGTGATTGACTTGAAGTTCGAGCGAAGTCTGCGAGTGACGTACGGCGTCAAGATGCTGTGCACGGCACCAAGATGCGTACGGCGTCGAGACGCTGCGCACGCCCGTCGAGGCGTACGGCCTCAATGCGGCTGAGGGCCGGCAGGCCATTGCCACGCGGAATTTTTGGACAGTGTCAGTTTTTCGGATCCCCGAGCGATGTCGGGACCCGCTCCGCACAACTCCATACGGCTCCGGCGATCGAAGTGGGACCGGCCCCGCGAGGCCGTATGGCTCAAGCGACCACGTTAGGTCGCGCTTGCCGCATGCAGTCGCATGCTCGTGGGACAGGCCCTTAACTGCTTGAGCTTTGTTCCCCACCCTGATCATCTACACAACCGATTCTCCTGATCTCATCTGAAACTTCTATCCAGACCCCAACCTTTCTATAGTTTCTGTTGGAGGGAATCTTGTGTTTAACCTGTCTCCTGAATCTGGTCCAGACACAAAGAATATCAGTGGTTAGTTTATCAACCAAGTCAGTTTATTCAAGGCCATGACAGTATGCACTGAAAAACAATCTGAGAGAACCCAAAGTGTTTTAAAGATCCACAGCCTCTTATATTCTGTGTTTCAATGGTTAGATGAGGATATTACACTTTTGAAATAATTCATCACTGATAAACATCCCTTTTTTATCAGTGACTTTTAACCTGTTAATTAATTAAACAAAAATCCTCTTATTTCCCTGACAAATGGGTGCAATATATAAAGTGTGTGGACAATAGACAATAGACATTAGGTGCAGGAGTAGGCCATTCGGCCCTTCGAGCCAGCACCGCCATTTATTGTGATCACTCCGCTATCTTTAAGAGCCCTATCTAGCTCTCTCTTGAAAGTATCCAGAGAACCGGCCTCCACCGCCCTCTGAGGCAGAGAATTCCACAGACTCCCAACTCTCTGTGAGAAAAAGTGTTTCCTCGTCTCCGTTCGAAATGGCTTACTCTTTATTCTTAAACTGTGGCTCCTGGTTCTGGACTCCCCCAACATCGGGAACATGTTTCCTGCCTCTAGCGTGCCCAAACCCTTAACAATCTTATATGTTTCAATAAGATCCCCTCTCATCCTTCTAAACTCCAGAGTGTACAAGCCCAGCCACTCCATTCTCTCAGCATATGACAGTCCCGCCATCCCGGGAATTAACCTTGTAAACCTACGCTGCACTCCCTCAATAGCAAGAATGTCCTTCCTCAAATTAGGGGACCAAAACTGCACACAATACTACAGGTGTGGTCTCACTAGGGCTCTGTACAACTGCAGAAGGACCTCTTTGCTCCTATACTCGACTCCTCTTGTTATAAAGGTCAACTTGCCATTCGCTTTCTTCACTGCCTGCTGTACCTGCATGCTTACTTTCTTAGACTGATGAACAAGGACCCCCAGATCCCATTGTACTTCCCCTTTTCCCAACCTAACGCCATTTAGACAGTAATCTGCCTTCTTGTATTTGATAGCAAAGTGGAAAACCTCACATTTATCCACATGAAACTTCATCTGCCATGCATCTGCCCACTCCCCCAACCTGTCCAAGTCACCCTGCATTCTCATAGCATCCTCCTCACAGTTCACACTGCCACCCAGCTTTGTGTCGTCTGCAAATTTGCTTATGTTACTTTGAATCCCTTCATCCAAATCATTGATGTATATTGTAAATAGCTGCAGTCCCAGCACCGAGCCTTGCGGTACCCCACTTGTCACTGCCTGCCATTCTGAAAGGGACCCGTTAATCCCTGCTCTTTGTTTCCTGTCTGCCAACCAATTTTCTATCCATGTCAGCACTCTACCCCCAATACCATGTGCCCTAATTTTGCCCACTAATCTCCTATGTGGGACCTTATCAAAGGCTTTCTGAAAGTCCAGGTACACTACATCCACTGGTTCTCCCTTGTCCATTATCCTAGTTACATCCTCAAAAAATTCCAGAAGATTAGTCAAGCATGATTTCCCCTTTGTAAATCCATGCTGACTCGGACCGATCCTGTTACTGCTATCCAAATGTGCTGCCATTTCATCTTTTATAATTGACTCCAGCATCTTCCCCACCAGTCAGGCTAACTGGTCTATAATTCCCTGTTTTCTCTCTCCTGCCTTTCTTAAAAAGTGTGATAACATTAGCTACCCTCCAATCCACAGGAATTGATCCTGAGTCTATAGAACATTGGAAAATTATCACCAATGCATCCACGATTTCTAGAGCCACTTCCTTAAGTATCCTGGGATGCAGACCATCAGGCCCTGGGAATCTATCAGCCTTCAATCCCATCAGTCTACCCAACACCATTTCCTGTCTAATGTGGATTTCCTTCAGTTCCTCCGTCACCCCAGATCCTCTGGCCACTACTATATCAGGAAGATTGTTTGTGTCCTCCTTAGTGAAGACAGATCCAAAGTACCTGTTCAACTCATCTGCCATTTCCTTGTTCCCCATAATAAATTCACCCTTTTCGGTCTTCAAGGGTCCAACTTTGGTTTTAACTAATTCTTTCCTCTTCACATACCGAAAGAAGCTTTTACTATCCTGCTTTATATTCTTGGCTAGCTTACCTTCGTATCTCATCTTTTCTCCCCGTATTGTCTTTCTAGTTATCTTCTGTTGCTCTTTAAACATTACCCAATCTTCTTGCTCCCCACTCATCTTTGCTACGTTGTACTTCTCTTTCATTTTTATACTGTCCCTGACGTCCCTTGTCAGCCACGGTCGCCCCTACTCCCCTTGGAATCTTTCTTCCTCCTAGGAATGAACTGATCCTGCACTTTATGTATTATTCCTAGAAATACCTGCCATTGTTGTTCCACTGTCATCCCTGCTAGGGTACCTTCTAGTCAACTTTGGCCAGCTCCTCCCTCATGGCTCCATAGTCCCCTTTATTCAACTGTAACACTGACACCTCCGATTTACCCTTTTCCCTCTCCAATTGTGGATTAAACTTGCCCATATTATGGTCACTACCTCCTAATGGCTCCTTAACCTCGTACCTTTGTCAAATCTGGTTCATTACATAACGCTAAATCCAGAATTGCCTTCTCCCTGGTAGGCTCCAATACAAGCTGCTCTAAGAATCCATCACGAAGGCACTCTACAAAGTCCCTTTCTTGGGTCCAGTACCAACCTGATTTTCCCAGTCTACCTGCATGTTGAAATCTCCCATAACAACCACAGCATTACCTTTGCTACATGCCAATTTTAACTCCTGATTCAACTTGCACCCTATGTCCAGGCTACTGTTTGGGGGACTGTGGATAAGTTCCATTAGGGTGTAGGAAGGAACTGCAGATGCTGGTTTAAATCTAATATAGACACAAAATGCTGGAGTAACTCAGCGGGACAGGCAGCATCTCTGGAGAGAAGGAATGGGTGATGTTTTGGGTCAAGATCCTCCTTCAGACTGGTGATGGCAGGTACTCTCACTCTATTTAAAAACTTGGCATAGTGGGCTAGCCCCATTTGTCTGCATTTGGCCCACAGCCCTTTAAATTCTTCCATACATTTATCTGTACAAATGTCTTTTAAAAGTTATAATTGTACCCGTTTCTCTAGCTTCCTTTGACAGCTCATTCCAGACACATACTACCCTCCAAATGGCAAAGTTGTCCAAGGTCCCTCTTTAATCTATCCCCTCTCAGCTTAAACCTATGCCTCTAGTTTTACTCTGGTGAGAAAGCATGCGAGACTCACTTTATCCATGCTCCTTAATATTTTGTACACCTCATTAAGATCATCCTTCAGCCTCCTATATGCCAAAGGGCAAAGTCCCAGCCTATCCAACCTTTCCCTATAATTCTACAAGCCCCAGTGACATCCTAGCAAATGTCTTCTGCACCTTTTCCAACTTCTACCAGGGAAATTTAATCTTCAGTTTAGGGTTCGCTTAAACCAACCCCCTCGTTGCCTAGAAAGTGGTTGCATTCATAAAATTAGGGGGGGGAAAGTCAAAAAGAAGTTTAACATTTATTTTTCAACTCAAGTCGTGAATTTTGAGGATCACTATTAAGTTATTTAATCCACCAGGCTTTCTGGGAATGTTTCCTCTGTCCCAACCCACCCACACACATGGAGGCAAGCGTGCACATACACACCCCACATCATCCATCGCATGGAGTCTCAGACTGAGGCAGAATCCTTGTTCCTTCTTGGGATCTCATTCAGCTGGAGGTCATTTATCGCTCACCAACTCCAGTGCACTCCAAGTCTGGATAACGGCCAGCAATGTTGCTCCTGTTGCAAAGGTTAGTGAACAGGTGGGAATATTCTGTAGTCTGCTCAGCAAGCCTGCATGGTGGCACAGCAGTAGAGTTCAGTGCCAGAGACTCGGCTTCGATCCTGACTATGAGTGCTGTCTGTATGCAGTTTCTACCTCCTCCCCGTGACCTGCGTGGGTTTTCTCAAGGAAGCTCAGGTTTCCTCCCACACTCCAAAGATCTACAGGTTTGTAGGCTAAGTGGCTTGGTATAAATGTAAATTGGACCCAGTATGTAATGTATGGGGATTGCTGTTCGGCGTGGACTCACTGGTCCGAAGGGCTGTTTCCGCATTGTATCTCTAAACTAGAAAAAATAAAGTAATAACTACCAATTTTGCTACGTTAAGATCGTAGGTGCTGGCAGTCATGGCTCATTGGTGGATTGGACATAATTGCCTGAGATGTCACTGAAAACATTCTCCTTTTGAGTTAAGTGTATTTCTTCTCTCTATTCTACCTCCCATTTTGCCAGTGAAAAGTAAATCATGATGTCTGCTGTCATTGTTACCACAATAAAACCTATTGTTTCCAACACCTGCAGTGCCTTCGCATCGACCATACTTCAATGCAGTAATGCAGGTTTAGTTTAGTTTAGAGATTCAGCACGGAAGCAGGCCCTTCGGCCCACCGAGTCTGCACCGACCAGTGATCCCCGCACATTGACACGATCCTACACACACTAGGGACAATTTACACATACACCAAGTCAATTTACCTACATACCTGTACGTCTTTGGAGTGTGGGAGGAAACCGAAGATCTCGGCGAAAACCCACGTGGTCGCGGGGAGAACGTACAAACTCCGTACAGACAGCACCCGTAGTTGGGATCGAACCCGGGTCTCCGGCGCTGCAAGTGCTGTAAGGCGGCCACACTACCACTGTGCCACCGTGGCCGCCATTGTGGTGTGTTGATTCATCCTGTGCTGCTAAACCATGTGCTATAAAATTGTGGGACCTCTTTCCCCCCCCCCCTCCCCCCCACGTCCCCAAACCCTTCCCATTGATACAACCCTTCCTGCACCAGATGCTCCTTTGCCTTCTTTAACCCACTTCCATCAATCCTAGCACTGAAAATAACATTTGTTGACCCACCTTTATCTCATCTTGTCCCTTAATGAACTTCCCAATTAATTTATTGTGGACCACAGCGTTATGAAGAAGAGACATGATAGGTAAAAGAATATATTGGAATCAATGTTGCAAATGTCCTCTTTGTCTCTGCACACCTGCTTTATCCCTAAATTCCACCTTCCATATTTGTTCCTAAACTCCTGATTTTCCCCAGTCCACAGAGTCTCATTCAATCTTGTAAAGTCTCTCCTGCTCCAATGTAGGTGTGAACGCCTTCAGTCCCAAAATTGTTTCTCTAACACTTATTATCGACTTAAAACCTATCTAGGTGCCTTGCCTTTGGGTTTATTCCTGACCTCCACTGTGACTGATCTGTCCTTTGTGAGATAATTGTGCTTTATTACCATCTGGGTTCATTAGAGATACTGCATTGGAACAAATCAATGTGCTAGGATAAAATCAATCGGTTATCTGATAAGTAAATGCCCGTGTATACGTTCGGAAATGTTTTTCATGATTTTTTTTTGTGGATAAATGTTGGTCTTTTGATATTGGGGAACTGCATAAATAATGTCAAATACATTAGTGCTTTGGACAGCTGTGGAAGTTATTTTTGTTCATCCGTGAAAACTCAAACAATAGAAGCTTCATAGAATGGCATCTTAATGGTAGCACAAGTAAATTGCATGGTTTTAAGCTCCCTGCCTCCTTTGTGGGAGATTTCTGACCAGAAATTTGTAGCTGAAAGCAAAACAACATTAATTGACGAAGCAGCTCTTTGGGGAACAATTTTCAGACTTTTATAGGTAATTTGCAGCCATTATTTTTTTGATAGAATTACTTTGGTATTTGAAATGTGTACAGTATTTACACATCATTTTGAAGGCTATAATGGAATTTCCTGACAGGGGTTTAAGTACTGAATATAAACCTGAAATATTACAACAGACTGGCAAGAAAGATCCTTTAAGATTAGATGAGCCTAACATTTCAATTATTCAGTAAAATCACTACTTTCACAGCCAAAGATAGTTTCCATTGTCCAGTCTATGCTCACCCTTCTGCTTGACTAGCAATTGGTTTATAATCATACACAGGGTATAGGCAATGCTTGGAAGATCAGGCTTTGTTTACCCCACTGAAGATGGTAGTTAGCTGCTTTGTGCAATCATGCAGCCCTTCTGATGGAGTCACTCCAGAGTGCTGTTGAGTAGGGAATTTTATGATTTAGACTCCGCAACAATAAGGGGCCAGTAATAAATGTCCAGGTGGAGATAGTTTGTGGCTTTGGATAGAAATGGAGTACTTTATCTATATGCCTGCTTCCCTGGATTGTTCTTGTTGCAGTGGGTCATGTATTAGGGTTGTCCTGTCAGAAAACTTGAATAACTGCAGTACATCTTCTTCTGGTTGACACGCATTGCAGCCATGGTGGTCCATGAGGTAGCAATCAAGTTGGTTGCTTTTCCATTGATCATATAAAGCTTCATGATGTTGAAATTACACCCATCCAGGCAGGTTGAGAGGATAACATCTATGTTTGTTTTTTTGCTTCATGAAAAGGCTCAGATCATTAGAGAAGTGACATTAATTTCTGGGGCCGAGCACCCAAAGTGATCTTGCAGTCATTTTATTTATGCGGCTGGTCCTGTTCGATTTCTGATCAGTGGTGATATCTTAGGGTGTTAAATGCCATATGTCCTATTTACGTAATGCTCAAAAAAATATATATTTTTCTTTTTTTTTCCTCTTTCTCTTTCTCTTTTTTTTCCTAGGGCCTATTTCTTAACTCTTTTTCTTTTGTTTTTAATTTCGCTCTTATAGGGTCTTCGTCCTTTTTTGTTGTTACATTTTCTACACTTTTCTACACTTTCACTTTTTCCTTCACTTTCTTCTTTCTTTCAATCTTTTCCTTTTCTAGTGTAAAAAAATAAATAAAGGGAGTACATTAATTGTAAGAAGATACAAATGACGAGTATTAATGTATGTGGTTGTAATGTAATGTACTTCTAATAAATAAAAATTAAAAAAAAAAAAAAAAAAAAGCCATGAGGACATAGTCAGGCTCTTTCCCCCCTGTAGTACAGCAGATTTCCTCTTCTCAAAGGCATGATTGAACCAGATGGATTTTTATGACTATCTGATAGATTTTGTGGACTTCATTACTCATTCCAAATTGAAACAAATAAATTATATCAGATTATTAACTGAATTTAAATTCCGTAGCTGGGGATTGAACTTGTATCTGTCGATTGGTAGTCCAGGTCTCCGAGTTATCTGACCAGTCGCTACAACAATATACCCAGAATACACAAATATCCGCAAGCAATCTGGAAAAGAATAGTGAAAGGCCTGGATAGAGTGAATGTGGAGAGGATGCTTCCACTAGTGGGAGAGTCTAGGACCAGAGGTCATGGCCTCAGAATTAAAGGATGTTCCTTTAGGAAGGAGACGAGGAGGAATTTCTGTGGTCAGAAGGTGATGAATCTGTGGAATTCAATGCCACAGATGGCTGTGGAGGCCAAGTCAATGGATACTTTTAAGTCAGAGATTGACAGATTCTTGATTAGTATGGGCGTCAGGTGTTTTGGGGAGAAGTCAGGAGAATGGGGTTAAAAGGGAAAGAGATCAGCCATGATTGAATGGCGGAGTAGACTTGATGGGCCAAATGGCCTAAAGGGGCTGTCCCACTTGGGCGACCTAATCTGCGAGTTTAGCAGAGTTTCTTCGGCCTTCAAACTCGCAGCATGGTCGACACGAGGTCCTAGGAGGTCCTATGAGGTCATTGGAACTCTCCTTCATGCTCGAGGGAAGTTCCCAAATACTCACGGCCTCAGCTAGGTCACGGAAAATTTTTCAGCATGTTGAAACATTTTCCACGAGTAAAATTTGGTCGGCATGGTTCTTTTTGATTCGTAGTGCAGTGGAGTGGGGTCGCTATTTAGTTACAGGCAGTTGAGGCAGCCGTAGGCAATCTCCTTCGCTGACCGGGCATTTTGATTGGCTCATTGGAGTTTTCAAGACCAAGGAAAACTGACCGGTTGGTAAAATGCCCGCTAAACTTTATTATACTTCTTAAAAGTGTCTCCACTCCTTCTCCCCCCTTTCTCCCCCCTTTCTCCCCCCTTTCTCCCCCCTTTCTCCCCCCTTTCTCCCCCCTTTATCCCCCCCTTCTCTCCCCTTCTCTCCCCGTCTCCCCCGTCTCCCCCGTCTCCCCCCTTCTCTCCAGTGTGTGTGTGTGCGCGCGCGTGTGTGTGTGTGTGCGCGCGCGGTCGGTCGATGCAGCTCGCAGTTTCAACGCGGACGGTCGGTCCAGCTCGAGGCTTTCCAGGCGAGTGCGCTCGAGCTTGAAGGTCGAAGACACTCTTCTTAACTCGCGGATTAGGTCGCCCAAGTGGGACAGCCCCTTAATTCTGCTCCTCAAATTTATGAACATGAAAAGCATCCGTCTTATGGTTAGTTTGCCATTCTTGAGAATAGGGACCTCTTCAACTACTGTGTAGGAAGGAAAGATCAGTCTGAAGAAGGGTCTCGACACGAAACATCACCCATTCCTTCTCTCCAGAGATGCTGCCTGACCCGCTGAGTTACTCCAGCGTTTTGTGTCTACCTTCATCTATTGTCGATGGTTGAAGCGGGTATTGGTCGTCCCTCTGCATGATGTCAATGACAATTCACATCATTATTCTTTGGTCACCGCGGGTGTAAGATAATCTTCATGGAGCGAGCCATTGGTGGCCCTAGTGAAGCTGTACACAAATGAAATGAAGAGCAGAATGCTCGCTGAAAGACTCTTGATAACATTTGTGGCAGCAGAACAAAACCTCGTGCTCCAATTGCCAGTAAAGTCCACAGTGAACATCCTTATTATGCCTTGTCAGCACACATTCATTTAGACCATTATGCAACACAGTTAAAAAACAAATTTGTGTACACAACATACATGGTTTACTAGCTTGATGGAAGACAATGACTTTTAAATAGGGTTATTATAATGGGATATGCAGACCCATCATTCTTAATAAAAGGTCATGTTATTATGTGCCTGTATTATTGTGGATTAAAAGTATCTCCTGAGCTTTGTTTCATGATTAAATTTAGCAATTGGAATCATAGAATTACTGTAGATTTAAACAGGCAATTCCTCTTAACGAGAGCGTTCCCATGTGGGAAATATTGCTTAAAGGAAAATAAATAATGTGATGTGAGAGAGTCATTTTCTTCAGGCAGTTTCTGGACACCTCCATCTAAATCGTTTACATTCAAGCAGAAGAACCGTTAAAAGAAATATTTAGGTGTGTGGATAAACTGTTATTTAATTACTATAACTGCTATAATCAGTGAAGATAGTGAAAATAGTGTAAACGAACCATACCAAGAAACGTATACCTGCAAGCAAATGGGACTTATTGAGATCCTCGCACTGCACAATGGACGCACAAACATTCACAACAAAAATTCTGAACTACGAACTGTCTTGTGTTCTGTATATGGTGGGCAGCTTGATTGTAACCATGTACAGTTTAGTTTATTTAATTTGGAGATACAGCGCGGAAACAGGCCCCACGGCCCACCAGGTCCGCGCCGACCAGCGATCCCCGCATATTAACACTATCCTACACACACTAGGGACATTTTTTACATTCACCTACATACCTGTACGTCTTTGGAGTGTGGGAGGAAACCGAAGATCTCGGAGAAAACCCACGCAGGTCACGGGGAGAACGTACAAACTCGGTACAGGCAGCACCCATAGACTGGATCGAACCCGGGTCTCTGCCGCTGTGAGGCAGCAACTCTACCGCTGTGCCACCGTGCTGCCCCATAGTCCTTATGCAGACTGGATAGCACGCAGCAAAAAAGTGTTACCTGTACCTCGGTACACGTGACAGTAAAGTCAACGAAACTTGAAGCCAAGCTGCAACTGTAGCTGATGGTCACAATGAGCACTTGTAGTTTTGGTGTTCCCTTTTTACCGTGTGAAATTGTATGTTGAATCGTTGCATAGCAATCATGGAAGATAAGATTCAAGAAAGAGTTTATTGTCATGTGTCCCTAATAGGACAATGAAATTCTTGCTTTGCTATCAAGCCTGTAAATTGCTTCCCAGTTGTTTGAGAGTGTGCTGCTAGGACAGATTTTATTTACAATACTTAGAACTCTGACTCTAGGTACGGGCATCATGGTAGGTCAGAAAAACACCGAGCACCTCTGGCGATCCACATCACCTTTCTTCAGTCGTTACAGGTACAAGGCTGTTCTCATGGAAAAAACAATTGGTGGTCCACGATGGAGCTGTACACAAAACATAATAAATAACAGGACCATTTCTGAAAGCCCTGTATAATGCTCATGGCAGCAGAACACAAAGAAAAATAGTCTTGAAATGACCAGTAAATTGCACACTGAACCTCTTTATTACACCCATCAATACACTTCCAAATCTGCCCTTAGTCTAATGAAATATTAACAGAATTATAATTTGCTTTGGAATTTGTGTTGCCAATTATTAATGTGTTCCTTCTGTATTTAGTCCAAGGCATAAGCAGGGCTCTCACTTACCGAAATTCAAATGGTGATGAATTATTTACAATTTCCCAAAGGCAGATAGTTATTTTTGTACAACAGCAGTCATCGTCATGAAGATTATGTTGAACACTTGGTATGTTTAATGGTGGCCATTTATATGAACCTCAATCAGTGATTACTTTAATAAACCTCTGGTTTTATTGAATACTAGACCAAGTGGGACCCGTTGGGTCCCGTTCTCCAGCGCAATATTCCACCACTCACCCGCAGCCCCCAACTGCGCAGGCGTGGCTGAGGGGTTCCTGTTGCGACGCGAGTCACGGCAACCCTCCCCCAACTGCTCATCGCCATCTCTCTTCCTACCCCTATCCTCCTCCATTCCCCCTCATCCCCAGCACTCCCTCCTCCTCCTCTTCAACGTCCCTCTTCTTTCCCCCTGTCCTCCTCCCCTCCCCCACTCCTTCTCTCACCTCTCCTTTCCTCTCCTTTCCCCTACCCTCAGTCACCCTCCCTCCCTCCATAACTCCTCTCCCCTCCATACCCCTATCCCCTCCCTCTGTCCTCCCTCCTCCCCCTCAATCCCCCCAGTCTCCCTCACCTCCCCAGGATCTCGATGTAAACCACTGCCGGCACCGTTTTCTCCACCAGGGCGGCAATGGAATTGTACTTGAGGCGGGGGCTGTCGGGGGGGCAAGCATCCTGCATGGCTTCAGGCGGGGGCTGTCAGCGCTAGGTGGTTAGGGGGAGCGTCCTGCTAGGAGGGGTGTGTGGGTGTGTGGGGGAGGGGTGGCATGAGTGGGGGTAGGGGGTGTGGGTGAGGGTGGGTGTGTGGATGGGTGGGGTGTGGGGGAGAGGGGTGTGTGGGGGAGGGGTGGGGGTGTGTGGGGGAGGGGTGGGGGTGTGGGGAAGGGGCGGGGTGTGGGCGGGGGGGAGATGTGGGGGAGTGGGTTGTGGGGAGGGGGGTGTGGGCGGGGCTTGTCGGCATGGGGGTGTGTGGGCAGGGGGTGTGTGCACGGTGGGGGGGAAGAGAGAGCTCAGAAATATGACGGGGTTGTGCGGGAGAAGGGGGTATCATGGGGAGGGGGCAGGAGTCAACGAGGAGGACCAGAGGGGAAAGGCCTGGAGCTGACGTGGGGTGCAATGGGGACTCACAGTGGGCGCTGGTCGCTGGACGTTCGCCTCCGCCGGGATCAGAGTCTACGCTTTCTGTTAGGCAACATTGGCGAGATCTCCGACTACGGGCTGGGCTGGATCTCTGACGCTGGACTGGGCTGGGTTTCCGACGCTGGGCTGGGTTGGGCTGGGTCTCCGACGCTGGGCTGCTTCGGGTGGCTTCGGGCTGGGTCACCAACCCAATCTCCCTCCGAAAATTGTGTCCTTTTGGAGACGTCCGCTGGCCATCCAGAGCCTCCCTCAGCTCCAGTAAAGACGCGATGGCGCAGGAAGGGGCGGACTGTCCCGTGGGATGACAGGAGAAAAGACCAATCCATGATGTGCTGAACGGCAGGAGTCGAGATCGATCTGCGCACGCGCGTTTTTAAAAGATTTTTTAAACCTCGCTAACTTTTACACTAGACCACCAATCAGAACGAAACTTGGTGCAATCGCAGCACAGGAGAATGGTGAGTAAGCTGGCGAAAAATCATAGCGCTGTCATGTACCTTTTTTGCTCAAATAGAATGACCGTGCAAACCAGAAGATAACAAGATCAGTGCTTTAGTTATGTAAAAAAAATGTATATATATATGGATAGATAGATAGATAGATAGATAGATAGATAGATAGATAGATAGATAGATAGATAGATAGATAGATAGATAGATAGATAGATAGATAGATAGATATAGAGATAGAGATTTCATCTATAGATTGTGCTGACATTTCTGCCATTAAGCATAAAAAAGACATCATTTGATAGCTGTTGGATTTAAATCTGAACAATATTTTAGTGTAAGGAACCAGCCAGTAGTCATAATGGAGAACAACCTCACTAGCACTGAAAATTAACTTCTGGAAGTATGGACTTTTATTCCTCCAGAATTAAATGTTGTTAGAAATTTTAAAATAGAAAAAAGTTATATATCCTATAATTTTCTTTCTGCCTCCTTTGACTTTCTTACTTAATCCTATTTTGTTCGCTCTCTTCTATCACAATCAAATTTGAGATTGGATTCAGTAATCTAATCGACTCTTCCTGGCTCAACTTCTGTGTACTCATGAGAGTTTCTATTAGAAAAGCCCGCAAGAAGGCCAATTCACTGGATGTTTTCAAGAGAGAGTTAGATATAGCTCTTCGGGCTAATGGAAGCAAGGGCTATGGGGAGAAAGCAGGAACAGGGTACTGATTTTGGATGATCAGCTCTGATTATATTGAATGGCTGGAAGGTCCGAATGGCCTACTCCTGCATCTATTTTCTATGTTTCTCTGTTTCTAAAGGAGTGAGTAAGTGCAGGTCTAACAAATAACTTCTGTGTTTGTTCTCTGCTCAGAACAAAGTGATGCCCAATATATTTGTTAGGATTCGCAGGCCAGAAGGATAGGAGAAATAAAGAAACACACTTAATTTGTCATTTTGCTAACCAGTAAAGGAAATTAAAAAACCCTTTTGAAACCTGTAATTCAACTTTATAGCATAGTGACCTCCTGAAAAGTGAGGCTGTGGACTGGAACTAAATTAAGTTCTGGTTCGAAAGGCAAAACACAATCAATACCAGTTATACAAGCAAAACTATGTTTAATCTTAGTATCACATTCGCACAATGTCTATGTACAGAATAGGTTCAATCCTGGATGTTTCTGTAATGGGCCTGTCCCACTTAGGCGATTTTTCAGGCGACTGTCAAGTTGCCGGCAGTCATCTGAAAAACCGGCAACTGGAATGGCGACTGTCAGAGTGGAACACACACACACACGCACACACACACACTCACACACACACACATGCTCACATGCACACGCACACGCACACGCACACCTTCCTTTACCAGCCCATTATGTAGGCGGGGACAGGGCAAGCGGGGGAGCGCTGTCTGCGTGAAATTCACATGGTGCAAAGCCAAGGTGATACAGACACACATGTACAGTAAATCCTTTAAAAGAGGGGGTAGTGGGGGGGGGGGGGGGGGGGGGAGGGGAGAGGGGGGAGGAGGAGGGAGAAGGAG
>CM075980.1:32711506-32861259 GCA_038087875.1 Malacoraja senta
CCCAGGTCGCCTGCAATCCCCGGGACTAGCTGCAGTTCCCAAGTCGCCTGCGAGCCCCAGGACTAGTTGCAGTTCCCAGGTTGCCTGCCCCGGGACTGGCTGTAGCGCCCAGATTGCCTGTGAGCCCCGGGACTAGCTGCAGTTCCCAGGTCGCCTGCGAGCCCCGGGATTAGCTGCAGTTCCCAGGTTGCCAGCGAGCCTCAGGTCTAGCTGCAGCTCCGCTGTCCGGTCCGGGCGGCCCTTGGCAGCCACCTGAGCTTCGGAGGAGTTGCTGGCATGATCCCCGACCCCCTCCTTCTCAATGCTCCTGCCGTCCCCGCAACTTTACCCCAGCCGTGCTGACCCAGGCCAGACTCCCCAAATGCTGTGGAAGGAACTCTCCCCCCCAGCGGTGCTGTCCTTTAACAGCCGCTGCACTGAGGGATAGCCAAGTCTATCTTTCTTGGCTAACAATCTAAACTTCGGCCTCCAAGACGCAGGTACATTTTCGGGCCTTATTTTAGGGTGAAAAATAGCGTCTTCATTGCCGGGAAATACGGTACATTAAGGTCCTAGGGAGCATTGAGGAGCAGAGCGATCTTGGCATACAAGCCCAAATATCCTTGTAGGTAGCAACGCAGGTAGATAATGTGATAAAGAAGGTAAAGGGATGCTGTCTTTCATTAATCGCAGCTTTGAATACCATAAGATACAGCAGGGCTCGAAATTAGCGATTGCCCGGGTGCCAATGGCGACCTAAAATGCCGCCGGGCAACCTAAATGCCACGCCATTTTGCCCGGCTTGGCAAGCAACCGGGACACCTATCGTTTAATTCTGAGCGGGCCCCCCTCTCTATCTCTCTCTGTGTCACTCTCCATCACCGCCCGGCATCAGTATCCGTGTCCGGGTCTCGGGTCTCCGCTCTCCGCTCGCTCTTCATCCGCCGGCACGGCCGGCCGCCTTACACATGCGCACTGCCGCGGCCTGCACATCATCCCCCTGCACATGCGCACTGCCACGGCAACTGATCGGATTCAGCCACTTTCTCTCTCCCTTTGCATTGTGGGAGATCTGGCCGCCATTGCTGTCTGGTCGCCGCCTCGCCGCGATCGCTGAAACCCAACGCAGAATCACTCCCTGGAGCTGGAGTAACTCCCTGGAGTAACTCTTGCTTCTTGGTTTCCTGGTCCTCCAAAAATATTCCAAATGGAATTTAAACGGGAGTGGACCCACCAAACTCCACTGAAAATTAACAGCCTATTGCACTTTATCTGTTTAATTATTGTGTATATATATATGGTCTATGGTGTATAGACGCACTGAACTTTTATCTCCTGTTCTGTATTATGTTTACATATTCTGTTGTGCTGCAGTAAGCAAGAATTTCATTGTCCTATCTGGGACACATGACAATAAAACTCTCTTGACTCTTGACTTGGACTTAAGCAAAAAAGGGTTCTTGGGAAATAAGAGCTACCTTAAATTTAGTTGCATCTGGTCGGGTAATTATGGTAGGATGAAGACTATTCCATGCTTTAATTGTGCGGGGGAACTCCATGGAGCAGTCAGCATCTCTGGATAGAAGAAATTGGGTGACGTTTCGGGAAGAGACCCTTCTTTAGATTTCCTCTGGTTTTAGTGTTTTTAGTTTAATTTAAAGATATGTTAAACTGAGTTATTTTGTCAATCTAAAGCCAACTTGACTCAAACGCTTGTGGCTGTTGAAATCGATTCTTTATTCAGCTGAGACTAGTCTCTGAACCTTCCAACACAGAGCTGAAAGCTCTTGGGTGGGTCCAGAGAATTAGTAACTTTGATACAAACTCATGGCATTTATATAGGTATTAGACATTTCAGATACAGAAGGTATGACAAACTAGTAACCAATCATCGGAGTCCTTCTGGTGATTTACAACAGCAGTCACATGATCCACCCTTCTCTGGCCTCATTTTACAACCTTCATTTGCCTGTGGTTTAACTTTGTTTAGAATTATTTTATTTCAACACAGCAAAACCCCAGTAGGCTCAATTATCAAAGACCACTCCTCAAAATATAAGATACATATGTAATACAATGATCACACAAGTTATACAACAAAACACACTTTCCATACCAAGAAGAAAGATATTTCTATAAATCTAAACAAAGTCTAATGTTTACAGTCCTACTAAGACACAATACATTTCATAAATGGCTTCACTACAATTTTACACAGTTTAAAATACCATTACCTAAGTATTAAAAACATTAATTATATGAGTTTGTCGAATTACACAGCTTCTAAGTTAAATTCAAAACCCACACACACCTCCCAACTCCAAGCATACATGGGTCGTAAATCTGTCAACTTAATTGATAAGTGTTTTGTGCCAGGATACAACTTCATTCTACATTACAGCCTCCCTTTCCTGCTATCTCTGGGAGATGGATTTTCAATCTCTCTGCAAGGCCTTTTACAAATATTACAGAACACACGGTAAATTTACAACTTCAGACCATTACCTCAAAAGTACAGCTTCTCGATCCCTTATCTCAACCTCATTATAATTTAACATAGCCAAAGCTAACCATAGAGTCTATTATCTCTCAGTCTTGAATTCTGTCTCGAACTCAGCATAAACAGCCATAACTCTTCATCTTTATGCCACACTCAGAGCTCAAGAATGTGCCATAGAGAAAGAGCAGATGACCTCTGGCCTAAGAAGAGGCCCTATTCAGCTCTCCATTCTTCAACACAAAATCATATCAAATACAATTTCCTCCAGCGTTATAATTGCCTCAAAGCAATAAACTAAGCTATGCAGGTTCAGATTTGCGTTTCTATGTTTTGATTCATCTGTTCCCTGTGTGTGTTTCTTTGTACTTTATTTCTTTAGGATACATGTGTTTCTGAAAACCTTAAGCTTTTCTTACAACCTAACATAGGTTCCTCACACGAAAGTTACTATCCGAGCAATTCTATTATATAATATTTCCTCAGATACAGCGTGGAAACAGGCCCTTCGGCCCACCGAGTCCACGCCAACCACCGATCACCTGTACACTAGTTCTATCCCACACATGAGCGACGTAAGTCAAGAGTCAAGAGTGTTTCATTCTGTCACGTCCCATTTAGAACAATGAAATCCTTGCAGCAGCACAACAGAATATGTAAACATAGTACTTTGTAAACAATGTTATAAACGAGAAAACAAAACCGTGTATAATTGTATATGAATATATAACTATATCAATATATATAAATATATATAAATGTATATATATGTGTGTGTGTGTGTATATATACACACACACACACACACACACATATATATACACACACACGCACGCACGCACACGCACACGCACACGCACGTTCTGAATAAGGTTCCTGCACATCTTTGGAATGTGGAAGGAAACAAGAGCGCCCAGTGAAAACCCATGCGATCAAAGGGAAAAGGAGCAAACTGCATACCGACAGCACCCATATTCAGGATCAATTCCGGGTCTCTGGAAATTTTAGGCAGCATCTTTATGGCCGATGTACTGCATAGTCTTGAACTGAATTAAAACATACAGTAGCTGTAAAGGGGGACATAGCGTCACTTTGAGATTTAAGACTGAAAATGGATAGCTTTTTTTTTTTAGTAACCAAAGTTATCAACGTATTTTTTTTGTGTGTTGGAAAATAAAATATAGTGGCACAGCTGGTGGACTTGCTGCCTCACATGCCAGAGATCTGTGTTCGATCCTGTCCTCGGGCACTGTCTGTGTCAAATTTGCACATTCTCCCTGCAGCTGTCCGTTTTTTCCCCTTCTTTTTTTTATTATTTTTAGTATGTTGAGTGTGTAGTCAGGGGGCCTAATCTTTTTATGTGTGGGGGGTGGTGGGGGGGAAGGGGGAAACTGCTTTTCGAGTCCCTACCTGGTCGGAGGGGTTGCCTTCCTCCGAGCAGCTCCTTCGACCTGTCCTTGCGGCCTACCAGCGGGTCCTGGAGCGCCGTTTTCCCTGAGGGGACCTGGCCAGAACATCGGGTTTGGCGGCGGCGCAGAACATCGGCTTTGGCGGCGGTGCAGCGCTGGAGCGCTGTCATGGAGCGGGCGATGCCTTTCCTGGGTCGCCGCGCTGGAACTCCAGTATGCTGGGACCACCGATGAGAACATCGTGGAGCAGCGGTTCTGTGGAGCGGCCAGCTGCGACGCTGAACGGTACATCCCGGAGCCTGGGATCTCTTGCTGAGATTGCCAGTGTGTGGAGCTCCGTCCGGCGCGGTCCGTTGGCTTGGAAGCCGCGGTCTTCGGTAGGAAGGTGGTCGTTCCTGGTACCCCAAGCCGCTGGGGGTTCTCCCGATGCCGGAGTATCATCACCCGGCGAGAACATCGGGCGCCGTGGCGGCGACTGTGGAGGCCTCAGTGGGCCCGACTCTGGGTGGACAAGAGGATGGGGACTGGACTTTGTGCCTTCCCCCACAGTGGGAACCACTGTGGGGGGATGTTTCGGTGTTGAACTTCTTTTTAATACTATGTTGTATTTTATTAGTGTGCTGCAAGGACATCTGAATTTCCCCAGAATAAGGGGATTAATAAAGTCTAATTCAATTCAATTCAATTCAAGCGTGTGGGTTTCCTCCCACATCCCAAAGACGCATTGGCTTAGTAGCTTAACTTGTCTCTGTAAAATTGCCCCTAATGTGTAGGGAGTGGGTGAGGAAAGTTGGATAACAGAACTTGTGTGAATGGGTGGACAAAAATGCTGGAGAAACTCAGCAAGTGAGGCAGCATCTATGGAGCGAAGGAAATAGGTGACGTTTCGGGTCGAGACCCTTCTTCAGACTGTCGTGAGGGTGAGGGGGGGGGGGGGTGCGGGAAGAAGAAAGGAAGAGGCGGAGACAGTGGGCTGAGGGAGAGCTGGGAAGGGGAGGAGAAAGCAGGGACTACCTGAAATTGGAGGTCAATGTTCATACCACTGGGGAGTAAACTGCCCAAGCGAAATACGAGGTGCAGGTGAACCTCTGCCGCACCTGGAAAAACTGCTTGGTTCCTTGAATGGAGTCAAGGGGGGGGGGGTAAAGCGACAAGTGTAGCATTTCCTGCAGTTGCAATGGAAAGTGCCAGGAGAGGGGGTGGTTTGGCTGGGAAGGGACGAATTGACCAGGGAGTTACCGAGGGAGCGGTCTCTGCAGAAAGCCGACAGGGAGGAGGTATGAAGATGTGGCCAGTGGTGGGATCCCGTTGGTAGACAAAGCTGGAGAAAATCAGCGGGTGAGGCAGCATCTATGGAGCGAAGGAATAGGCAACGTTTCGGGTCGAGACCCTTCTTCAGACTGAGTGGGGGGTGGGAAAAAGAAAGGAAGAGGCTGAGACAGTAGGCTCTGGGAGAGCTGGGAATGGGAGGGGAAGTGGGAGAAAGCAAGAACTACCTGAAACTGGACAAGCCAATGTTCATACCACTGGGGTGTAAACTACCCAAGTGAAATATGAGGTGCTGTTCCTCCAATTTGCAGTGGGCCTCACTCTGGCCATGGAGGAGGCCCAGAACAGAAAGGTCGGATTAGGAATGGGAGGGGGAGTTGAAGTGCAGAGCCACCGGGAGATCAGGTTGGTTATTGCGAACTGAGTGGAGGTGTTGTGCAAAGCGATCGCCAAGCCTGCACTTGGTCTCACCAAGGTTGATTATACGCTGAATAATCCAACCAGATTTTTGTTTGGAAGTGGAAAGAAATAATAGAAATTGCATTCATTGCAACGTGTAAAAAGAGATGAGATACAGTATTGTAATTTTGCTGCATGTCATTGTGGTATATATCATGTCTTGATTGGTGAATATGTTTAGTTTATGAGTTTATTTGAAGCAGAAATAATATGTGAATGCTTCATTGACCATAATTCCGACTGCTAACTACGCACTTCGTCCGAGCACATTATCGCACGTGTCATGCAAGCCGTCTTAAATGACCACCTAAACTGTCATTTGGCAACCTAAAAAGTTGCCTAGGTTGCCCGGCTGGCAACAGAGAAAAAAAGTTTAGTGAGAGCACTGTCAGGAGCCTGAGAACTGTAACGTTCAGGAACAGCTTCCTCCCTACAGCCCTCAGGCTATTGAATGCTACAACCTCATAAGCTATGAAGTACAATAGACTAGTAGTATTATTATTATTATTATTATTATTATTATTATTATTATTATTATTATTATTGCACTGTTATTGTTTGTTTGGGTTTTTTCTGAGCTTTTGTTATTATTTATTATGATTACATATTCTGTTGTGCTGCAGCAAGTAAGAATTTCATTGTTCTATCTGGGACATATGACAATAAAACACCATTGACTCTTGAAGAGTAGGGAGATTTTGTTCCAATTTTATAAAACACATTGGTCAAACCTCAGCAGGAGTACTGCATGAACTTCTGGTCTCCACATTATTGGAAGACAGTGACAAGTTCAGGAAAGGATAATAAGGACATTTCACCAGGATGTTGTCTTGGTTAAAGCATTTCAGTTGTAAGGAGAGACTGGAGAGGCATGGTTGTTTTCTCTCGAGGTTAAGAAGAAATGTGAATGAGCTATATAAAATTGAATTGAATTGAATACATTTTATTAGCCAAGTATGTATAAATACAAGGAATTTGCCTTGGTATTTTGCTCGCAAGGATAACACGATATACAGTAGACAATTAAAAATAAAACATTATAATTTAAATATGTGAAGAATAAATAAAATACCAGAGCAAAAGGAGGCTACAGACTTTTGGCTGTTGAGTGGAGCAGCTGCTCATGAAAAAAAGCTGTTTTTATGTCTGGCTGTGACGGCTTTGACAGTCTGGAGTTGCCTCCCAGAGGGAAGTAATGTAAAGAGTTTGTGGCCAGGGTGAGAGGGGTCAGAGATGATCTTACCCGCTCGCTTCCTGGCCCTTGCAGTGTACAGTTTGTCAAAGGTGGGGGGGGGGGGGGGAGGTGGAAGGTTGCAGCCAACAACCTTCTTGGCTGATCGAACGATGCGCTGCAGACTCTGGATGCCTTGGTTGGTGGCTGAGCCATACTAGGCCATGATGGGGAAGGTGAGGACAGACTCTATGATGGCAGTATAAAACTGGATCATCATTGCCTGTGGCAGATTGTGTTTTTCTCAGCTGCCGCAGGAAGTACATCCTCTGTTGGACCTTTTTGACCATGGAGTCGATGGTGGCCCTCTATTTTAGATGCCTGGAGATGATGGTTCCAAGGTACTTAAATGACTCCACAGATGTGACCGTGGTGCTGTTGATGGTGAGTGGGGAGAGGGGAGGAGGAGCTCTCAAAAGTCTACAAACAATTCCACTGTCTTAAGAGCATTGAGCTCTATTATGAGGAGTATAAATAGGTTAGACTAAAGGAAACTTTTTCCCTTATGGGATGAATAAAACTAGAGCACATAGATTGAGGGTAAGGGGGTAAGAGATTTAGAGGGGATTTGATTAGGGGCTTTTTCATCCAAGAAATGGCGATTACTTGGAAAGCGTTGCTGGAGGAGTGGTGGAAGCATATGAGTATTTAATTTAATTATTCAAGAAGAGCACTCAAATTGCCTTGTTATAAAAAGCTAAGTGCTGGGAGGTGACATAAAAACAGATGTGTACCCACTGGTGGTCATGGGGTGGTGGGCTGAATGTCAAGTTTCCATGCTGTATGACTTGATGAACATGTCCATAAAGACTTGGGACAAGTAAAATAGGCCAATTAAATCAACAGGACAAAATGGCAGCAAGAGGAAAGTCAAACATCGGTTGTATTTAACATAATTAAGTTAGCTTAAATATTTTTTTACTTTAAGGTTTTTTTCTTTAACTTTAATTTTTAACATTCTTAATTTTTGGCAGGCCATGATTTTGAATATTTGGTTGTGCTTCTGTATAACATTTATATTCAATCTTAATGGGAGGTTTGATTGCAAGTGAGCCAGAGGAATGGGTGCTCACCACTCTTGCCAGTTGCTTGTGTCGAGAAGCTCTGTGCTACCTTGCGTTTTGCTGATGTAGTGAGCGAGCATTGTCCTCTCAGAGGAAGGCTGCAAGGCAACACAATGAAAGAAGCTGTCTTGAATCTGTTCCCATTTTAAATACTCCCCCTTCCTTCTAAGACACTTAAGAAGTAAGAAATTAATGTTAATCTGTTTCGCTATTTCTTCCCTTTAGTTGGAGCGAATTTTGATCACTCTTTTGAAACATTTTAGGATATTTTAAACATTTTATCAGTTGCATTTTCCGTTTAGAAAAGGATGATCTCCTGTATGAAGGATGTTTATTCACTAATTAATAGACTGGCCTTGTTTAGAATGTTTATATGCAACATTGTATTTATAGCTCTTCAATTTCTACTTAATTTCATGCATCTTATTGCAGAGTTGCAGACATCCAGAAAAGGAAATGTACACCAAAATACCAGTAATCTACAGTTTACTAAAATGTAAGCATTTGTCTGAACTGTTGATGCTTTTTCTGACCTTTAGTTTCAATTGAATTTGTGACATTTATTCAGGTCTTGCCTAAAATTGCTTGAGTTGTGCCCATGGAGTTACTGCATATACCTTTGACGTTTTTCAAGAGGAGCTGGAAGGATAAACACTATTCTTCTTTTGGGTTATTTATGATGTGAATTGCTAATGGTCCTCGTCCAATTATTTGTTTCATTTTATTTTAACACTATTAAATTTTATTTTTAAATGAATCTAGATAGCAGCAAAGGCATCAATTTTGTATATGATTTCTACTTCCAAATTAACAAGAACTTGGATAACACATAAGACTTGCTTAGTAATTTTTTCCCATCATCCTTAATGATTAGACAGTGGTATGCTAAATTTCTATGGAATAAAAGGCACAGAATGATTGTTAACCTCTATGTGTAGGTATCTTGGCCTGCTTGTTTCTTTCCAGATCAATGCAAGTTTGAATTATATGTTACTGTAAAGAGATTATCGCAACAGTTGTGTTTAATATTTAAGAGCTTAAGTTAACTTCTTAGGTCTCTCATATATCTGCCACAGATGGAAAAAAAAGTTTCAGGTAGCCATATGTAGATCCTCAAATTGTTGCAGAGCAGCAAAGAAAATAAGATCATATTTATTCAAGTAAGCAATTTTTGTGGATATTGTCCCTACCAACTTATCTCTTTCATAGTTCCAATTTACATTTGATGATTTCAGTACCTTGGAGAATTAAGGAAAAATAAGGTTTAAACATTCTATTGTTGCTTAACGGTCTCCATTTGACGTTTCACAATTCTATAACACTGGGATGACGCTTCACTGGACACAGTGTGATTAGAAGGGAGAAATTTAAAGAGTACAGAGCTGAATGAGGACATGTCTAACACAACGGTGGAGTAGGAAAGAATATCTGGTGAGAAGTTCAAACTTTATTAATGTCTGTATTTCGATTGAGGTAGCCCATTAACTGTTGAAAACAATATAATGCCCATGAAGTGCAGGAGTCACTTTAAATGCAGTTGTGATTTTGGGTATGTTTGTAGAATGATTCCAAAGTAGAAGGTGAAACATTACAGCAAGGAAGAATTATGGCATGATGGTTTGCGTTGAATCATTTGTCAATTCCCATGGCTTTTCTACACCAGCTTTTCTCTGGACCTGCACAACAACTGGTCATTTATGATCATGATTGTGCTGTTATTGTTGCCTTTTCACATGAAATAAAGTATTAAGAATGTATAAGGTTTTCTATTACTATGCTGGAATAAATGCTCCATGTTGAGAAACTCTTTTACTGTTCTCTCCATTTTGTTCTTCAGTGTAATCCTGGTTTCTCTGTGGGATTTCTATTTCTACAACCTGCCTATATGATTGTGATCTTTCTATCTTTGGTTAAAAGCTTCATATATCTACTGACCACGCTTCACTTCATATATTGAAAAATGGGAACTGGAAAAGGCCGGTCTCATGCTGTTCTTATCGTCATCAATATTTTTTCTTTGAAGAATCTATCAATCTCACTTTCACTTTAAATTGACTCTGAATCCATAGCTCTTAAGGTGTGAGTTTCATTATTGTCGGTGTGTCAAAGTAGTATTTGATTTTAATTTTAAGATCTTCTTCTTATCGAATCCACACACAAGATTAGAACTTGTTCAGCCAGAGCTGAACACACCTCTCGGCATCTGCATACGATGGTGCCTATCTTGTTGCTTCTTGTACGTTGTGGTGAAAAGATTGGTGGAAACAGGGCCGCGACGTGAACTTGACCCAATTTTTAAGATTATGTCTATGGGATTTTTTTTGGAATAATTTGTCAGTATTAACTTTGTTGATTACCATTTTGTTTTAAATACCTTGATTCTGATCAACATTCAGCTTTCTAAAATCGATGAAGTACAAATCGGCTTATGAATCATTGTCACAGTTGAATCCTTTAAAACGCAATATTATTCTATTAAATCTGTTTCTCCAAACAAATGCAATGGCCTTGCGATGAGTCATACATCTGAATGTCCTACTTCAGAATAGGAAACTAAATAGGCATCACCTCATCCATATTACATTACATGTCCATTAAAATAAGGCCTAACTTTCTAAAATACTTTTTAATAAGTTTATGGAACTCAGCACTACATAGTCATCAATAGATCTATCTACTTCTGACATTAGAATGGGCAGAGAGTAATTAATGAAGCAGTTAAAGACGGTTGAGCCCAGGACAGTGACCTGTGGAATTTCTGTAATGATGTTTGTCTGAAATGGTTTTCCAATATTTTTTTCTATTGCAATACCATCAGCTGATGGAGATTCTCATTAACTTTTGTTTTTACTAGAATTCTTAAATTGTTCATTGATAGCAGTGCAGAACTCTCAAGTTGCTTGTGGAATTCAAGTTATTGATGAAGACCTTTGACTTTACAGCATGGTTGGATGAGCTTTGGTAATGTTTTATCCTTCCTCTTGCATGTGAACATTTTTGTTTTTTTATCAGCTGATTCCACTGTTGTAGCTGCGTAGAGCATATCAACGTGCTCTTGGATGCGCTCCCACCGTCCATAAACTTGAGGTAATTCTGTTCCAAGCATCGTGACTCGCATCAAATCCCATTCACCTATCATCCTTGCGTTATATTAGCTCCTGGTAAAGGCAGACCTTGATTTTAAATCTCTCATTATTTTCAAGTCTTTCCATGGTCTCCACTTTCCCAATCACTGTTTGTTATTAAATTATTGGAACCCTTTGAGAGCCTTTGCGTTGGAATTTAATTGGACCACCATTGCCAACTAAGACTTCAGCTGCCAAAGACCTAAAGTCTGAAATACTACCCAAAGTTTAAAAACTATTTATTTCCCTTTCCTGTTTTAGTGAACACTTTAGGTGTAACTTAAGTCTTTGACCAAGCTTTAGGCCATCTTTCATTGTGAGGACTTTTAATTTCAAATTTTATTTGAAAGCTTTCCTGCAAAGTGAGGATGTTTTACAAAGTTAAAGGAGCTCCATAAATATAAATTGTAGTCAGCTCCAGTTGGTTAAATGGTTGGGAAAATTAGGAAAGTAGTTAGAAAATCATTACCTAAATTGTCTGTGCAGTGAAGACACTTTTAAATAATGACTGCAGTCAGAGCAATTGCAATAGTTTGATCTGTTAGCTGATAATAAAGGACAAATTGCTTTCTTGACATTTTACTCTGGAGCATAGAGTAGTACATCAAAAGAAAAAGCCTTTCAGCTGCCCAATACCTGCACCAACCTGCAACCTGCCAAGAGCATCATTTATCGACCTGCACATACCACATATCCCTCCATTCCCTGTGTATCCAGACGTCTTTTAAATGCCATTACCATATCTGCTTCAACCACCACTCCTGGCAGCACATTCCAGGCAATCACCGCCCACTGTAGTAGAATACTGTAGTAGACCAGGCAATCACCGCCCACTGTAGTAGAATACTGTAGTAGAATACTGCGTCCATCTGAGTGGGCACGGCAACGTGCGTTACACATCATACACACAAATGGACGTTGCGGTGGACACTCAAACGTTTGGTGTCCCAAAAAATGAACGTTACATTATTAGTGAAAACCAAACATTTTCACCAACGTGATCTAAACGGTACATTACCTTATGGATTTGAGCTATATCGATGGCCGATGATTCGTCAGAGCGTTTGATTTGGGCTGATTTTTTAGTAAGTAAAATGTCTCTGTAACGGTCGTTGTGGAGCTTCCGGAAGTTAACACGAAGGAATGAAGTTGGCGACTTGGTCCGTACGAAAGATAAACAAGAGACAGTTGCCAAATTGAAGATTGGCTCAGTTTCTTAGTTTTGATGACCAATTTATGTCCAAACATTTTTTTTAACTGATTTTAAAAAGTCAGAAAATATTTTGTAAACGGTCGTTGTGTTTTTGACACCACGATGTTTTTGATATATTAAATTGGAAAATAAGAAAAAATAATTAAGTCGCCCAAAAATCGCTACGACCATAGGATACCTCGTTGGGTTTTGAAAAGCATTAGAGGTTTGGAGCCTCCGTGGTTGAACTTACGGAGGTACTGACCCCGATAACAGTCGTTGTGACAATGGACACCAAGCACAACGACCGTTACGGGATCTTTACTGTACTGTATTATCTTTATGTTACTGTATTTTTCTCCTGGTTTATGAAGATATTTCCCTAGATCATTATCAAAATGTATATGTATAAGGGGCCATATGAAGTTTATTTATGAATTAAATATTCATGACTAAACGTGGCAGAGTTTTTAATGTCACATTTTTGGTGTCCAAATTGGTGGTAAAACGATGAAAATTTGTCATGATAAAAGTTTTTGACTTTCAGTCTTGAAGTTATCTAATTTATATCTGTTATTTATAAGGTTTCACATGATAGGTAGATTTTTGTTAAGAACAGTGTAATGGTGTAAAAACCTGAATAATAATCTCGTTCCTCAAAATCTTTCCAGTATTGTAAAAAGACACATACGCTTACATCAGGTCTTCCCGCCACCTCTGGTGTTCCAGAGAAAGCAATCCAAACTGTCTAACCTCTCCCCATAGTTAATACCCAGTAATCCAGGCATCTTTCTGGCGAACCCACTCTGCACCCTTTCCAAAGCTCTACATGGATAACCGAAAACTGAACACAATGCTCCAAATGCAGCTATTCCCCCCAACTGCTGGCAAGTGGGAGCGAGACTGCGACGTTTTAAATTTTTTTTAAATGGCAATAACGTGTAAAATATAAGATCAATGTGAACGGATCTCACTCTCCCTCTTCAGTCCCATGTTCCCCATCTCCATTATCCTCCTTCTCCCCACCCTCCACCAACCCTCCCCCACTACTCACCTCCCCTATCCCACCTACCCCCCACAATGAAAATCGTGATTTATTTAAAAAAATGAAATTCTCAATGAAAATCGCGTTTTTTCTTTAAAATAACTTAAACACCATGTTAGTTGTTAATGAAAATGGAAGAATTTGATTAAAAGGTGTTTTTTTTGGAATAAAATCAATGTCAATGAAAATCGTGATTTAAAAAAATTGAGATTCGGGATCCCCTTGCGACGTCATTGTGACGTTGAATGCGGCTGACAGGCAGGGCAAGTGGAAAAGTGTTTTTTGTAAAGTTAAAAATGTCAATAACCTGTAAAATATAACATCAATCTAAACGAAACTTGGCGGATGCACACCCCAGGACAATGGTGAGTAAGGTGGGCCAAAAATTGTAGCGTTATCGTGTAGGTTTTGGCGGAATTTCCAGAACACCTGCACGAACAACAAACAAGATGAGAGTTTTAGTCATATAATTATTACACACACACACGCACACACACACGCACGCACGCACACACACACACACACACACGACTAGGTGTGGACCCGTTGGGCCCGTCCCCCTAGGCAATATTCCACCATTGACCCATAGACCCCAACTGCACAGGCGCGGCTGACGGGTTCCCGTTGTGATGCGAGTCACGGCAACCCTCCCCAACTGCGCAGGCACGGCCTGCAAGTGGGAGCGCGACTGTGATGGTTTTAAAGTTCAAAATGGCAATAACTTGTAAAAAACAAGATCAATGTGAATGCATCTCACTCTCCCTCTTCAGTCCTCTATTCCCTTCCTCCATTATCCTCCCTCGACCAACCCCCCCCCTCCTTCCCCACTCTCCCTCCTCACCTCCCCCACTTTCTCCTCACTCACCCTCCCTATCTCCCTCCTCTCCCTCTATCCCCCTGCTCCCCCACTCATCACCTCCCCTATCCCACCACCCCACAATCAAAATTGCGATGTACCTTGCACACCACCGGCTTCTGCCCCTGCGGTACCCGCTGCCACTTCATCCACAACCCCGAGGAGGAGCGAGGGCCTCGCCTGCGCCAGAGTGCCAGCCTAGGCTCAGCCTCCTCCAGCCCGGCGCTAGACTGAGCTGCACTGCGGGCGGCCTTCAGCCTCGACCTGGAGTAGGAGCTGACCTGGACTCTGGGCTTGTGGCTGGGCAAGGGAGGGGGAGGAGGTTGCTACTGCTACCCGCACCACCATCACCAACAGTACCCGCAGCTCCAGTGGGCGCCCGGCCTGCGCCATGGCCGGCAGGAGCCCGTCCCCAGACTCTTTCCAACCAGGGCGATTCTAGCAGCAGCGGCTCCGAGTCGCCCGGTTTCGAGCAGGGCCGGCGGCTGCCCATCTTCAGCAGGTTCTCGGTGTCGGACTGAAGGGAGGGGGGTGCAGGTGGAGGGCTACCAGGACCGGTGGGATAGGCAGAGCCGAGCTGGAGCCAGCGGCTGCAGCGCCGGCTGCAAGTCTGGGGCCGCCCCGGGACTGGACTCCGGTAAGGGGACAGGGGCACCCCAACAGCATCTCAACAGCACCCACAGCGACGGAGAGCCGACCCCGACCCGACTACGGACAAAACGCAAGCCTTCACACAATGCAACACCAACATTGCCAAGACTGTTTTATAGCTAGTGACCTATGACCTGGGCATGTGCTGTCGGAATACCAAACTCGCTTATTGTGATGTCATTTTTGTTTTTCGGAATCTTCACGGCAGCTTGTAAATGAGATCCCATTGTGACTGGGCGACTGTGAGATGTCATTGTGACATCATCACTGGAAACTGCTAGAAAAGTCTCCCGCTCACAGGCAATTATTATTTTCAAGGTTGGCTTTTTTAAAACTAAATATCAATAACTTGTGAAATATAACATCAAATGTGAAGAAACTTGGCACTAACGTTCACGGGAAAAAGCTGAGTAATTTTTGGGCTATTGTGTAATGCTTGGCCGTAGTTCCTTGATTTTACATATAGACAGACAGACAAACAAGACAAGACTTTTAATAGTGGATATAGAGATAGATGGATGGGTGGATGGATGAGATCCACAGGGATATGTACTGGGACCACTGTTTATGATATTTTTTTTGTTTAATATATAAGCCAGAATATTGTCCTTCCACCAGTAAGCTGTCAGTGTGCTAGTTCTGAATCCATACGACCAAGTCATTATTAGTACTTTATTAGTACGTTATTAGTCACTTCCAAGCATTAGTACACCATATCATATAATTAAGTCTCCCCATTTAATATTGCATTATCTCTCTGTGAACATTTCAATTCATAAATTTACTTTTTGTGTAGCAGAGAATGTAATCCAGCACCTAAAAGTAGTAACGGAACTTTAAATGTATTCATTATGTGTACAGAATCTAGTCATTAGATATCAAGACCATTGTGCTCGTAGTTATGCATCCCACCATGGCAGCTGGATGAATTTAAGTTGTTAAATAAATTCAGAATAAATGTACTGTCCTTTGGATATTTTGCCAAATCTATGCACTCTGAACTCACCAATGCGAATAGGAATGGGCAATAAAAAAAACAGCTTGGCCAATAAAGTTCACATCCTGTGAAGGAATAAATATTTGTTCTATAAAATAAATAAATCAAGAGTACATTGGTATAATTACTGGCCTAAAGGAAAAAAATGTGTTGGTGTTGCAATAGAATGGCGTTGCATTTCTACATTAAAGAATCAAAATTATTATAAAGTGTGATTGGGCTTCAATTGTATTTGCATCCTAAAGGCACAAAACTACATTCTGACATCTTTATGCTCAACCAACCAATTCCTTCAGATTACATGAATGCAATGCCTTAGCTGGTAAGAGTTGAATTACTTCCTACACTTTTGTGATTGTTGCATGTGCCAAGGAACACTGTGTCCTATATGTGGGGAGTGTGGTGAAGTGTAATAAATGCCAATGCTAGCTCAGATACTGATTTCCAAAGTAAGTTGACAATTTTTTGTCACAAGCTATTAGCATGTCATTAAATTGTGTTCAGATAGTATCGCATTTGAGTTTCTTTGATCTCTGCTATGTCATTGGGTTGCATCAGAAAATTAGAGATGGTTTTGAAATGTGTTTCTTTCATAATTAGCCAGACCTACTGGAATAATTTTGTGTTCTTAAATATTTTCTAGCAGATCAAATGTGGCACAAAGCTGACAGATTCTTATAACTGACATCAAGGATTCAATAGTTAAGCAGCATTTTGGAGATCCTTGTGACATGTCTGTTTATGAATTAAAGAAAAACACTTTCAAGGGAATTAGTTGTCTTTTCTATTGTACTGAAAAAGGTAGTGTTCATATCCACTGAATCAAACGCTGGATCAAAGTTCACTTGACATTTGACATCTTTCTTTTTAAAAAATGGTAAGATAACTTTATTAAAATGTAACAGAATACCGTTAACAAAACATTATCTTTATTGTCCCGGAATGTGTTCTAACCTCTCTGGTACACATGTGTCCTGGAAGCCTCCAGCAAGCCAATAGGCATAACATGTTTCTCCATGGATACTTGGGGAAGAATAAAGGACTGCAATAACTGAGTGCCAGAGGAAATCACTAGGCATAGAATTGTATAAATTAACAATTGTTTAAATAAAAATGAGTGGTAACTCCCCTTATCACTGGGCAGTAATTGCCTGAGTATACCTTCAAAGCATCTTGGTGAGAGTGAGACACAAAATGCTGGAGTAACTCAGCGGGTCAGGCAGCATCTTTGGAAAAATGGAAAGGTGATTTTTGGGTTGGAACCCATCTTCAGACTGGTTGTAGGGAAGACGAACTGAAAACAAGAAAATACCTTTTTTGGTGAAAGTGTCGTTGGTGAGCATCAAGGGAAAATATTCCAATGGTTGGAGTTGTACTTTGCACAAAGGATAGATTTATTTCTTGGAGGTTGATTATCCTAGCCCCAGAACATTCCATCAAAAAAAAAGCATTGACAGCTGGCTATGCCATGTCCAAAGATACACTGAATATTTCTAAAGCACTTAGAAATATTCCAAAATAGAAACACAATGCTGGAAGAACTCACTTGAGGCAATACTTATGGAATTGGAAAACTGGATTCCAGCAGACTCACTACATTTACAGGTTACATTTCTACAAGGACATTTCTACTCCTGATTACAGTTTTTTTAGATAAGCTAGGAGAGGCGGTGTGGCAATGTTGAATAACAAAGCAATGATATATATGAGTGGGATGATAATGCAAGAAAAATCAACAATGAAGTCATTAATTCAAATGAAGATTAGCAAAATTGGCAATAGTTTATGAGAGGTCTCCAAATAGGCAGAGGGACATACGAATGTGCCAACATTCTTACTGTTTTGGAAAGTGTAAAAAAAAACTACCAGGTCAATTATTAGTTACTGGGGATATGTCTTAACTGGGACACTGCCAGTGCAAAGGGTAAATTTGTGCATAGAAAACATAGCGGATGGAAGTGGATCATTTTAGGTGCAAACGGGAAGGGTGGTTATAGGAGAAAACTTTGGAAGCGGTATGACGTGGGAAAGACGATGAAAGACTGGACATAAAGGTTTGAAATTCTCTTGGTAAATTTACACATCTGACATTTGATTTAACAAAAGTTGACTGGAAACAACTGATTGAAGCTAAATTGATGCGAGACTGGTGGAATGTTTCATGGCAGAAAAGTAGTTACTTTATTTAGTATAAGGCAAAGGACTTGAAGTAATTAAATTCAGTCTTCTGTTGGGTTTTTTCTACAGGTATAACCAATTGTGCCAAGTATTCCAAGGTGGTCTTTCATGGAAATACTAACCAGGTGTGAGCTTGCTTAGCTAAGTGATATTCAAGTACAGAGCAAAAATAATGATGCATTGCTCTCTGAGGAAATGCGGAAGATTCTGGGCAAATACTCTCTCAAGAGAAGAAAATGGGGGGACACCCAAATCTAGACCTTCCTGGGTGTTCAGAGATGGGGGATAGGAACAAATAAAATATGAAAGCATATGCCAAGTATAGGGAGCTCAAAATTGCCAGAAACCCAGAGAATAGAAAAAGAATAAGAATGAAATTAAAATGGAAATTGTGAAGGTGAAGGGGTGCCTGCAAAAACAGGGAATAGTATGTATGAAGGGTAAGAGATAACAAAGGAAATGAGTATATTCTATTGGCGATCAAAATGGTAAGCTTATAGGAGGAACATTCAGTAAACGGAAAAAAGGAAGAAGCAGACCTGAGAAGAAAGATAGGAAGTAATGGAGATTCATGTTCTCAATTTGTAATCCACTTTGTGTCTCCACTGTTTAAAAAATTAGAATGGGTTTATCTAATATGAATCGGTGTGTAGTGGCACAGGTTAATCACTTTTAATAAGGATTTATTAAGGAATTGTTTGTGCGATGAACAATCAAAACCTTTTGTGAAATAATTGGAAGGCTCAAAGAGGGTAGTGCATTTAATGTGTTGCTCATGGATTTTAGCATGACATTCGACAAAGCACACAGGGCAGACGGCTCCAAAGCTAGTGGGACTCATCGGGTAGTTTGATTCAAAATCCTCCAGGTGAAAGAAAAGTCTATGGAAGTTTTAGTGACTAGGATGCTGACTATTGGATTATTGTAGGGCTCATTACTATCTTCTTTGTGATACTTGGAATTCAGTCCATAGACGTTAAAAATAATACAGTTGCAGAGGGCAAAGAAGACCTGGGCAAAAACAGTAAGTGATAAAAAATTATGAACCATTGCAAAGGGTCAGAGGTAATGCATACCCTCAAATTGTGAAATATAGCAGAAATAGGTAGGATGGGGTTGATGACAGAAGCATGAGGTCATGGAGGTCATACTAAGGGTAATGTGGAGTGAAAACAATAAAAAATAAATAAAAAGCATGTAGATGACCTGATGAAAAGTACCTTAAAGATTGTGGAGCTAAATCACCCAAATCAATACTTTTATTTGGCTAGTATAGAAACAATGGGTTAAATGTCCTCAGTGTATAAATCCCTAAGATTCTGTGATTCTGAATCAATGGGGAAAAAAATAGCTATTAGGCACTAATAGTGCAGGTCAAATTGGAGCATGCCTGTATAGAGATTAGTCTTGATAGCAACAAGTTGAATAGAGTCATATAGTGTTACAGTGTGTAAACAGGCCCAACTCGCCCACACTGCAAACAATGTCTCAACTACACTAGTCCCACTTGCCTGCGCTTGGTCCATATCCCTCCAAACCTGTCCTATCGATGTACCTGTCTAACTGTTTCTTAAACGATGGAATAGTCCCAGCCTCATCTACCTCCTCTGGCCTTTGTTCCATACACCCACGACTCTTTGAGTGAAAAAGTTACTCCTCGGATTCCTATTCAATCTTTTCCCCTTCACCTTGAACCCATGTCCTCTGGTCCTCGATTCCCCTACTCTGGGCAAAAGACTGTGCATCGACCCGATCTATTCCTTTCATGATTTTGTATACCTCTAAGATCTCCCCTCATCCTCCTGCGCTCCATGGAATAGAGACTCAGTCTACTCAACCTCTCCCTATAGCTCACACCCTCTAGTCCTGGCAACATCCTTGTAAATCTTTTCTGAACCCTTTCAAGCTTGACAATATCTTCCTATAACATGGTGCCCATAACTATATACAATATTCCAAATGCAGTCTCACCAACGTCTTATACAACTGCAACATGACCTCCCAACTTCTATACTCAATACTCTGACTGATGAAGGCAAAAGTGCCAAAAACCTTTTGACCACCTTATTTACCTGCGACGTGACCTTCAAGGAACCATGCACCTGTACTCCTAGATCCCTCTGCTCTGCAACACTACCCAGTGGCCTGCCATTTACTGTGTAGGCACTGCCCTTGTTTGACGTCCCAAAATACAATACCTCACACTTTTCTGTATTAAATTCCATCAAATATTCCTCTGTCCACCTGGCCAATTGATCCAGATTCTGCTGCAATCTTTCACAACCATCTTCACTATCTGCAAAATCACTAACTTTTGTATCATCAACTAACTTGCTAATCATGCCCTGTATGTTCTCATCCAAATCCTTGATGTAGATGACAAACAGTAACGGGCCCAACACCGAACCCTGAGGCACACCACTAGTCACAGGCCTCCAGTCCGAGAAGCAACCTTCCAACATCACCCTCTGCTTTTTTCCATGGAGCCAATTT
Source organism: Malacoraja senta (assembly GCA_038087875.1). Classification (NCBI taxonomy): domain Eukaryota; kingdom Metazoa; phylum Chordata; class Chondrichthyes; order Rajiformes; family Rajidae; genus Malacoraja; species Malacoraja senta. The sequence goes on from CM075980.1 coordinate 32,731,952, forward strand.
GCTGTCCATTCAGCTATCTCTCCTTGGATCCCATGCGATCTAACCTTCCAGAGCAGCTTACCATGCGGCACCTTGTTGAATGCCTCACTGAAGTCTATGTACACAACATCTACAGCTCTGCTCTCATCAACCTTTTTGGTCACGTCGTCAAAAAAATCAATCAGATTTGTGAGACACGACCTTCCACGTACAAAACTATGCTGACTATCCCTAATCAGCCCTTGCCCATCCAAATGCCTGCATAACCTATCCTTCGGAATACTCTCCAGTAACTTCAACTACAGATGTTAAGCTCACCGGCCTATAGTTCCCAGCCCTTCTTGAAAACAGGCACAACATTTGCCACCCTCCAGATTTCCTGCACCTCTCCTGTATTTAAGAACGACTCGTAAATTTCAACCAGGGCTCCCGCAAGTTCCACTCTAGTTTCCCACAATGTCTGATATATCTGATCAGGCCCTGGAGAGTTGTCTACCTTCAAACACAACACAGTACCTTCAGTACATCTTCGACGGTAACCCTGACTGCTCTCAAGCCACTTCCAGTGACTGCTCCAATTTCCTCCGTCCCACTGTCTTTCTCCTCGGTAAATACAGACGAGAAATACTCATTTAGGATCTTGCCCATCTATGGCTCCACACAGAGGTGACCGCTTTGATTCCTGAGAGGTCCCACTATCTCTCTCTCTCTCTCTCTCTCTCTCTCTCTCTCTCTAGTTACCCTTTTCCCCCCTTATGTATTTATAAAATATTTTGGGATTGTCCTTAATGCTACCTGCCAGAGCTATCTCCTGGCCCTTTTTTGCCCTTCTGATTTCCTTTTAAAGTTTATTCCTTAGTTCCCGAAACTCCACCAGGGATGCACTTGATACCAGCTGCCTATACCTGTCCCATGCATCCTTATTAGTTATGTCTAATGTCTCAATTTCCCTCGTCAGCCAAGCTTCCTTACGTTTGCCTGCTTTGCCCTTCACTCTTAAGGGGGACATACACACCCTGAGCTTTCTTCAGTACACTTTTAAAACATCCCACTTGGCCGATGTTCCTTCCCCCTCAAATAATCTGATCCACTCAACTTGAGCGAGACCTTCTCTCATACCCTCAAAGTTGGCCTTACCCTAGTTGAGCATTTTAACACGTGGACCCTGTCCGTCCCTATCCATAACTATCTTAAACCTAATTGAACTGTGACCACTGCTCCCAAAAGGCTCCTCCACACACACTTCATTAACTTGCCCTTCTCAATTTTCCAACACTAGATCCAGTGTTGCCCTCTCACGTGCAAAGGCCTCCACATACTGCTTAAGATAACTCTCCTAAACACTTTTGAGGAATTGCACCCCATCTAAACCCTTCATGCTATGATTTTCCATGTCTATATTGAGAAAGTTAAAATCCCCTTCTACAACAACCTTATTTGACCCGCAGCTGTCTGCAATCTCCCGGCACATTTGTTCTTCTATTTCCCGTTGACTATTTGGGGGTCTGTAGTGCACCCCCAACAAGGTGATCATCCCTTTCTTGTTCCTCAGCTTCACCCCTTTAGCCTCACTAGACGAACCGTCCATAATGTCACCTCTGAACACAGCCGTGACATTCTCCTTAACCAACCCTTCCCCCCTCTTTTTCCCTCACCCCTGTCTCTCCCGAAGCTCCTGTACCCCGGAACATTGAGCTGCCAGTCCTGCCCGTCCCTTAACCAAGTTTCAGTCATGGCTACAACATCCCAGTTGCACGTACCTATCCATGCCCTATGCTCTCCTGCCTTACCCATCAGGCCCCTTGCATTAAAATCCGTACAGTTTAAACCAACCCTCCTTCCTCGCTCTCCGCCTTTCACCTGCCTATTCCGTCCACTAACCTTTCCCGCACCATCCTCCATTCCAACTTCTAGCCTTTTTATTGTGTATTGTGTGTTCTTTTTTATTGTACCGCTGCTGGCAAGTTCATTTCACTGCACTTTATTGTGTATGAGACGAATAAATCTGACTATTGACTATCCTACACAAGATCCCTGCCAATCCAATGAGAACATCTCCACGCATTTTATAATTCTCTTGTTAATAGGTGCCTTATAAACAATTGGTGATCAATACTTCATTAGAAAATGTTTAATTAATTAGTAATTAATTTTAAATTGAAACAATCTGGCACTGGAGACATCGATAGACTAATTTACATTACAGGTCAAACATGCACACAGGACAATCTATTTTCTTGTGAATATTACTGTTTATTTAGGTCTAACTCTATTCATCTGAATGAAGAAAATAAATAGTCATCATTTTGTTACATGTTCTTGAAGATTTAGGGGGGGGGTTCTTCACTCGTGGGGTATGTTAGGGTCATGGGAAAGCAAAACATTTCAATCTTATGCATAATTCCTTTGATGTTGATGTTGAGCTGTCAGTGAGTTCCAAAGACAAAGAGAATCAGTAATTTATTTCAAAGTTGAGATGCTGTATAATTTTGAGAGAAATGTGGTGGTGATGACATTCCCATGCACCACCTGTCTGAGCCTGTTGACCGTAGGAGTCAAGTTTGTAGAAGGTCTTATTGAAGGTGTGGTTGGTTGCTGCAGTACATCTTGGAGACGATGTACGTTGTAACTGGTGTACTGCTAATGCACTGCTAATACAGCCGTCACATACAACAAATAATCCTCCGTCAGTTTCGCCACCTCCAACGTGACCCCACCACTCGCCACATCTTCCCATCTCCCCCCATGTCTGCCTTCCGCAAAGACCGCTCCCTCCGTAACTCCCTTGTCAATTCTTCCCTTCCCTCCCATACCACCCCCTCCCGGGGCACTTTCCCTTGCAACCGCAAGAGATGCAACACTTGTCCCTTCACCTATCCCCTCGACTCCATTCAAGGACCCAAGCAGTCGTTCCAGGTGCGACAGAGGTTCACCTGCATCTCCTCCAACCTCATCTATTGCATCCGCTGCTCTAGATGTCAGCTGATCTACATCGGTGAGACCAAGCGGAGGCTTGGCGATCGTTTCGCCGAACACCTCCGCTCAGTCCGCAATAACCAACCTGACCTCCCGGTGGCTCAGCACTTCAACTCCCCCTCCCATTCCGTATCTGACCTCTCTGTCCTGGGTCTTCTCCATGGCCAGAGCTAGCAACACCGGAAATTGGAGGAACAGCACCTCATATTCCGCTTGGGGAGTCTGCATCCTGGGGGCATGAACATTGAATTCTCCCAATTCTGTTAGCTCTTGCTGTCTCCTCCCCTTCCTCAGCCCTCGGGCTGTCTCCTCCCATCCCTCAGCCCTCGGGTTCCTCCTCCGCCTTTTTCCTTTCTTCTCCCCACCCCCCATCAGTCAGAAGAAGGGTTTCGGCCCGAAACGTTGCCTATTTCCTTCGCTCCATAGATGCTGCTGCACCCGCTGAGTTTCTCCAGCATTTTTGTGTACCTATGCTAATGCAAATCTGTTAGCCCTTGTTACAGGAGCTTTTAAACGCTCACTTCCAAACCTTCGTAAGTTCCATTATAAATCCAAAGGGATATTTTGAAATATAATTCTCATCATTCCATAAAAAATCAAAAGAAATAGAACAGACCTTTGACCAGTTGATTAATGGAAATCTACAGAAAGATATTTCAGTTGCTCCGGCGACATCTCTGACCCTCTCCACCTCCGGCAACCTCAAATTACTGCCACATATCTGACATTATAATAGTGATGACATTTCAAGAGCTTCTGCATTGTCAAAAATATATTTTGTTTCTGTCTGCTGTCAAGAAAGGGATTTTTCAAATGCAGGTATATTTTTGGAAGTAAATTGCAGATCAAATCCAGGAGCTATTGAGCTTCTAATTAATACCATGATCCTTCCTGCACTTGACAGTGGCTGAGCTGTTGATGTTGAAAGCCCATATGTTATCTTTGTACCACATTGTCCACTCTGTTAAAATTGTTTGTGATATTTAACTATTTGTAGGTCAGAAAGTTTGCTTGTCTTTGATTGTTGTCAATTCATACAATTTTGTAATCCAACTCTTCATAGTTATTGTTAAGTTCCTTTCAACCTAAAGATTCCTGGACATTGCTTTTCTTGCTGTTATAATGGGTGTATGAGAAATTTTAGAAATAACATTATCATGATAAGGATATTCACCCACAGAACCTTTCAACAAAGGAAGACAGGCACACCTGAAAAGTAAACAATTTCTTGACAATCCAGTGAGTTTTCCACCGTGACCAACATCAAAACCATATAATGGGTGAGTTAATCTTCCATGATACATTACAGACCAGGTCAAACACCCCTTCATATAAATGAGCTACCATAATATTATTAATTTTAAAATTGTTAAATTCAAAAGTCTGACATACATACATCAATTCAATTGCAGAATTAGTTTCCTCTCTCATTCCACTTTTGCCAATTGTCCTTTCAAATCGGTCTTATCTGCTTCTGATATACTTCATTACAGTACTATGGAAATATGGTTACCAGAATGAGTGAATGTTGTGCATATTCCAACTAATGGCAAAAGCGACTAAGAGATTACTTTAAAAATAGAAATTGTTTAATATTCAGGAATGACCTGTAAAAGGAAAATCATCGCTTCGTGGAAGTTAGTAGTTTCAAAATTTTATCAAGTTTCAGCAAGTCCATGCATGGCTTATGTTTTTTTTGATTAATACTAGAAAGGTAAGGCTGTTAATAAAATGATCCCTATAGAAATAGTAAACGACACTGCCAACGAGTGCTGAGCAAGAAACTGTCATGTACAATGGGTGGTTAATTTTAAACAGTCTAGAAACAAGTAATCCAGAACCACCCATGCACAATGATGATATTGTCTGATGTTTATTCAAATTGTTCTCCAAACCACACGAGACAGTACTTGTATTGTTGAATTAGATAGTAGGGAGAAGGTGGAACGTCTCAGACAAGAAACTGTACTCCAAAATCTGTTTGGTAAGTTTAATCTTTAGAGTTGACTGCTAAGACATGACTTTTAGAACATTTTGATAGTAAAAAAATAACTTGCACTTCTGTATCACATTTGGGACAGAGTTTTGGAGTGTAGGTACAGGCCTACTTGAAGGTGAAAGCTTTTGATAAGAATGTTTGTTCAATAATGTGGCTGTAGCTTTTTAATATATAAATTAAATTCTGCAATGATATAATTATGAAACATCTATATTTTTCCACATTTGTTACTTTAAAAACAGGAACTGAAGGAAGGTTGGTGTGAGAGCTTTTAAATTATTACACTTCAATCAAATATAACATTCTACAAAATTTTGTTTTATTATTCTATTTAATTATAACAGACAACTGGGAATCCTGCGGTGCATAATAAAGTACATTATCTGGTGGATAATGACCCTATATAATTCTGGATTGTGTATCAATTTTTTTTTATAACATTACAAACTTTTCTCACTTAAACTGTACCAAACGTCCAATTTATCACTCACGGAATGAGTACGACATTTTATATGTTAGTGATTTCTAAATAACGCGTTTCTATTGAGTGTGATAGCTTGAAATACAATATTTTGTACTGCATTGGAAAAAGAAGCCAAATTAGTTTTGGTACATGAAGAGACTTCAGTTGTTCTTCAGTGAAGGCAGCCTGATAAAGTTACATTTATACTTGTAATTGTTTTATTAGCAATGTCAAGTTACTTCCAAATGAATGCAATGATTTTAAGCAGATAAGATTGATATCACTGATTATACATTTTTATATAAAATAACACAGATTATAAACAGGCTTTATGATTGTAGAAACAAATGCTGGAGTAACTCAGCGGGTCAGGCAGTATCTCTGGAGAAAAAGAACAGTGATGTTTCAGGTCGGAACCCTGGCATTAATAAATTGCAAACACACATGCATGCAGACTCTTAATTTTGTGCAATTTTCCATTCTGCCACATTCACATCAACTGCGCCCCCCCCCCCCCCCCCCCAATTGTACCACTCACCTGCCTTACAAGGGCAATTTTTAGTGGCCCATTAATCCACCAACTATCATGTATCTGGTAGGTGAGAGGACGCTGGAGCATCAGAAGGAAAATTGTGTGGTCACAGGGAAAATGTGAAAATTGTCAGAGATGTCCAAATGAGATCTCCAAATTGAACCTGGGTCATCGAAGTGGCGAAGCAGCAGCTCTTCTATCACTATGCTGTCTTTCTCCGTTTTGAGTGGTATAACTATGCTGCCCTTCTCCATTTTTAACTAGCCACCTTGTTTAAAACTATGATCATTGCATCAAAACTCAAACTAGTAATGTTTTCTCAAGCGTTTACCCAAATTTATGAATGGAAGAAATTTGAAAAATTGTCTGAATTTTGGACTTTAGCACCATGCAAGATCCCAGATGCATTGGTCACCATTGTAGAACCATGTAAAAATAAATACTTTTCACTGTTTTCTACTCATGTTTTTTTTGTCACGAAATCTAATTCAAGTTATTATTTGTAGGATTCATATACCTAATGATGGTTTAGGTTTAGAGCGGATGTACCAGAATAGTTCCAGAAAGAAAGATTACTTTTTGGAAGAGGCTGTGAAGATGATTGGATTACCCGAGTAGGAAATCTTAGACCAGATTTAATGGAGGTGATTAAGATAGAATAAATAGAGTAATTGTTTTGAACACTCCAAGCTGAAAGCTAGAGTGCACAGTTGTGCAAATTGGCAAAATAATGGGAATTTCTATTTTACATGAACTGTCTGTAGAATAATTGCAGGACATATTAAGTTTCTGTGGCATTTTATTGGAGCAGCCCAGTTTGCTGGATTTTCCCTTAAGGTCATCGAGTTATCATTCCTTTTATTTATTCACTGCTTTGGAGTTCCACTATTAAATATGTTATTATTGCCCTTATTTCACATATTAAGCTTTCTTTTTCCTATTTCGTCTTTGAATCATGCCAAAGTGTTTTACTCTAAGCTCTCTGGTTACTGACTCTTCTGTTAATGTAAAATATTTATCTTTCTTTACTTTGGCTGGACCTTAATGATTTGACTATTTCTAATAACTCAACGCACTTTGATCTAAGAGGGAACATTTATAGCATATCTCGTCTATCCATGTGCACATTGAAACAGTTGAATCACACTTAAAATGTGCTGCCTGGATTGTCCATGGTGTTTAGTTGTGCCAAATCAGTAAAAGACAAAGACTACACTGAAACGGGCCCTTCAGATCAGAGTATGCCAACCATCCATTAACACTAATCCTAATTTCATTTCCCCCCATATATTCATCATGTCCTGCCCAGGTTCGACTTCTCAACCTGCACACCAGGGGCAATTTATAGTGGTCAAGCAACCTATCAACTCTACGTTTTTGGGATGTGGGGGAAAAGTTGGAGCACCCAGAGGAAACCCATGCACACAGAGAAAACATGCAAACTCCACACCGATAATACTATCTGTGGGGGAGGGGGGCGTAGTTGTACTTGACATAGCAAAATGGTTAGAGGTTATGTTTAACAAAGTTAGATATGGAATAGTTTTTCATAAAACACACTATCATGGTTGAAAAAATAGATAATGCAAAAACATGTGGCCACTGTTAATATTTCACCTGCAGTCAAACGTAAATTTATTGATATGACAGTGCTAGATAATTGTTTTGAACCTCCATTATGTATATTCACATGACATTTAGAACGGTACAGCGCGCAACAAAAGCTTTTCATTGTACCTTGGTACACGTAACATTAGGGTTAAGATACTATATGAGTCTTTTTACAATACTGGAGAGATTTTGAGGAACAAGATTATTATTCAGGTTTTTAAACCATTACATTGTTTTTAACAAAAATCTACCCGTCATGTGAAACCCTACAGATAACATATAATTTAGATTACTTCAAGACCAAAATTCAAAAACTTTTTGCATAGCAAATTTTCATCGTTTTACCACCATTTCGGACACCAAAATTGTGACATTAAAAACTGTAGTCATGAATATTTAATTCATAATAAACTTCATATGACCTCTCATACATATACGTTTTGATAATGATCTAGGGACATTTCTTCATCAATACCAGGAGGAAAATACAGTAACATGTCTGGTATTCTGCCTAGCAATGATTCCATAACGGTCGTTGTGCTTGGTGTCCATTGTCACAACGACCGTTAAACCACGGAGGCTCCAAACCTCTAATGCTTTTCCAAAACCCAATGAGGTATCCTATGGTAGTGCCGATTTTTGGGCGAGTTCATTATTTTTTCTTATTTTCCAATTTAATATATCACAAACAAAAAACATTTGTCCAATAGAGAGGTCTCCGCACTGATCCTTGCAGAATACCACTGGTCACAGATCTTCAGTCAGAAAAAAACCTCTCTACCACTCTCTTCTGAGTGCAATGACGAGACCAATTTTCTATGCAGTTTACCTACTCTCCATGGATCTTGTGATTTAATTTTTGAAGCAGTTTATCATGACGAACCTTGTTAAATACTTTAAAGTCCAGGTAGAGACAACATTTACTGCCCTGCACACATCCGCCATCTTTGCACCTCCAAAATAAACTCAAATCATATTCATGAGCGAGGACCTCTCCTGCATAAAGTCATGTTGACTATCCCGAATAGGTTCATGTATTTGCAAATGAGAATAATTCTTGTCCTTAAGAATCTCATCCAATAATTTTCCTACCATTGATATAAGACTCGCCATCCTCTAATTTTCTGGATTATCACTGTTGCCCTTCTTAAACAAAGGAACAATGTTCATTACACCAGTCCTCTTGGACCATGCTTGTGCTTAAATAAAATATAAAGATCTCTTTCAAGGCCCTAGCAAAATCCTTGCCTGCTTTTCCACCAGGATTTCACCGTATAGATTCCACCAGGCCCTGGGGACATATCCTAATGTTTTTCACGACATCTCAAAACTACCACCTCTTTGATATCAACGTGTGCTAGAGTATCAAAATACTTCTCCTTAATCTCATCATTATCCTTTTCCGTTTTGTTGAATATCATTGCAATGCACACTCATGACAAACGTTGCCCATTTCCTCTGGCACCATACATAAATTCTCTCCTTTATTCTTGAGTGTACCTCCCTTTACCGAGCTACCCTCTCGCTTAATATACTTTGAAATGCCTTGGGATTCATCATATTTCTACTTAACAAAGATATTCTATGGTCCCTTTTAGCCCTCTTAATTGCTTGCCTGCTTCCTTTATATTCCTCAAGGGCCTTGTGCGATTTCAGATCCCTTTTTCGTTTTGGCTAAACTTATAATATCACTTGTTTCGAAGGATTATCTACAAGATATCTAACATATCTAGCATACATACGTTTCTCAATAAAAATGTGCAGATCCTGTCATTCTTTAAATGCAGTGTTTTAGTCCCTAAAATTAGTATTGGCTTCTGGATTAACTCCAACTTTCAGAATTTTTGTTTTAATTTTAACAGATGACAGGAACTCATTTTTACAAGTGCAGCTTAATTTAAAATATTTAAAATAATAAAAATAATTTGTGTGCTGTAATTTATTTTTAAATAAATCAATTTAATTTATCCATTCGCCATTAATTTTCTCGCAGAACCCATGATTCTGTCCTGTCTCAGTGACCTTAATCTTGCATAATCCGTATAGCACCCATGGCTAATTCTAGGCCTTGGTTAGGATACATGAAAGAATCAGTAGCTAATGTTTTAATCATGTTCACTGTTTTGGAGAATGTGCTAAAATTGTATGAATATGCAGTTCAAGCTTCCCTGCGGCAACTATAGAGCTAATTTAAGACAATAAAAACATTCTCCATTACTTTAAACAGATTGGGGGATATTTTTCAGACTTTTCTGTTTCAACGTATACAAATGTAAATTTAAAATAATTAAATGTAAATTTAATTTATGACTAACTCTTGGTATTTTTTGCTTAATCTTTTTTTACAAAATCTTGTGGTTCCAAAACTATGATCTACAGTTAAGGTGAGAATGTTTTTTTTTGTAAATTGGGATTTTGTGAAAAATGGAACAAAGTTTATTAATTGGTGGACATATTGGTAGGGTTGTATTGTAAATGCGTTAGATAGATTTTAGATTCTATTTTGCAATATATATTGTTGACATTTCTTTCAACAACAACTTAGCTTGCCTTTATCTTTCATCCTGTATTGTCTTCTGCTTCTCTGTGTGTCTGAGTCTTGTGGGGAGAGGAGTTGGTAGTTTGTGCGAGGGATGGAAGTAAGTGGAAGATGGATTAGAGTTGGGGATGCAGAGTGGTACAGAGCATATATTGAATTGGAGTAAATTCAATTGCTTCATTAATATATTGCTTTCAGATTCCCCACCCACCAAAAATATATGGCGCAGTGCGTGTAATGGCCACATTAAATATTCTGTTTCAACTTGGATATTAAACATTTGGGCTTTGAGGTTTTCTGCACTCCAAAGGATGAGAAAAATAGTTAGCTTGCACGACAAGGTTACCTCAAGGTTTGCTCAAGCTTTCTAGCATTATGCAGTCGAAAGGAGTATTTTATTTCTTAATAGGAAGGAATGGTTTGGAGCCAACAAAAATAATGGGCGAATCGAAGTAGCTGCCAAAGTAAACAGCAGATTTTCTATTTCTGAATTTAGTGCCATAAAGGGCTTAATATTTTCATTGCATAAGGGAAGATGAGGACCCTGCATCTTGTTGAACTGATTAATCAACCCTATAATGATATAGCAGTTGATTCTTGTCACATTCGCCTTGTAGGCCCACTCATCTTTTTCCGATTATTCCTTCCCTATAAATATTGCAGTGGTGTTGGAGATGGTAGTCTGATCGAGGCATAACCATTACTCTCTTAGCTTTTGCTCTTGTGGTCAATTTTGACCCCTGCACAGGTGCGGCCAATTTTGGGATCTGGGGGCACTCCATTTTTTTCAAAATAGAATGATATGTTAGCCAGAACATTATGGGTTTTAGGTCACAGATTTGAGCAGCCTGTCTCCACTTCTGCTGAATAAAGCAAAGTTGAACATGGTAAATCCCTAATATGTCTTTGAGAATTTTGTTTGTGCAATCAAAAAGATTCTTGCTATTTTCAAGTCCGCCATAATTATGTTTGTGATGACAAATTAACTTTTCACGTGTGCAATGTAAATACTATGACCTGGAGTTGAACAATAGGGATTTAACAGGATGCATTTATAAAAGCATGCAAAGCAAAGAGGCGTTGCCATCAACATTTCATCTGGGGGCATTGCCAGAGGCAAAGTGAACCTTGCATAGCTGAAGAAGCATACCTTGCATCAGTCTGAAGAAGGATCTCGACCCGAAACGTCGCCAATTCCTTCTCTCCATAGATGCTGCCTCACCCGCTGAGTTTCTCCAGCATTTTTGTCTACCTTGCATAGCTGAAGATAGACACAAAAAGCTGGAGTAAATCAGCGGGTTAGACAGCACTTCTGGAGAAAAGGTGGTGTTTTGGGTCGAGATCCTTCTTCAGACCCTTTTGTAGAAGGTTCTCGACGCGAAAGGTCACCTATCCCTTTTCTCCAGAGATGCTGTCTGACCCGCCGAGTTACTCCAGCTTTTTGTGTCTATCTTCGGTTTAAACCAACATCTGCAGTTCCTTCCTACACAGTTCTTGCATATTGGAATGTGTTCCAACCACCATTATGTAGAAACAAAGACCTACAGATGCTGGTTTACAAAACAAAAAGACGCAAAGCGCTGGCGTAACTTAGCGGATCAGACAATAACCCTGGAGAACATGGGTACGTGACGTTTTGGGTCAGGACCCTTCTTCAGACTGTCACCATTATGCTTCTATGTTACTGCATGCATTGTCATCGTATACCATCCATGGAGCCTATGTCTTTTGCTGCCCTTTTTTTGAACTCTCCTCCGTGGAATAACCAGAAAACCATCACCATTTTTTGGTATCATGGTTGGTGCATATTTAAAGGTATTTCTGGCTAGGTTAAGATATCTGAAACACATTTGTGGCATTCCAGTGGACCACTTACACAAAGAAAGTTTAGAACAATGACCGTTGCACTATTTGTGCCCTTTGTTCCTTGGACATCTTGCAGGAATAGGTGGCTTTACATTTGTCCTCAATAGCCAGTCTCAAGCATGGAAAAAGATAGGAACCCTTTCCAATTAACAAATACTGAGGGAAGCCTGGGAATGTCATTAAATTCAAGTGTAACTGGTAAGCCCCAAACTGGTGGAAGTCTAGTCAGAGCTGCATTATCAAGCAATCATTGATTCTGTCCGGCAGTGTCTGTAATGCAGTTGACTCACATTTAAGTTCAAACCTAATCTTACTAAACATCGTCAGAGCAATCTACCCATAATCCTCAGCCAAATTATGAAGATGTTGTTGAGAAAGACACAGAATGCTGGAGTAGCTCAGCAGGTCTGGCAGCACCTCTGGATAGCATGAAAAGGTGATGTTTTGGGTCAGATCCCTTCTTCAGACTGATTGTGGTGGGGGAGGGGGAGAAAGTTGGAAGAGAGGAGGATCAGGACAAAGCCTGGCAAGTAATAAGTGGAAGGTAGGCGCAAAAAGCTGGAGTAACTCAGCGGGACAGGCAGCATCTCTGGAAGGAAGTAATGGTTGACGTTTCTGATCGAGACCCTTCTTCCATCTCGACCCAAAACGTCACCCATTCCTTCTCTCCAGAGATGCTGTCTGTCCCGCTGAGTTACTCCAGCTTTTTGTCTATCTTCGGTTTAAACCAGCATTTGCAGTTCCTTCTTACACAAGTAATACAGTGCCCTCCATAATTTATTTATTTGCCTCTATACTCCACAATTTGAGATTTGTAATAGAAAAAAACACATGTAGTTAAAGTGCACATTGTCAGATTTTGGTTTCATCATGTAGAAATTACAGCTGTGTTTATACATAGTCCCCCCATTTCAAGGCACCATAATGTTTGGGACATAGCAATGTCATGCAAATGAAAGTAGTCATGTTTAGTATTTTGTTGCATATCCTTTGAATGCAATGACGGCTTGAAGTCTGCAATTCATGGACATCACCAGTTGTTGGGTGTCTTCTCTGCCAGGCCTGTATTGCAGCCATCTTTAGCTTATGTTTGTTTTGGGGGCTGGTCCCCTTCAGTTTTCTCTTCAGCATATAAAAGACATGTTCAATTCGGTTCAAATCAGGTGATTGACTTGGCCACTCAAGAATTGACCATTTTTTAGCTTTGAAAAACTCCTTTGTTGCTTTAGCAGTATGTTTGGGATCATTGTCTTGCTGTAGAATGAACCACCGGCCAATGAGTTTTGAGGCATTTGTTTGAACTTGAGCAGATAGAATATGTCTATACACTTCAGAATTCGTTATGCTACTACCATCAGCAGTTGTATCATCAATGAAGATAAGTGAGCCAGTACCTTCAGCATCCATACATGCCCAGGCCATAATACCCCCACCATTGTGTTTCACAGATGAGGTGGTATGCTTTGGATCTTGGGCAGTTCCATCTCTCCTCCATACTTTTCTCTTGCCAACACTCTGATATAAGTTAATCGTCATCTCACCTGTCCACAAGACCTTTTTCGAGAAGTGCGGTTGCTCTTTTAAGTTCTTAGGCCCACTTCGGTCATGGCTGACCATGGGTGTCTCCAGGGTTGGAGGACTTTGGAGTGTGTGACTTTGTTTAACGTGGGGAGACTGGTGCACAGACAACAACCATTCGGTCCTTGACAGATCTGTGTCAGGATCCAGCGGCATGGAGTCCAAGACGACCGGAGACCCTTTTCTGCTGCAGCCTTCATCCGCCTTCCCAGCCGTTGTGACGCTCCACTAAGGTCAGCCATCATCCTCCGCCTGTTCCACCTTTGAGGTGTTGGTTGGATTGCTCTTTGTCAGAGTCCTCCCCCGACCTTACCACTATGGGTGGCCCGACGAGGAGCATAGCTCCAGACGGGATCGATCTCAAGACCACACAAGCTTCTCCACCACGACAAGGTGACAATCCACGGAGAAGTCTTTTATGTACTTCTTGGCAAACTGTAACCTGGCCATCCTATTTTTGCGGCTAACTAGTGGTTTACATCTTGCAGTGTAGCCTCTATATTTATTTTCATGAAGTCTTCTGCGGACAGTGGTCATTGACAAATCCACACCTGACTCCTGAAGAGTGTTTCTGATCTGTCGGACAGGTGTTTGGGGATTTTTCTTTATTATAGAGAGAATTCTTCTGTCATCAGCTGCGGAGGTCTTCCTTGGCCTGCTAGTCCCTTTGCAGGTCCCTTTAAGCTCACCAGTGCTCTCTCTCTTCTTAATGATGTTCCAAACAGTCGATTTTGGTAAGCCTAAGGTTTGGCTGATGTCTCTAACAGTTTTTATTCTTGTTTCTCAGTCTCATAATGTCTTTTTTGACTTTCTTTGGCACAACTTTGGTCCTCATGTTGTTAAACAGCAATAAAAGTTTCCAAAGGTGATGGAAGGACTGGACGAAAGACTACGTGCTGAGAGCTCTCTTATGCCTGCATTAAGGAGACAATTAAACACACCTTACCAATTACAAACGCCTGTGAAGCCATGTGTCCCAAACATTATGGTGCCCTGAAATGGGGTGTTATGTATAAACAGAGTTGTAATTTGTACATGGTGAAACCAGAATGTATAAAAATGTCCTTTAATAAAATCTGATTATGTGCACTTTCACCACGTGATTTTTTTTTTCTATTACATATCTCAAATTGTGGAGTACAGAGGCAAATAAATAAATGATGGGTCTTTGTACCAAACATTATGGAGGGCACTGTATACTGCCTCTTTCTGCATTCATGTTGTGCCCACTTATATCTGCCTTTACTCTCCTTGCTGCAGCTGCATAGTTTCTCTGATAGCACCTTGCTTGTGCAGTGCATGTTCTCTCATTTCCCACTACTCATTTTCTTCAATTCTTTCTCTCCTTGCAATACCATTTTTCCATTTTGCAGTTAGCAATGCTTTAATATGAAATGGTAAAGCTGGATATTTCAATTCATTTAAAAAAAAAATTCATAAGTACATTAACACATTTTTGTCAATTGCCTGCTGCACAGTTTGTTACAAATGGCAATTTGGAAAGATTTCTCTCTTATAACCAGACTTAATTTTCTGGTTCATTGGTCAAACTGACTAGTTCGAGAAGGACATAAGTTGGTTCTACGCTTTATCAAGGTAAAAATTGGCTTTCTTCTGAAAGATGTAATGAATAAAAAAGCTAGAAGTTTTGGGGTGTCTTTGAATGCCTGTGTGTAATTTTTTAAATTGCGCCATTTTTAATTTGCATGTTATGATGTGGCCAATTGACTTGCTGTCATTATTGAGTGTAATTGGAGGACTTTCCTTCTGTTGATTGGAAAGATACTAAATGGAATTTAAAATAAATTCGGAATAATAATTTGCACATCTTCACAAGAGAGAAGTTGGACTATGATAAAAAAGGACTTTTATCGACGTGTTGTATATATTTTTTTCCTTTACTTGGGGGATTTGGAAGAGCAGTAATATAATTCCATGGACAACTTTCAAATGTGTTTTACAGTTGACATTCCTTAGACCAGCATGTAAAAAATGGCCTTGTCTTTATTGGTAAGCTGTGATCAGCCTGTAGGCAATCTTCAACAGTGATTTCCAAATAGTCTCAGTGTTCAATCCATTTGTTCATTTTTCTCTGCCATTGTTCCACCAAATTAGCTTTTGTCAGGGTCGCACCTGCCGTTCTCCGTAACTGTGGCGAACTATTGCGCGTGAATCTGCACCTCATGTCATCCTCATCTCTTTCTATTCCATTTTGAACTAAGTAGACTTGCATAGCTGCATTGTTATCTGAGTTTCTTCCTATCTCCCATCGTCTCTCAACCCAGGTTATTCCTCTTTGGCAGTGTCATTTGAAAACATCATATTCTACAAGCAGGTTGACCACTTCGAGCTCTACCTCAATATCTCCTACTGCTCAGTTTCTTAGACTATATAGAAAATTATTCAATGGAAATCTTCTTTCTAAGAACATCTTGCATTTCTACAGCACTTTTCACAGCATTAGAACATCCCAAAACAATCAACTGCCAATGAAGGACTTTGAATGTAATCACCATTGCACTGCAGTTAATATGTCAGCAAATTTATACCCAGTTATCATTCACAAGTACAGTGCAATAATAACCAGATAATCTGTTGTGATTGGCTTCTGGCTTTGCCACTGCCTCTAACCTGCAATTGTCTGGTGCTAATTGAGACTCTTTGGATTTTTAATATTGCATTGTCTCTCAAGCAAACTTTCAATTGCATACTGCCCCATTGTCAGGACTACCAAATGCCATTCCCAAGGAAAGACAAGAAACTGGATGTTGGAATCTTGAGCAAAACACAAAGTGCTGGAGGAACTTACTGGATCAGGCAGCATCTATAGAGGGAATGGACAGGTGATGTTCTGTTTGGGACCATTCTTTCAGACTGGTTGGAGTAGTGGGGAGAAATCTGGAAAAAGAGTGGTGGGGAAGTGAGGGGGGAGGGAAGACCTGGCAAGTTATGGGTGAATTCAGGTGGGGGGGGACAGTTTGGCAGATGGACAAAGGTTAGAGATGAAAAGAAGACAAAAGGGTGTTTGATGAGGAAAGAAGGAGAATAAAATATAAAGCCACATGAATGAATATGGGTAGATGGTAGGTAGAATGGGAATGAGGAATAGGATGTATTACTTGACATTGGAGAATTCAATGTTCATACCATTGGGTTGTAAATTACCCAAACGGAATATGACGTGCCGTTCCTCCAATTTGTATGGCCTCGCTCTGACAAAGGGAATGGGTTGAGGAATTAAAATGGTTAGCAATTGTGTCCCCCATTTCTTATTTGTCCTTTGTCCTTTGTCCTTCCTGCCCCCACCCCTTCATCCATGTGCCTTTCCACCCAAATTGCTCCCTGCGGCTTTATATTTAATTCCTCCTCATCTTTCCCTAATCTGACAATTTTTTTGCCTCCAGCCTTTGTCACTTGCTCCACCCATTTCATTACATGCCCCCTCCTCACACTTATCACTTGCCAGGCTTTGTCCTACTCGTGCCTCCCTTTACCAGATTGCGGGCTGTTCCCATATCATCATTCATTTCCACCCCAGCCAGAACTCGTACGCTCCTGAAAGGTTCACCCACGCTTTTATTGACTCTGTATATGAGGTGATGAGGTGAAAGGTGTCTTCATCAATAGGGGAGAAAATGATAAAATGGAAGAATGAAATGAGGAATTGTGAGGGGAAGAATGTAGAGAGGAATTGTAAGAGGAAGCACACTGTATAGTGATCTAATGAATGACGCTGGCATTTGAAGATATGTAGCGAATGAAGTTTCAAAATACTGCAGGGTTTAGGGAGCCTTATAAAAGCATCTTGGGAGTTGAAGATAAATTGCCAATTTTCTTAATGGTTATCGATTGCTATCCATCAAACGAAGGAGGAATTGTTATAGCTGGGTATCAGTATCTTGTAAGTGAATTGTCAATGCAAAATCTAAATAGTAATGGATTTTAGCAATAGAACAACTTTCTGATTGTTGTCAACAAACAATCTGCTGGAGGAACTCAGTGGAGGTGGCAACGAATGGTCGGTCTGTTGGTGGGAACCCTGGTTCAGAACTCTATTTCTATGCCTTTTCCATTCGAGTCCAATGGTGGTGATAAGAATAAGGGTGATGAGGTAGTATAAATTCAGATAATGCTGAGATTCATAAGTCGTCTTCTTCTTGCGAATGAAACATAAACCAAAGGAATAGCTAGATCTCAAGCCGGGTGTTGAGCAACCAGTTTGTTGTCTCTGCACCCTGAGCTCCATTTGGTGGGGGGTAGAGCGGGCACCCAGAGATGACATGGTTGGCTGTCTGTTGTTCTGCTCCGCATTCACAGGCTGGGCTCTGGCGGAATCCCCATCTCCACATGCTGACATTGAAACGCCCAACTCCAGTATGAAGTCTGTTGAGCTTCACCCATGCTCCTCTGGGGAGGTCAGACCCTGGACAGCTTTTATCTGGTGAAGAGATGTAGCTGTGTAATGGAGATGAGGTTACCTTCCACTCCTGTGACCACTTGGTGGCTATCCAGTGTACTTTTGTCTCAGTTGGTTGGATGGATGCTAAGAGTTGAGAACTGCAACTGAATATCTTGCTTAGGATGATGATGTGGTGGTGGGGGGGGGGGGGAGAAGCAAACAATTTCTAGTTGAGAACTGATCCTATTTAAGTTAATATTGCAAGTTACTCTTGCTGAATCAGATTTATGTTCCAAGTATCATTAGATATCATGATTGAAAATTAAAGCCTATTGAAGCAGGGCTGAAGTTATGCCACATTTCCCGAATGCGCCTAATGTCACAAGTTACAGAAAATCTGGTACATTTTATATTATTTTCCTTAAGCCTTCAAGCCAAAATGTTATAAATAAACTTCATTTTGTGGCTGTTTCTCATTCAATACATTATCTGATCCTGCAAGAGCAAATTGAATGCACAATTCTTTCAAAGTGGAATGTTAGAAATACTATTTCAAAATTCCTGAAATTATGACAGAATTGAAATATGTGATATCTAAGAATGAAACAGAAAATGTGTTTTGCATTGTGAATGGGTTATATTGGGAATGGTTGTAGCCTTGGTAACAGACTGCATTTCAGCAAGATTCTTCATTCCAGGCACCATTCTCAGTGCTGAGAGCATGCTGTCAATCTAAAATGATGAATGATTTACAATCTGTCACTCGTGTGTGCGCGCTCTGGAAGATAAACAATCTGAAGTGTATTCCAAAAATGCTAAACTAGTGAATGAGGTCAATATTGCAAATTGCAGATGTTCTTTCCCATTCCTGAAAAATACGTTGTTTTTGTTTAAAGAAATAATTCACTGACCTCTTTGTCAACAGTGACTGAAAACGGCATTCTGTGCTTTATATATTCCTTTAATCACTGAATATACTTGTGAGAAAAATCACCTGCAAAATTGGAATAATCACAACTAATTATTTTAATCTTCTCTTCCAATGTCACTTCCCTCATTGCATACATTTGATAAACTGGTTAGATGTGAAATAACTACACTTCTCAATTAAATTGATTTTATTTTCTGCTTCTTAACCAAACTTCCAAATGAAGTACTCAAATTTGTGGCTTGTTTCTAACACTGCAGTCTAATAGTGGCCCCACCTCTGGTTATAGGATCAGTGTGAGGGCAGCATGATTAGATGGTAAATCACATCATGTGTCAGTTGTAGCTCAGGGGTAGTAAACCTGCCTCTGAGTCAAAAGGTCTTGGGTTCACACTTGAATGCTTAAACCAGTATAATGTAGTTAGATATGTTATCTTTCATAGATGTTAAACTTGATGGGATACAAAAGATTCCATGCACCATTTAAAGAAGAACAGGGCCATTCTTCCTATTTCTTGGACGCATTTTATCCCACGATGGACGCCTGAATTGGATGATCAAGTTATTTGTTTCAACATAGTTTGTGGAACTTAGTTGTGTAGCTTTGGTTGCTGCATTTCCTATCATGTAAACTAACCATACCTCGATGCTAACTTAATGATATGTGTTTTGGGATGATCTGATTTTGTAAATGGCACTAAATGGAGGCAATTTAAAAAAATTCATATAGGCACTGAAGTAATTAGCATGATGTTAATTTAATGTAATCTATTCCTTCTTCGCAGTTGATTATTTAAATACTATACTTTCTCTTGGTTCTCCAATCATCGTATCTGAACTATAGATAGTATATCTGTTACTTGCTGGCTTCAAACTGTTACATGGATTGAGCAGAACCATGGGACTTCACTTATTGTTCATCGAAATTCATTACCACTTCAGTATGTAATTAAAAGTTTATTTATTTATGGTTTATGCCAGTTACAAAGGTTACTGTATTTAAGAGGGAAAAATGTGCACATTTCTACTAAGAACTAGTATATTTAATATTCTTGTTTAGATTTTATTTGGTACATTCATCTTACTTTATTATCTTTCTCAATAATGTCTCGATTATAGCTGTCAGTTATTTCCCATTATATTGCTTGAGAAATAATGCTAATGGTTGTGCAGAGAATAAATGATATTAAGAACATTTGTATGTGCTATGTATTTCCACAGGTCTGGTGTATTTGCTGGGTTTGGTGAATTGGCATGGATCTCTGAAAGTTTTGTTTTTAGTATTGGACAATGGCGATGTTTCAGGATGCTTTTTCCATTCATTTTCAGCCATCAATGTAACTCAATCCAATAATAATGTTATTTCTGACATTTTTATCCTCAAATATACTTTATCCATAAACTATGTTGTAATATGTTCCAAACATTTTGTCTTTATTCACCATACCAAGCAATTCAATCCATTAATTTACAAAGTCACTGATATGCCATCCCTAAATATTGCATTGATGAAACGTTTGAGTGGTTGTTACACAGGGCCCAGCCCCTCACTGCCACTGGAATAGGACTTTACAAAGCGGTCTTTCTCCAGAGATCATTTGTGCACAAAATTTCGATGTTCCAATGAGTGTGAACTTCTGCGCAGTGGCAACATTTCAGAAGTAGGCATCTTCTTATGCTGGACAATCAACAGGTTTGGGGCAGATTACTCAGTTGATGGCTTTCTAGAAGCAGATGATGTTTGTCTCGCTATCCTTCCCCAGGAGCAATCCTTGGAGCACAGAGTAAGCTCTGTGCAGCTCTGGATGAACATTGACACAGATCACTGCATCACTTTCCAGACCTTCTTGGTAAACATATAATCTGCAAGGAGATGGATGGCCATCACATCTGCACCGTAGCCACTTCAGTCTGTGTGGAGTGAGATTGAAATTCCAGCTGTCCAGCATTCCAGGATATGACATGCTGGGCTCTTCAAGGCTGTGATCATCATGCTCTATTGATTACTTCACTGTGAAAATAGATATAAGAAATAACTTTTAATTTTCGTAGTGTCTATTTTTGTGCTGAAAGTTTACCCGGTATCAAAGTTAAAAATAAGTTTCAATTATTTTCGGTAGGAACCTTCAAGACTGGAGTAGAGGGGAGAGAACTGATAGAAACAGGTGTAGGAAGGAAAGGGGTGCGGCAAGAGCTGATAAATGATCGGCAGATGAGTGAAGTGGGGTGCGAAGGGTGGAGATGATCACAGAGTCTAGAGGTGATGTGGAGAAGAAAAATGCTACAAATGATAGAATCTGATAAGAATAGAAGATGATGAGTGAAATGTGTAGAACGAGGGAGGGAATGAAGGGAGAGGAGAGTAGGGGAAGGGAGACCTCCCGAGTTGGTGGGTGATGAGCAGAAGGGGGATGTGGAGGAGAAAAAGGAACTGGGAGACAAGGCAGGGATAGTGGAAAAGAAGGTGTGCGTGAGAGAATGGGGGTATATCAGAAGAAAGTAGGAGTGGCGGTTTACATGAATTTGGAGAATTCAATGTTTATGCCATTCGGTTGTGGCGTGCCAAAGCCAAATCTGAATTGCATGTTCTTCCAGTCTGTGTGTGACGTACCCTGACAATAAAGGAGGCTGAGGCTAGACAGTTCGGAATCTGAAGGGATAACTAGAGGTTATATACTCGCACTGTGACATGACTTTCCACAAATGTGACATGACTTTAAGGCATTCTGGGGTAACTGGTCAAATGTACAGGATACATAGTAGGGAATGTTAAGACAGTTGACAATGAGCTGGATTAATATGAATTGATGAAAGATGCATTTAAACTTGCCAGGAAACACTAAGGGAAGGGAAAGAATTGTATGTAAATCAGTGAAAATGCAGAAATGGCTGAGAACATCAATAGGAAACAGATAAGGAATGAATGGACCAGACAATAGTGGGACAATGCATGAGAGATTTGTTATTTGTACTGCTGGATTATTTTTCTCAAACTTATGCCTGGGACCACATATGGTCCCAGATTGCTATCTGCATGTTAACCTTGCCAAAATATACATTTTGACATCCAATGGGCTGTCAGTCACTGATTACACTTTATCATTGTATCCATGGTATAGAAAGCATTATGTATTTGAATTCTTGGGCAACGAGATTCTTTCATCTGATAAACTTTGCATGTATGCTTGTGTTGAATTGAAAAAAACATTTGTTGCATCCACTGTTCTAGTCTAATCACTATTAAAATGAAAAATGGACATGTTCCACTGATTAATTTCAGTTTCATAATGAAAACTTGTAGAATACCAGTAACATTTTTAGTGCAAACATCCTGAAAGTCAATGATTTATATTCATTTGGATTACTAATGTTAGTTATGAAAGCCATTCAATTAATTGTGTATACATAATCAGCATTTTGGGTTAAGTATTCAGATCAAAGCAACTGCCTTAGCTCTTATTGACAAGAGAACTTGTATGTTTTAGAAATAAGGAACTGCAGATGCTGGTTAATGTACAAAAGGCCACAAAGTGCTGGAGTAACTCAGCAGGTCAGGCAGCATCTCTGGAGAACATGGATAGGTGATTTTCAGGTTGAGACCCTTCTTCACTCTGAGTTACTCCAACACGTTGTATCCTTTCGAACTTATACGCCGATTCCCTAAATCCATTGTTGTGCACAGAAACAAAAGTTGCTACCACATTGACATTCTACTATCTGTGCTTTTTTAGATAGTGGGAACGAGGAACAATCAGATCGGAGGCAAACAAGCATAGATTCTCAGCAGAACCGGTTTGAACAAGGTAGGACATGTTTTGGTTGGTATTGAAGTTTAGTGGGTAGTGTAAGCAACCATTTTGATAATCTGATATAAGTAGCTGAGGATCTGTGGGTGTTGGCCATTAAATCTGCAGAACTAGAAATAGGAGTGGACTATGTGTCCTTATGAGCTTGCTCCACCAGTCAATAAGATCATGACTGATCCAACTTTCCTCAAGTCCACATTCCTGCCCTCTGTCTTACATTTGCATCGCTATCTGGGGTTTGAATATATTCAAGGATTCAGTCTCCACTGTTTTCTGGCTCATGGAATTCCAAAAATTCGCAATCCTTTGAGAGAAGAAATACTTCATCTCAGTAGCGCATTCTGAGATCATCTACTCTTGGCCTAGATTCTCCTGACATTTACTGTTAAACCGCTAAGATTCTTAGGTTTCACGAAGATGCTCCTAAATTCCAATAAATATACACCCAACCTAGTTAACCTCTCAAGATGATGCTTCCTGGAATCATTCAAGTGTGATTTCTCTGAATTGCAACCAGTGATAATATATCTTTCCTTAAAAGAATCAGTACAACACAGGATTAGGCCTTTTGGCCATCAATGTCCTTGCCAAATAAGTGGACTGAAACTGTATACGCCACTCTCAAATTTGTTTTCTACTACTCTCCCTTGGGATCGAAAATAATTTCTACTCCATTTTTGTGATTTTTGAGATAATTAATGAGGTTAATTTGGAAACTATCGATGAGGCAGATAGTGACTGACGAAATGGATGCCTGGATAGTTTGGGAAGTAATTTTCTCCTTTTGCAGCTTAGACAGGAAACTCTATTCCCAATGCATGGATTCAAGGGTCTCAATTATCCTAAATTTCTACCATTTTGCACAGTCATGGGTCAGAAATTCCTGGAGTCAGTGGAGATGTTACAATTCTTCAAGGAAACTTTGAACACATTCTTAAATCTCTGTATGCCTGGCAATCTCTGCTGGTGACAAAGCATGGAATAGAATGTCCCTTACTTTAATCTGGAGTCTGGCATGTGAACAACACAACCTTCCCGACTGAATGTAACTACGGATGACTAAAGTCTCAAGACTAGGGGAGAGTATTAGTTTGTTTGCCGTTCAAGGTAATTTGGAAGATTGCATGGAGATGACATTGGCATTTTTCCAATGCCTTGAGATGCCTACTGTAGATATTTTATGTTTCAGAATCATATACAAGGACAGGTATCACTGCTGCCTGCAAGACAGAGTTTTGAACCAGGTTTGAAGTCTTGATCTTCAAATATCCTTTTCCTCAATCGACTAAAGGCTGCAGCAGATTTCATCATCAATGTCCACTCCACTGCGAGGTGATTCCTGAGGTACAGGAAGTGGTACACAGTTTCCATAGAATCACTGTGAACTTTTGTTGAAGGGCAGGTGGTTCAATGGGGATTGGTTAGTAGAGTTCTGCAATTTTACAAATGTTGAATGTAAGGCCCATCCTACTTACGCTTCTTGAAAAATGTCAGTAAGGGTTTTTAGCTTGGTAAACAAGTGTGCACAAATGCACACATACTCATCTACATACTCAGCCAATACTCAGGATCTAGCGTGAACAGCTTCCCAATAATTGTGAAAATTAGCGCCACTTCCACAGGAAAATCTTTGGAGATAAGACGCAACACTGTGGCATGAAAAGATGATTAGGGGCATGAAGCAGCCTTGTTTGCCAACCAGTCAGCTCTGAGACTGGTTCTGTTGTAGACTCATATCATAGCTTACACGCTGTCAAGGAACAAGCAAAAAGATGGAGATAAATTTCTGCAGACAGTTGAATTTGTGGAATGTGTTCCACAATCCCACCTTCTTGATAGAGTCAAAGGGTTAGCTTTGTTTGAAAATAAGCAATATATTGTTGTTGCTGTTCAACGCATTTTATAACTTATAAATTATAACTTCATTAAAAATAGATTCCAGCATTTTACAAACTTCTGATGTCAGGCTAACTGGTCTATAGTTTTCTCTCTCCAATCAATTAATTTCTAATAAATCTATTTACTTAGTACTATTAATTTCTCCAATACTAATTTATTTTGCCAGTCATAATTTATTTGATCTTATTCACTGTCGATTTGTAGTCCTCTTGCTAATCTGGAAGATTTTCTGTGTACTCTGCGAAAACAGACAAACATTTTTGATTATTTTTCTGCCATTTCATTATTTCCCTGACTCAGTTTGTAAGAATTTTCCTGCCAACCTTTTCCTTATTACATTTTCACAGAAGCTCTTGCAGCAGATGTTCTTCTTTCACTGTCTACTCTTTCAAAATCAGTAGCTGGTCCTCCTCAAATGAGTGTGTAATTGTCCTGTAGGCGGGAGGCTTCCTGATTAGCTGAGGCCCTCCAGCACCTTGTGTTTTACTCAAGATTCCAGTCTCTGCAGTTCCTTGTGTCTCTGTAATTTTCCTAATCGTCTGACTTTTGGCAACATGATAAGCCTTTTCCTTCGATTTAATCCTATTTTCAACTTCTTTTGAAGGCTATGGATGGAACACTTCTGTTTTATTGGCCCAAAGGGGAAAAATATTTCCTATAAACTTTTTTAATTTAGTTTAGTTTCGTTTTTTTTAATTTAATGTATTATTGTCACATGTCCCGAGGTACATTGAAAAGCTTTGTTTGCGTGCTATTCGGTCGAAGAAAAGACGATACATAAATGGCACGAAGGGTAAAGGGTACAACATTTAATACAAGATAAAGTCCGATAGTTCAAAGATCTCAATGAGGTAGATGGGAGGTCAAGACCACACTCTAGATGATGAGAGGACGGTTCAGTTGCCTGAGAAAAGCTGGGATGAAAAATTATCGCTGAAGCTGGAGATATCCATTTTCATGCTTCTGTACCTCTTGCCTGATGGGAGAAGTGGGAGTGACTGGGATGGTCCTTGATTATGTTGGTGGCCATGCTGAAGTAGCGTGAGTGTAGGAGTCATTGGAAGGGACGTTTGTTTGTGTGATCGTCTGGGCTACGTCCATAACTCCCTACAATTTCTTGTGGTCTTGTATGGAGCTATTTTCCAAACCAGGCTGTGATGCATCCTGATAAAATATTTTCTACAGCGCATCTCTAGAGGTTGGTGAGAATTATTGGGGACATGCTGATCTTCCTAAGCCTTCTAAGGAAGTAAAGGCATCGACAAGGGAGAGGTTGTTGTCTTGGCACCAGTTTGCAAGGTTCTCAAACACCTTTCTGTACTCCATCACATCTTTATTTGATATTCGGCCCTGAGCGGTGGTGTCGTCTGCGAACTGGTAAATTGAGCTAAATTTGTATTTGGCTGCAGTCATGAATATCTGAGCATAGAAGGGGACTGAGAACACATCCTGGCAGGGCACCAGTGGTGAGAATTATCGTAGAAGATTACTTGTCATCTATCCTCACTGATTGTGGTCTATTGGTCAGAATGTCAAGTATCCAGTTGCAGAGTGGAGTGCTGACTCCAAGTTCCACGAGTTTGGAGATGAGCTTGGTTAGGAATCACAAAGCACTTCATAATGGTGGATTTCAAGGCTACTGGACAGTAGTCACTAAGGTATAAGATCTTGCTTTTCTTTGGCACTGGAATGATAGTGGTCTTTTTGAAGTAGGTGGGTACCTAAGGACGAAGTGGGGAGAGATTAAAGATGTCCGTGAACACTCCTCGCTAGTTGGTCCGCGCAGTTCCTTAGGAAACGGCCAGGGACTCCATCCGAGCCCGTTGATTTCCATCAGTTTACCCTCAGAAAGTTTACTTCTGCAACTGTGAACATGTGAAAAGGCACACTCGAATCTGGCGGGACAGATGTCATCATCTTGATGGTATTCTGCTGAAAGCGAGCAGATGCATTGTTCATCATGGAAAGCCGCACTATCACCAGCGCTGCTGCCTAACTTTGTTTTGTCGCCCATTGTATTCAGGCTTTGCCACATTTGAAAGGTGTCTGAGTGGTTCTACTGAGACTCAAGTTTGTCCTGGTATTGTCTCTTGGCATTCCTGATGCCAATATTAAGGTGTAATGGTAAAACTGAATCAGTGAAAGCGATTATGATATTACATCAATAAATTAACGGCTTTTTCTATAAAATAAGTGTGTCCGTAAAAACCACCTGAAGTGCTATATTTGCCATGATGTGGTCTTGGAGGTGTAATCTACTTGTTAACGAATCTTAGCAAGTGAGACTGAAATGTTTGTTCCCTTTGTTTGAATTAGATAAATATATTGATAGAGGCATGAGACTGAAGATGGTATAATCTGGAGAAAGAAAAACTGCTGGAGGAACTCAAAGTCAAGCTGCATGTGTGGAGACAAAGGTCTGCATCAGTCCTGCTGCAGGGTCTTGACCCAAAATGTCAACTATCTCTTTGCATCCACAGATACTTATTCTACCTGCCGAGTTCCTCCAGCAATTTGTTTTTGATGCAATGATGTATGTCTTTGTTTTTGTTCTTGGTGTAAATAATAATAATAATAATAATAGATTTTATTTATATAGCGCTTTTCAGGACTCAAAGTCGCTTTACAATTGAGAGTCAGGAATAAACAAAACAAAATAGAGCAGTAAGACAGAGGGGGGGGGGGGAACATGGGACTAAGGGTATGCAGAGGTGAAGAGATGGGTCTTGAGGCGGGACTGGAAGATGGTGAGGGACTCAGAATTTCGGACCGGTTGTGGGAGGGAATTCCAGAGCCTGGGAGCTGCCCTGGAGAAGGCTCTGCCTCCAAAAGTGCAGAGGTTTGATTTCGGAGTGGAGAGGAGACCAGCTGATGTGGCTCTGAGGGACCGTGAGGGTTGGTAGGGGGAGAGGAGGTCAATGAGATAAGGGGGGGCCAGGTTGTTGAGGGCTTTGTAGGTGAGGACCAGGATTTTGTAGGTGATCCGGTGGGAAATGGGAAGCCAGTGAAGTTCTTTGAGAACTGGCGTGATGTGGTGCCAGGATTTGGTGTGGGTAATGAGTCGAGCGGCTGCATTTTGGACCAGTTGGAGTCGTTTGATGCTGCTGGAATTGATTCCGAAAAGAAGAGAGTTACAGTAGTCCAGTCGGGAGGAGATGAAGGCATGGATGAGTCTTTCAGCAGCGGGGGGTGTGAGAGACGATCTGATTTTTGCAATGTTGCGGAGGTGAAAAAATGATGTTTTGACAACATGGCGGATGTGAGGCTCAAGGGAGAGGGTTGAGTCAAGGATCACGCCAAGGTTGCGTGCCTGAGGAGATGGGGAGACAGTGGTGCCATCGATAGTGAGAGTGGGGTTGTTAATTTTAGTGAGTGTTGATTTGGAGCCAATGAGGAGAAATTCTGTTTTGCTACTGTTTAATTTAAGGAAGTTGAGTTGCATCCAAGATTTGATGGCTGATAGGCAGGAGTTGATATGGGAGAGAGGGGGGTGGTGGGGGGACTTGGTGCTGAGATAGATCTGGGTGTCATCAGCATAGCAGTGGAAGTCCAGGTTGAAGTGACGGAGTATATGACCAAGGGGGAGGATGTAGATGATGAAGAGGAGGGGACCAAGAACGGAGCCTTGGGGAACGCCTTGAGTGACAGTGGCTGTGGCAGAGGTGTGGTTATGGAGAGAGATGAAGTGGGATCGGTTGGAAAGGTAAGAACGGAACCAGCTGAGTGCAGAACCTTCAATGCCAAGGTCCCTAAGTCTGTTGAGCAGGATGTTGTGGTTGACGGTATCGAAGGCTGCACTCAGGTCGAGGAGGATGAGGATATTGAGGGAGCCAGAGTCAGCAGAGGTAAGGAGGTCATTGAGGACTTTGAGGAGAGCAGTTTCTGTGCTATGGAGGGGGCGAAAGCCAGATTGGAGGGGTTCGAATAGGTTATACGCGAGGAGGTGGGAATGAAGTTGTGACGCGACGATGCGCTCCAGGGTTTTTGAAAGAAAGGGGAGGTTTGAGATGGGGCGGTAGTTAATGAGAGAGGAGGGATCAAGACCAGGTTTCTTTAAGATTGGCGTGACAGCAGCAGTTTTGAAAGCAGAGGGGACAATTCCTTGGGACAATGAGGAGTTGAAAAGATTAGTGAGGTAGGGGCAGAGAGCAGGGAGGCAGGACTTCAGCAGGGGAGTGGGGAGAGGGTCAAGGGAGCAGGTAGTGGGTTTGGAAGAGCTGATGAGTTTGGAGATTTCAGTAGGGGTGACCGGGTCAAACTGGGAGAGGAAACAGTGAGGGGGAGGGGTATGGAGATCAGCGGAGATGTTGAAAGGAGGGGCCTTGGTAGGTGGTGGAGTAGATGCTGGGGAGTCGGGTATAGGGGATAGGGATTGATAGATGGTGCTAATTTTATCAGCAAAAAAGTGGAGGAATGAGTTGCAGAGATCCGGAGTGGAGGTAGGGAGAGTGATGGCTCGAGGCTTGAGGAGGTTGCAGACTGTGGAGAAGAGGGTTCTGTGGTTTAGGCAGGGGTCAGTGAGTATGGAGGAGAGGTATGCAGATTTAGCAGCAATGAGGGCATCTTTGTAGGCAGTGAGGTGGAGTTTGTAAGCTTCATGGTGGACTGTGAGAGGTGATTTCTTTATGAGTCGTTCAAGTCGGCGACCAATCTGTTTCAGCTTACGAAGTGCAGGTGTGTACCAGGGTGAAGATTTATTAAAAGTTACAGTTCTTGTTTTGAGGGGAGCCAGAGTGTTAAGGGAGGTAGACAAGGTGGAATTGAGATGGTTTGTGAGATCATCAGGTGAGATGTGGGTTGAGTCCAGGGGGAGAGTGGTGGAGAGCAGGTCAGAGAGATGGTGAGGATCGATAGATTTTAGATTACGGAAGGTGATTTCTCGGAGGAAGAGGGGGCGAGGTGTCGGAGAGGGGATGGTGAACCGTATGAGCTTATGATCCGAGAGGGGGAAGAGGCATGGATGGAGGTCGAGTACCGGTTGATTTGTGGAGCAGACCAGGTCAAGGATGTGACCTTTGTCATGAGTGGGAAAGGTGACGTGCTGAGTGAGAGAGAAGTTGTCGAGTAGAAAAGCGAATTCAGATGCGAACTTGCAGGTGGGGGAGTCCATATGAATGTTTAAGTCACCAAGTAGCAGCAGACGTGTGGTGCTGCAGCACAACAGAATATCGTAGGCATAAATAAATACAGATCAGATCAGTGTGTCCATATATCATAGAATACACACACACACATAAATAAACAGATAAAGTGCAATAGGCTGTTATAGTTCAGAGTTTGTTTGAAGTTGTGTTTAATAGCCTGATGGCTGTGGGGAAGTAGCTGTTCCTGAACCTGGATGTTGCAGATTTCAGGCTCCTGTACCTTCTACCTGAAGGCAGCGGAGAGATGAGTGTGTGGCCAGGATGGTGTGGGTCTTTGATGATGCTGCCAGCCTTTTTGCAGCAGCGATTGTGATAGATCCCCTCGATGGTGGGGAGGTCAGAGCCGATGATGGACTGGGCAGTGGTCACAACTTTTTGCAGCCTTTTCCGCTCCTGGACTCTCAAGTTGCCGAACCAAGCCACGATGCAACCGGTCAGCATGCTCTCTACTGTGCATCTGTAGAGTCTTCCTTGACATACTGACTCTCCGTAATCTTCTCAGGAAGTAGAGGCGCTGATTTGCTTTCTTTATAATTGCATCAGTGTTCTGGAACCAGGAGAGATCTTCGGAAATATGCACGCACCGGAATTTGAAGTTTTTGACCCTTTCCACCATCGACCCGTTGATATAAATGGGACTGTGGGTCTCCATCCTACCCCTTCCAAAGTTCACAATCAGTTCCTTGGTTTTGCTGGTGTTGAGAGCCAGGTTATTGTGCTGGCACCATTTGGTCAATCGGTCGATCTCACTTCTATACTCTGACTCTTCCCCATCGGTGATATGTCCCACAACAGTGGTGTCGTCGGCGAACTTGATGATAGAGTTCGCGCTATGTCCGGTTGCACAGTCATGAGTATAGAGTGAGTACAGCAGGGGGCTGAGCACGCAGCCTTGAGGTGCTCCCGTACTGATTGTTATCGAGGATGACACATTTCCACCAATACGGACAGACTGTGGTCTGTGAATGAGGAAGTCGAGGATCCAATTGCAGCAGGATGCGCAAAGACCCAGTTCTGCGAGTTTGGTAACCAGCTTGGAGGGGATGATAGTATTAAATGCCGAGCTGTAATCAATGAATAACAGCCTGACATATGAGTTTTTGTTGTCCAAGTGGTCCAGAGCGGAGAGCCAGCGAGATCGCATCCACCATTGATCTGTTGTGGCGGTAAGCGAACTGCAGTGGGTCCAGGTTTTTGTCGAGGTAGGAGTTGATTTGCGCCATGATCAACCTCTCAAAGCACTTCATCACCACCGACGTTGATAGTCATTGAGGCACGTCACCTTGCTCTTCTTGGGCACTGGTATAATTGATGCCCTTTTAAAGCATGTGGGAACCTCAGACCTCAGGTTGAAAATGTCCGTTAAAAACTCCAGCCAGTTGGTCCGCACAGGTTTT
Source organism: Malacoraja senta (assembly GCA_038087875.1). Taxonomy (NCBI): domain Eukaryota; kingdom Metazoa; phylum Chordata; class Chondrichthyes; order Rajiformes; family Rajidae; genus Malacoraja; species Malacoraja senta. The sequence goes on from CM075980.1 coordinate 32,763,068, forward strand.
TAGAATACGACCAGGTATACCATCAGGTCCAGGCGCTTTCCGAGGATTCACCCCTCTGAAGGATTTCCTGACGTCATCCTCTGTGACTGTGACTGAAATACCATCACAGCGAATGGGGGCTCGGGAAGGCATATTAGTGTTCTCCCTATCAAAGCCACTGACAAATGATCAAGGAGAGATAGCTGAATGGATAGAAAATTAGCTTCATGGAAGGATGCAGATGATGATGGTGGAAGGTTGCTTCTCGGACTGGAGGCCTGTGGCTAGTGGTGTGCTTCAGGGTTCGGTGCTGAGTCCGTGACTCTTTGTCATCTATGTCAATGATTTGGATGAGAATGTACATGGCAAGATTAGCAAGTTTGCAGATGACAAGTGGGTGGTTTTGCAGATAGCGAAAATGTGTTGTGGAGCAGAGGGATCTAGGAGTGTAGGTACATAGTTCCTTGAAACGGTCATCACAGGTAGATAGGGTGGTCAAAAAGGCTTTCGGCACATTGACCTTCATCAGTCAGAGTATTGAGTATTGACTTTGGGAGGTCATGGTGCAGTTGTATAAGACATTGATGAGGCCACATTTAGAGTATTGTGTTCAGTTTTGGGCACCATGTTATAGGAAAGATGTTGTCAAGCTGGAAAGGGTGCTTGAAGATTTACAAGGATGTTGCCAAGACTTGAGGGTCTGAGCTATAGGGAGAGGTTGAGCAGGCTGGGACTCTATTCTTTGGAGAGCAGGAGGATGAGGGGTGATCTTATAGAGGTGTATAAAATCATGAGAGGAATAGATCCGGTAAATGGTGTTGCCCAGAGTAGGAGAATCAAGAAGCAGATGACATAGGTTTAAAGTGAGGGGGAACCTGAGGGGTAACTTCTTTATACAAAGGGTGGTGCGTGTATGGAACGAGCTGCCGGAAGTGGTAGTTGAGGCTGGGTCTATCACAACATTTTAAGAAACCTATAGACAGGTACTTGGATAGGTCAGGTTTAGAGGAATATGGGCCAAACACAGACAGATGGGTCTGGTGTAGATGGGACTTGCTGGTCGGTGTGGGCAAGTTGGGAACGTGTCATTGAGCCACGTCACATTCTTTCTTCTTGGGCACCGATATTATTGATGCCCTTTTAAAGCATGTGGAAACCTCAGACCTCCCTGATGAGAGGCTTAAGATGTTTGCAAAACGTCCAGCCAGTTGGTCCTCACAGGGTTTGAGGACAAAGGCTGGTGCACTATGAGATCCAGACACATTCCAAGGGTTCACTGTCCTGATGAGTCATCTGACATTGGCCTCAGTGATGGAGATTACAATTCCATAGGGGGGTATGGGAGCATGAGAAGGCACATCGCTCCCTAGCAAAAGGGTGTATAATGCATTGAGTTCATCCAGGACTAGAAACATAGAAACATAGAAAATAGGTGCAGGAGTAGGCCATTCGGGCTTTCGAGCCTGCACTGCCATTCAATATGATCATGGCTGATCCACCAGAACCTGCTTTCTCCACATATCCCTTAATACCATTAGCCCTAAGAGTCACATCTAACTCTCTCTTCAATACATCCAGTGAATTGGCCTCAACTGCCTTCTGTGGCAGAGAATTCCACAGATTCACAACTCTCTGGGTGAAAAAGTTTTTCCTCATCCCCGTAGAAAATAGGTGCAGGAGTAGGCCATTTGGTCCTTCGAGTCGGCACCGCCATTCAATATGATCATGGCTGATCATCCTAAATCAGTACCCCCATTCCTGCTTTCTCCCCATATCCCTTGATTCCATTAGCTCCAAGAGCTCTATCTAACTCTTTTGAAAACATCCAGTGAATTGGCCTCCACTGCCTTCTGTGGCAGAGAATTCCACAGATTCACAACTCTCTGGATCAAAAAGTTTTTCCTCATCTCAGTCCTAAATGGCCTACCCCTTATTCTTAAACTGTGACCCCTGGTACAGGACTCCCCCAACATCGGGAATATTTTTCCTGCATCTAGCCTGTCTAATCCTTTAATAATTTTATTTGTTTCTATAAGATCCCCTCTCCTCCTTCTAAGTTCCAGTGAATATAAGCCCAGTCAATCCATTCTTTAATAAGTGATACCTCACTGTCAATTGAGCTGCCAATTGGTTTTGCCTTGCAGGATGTGATGCATTATAAGCCCTGCCACAGCTGCTTGATGTGCATCTCAGCCTCCAATTTAAAATGGAAGTCTCTTTTAGCCTTTTTGATGGCCTTATCAAATCGTCCCTGGAATTTTTGTACGAATCTATGTTGCCAGAGTTTAATGCCCGAGATCTGGACCTCTGTAGTTTGCGGATCTCCTGGTTCATCTGAGACTTCTGGTTGGGAAACATTTGAATGTGTATAGTGGGACCACACATTTCCTCATGAAGTTGGTAACAACCGTGGCGTATTGCTTCAGGTCGGTGGCCGAGTTTTTTTTTTAGACTTTTCATTTAGACTTTTAGAGATACAGCGCGGAAACAGGCCCTTCGGCCCACCGAGTCCGTGCTGACCAGCGATCCCTGCACACTAGCACAATCACTCCCATACACTAGGGACAATTTTCAATTTTTACAGAGGCCAAATAACCTACAAATCTGCATGTCTTTGGAATGTGGGAGGAAACCGGAGCACCCAGAGAAAACCCACGTGGTCACAGGAGGAACTTACAAACTCCGTACAGACAGCACCCGAGGTCAGGATCGTACCTGTGTCTCTGGCACTGTGAGGCAGCAACTGTACCGCTGTGCCACCGGCCAACTTGTAGCCGGGGACAAGATGCCAAATATTGCACCAGGCTTTGGGGAAATGCTGCTAGCTAGACAGACACAGAGAGAAATGCTGGGACCACAAAACAAAGAAGCACAATGATCACGGAATTATCATCTGGTAAGAATATACGGCTATGTAGTGTGGCCTTGAAAGTATAAAGTGTCTGTGATAAAGTATCATTTTTGCACGTCATCCCTAGGATGAGAACGAAAATATTTACAAGCAACACAATTTAGAAATCTCAGCTTAATAAGGAACAAAGATGTGTTTTGTTTATTCAGCTCTTGGATGTGTGACGAATTGAAATGATTGACTTCACAATCATGAGCCTCGGTTATAATAAAGGCTTCCCTTAGCAGATTAAAGGAAAGATCATATTAAAGAAGGGTGGTCTGAGACATCGGCGTGGACTAACCAGGAACAACAGTCACATAAAACGAGGTTCCTGACTTTGAGAAGACTATCCTTTAACAACAGGCCTATTCATTCATGGTTAATATTTGAGTCCAAGTCGTAAGGCTTGTGATTTAGCGTATGAAGTGATAAGCTGGAACAATTTATCAAATGAAAAGTTAATGCTAAAGTAACTCAAATGAGAATATTCGATAATAAGAGCCTCGATCGCCTCGACGTGGGAGAAGAACAAAGAACAGGGAAGAGATAAGACTTTTGCCTTCCATCACAGTGAGGAGATGTTTGGAGATTCACTGTGATGGATGTTTGTGTGAAACTGTACTAATTGTGTGTTATGTTGATATTTCTGTTATGACTGCAGGGAACGACATTTCGTTCAAACCTCCGTCTGTTTGAATGACAATAAAGGCAATTTGTATTTGTATTTTGTATTTGTTTGTAATCAGTTGCACTAAACATTGGTTTAGAGTTAAGATAGACACTAAAAGCCAGAGTAACTCAGCGGGTCAGACAGCATCTCAGGAGAAAAGGAATAGGTGACGTTTCGGGTCGAGACCTTGCTTCAGACTGAGATTCAGGAGAAAGGGAAACAAGAGATATAAACGGTGATGTAGAGAGATGAATGAAAGATATGCAAAAAAAGTCAAGATGATAAAGGAAACAGGCCATTGCCGGCTGTGTGCCAGGTGAAAACGAGTATAGCCAATGAGACCCAACAAGACGACTTTGAAGCTGGTACAACTTGTGTGGGGGAGGGATGGGGAGAGAGAGGAGGGGAGGGTTACTTGAAGTTAGAGTCATGTTCGACACGTAAGTTTATTCTATAGCGGTAATGTCTACACCATTAAAAGACCAGGGCGGCTGGAAATGCTTCACTAAAAATCCATTGACCTCCAGTATCTGGGTTACCCTCCCACTGACCTGATGATGACCCCTTCCCAATCCTCTCACTGTGGCCGACCTTCATCATTTACCCTACCCGTGGCGCAGCGGTAGAGTTGCTGCCTTACAGCGCTTGCAGCGCCAGAGACTCGGGTTCGAACCCGACTACGGGTGCTGTCTGTACGGAGTTTGTATGTTCTCACCACTTGGGTTTTCTCCAATATCTTCGGTTTCCGCCCACACTCCAATAACGTACAGGTTAGTAGGTTCATTCTCCCCATTGGATTGCAACCTTGTCGTGGTCGGGGAGCTTGTGTGTCTCAGTGACCCCTAGAGCTATGCCAGCGGGAGATTTGTCTCCTGTTAGGGTCTCCCATGCTGGACAGGTCGAAGGGTAGAGGCGAGACGAAGAGCGATCCACTGGTCCTCCAGGTTGGAGGTTGAGCACAGGGCTAACAACCCTGTCTTGTAAAACAAATATGTTACAGAAACAGCAACTGAAGGAATCAACACTACTGAGTGGAGGACCTTGCTGCCCTACATGCCAGGAGCCATAATAGGCAGTAAGTAAGTAAGTAAGCAGTCGGTTAATTGGCTTGGTATAAGTGTAAATTGTCCCTAGTGTGTGCAAGATAGTGATCGCTGGTCAGTGGGTAGTCAGTGGGCCGATGGGCCTGTTTCCACACTCTATCACTAAACTGAACAACCAGAGTCTATCTCTGCTGCACCACAGTGGCAGGCTTATAAATGTAATGTTCGGGTAGTCACTTTGTGTTAACCAGCAGTTAGTCAGGAGGTTATATTGTGGAATATTAAGAGGCGTGGCTCTTTGAGTTGTCTGGACCACCCTCTTGCCTTTCCCAAATGAACCAGCTGCCAAAAGTTAAAATTAATCTCAGTCTCATTGCATAAGTGGACATGTTAGATGTTGCTTCAAATTAGACTCATTTAGTGATGTAAAATGGACAGATTCGTAAATACCTGAGAAAACGGACATGTATATTGAATGATATTGACTCGTGATTTATTATTTTCTTTCAGAGAAGAGTACAGAACATATTAATGATATGCTCTTGCACACACAGTGGTGACAATGTGATAGCAGCATCAAGAGTCAACACAGTTTAGTTGTCAAAGTGACTGGCAACTGAAAAACACATTTCTTACTTGCAGCAGCTCGACAGTCTGAACATTAAACACAGATAGAAATACAATCATCAAACATAGAAAGATAGACAATAGGTGCAGGAGTAGGCCATTCGGCCCTTCGAGCCTGCACCGCCATTCAATATGATCATGGCTGATCATCCAACTCAGTATCCTGTACCTGCCTTCTCTCCATACCCCCTGATCCCATTAGCCCCAAGGGCCACATCTAACTCCCTCTTCAATATAGCCAATGAACTGGCCTCAACTACCTTCTGTGGCAGAGAATTCCACAGATTCACCACTCTCTGTGTAAAAAATGATTTTCTCATCTCGGTCCTAAAAGACTTTCCCCTTATCCTTAAACTGTGATGTTACAGTTTCCAGGCTCCTGTACCTTCTTCCCGATGACAGTGGTGAAATGAGTGTGTGGCCAGGGTGGTGGGGGTCTGTGATGAGGCAGTGACCCCAGTACAAAACTGTGACAAAGCATTGCAATTATTCATAACTGAATAGAATGCATTTCAAATTGTAGATAAGTTTATGAATAACAATTTATTGTGAGGCAATAATGTTGATGGTTCCTCTCATGATTGCATGTACTTTCATGTTGGTGTACCATTTGTTTTCTGAGGTGTTGAATTCTATGCCAATAAGCTGAAATTCTGTTGAAACAGGAAATGGAGCAATCCCTCATTTTTTTTATTATTTTGTGTCAACATCAAGCATTCCTGGGTCAGGTGCAACTCCACGGGATGTGGGCAGTTCCTACTGTTTCTTGTTTGTGTCAAAGTCATAAATCTGCTCTTTCCCCTTGTGCTTACAGCTTCTATATAAATAATTCTGATTCTATGAATTCTGATTTATCTGCCTTCATTTCAGCCTCTGAAGAGCATCCATAATTGAATTACAGAATGACTGAGGGATAAAGGGATAGGAGATACTTTGTCCCTTTCACAACAAGAGGCTGCCACTGTGTCTCACAGCCGATGAATTGTTCCCTTTCATAGAGGACTCTCTTGAACTTCTCCAGGTGTACAGTAGAGAGCATATTGACTGGTTGCATCATGGCCTGGTTTGGCAACTTGAACGCCCAGGAGCAAAGAAGACTGCACCAAGATGTGAACAGTGCCCAGTCCATCACAGGTTCTGACCTCCCCACCATCGCGGGGATTTACTGGGGTCGCTGTCTCAAAAAGGCAGCCAACATCATCAGAGACCCACACCACCCTGGCCACACACTCATTTCACCACTGTCATCGGGAAGAAGGTACAGGAGCCTGAAAACTGTAACGTCCAGGTTCAGGAACAGCTTTTTCCCTGCAACCATCAGGCCATTAAACACTCCAACCTCCATTTAGCTCTGAACTACAGAGACTATTATTGTTATTATCGAACCTGTGTCTCTGGCACTGTGAGGCAGCAACTGTACCGTTGCGCCACCATGCCACCGCCAACTTGTAGCCGTAGACAAAATGCCAAATATTGCACCAGGCTTTGGGAAAATGCTGCTAGCTAGACAGACACAGAGAGAAATGCTGGGACCACAAAACAAAGAAGCACAATGATCACGGAATTATCATCTGGTAAGAATATACGGCTATGTAGTGTGGCCTTGAAAGTATAAAGTGGCTGTGATAAAGTATCATTTTTGCACGTCATCCCCAGGATGAGAACGAAAATATTTACAAGCAACACAATTTAGAAATCTCAGCTTAATAAGGAACAAAGATGTGTTTTGTTTATTCAGCTCTTGGATGTGTGACGAATTGAAATGATTGACTTCACAATCATGAGAGCCTTGGTTATAATAAAGGCTTCTCTTAGCAGATGAAAGGAACGAAAACTGTAAGGTCCAGGTTCAGGAACAGCTTCTTCCCTACAGGCCATTAAACTCCACAACCTCCATTTAGCTCTGAACTACAGAGACTATTATTGTTATTATTGCACTCTTATTGTTTGTTTGTTTTATATGTGTACTTATGTGTGCATGTGAAAAAAAATTAAAATATATAGGATGTGTAGGAAAGAACTGCAGATGCTGGTTTAAATAGATGTCAAAATGCTGGAGTAATTCAGCGGGACAGGCAGCATCTCTGGAGAGAAGAAATAGGTGATGTTTTGGGTCGAGACGAAGGTCAGTTTGAAGAAGGGTCTCGACCTGAAACGTCACCCATTTGTTTATATATATATACTGTACACACACACTGAACTTTTTTTCTTGTTTATTAGGTTGTTTACAGTGAAGTATGTTTACATATTGTGTTGTGCTGCTGCAAGTAGGAATGTCATTGTTCTATCTGGGACATATGACAATAGAATACTCTTGACTTTGGCACATACTCCTGGCACACATGCAAACGTCGCTGTAAACCAACCAGACCAGCAATTTGTAAACTGGTTCCTGCCCACTTATTTGCATTACAGAGTTATAAGGGCCTGTCCCACTTACGTGTCCTTGGCACGCAAATTACGCATCCTTGTGGTCACGTTGAGGTGCACGGGCATCGTATGGCCGCGTGGGGCCAGTCCCACTGAGAAGCGCGGAGGGGTATGTAGTTGTGCGTGACATCGTGCGGGGCTCCGAAATCTTTGTAGTGAACGAAATCTTCGCGCGCCAACGGCTTGTCGCGGAACTGACGGCCAAAGTGGGACAGGCCCAAGACCCTGGCGCGACACAACATCTCACCTTCAACAGCAGCAGAAGCAGGCAAACGATCGCCGAACTCGGCCTGGGGCTCACGGCCGTTGCGGTCCGGATCCGCCCCCACTTCTACTCCCAGAGCGGGGCCAAGAAAATTGAAGATAGACAAAAAATGCAGGAGTAACTCAGCGGGACCGGCAGCATCTCTGGAGAGAAGGAATGGATGATGTTTCGGGTCAAGACCCTTCTTTTCAGACTGAAGAAGGGTCTCGACCCGAAACATCACCCATTGCTTCTCTCCAGAGATGCTGCCGGTCCCGCTGAATTACTCCAGCTTCAAATGACGTCACGCGCTCCAAACGGCCGTGCGTACGCATGTAATCGCACCCGACCTTCGCGGGACCGTCGCGGCTCAACGCGACCACGAGGTCGCATAATTTGCGTGCCAAGGACACGTAAGTGGGACAGGGGCTTTACAAATTCTCGCGTGATGTCATTATCCAGGGGCTGAAGGGTAAACTGCACCATAGGTTAATGGGTCAGACCTCTCCTTCCCTGCACATCCCTGAGGCCACCAGTGTGCTTTCAGTGGGAGCAGGGAGCTGCGATGTGGAGGTATGACCTAAAACCCTCCCCCTACCTGTCCCCAAAATCTTTGACAGCAAATAAAATCCAACTATCCGTGAAAGGTGTTATTGATTTTTACAATTTTTAAATGCCTCTGACTAAAATTGATGTAAAATTATAAACTATAGAATACTTGTGAATTAATAAATACAACATTAAAATAAAGGAAAATAAATACCTAGCCCTACAATCTTTTTCCTCCAATTCCTATTGAAATCTAAATGGTCTTCAAACCTGCATCAGGTCTGACCCAGCAGAGCGCTTGGGAATCTCAGTTGTACTGTTCCTACATTTCTTGCAAGAAAGAGTACTTTCTAAATTGCCACATACTCTTTGTTCTGTACTGGAATATCATGTCCATCATCTGCATCTACCACAGTTCCCCTATCAGTCATTTTTATTATTTCATCAAAAATATCAAATATTGATTAGTTAGATTAGTGTTGAAGAAGCTTGCTTTAATTATTCGACACTTGTCCATAACTGGTAATTCTGCCATTGATTATTATATTTAGAACTTTCCCCAATGTTAAGGAATGGGGTTTGAACCCCCATACTCAGAACTGAGAGTACTAGCACTCAGACAAGCATAGTACAGCTTTAATACTAACATCTATCTAATAAATGTCTGATAACTGCTGTGCTAAGAATGATTCATTTAGTTATTTTTACCATTCATCACAGATTCAGCAAATTGGTTTATCCAATACATATTGGAGCAGAAACATCTTTACAAATTTTCAAATTTTGTTGATGTTGAAACAACTCCACAAATCAATGAGAGCTCTCCAGTGGTGAATGCTCGGCAGGAGGATGTTGCAAAATTGCATTTTAAACACAATAACATTTAAATGGTGTGAAGTAAGAGCTACATTGTGCTTCTGAGGACTTTTCCATATTTACTGGTTTAGTTCAGTTCAGAGATACAGTGCGGAAACAGGCCATTTAGCCCACTGAGTCCACACCGACCAGCAATCCCCGCACACTACCCTACACACACTAGGGACAATTTTTACATTTATATCAAGCCAATTAACCTACAAACCTGTACGTCTTTGGAGTGTGGGAGGAAACCAAAGTTCTCGGAGAAAACCCACGCAGGTCATGGGGAGAACGTACAAACTCTGTACAGCCAAGCACCCGTAGCCAGGATTGAACCTGGGTCTCTGGCGTTCGAAGGCAGCAATTCTACTGTGCCGACCCTTCGGGGATACTGGGGTGTAAAAGCTGTGAAGAATGGCAATCCTTATTGAGAACAGGTTAGAATCTACTACAAATATATAATCCATTAAATTGAAAAGAGGGAAAACTGACAATAATAAACTTTCTCCCAGCTGTCCCGTGTGCTCAGATATAATTAAATCATCAGTTTCTAGACAGGGAATAAAGATTCCAATATAGTGACAGGGTTTACAATTTGGATGTTGTGTTGCCCAGAAGATGCCCTGACATCATGGAAGGAGTTATTTGGGCAACATGTCCTATTACAATGTTGGCTGTGGGAAAGTGGTCTCTTCTAGAACACCTGTCTGGTGAGCTATCATAGAATCCAAGGTAGACAAAAATGTTGGAGAAACTCAGCGGAAGAAGGGTTTCGGCCGAAACGTTGCCTATTTCCTTCGCTCCATAGATTCTACCGCACCCACTGAGTTTCTCCAGCATTTTTGTCTCCCTTCGATTTTCCAGCATTTGCAGTTCCTTCTTGAACATAGAATCCAAGTATTGTTCATAAGTGATAGGAGAAGAATTAGGCCATTCGGCCCATCAAGTCTGCCCCGCCATTCAATCATGGCTGATCTATCTCTCCCTCCTAACCTCATTCTCCTGCCTTCTCCCCGTAACCTTCTGACACCAGTACTAAGCAAGAATCTTTCTCTGCCTTAAAAATATCTGTTGACTTGGCCTCCACAGCCTTCTGAGGATTGTTATGGGACAAAGTAAGGCCAATCAGCCCAACATCCCTGTGGAGGAATGACAGTTAATTTTGAAAGCCTAACGATGGTTTCTATATCACACTCACTTTGTGTTTTAACAAAGAGGTTTATCTCCTTTAAATCTGCACCCTGCTCCTTGCAGAGCTGCCATCTATTTCCCTCCTTTGAATGTGTTGTGATAATGTACACCTTTGGCAATCTGTGGTTAGCCATCTTTGCTATAAGGGGAAGGACTGCAGTTTGCCCATTCTAACCTTCAGCAAAAAATCTTCATCCCTCATCCCTCCAAGAGCAAAGTGAGTTTCGGACACAGGAGACCATTCAGCTTTGGATCCCTGCTGGCTTCCAGAAGAGCAAGCCTATCACTTTCATCCTCTCTGTTCTTCCTTTCCCATGGCCTTGCAACTTATTCTCTCTCACATGGCCCCATACCCACTCTAAGGGTTAATATACAGCAGGTTCTTATCCTACTTGTATGCCATTGGGATGCAGGATGGAACAGGAGTACCCAATACAAACCCAGATGGTCATGAGATGAACGTGCAAACTCCACACTGACAGTGCTGTGTCGAACTTAGTTCCTGAGAGCCAGGAGGCGTTGGCTCATTATTTTTATTATTCTTCATTGGCAGTGATACAAACTCGAGAGATTAATTTATATTTCATTCATGCACTGAGCTGCTGTGGTCTAGAATTTCACACGTACGAGGGAAACAGAATGAATTATAAATGCCTAAAGGTGCATATTCCACATGATTCTGTGCTATGGTGAAGGGAACAACCATTGGGACAAACTTGAGGCCCAGTGAGGCCCAGCACAAATTGGAGGAACAGCACCTCATATTTTGCTTGGGCAACTTACACCCAGCAGTATGACTTCTCTATAACTTCAAGTAACCCTTGCTTTCCTCTTCTCTCTCCATCCTTCCCCCTTCCCAGTTCTCTGACCAGTCTTACTGTCTCCGACGACATTTTACCTCTGTTTGCTTTGTTGTTACCTTCTCCCAGCTAACAATGATCTATTCTACACTTTCCTTGATCTCCACCCCCCTTTGTCCTGTTTTCACACCTTACACTTCCTTACCTCTGTATCTCCCTCTCCCCTGACATCAGTCTGAAGAAAGATCTCGATCCAAAATGTCACCCATTGCTTCTCTCCAGAGATGCTGCCTGTCCTGCTGAGTTACTCCAGCATTTTGTGTCTATCTTTGTCCTTCTGTTCTGTACAATGTTATAATCCCAAGAAAACAGAGAATATTGTCTGATTTGGATGGCAGCAGCTTGTGCTGCTCGGATGAATGAGTTATCAAAGTTTATCGTTAATTTTATTTTATCCATGCTTCAGCTTTTTTCTGCAATAACCCATGTTGAATTCCTATAACCCTTGCAGGCAGGATAAAGACTGTCTGGCATTTCTTTCTAGTGAACACTTAATTTCAGAAAATTCTGGAGCTTAGTGACATATTGGAATTAGGATCAGCTTAAGCTGCCAGTGAACGACAGGTACCATTTGATAAACTTCTTGTTTGCTGATGGAATTTGTTTTGGGCAGGTGAGAGCTTAATGTCTCAGAATCCCAACCTTCCTGAATGCTGCCTCTCTGCAGCCTTCCCAGTGGACATATTGAAGGTGAAACGAGTCTTCAGTGGTGGGGCAAAGAGGAAAACTGTACTTGCCAGCCATTTCAATCCTGGCCTATTAATCTCTCCCGTAAAATGGCAATAACAAAACCAATTGTGCTGGGTTCAAAACAAAGGCTTGATTTATATTTGTGTTTCATACTGACTCCCAAAAAAGTTTGATCTTCAACTATATCATTTATGCATAGTATGTTCAAAGCTAAAAGCTCAGTACAGCTTTCAATCTCTCTCTTCTTTTGATTTTTCGCTCTAAATGTTCCTATGTCATTTATCTCCCTGCCTGCCTCACAGTTGGTGATGAACACGGAGAGAAAACTGATTTCAGTATTGATTCCTTCTCCTGCACTCATTTATTTCCCTCATTGCTGGAAGGTGCTAACTTTCAAAGCCTCATCCAAGAGCGGCCATGGAGTTGCTGCCTCACTGCGCTTGCGGTATCGAAGACCCGGGCTACCGGTGCTGTCTGTATGGAGTTTGTACGTTCTCCCCCTGACCTCATGGGTTTTCTCCGGGATCTTCGATTTCCTCCCACACTCCAAGGACGCACAGGTATGTAGGATAATTGGCTGGGTGTAAGTGCAAATTGTCCCTAGTTTGTGTAGGATAGTGTTAATATGCGGCGATCGCTTGTCAGTACGGACTCGGTGGGCCGAAAGGCCTGTTTCCGCACTGTATCTCTAAACTAAAAGAGGCGGTATGTGAATGTTGACTGACAGCACCAGTAATTGGGAATATTATTAATTATTGAAAGCTTTTTGCGTGCTCCAAGTTCTCCTCAAGCTTTAAGATAGTATCTGTCGTCTGCCTCCAAATCTGTGGGGCAATTCACCCAGATGTCATATTATCTCATATTTCTCACAAACAGAAGGCCATTCAGCCCACTGAGTATGTGCCAGTTCTCAGTGCAGTCTCATTAATCCCATTCTCTCACTTATTTCCCTGTAACCCCGTTCATCCCACATGTAGGTGAAGGTGTTGGGGAATTATTCAGAGGAGGCAGATCCCAACATCAGGCTGATTATGTGCTGCCACTTTGGAGCTCAATGCTCCTATTAAAGCCAGTAAACCTATGTTCAGCACCAGGAGGAATTACTGCATCACCGATTCCTTCTGGTGGTTGTCATAGTTTAGTTTAGTTTAGAGATACCGTGCAGAAACAGGCCCACCCCGTCCGCACCGACCAGCGATCCCCACACACTAACACTATCCTACACACACTAGGGACAATTTTGGTGTCAGAGGTTATGGGGAGAAGGCAGGAAAATGGGGTTAGGAGGGAGAGATAGATCAGCCATGATTGAATGGCGGAGTAGACTTGATGGGCCGAATGGCCTAATTCTACTTCTATTCCTTATGACCTTATGAATTTTACATTTATACAATTACACCAAGCCAATTAACCTACAAAACCTGTAGTTCTTTGGATTGTGGGAGGAGACTGAAGGTCTTGGAGAAAAACCACGCAGGTAATCCACTTTGGCGGCAAAAACAAGGGGGCAGATTATTATCTCAATGGGGTTAGGTTAGGTAAGGGGGAGGTACAGCGAGACCTGGGTGTCCTTGTGCACCAGTCACTGAAAGTTGGCGTGCAGGTACAGCAGGCAGTGAAGAAAGCTAATGGAATGTTGGCCTTCATAACAAGAGGATTTCAGTATAGGAGTAAAGAAGTTCTTCTGCAGTTGTATAAGGCTCTGGTAAGACCACATCTGGAGTATAGTGTACAGTTTTGGTCTCTTAATTTGAGGAAGGACATCCTTGTGATTGAGGCAGTGCAGCGTAAGTTCACGAGATTGATCCCTAGGATGGCGGGACTGTCATATGAGGAAAGATTGAAAAGACTAGGCTTGTATTCACTGGTGTTTAGAAGGATGAGGGGGGATCTAATAGAAACATATAAAATTATAAAAGGACTGGACAAGCTAGATGTAGGAAAAATGTTCCCAATGTTGGGCGAGTCCAGAACCAGGGGCCACAGTCTTGGAATAAAGGGGAGGTCATTTAAGACTGAGGTGAGAAATAACTTTTTCACCCAGAGAGTTGTGAATTTGTGGAATTCCCTGCCACAGAGGGTAGTGGAGGTCCAATCATTGGATGGATTTAAGAGAGAGTTAGTTAGAGCTCTAGGGGCTAGTGGAATTAAGGGATATGGGGAGATGGCAGGCATGGGTTATTGATTGGGGACGATCAGCCATGATCGCAATGAATGGCGGTGCTGGCTCAAAGGGCCGAACGGCCTCCTCCTGCACCTATTTTCTATGTTTCTATGCTTCTATATTTCAATGTCACGGGGAGAAGGTACAAACTCCGTACAGACAGCACCCTTAGTCAGCATCGAACCTGGATCTCTGGCACCGTAAGGCAGTAACTCTACCGCTGTGCCTTCATGCCACCCTCATGTTCTCAAGTTGCTGGTACTATGAATTCCTCCTGTTGTAAATGTCCAGAGGGCAGAGTGACTGGTGAGAATATCAAGGTTTCTTAATCTTTAGTCAAATTTTCCTCCTGGAATCAATCAATCACTGATGTTTTCTTAGTATTCTGCTTTTGTTGTGAAGTTTTAGTTTAGTTTAGTTTAGAGATGGTACAGTGTGGAAGCAGTCCCTTCGGCCCACCGAGTCCGTGCTGATCAACGATCACCTCATGCATTAGATCTATCCTACACCCCAGGGACAATTTACAGAAGCCAATTAACCTACAAACCTGCGCGTATTTGGGATGTGGGAGGAAACCGGAGCATCAGGAGAAAACCCACGTAGTCACAGGGAGAACGTACAAGCTCCATACAAATAGTCATGATCGAACCCAGGTCTATGGCGCTGGAAGTTAGTAATTCCACTGGTGTGCCACCGTACTGCCCCAGTTAATGCAGTATATCTCCTATTTAATCAAAACTACGTAGGATTCAACATTATCTTTTTATTCAATACAAATCACCATATAAAGGCATCAAACAAGAATATTCTAAAAAATTGTATGTCCAGAAACTATTAAATGTAATCATGTAATCAAATGGCCCCATAGCAGAAGCGTCCACGTCGCGGGGCTGGAAACTGGAAGTATCCTGAGCTAATTCTGCTACCACCATCATCTATTGCAAGAATGATGGCTCCGACTGATTGTCACCGGATGCTTGCGGCCTTTTCAGGAAAGACGATGACAGCGATGTCAACATTTGACACATGGAAGATGGACATGAAAGAAGAATGTAATCAAATATAAATCATCTTCTGTATCCCTGTTCCAGGTGTGGACTCCTGTATATCACCGAGACCAAGCGCAGGCTTGGCGATCGTTTCACTGAACACCTCCACTTGGTCTGCCTGAACCTCCCTGATCTCCCAGTTGCTAGACACTTTAACTCCTCCTCCCATTCCCACACTGACCTTTCTGTCCTGGGCCTCCTCCAATGTCAATGTGAGGCCCAGCGCAAATTGGAAGAACAGCACCTCATAATTTGCTTGGGCAGCTTACACCCCAGCGGTATAAACATTGACTTCTCTAACTTCAAGTAACCTTGCTTTCCCTCTCTCGCCATCCCTCCCCCTTCCCAGTTCTCCGACCAGTCTTACTGTCTCCGACTACATTTTATCTCTGTTTGCTTCGTTGATACCTACTCCAGCTAACAATGATCTATTCTACATTTTCCTTGATCTGCATTCCCTTTGCCCTGTTTTCACACCTTCACCTTCCTTATCTATCTATCTCCCTGCCCTCTGACGTCAGTCTGAAGAAGGGTCTCGACCCGAAATGTCACCCATTCCTTCTCTCCAGAGATGTTGCCTGTCCCGCTGAGTTACTCCAGCATTTTGTGCCTATCTTTGGTTTAGAGACAATGAAACATAGAAAATAGGTGCGGCAGTAGGTCATTCGGCCCTTCAAGCCATTCAACATGATCATGGCTGATCATCCAAAATTAGTACCCCGTTCCTGCTTTCTCCCCATATCCCTTGATATGGGTTTAAACCAGCATAAGCAGTTCCTTCATACAAATATAAATCTACAAGGTTAAGTACAACTCTCTTCTGTCATCTCTCAATTGAAATGCAGAAAAGCCCAGGGTCCTGATAACATCCCCCCCAGAATTCCTGAAACACTGCGGTTTCCTAAATGCCAGATCTGGCTCCGTGAGTTCTACTCCTCTTGCCTCATTTGTCAGTCCATTCCAAAGATCTGGCGGAAAGCCACCGTCATTGCGCTACCAAAACTAAACAAGCCTGCGGACGACCCAAGGAACTATCGGCCCATCTCGCTCCTCTCGTACAAGCTCCTCTAACGGCTTCTCCTGGCCCGGCTTGATCCAATCACCGACCCCCAACTACCCGCTGAACAAGCTGGATTTCATCGTGGACGCTGCACCACCCACCAAATAGTCAAGCTGACCAATGACATCGAAGACAGTTTCGAAAAAGGTCCCATGGCGGGCGTCATACTAGTGGACCTCACCGTCGCCTACGATACAGTGTGGCAACAAGGCCTGATCTTGAAACTCCTCCACACCATTCCTGACCGCCATTTAGTGCGGTTCCTTGCCAACATCCCTGCCAACCACAGTTTTGTACTCAAGACCAGCGACGGACAATCCAGCCGACTGCGACCCCTAAGAAATGGAGTCCCCCAAGGCTCGGTACTGGCCCCCATGCTTTTCAACCTCTATACCAGCGATCTGCCACGCACGACCTCGCGCCAGTATGGATACGAAGATGACCTGGCCCTACTGCACTCAGACAGGAGTTGGTCAAATGTGGAGGATGTGCTTTCAGCGGATATGGAACTTGTCACGGGCTACCTTAAGACCTGGAGACTAAAACTGAGTGTGGCAAAAACCACCACAATGGCCTTTCACCTGAACAACAAGGAAGCTCAACGCCAGCTAACCATCACCCTTAATGGGTCAGCCCTACCCTATAACACATTTCCTACATACCTCAGGGTGAAACTAGATCGGCAGCTGACCTACAAGCAACACCTTGAAGCTCTCCATGCTGAAGTCTCGGCGTGGAACAACCTCCTGCGTTGCTTGGCTGGATCGTCACGGGGCACCAGGACATCTACTCTCCGAACCAGTGCTCCTGCCCTCGTGTACAGCGCAGCTGAGTACGCCGCCCCAGCATGGTGCCGCAGCGCTCATACTGGCAAGCTAGACGCCATCCTCAACGACACCATGCGGATCATCACCGGCTGCCTACATACTACTCCGACAGATCTTCTGCCGGTGCTCACAGGTATCGCACCCGACAAGCTTCGCAGAGAGTACTTCACCCACAGGCTGGTGTGCAAGGCCCCATCGGACACCAAACATCCTCTGCACCACCTCGCCCAGGACTCACAGCAACTGGGACCTCAACGCCTGTCATCTCGTCATCCCTTCTCCCGTCACGCAGCAACCTCCTCAATTCACTGTTGCACCGAACACCACAGCCCCACCTGGCTCGGACCTGCCCCGCAACGTGTGGGTCCCCCGAACCGGCTCCGTACAGGGGTCGGCTGGTTCAATGTCAACATGCATCGCTGGGGGCTGCATTAATCGGCAGCCTGCGTGTGTGGAGCAGACCAGCAAACAGCACAGCATGTCACTTTCAACTGCACTGTCCTCCAACCCCCCAGTGGAGGGGTAGACCTCACGGCCCTCGACAACAGCACATTGAACTGGCCTGGAGGGCGTTACATAACCTCTGCTGCCTCAAATGTAAGAAGAAGATGTACAAGGTAGACACAAAATGCTGGAGTAACTCAACGGGACAGGCAACATCTCTGGAGAGAAGGAACGGGTGACGTTTCGGGGCGAGACCCTTCTTCACATTCTATTTTCATTGGGTCCAACGTGTTTGTGGAGAAGCAACATTTCCTTTTAATACATGTTTAACAGTGCAGATATACGTGAGTACCAGCCCTCCATTAGAGCCATCAACTCTGTACTCACTTGTAGTAAATAAGGAAACTCATTTTCTGTCCTGAGTCTGATGTGTTCAGCCAGTGACTGATTACTAACTGAGTACATCACTTCCTAATCTAATATTCAGCCTGTAAATCATCCGATGAGCAACTATTAACACCTGTATCTGACACGGACTGCATTTGCATTTTAACATAATTTTTGTAGAGTTTCTCTGATTATATCTCTCAGGAGACGTATCATAAAATGAACCGTGTGGCGCCACCCGGTGGTTGGGCCACTAGCTACACGAACCCTCAGCAATCGGTCACGTGACTGGGCAAGGGCAGGGTGGAGTTGTCACGGGGTACAGGGGGTGTGAGTCCTGGGATATATAACGAACCCTGGGACAACCCTCTCTCACTTCGAGCTGATCAGCTCACTTCTCTCTAGGGGTGAGTGTCCTTCCACCTCAGCAGGGGCCCAGCTCGATCCCACGGGGCAACAGCCTCGCAGCAGCAACAACAACTTTATGTTAGAGGACCAACGTGCATGTATAACGAACCTTTTATGCCTGAATAAAGTAACCCATTTGTTCACCACGTTGGGTGCCTCTACAACCGATGATTTCTTTGAAATTGTTGCAGGTATATATCAGTGCTCACTCAACCAACTTGCAAGAGAGACAGGTGAAGAGAGCCAATAATAGACAAGATGAATGATGTACAGCAAGAGCCTGATACATTCTGGTTGAAAAATCTGCATTTTTATCATTCACTTCAACAGGAATCAGCTGTGGTTCCATAAAAGTCATACAAACATCGAGAGATACAGCATGGAAACAGGCCCTTCAGCCTATCAAGTCCACACCAATCATTAAACACCCATTTACACTGATCCCATTAAAAAAAGTCCTCACGTTCTCATCAACTCACGGTGGCGCAGCGGTAGAGTTGCTGCCTTAGAGTGCCAGAGACCCGGGTTCGATCCCGACTACGGGTGCTGTCTGTATGGAATTTGTACGTTCTCCCCCACACCTGCACGGGTTTTCTCCGAGACATTCGGTTTCCTCCCACACTCCAAAGACGTACAGGTTTTTAGGTTAATTGGCTTGGTAAAAATGTAAAACTGTCCCTAGTGTGTGTAGGGTAGTGTCAATGTGCAGGGATCGCATGTCGCCATGGACCCAGTGGGCTGAAGGGCCTGTTTCCACGCTGTATCTCTACACTAAACTAACATCCACCAGACTCTAACACTCACGCACACACTCAGACAATTTACAATGGCCAGTTAAGTTATCAATCTACATGTCCACGGATGTGGGAGGAAACTGTTGCATTCAGAGGAAGCCCACCTGGTCACAGGGTGAAATTGCAATTTCTATACAAACAGCTCCCGAGGTCAGGATCGAACCCAGGTCTCTAACTCTAGCTCTACTAGTTCCACCACTGCAATGCCCTGCAAGTTATTGCTTAATGTTTTCTTTCTCCAGATGTTCATGGAGCTCCTAAAGCAAGGATAAGACTTCAATTACACAGCTACCAATTCACATCCACAAACAGCTGACTGCCAGTCAAATATTTTTGAAATGCAACAACTGTTGCAACATGGAAAAAGTGGTGGCCATTTTGTGCATAGCAGGATTCCACTAACACCAACGAGGTAAGGATCTGTTAAACCGTTCTGTTTAAGGAACAAAATTGACCAATACATGAGGAAGAACTACTTTCTTCCTCCATTAGAACCTTAGAAATTAATCTGAGAACTTTTATTAATTAATATGCAGGAAAAATGTTCCCCATGTCGGGGGAGTCCAGAACCAGGGGTCACAGTTTAAGAATAAGGGGTAGACCTTTTGGGACAGAGATGAGGAAAAACCTTTTCATCCAGAGAGTTGTGACTTTGTGGAATTCTCTGCCACAGAAGGCAGTGGAGGCCAATTCACTGGTTGTTTTCAAGAGAGAGTCAGATAGAGCTCTTAGAGCTAATGGAATCAAGGGATATGGGGAGAAAGCAGGAACAGGGTACTGATTTAGAATGATCACCTATGATCATATTGAATGGCGGTGCTGACTCGAAGGACCGAATGGCCTACTCCTGCACCTATTTTCTATGTTTCTAATATAAGGAGTGTTGGGTTAGTTGGTAAAACCATCCTTAATTGCATTTGAAAAGATTGTGAGAAGCTGCTTTCTGCCTGCACTGAAAGGTGAATTCATGTGAATGTGTCCATAGAATTGATCGGTTACCCTACGTTAAATTAATCCTCTTGTTAAATGTCCTGCCTTTCAGGCATAACACCATGCATCAGATTATTTTCTCAGATGCTCCACAATTTGACTTAAGATTGATCATAAAGCAAACTGAGCATTTGATGTGTGCATGTATTTCATCAAACTGTTATACAGTAAAACCATATTTTAACGACAGCGGAGGCACCTGTTGGAGGCAAGAGACCATAGTGCATCTGACAGCAGTAACAACTCCTTCAGACTGTCCATGTGCTTTGTACATGAGGTCCACTCTATGTCACATTGCCAAATTATTGTAGAATCTGCTTCAGGCTCTGAATATAAACTAAATTCAGATCACATATATAAAACAAATCAGTACCTGTTTTTTTTTTGTGTCTTTAAGTGGAATCAAAGTGCAATCTTGTCACAAAAAGTGACAGATAACAATAACCTGCACACAGAATGACAAGCCCAAAGCGCCCACTTTCAATGAAATTGCAAAATAATCTGTATTTAGCCGAACATGAACACATTTAATGTCATATCATTTAACATCTTCAGAAAGCAGTAGCTACATTTATCTTCTCAGGTCAATAAACTTCTCTTTGAGGGAAGAGCTTTAAAGAGCCTATAGAAGAGTCTGTCCAAACTTGGAAACTTATTGCGGCCAATCGCAACATTTGGCCCTGCGTGGCTGTACCACTTCACAAAGAGACACTTCATTTAGTTTCATTTTCCAGCACTAGGTCCTACAATTTACAGCTCTTAAAAATACCATCTGAGTGAAATTAGTATTTCTGCTTTTACCAACCTCTCAAAGTGGTACAAAGGTCGGCACAGTGGTGCAGCGGAAGTTTGCAGATGATACAAAAGGGCCGTGTAGATAGTGAACATGGTTGTCAAAAATTGCAGCAGCATCTTGATCAGTTGGCCTGGTGGGCTGAGGAATAGTTAATCGAATTTAATGCAGAGAAGTGTGAAGTGTTGCAATTTGGGGAGTCATACACAGTCATATAACTCATATGCAGGACCTACACAGTGAATGGTGGGGCTCTGGGGAGTGTTGTAGAGTAGAGGAATCTAGGGGTGCAGGTACATAGTTCCTTGAAAGTGGCATTACAGGTAGATAGGGTGGTCAAGAAGGCATTTGACACATTAGCCTTCATCAGAGAGTACTGAGTGTAGAGGTTTAGAAATCTCCTCAAAGTATGCCTACTTTAAAGAGGTTCTCATCCTCTCACTGAAAGGAGTTGTGTGAGACCCTCTCTCACTCCCCCCCCTCTGTGATACCTACCCCCCCAGGCTCTACAAACATGTTTTAACCCGGACTCACGATCACAGCCACGTGAGTTAGTCATAGAGTCATAGGAATGATATGGACCAAACGTGGGCAGGTGGGACAAGTGTAGATGGGACATGTTGGGCAGTGTGGACAAGTTGGGCCGATGGGCCTGTTTCCACGCTGTATCACTCTATGACTATAATAACTGGGGCACTCCAAGGAAATGGCAGCATGAAGATATTTGTCTGTGATACGAGTGGTTATGCCAGTCATTTTAGAAGTGGCTACTACTGGAAGCATGGCCATTAGTCCTTTATCATGATTACTACATTTTTGTCACTGGGGCAAAATATATCCAGAAATGTTGGGGGGATGTTAAATAAGTGGATGGCTTTGCAGTTCTCAATTACCTTTTCCCCAATTAGATGCATTCAGGACTAGCTGCTTGTTGTGTCCACATCAAAAATCCATAAATACACAATTCCTTTGGACTGTGGCCGATCACATCTGAAAGGTTTTCTTTATAAACAGTCTTAAGTTTTTGATACACAAAGCAGAGACAGAAAATGAGCATATAAATAAACTGATAAATCCAATGATGGGTTTATAGAAGGAAGATTCAGGATTGTTTCGATAATTTATTTGCTACATGTTTGTCATCAAGTAATCAATAAATTGTCAATAACCATGAGCTTTCAATCATACAAATTAAAGACTGAAATGTGAAAGTTTTGTGATTTTAATTTCCCTTTTGACTTCCGGAATAAATGGTGCATTTCAGGGATAACATGAAATGATTTTTTTTTAAATCACGTGTGGTCATGCAAATAAAAAGATTAATCTTGTTAATCAATGCTTTAAATCCATAGCTAAGCAACAGCTTAAGGGGGGCACGGTGACGCAGCGGTAGAATTGCTGCTTTACAGCGCCAGAGACCTGGGTTCGAGTGCTGTCTGTACAGAGTTTGTACATCCTCCCCGTGACCAGCATGGGTTTTCTCAGAGATCTTCGGTTCAATAGACATTAGACAATAGGTGCAGGGGTAGGCCATTCGGCCCTTCGAGCCAGCACCGCCATTCACTGTGATCATGGCTGATCATCCACATTCAGTACCCCGTTCCTGCCTTCTCGCCTTATCACCTGACTCCGCTATCTTTAAGAGCCCTATCTAACTCTCTCTTGAAAGCATCCAGAGAATTGGCCTCCACTGCCTTCTGAGGCAGAGAATTCCACAGATCCACAACTCTCTGGGTGAAAACGTTTTTCCTCATCTCCATTCTAAATGGCCTACCCCTTATTCTTAAACTGTGGCCCCTGGTTCTGGACACCCCCAACATCGGGAACATGTTTCCTGCCTCTAGCGTGTCCAATCCCTTAATAATCTTCTATGCTTCAATAAGATCCCCTCTCATCCTTCTAAATTCCAGAGTGTACAAACCCAGCCGCTCCATTCTCTCAACATATGACAGTCCCACAAGTCTATAATTCCCAGTTTTCTCTATCCCGCCTTTATTAAAAAGTGGGATAATATTAGCTACCCTCCAATCCACAGGAACTGATCCTGCATCTATAGAACATTGGGAAATGATCACCAATGCATCCACAATTTCTATAGCCACTTCTTTAAGTACCCTGGGATGCAGACCATCACCCTTCAGTCCCATCAGTCTACACAACACCATTTCCTGCATAATGAGAATTTCCTTCAATTCCTCCACCCTAGATCCTCTCACCATTAGTACATCAGGGAGATTGTTTGTGTCTTCCTTAGTGAAGACGGATCCAAAGTACCTGTTCAACTCATCTGTCATTTCCTTGTTCCCCATAATAAATTCACCTGTTTCATTCTTCAAGTGTCCAACTTTGGTCTTAACTACGTTTTTCCTCTTCACATACCTAAAGAAGCTTTTAAGGGGCTGTCCCATTGCGGCGACCTAATTGGCGAGTTTAGTAGAGTTTAGGAGAGTTTGAAAAAATGTCATGTTGAAGACCTCCTTCGACCTCTTCCAACTATGTTGAAGACCAGCTTCGACTTGCATCGACTAGCTTCGGGAAAATTGGATACCGAATAGTGGAGAGTGAAGATGACCTCCTTCGATCTCCTTCGACCTCCCTTCGACCTCCCTTCGACTATGTTGAAGACTATCTACGACTACCTTCGACTACGTTCGATTACCTTCAACTTCCCTCGATTACCTACGAATAACATGCCGACCTACTGCGACGTACTTCGACTAAACCTACGAGTATAAAAAGTATCGATTTTTCCATGGCGATCTTTTTTTACTCACGGGCATTTTTCAACATGTTGAAAAATACGCCGCGACCTAGCTGAGGCCTCGAGTACGCGGGGACTACTCTCGAGCATGAAGGAGAGTTACAAAGACCTCCTAGGGCCTCGTGTCGACCATGCTGCGAGTATGAGTTGAGGGCAAACTCGTCTGAACTCGCGGATTAGGTCGCCGCAGTGGGACAGCCCCTATACTATCTTCCTTTATATTCTTGGCTGGCTTACTTTCGTACCTCATCTTTTCTCCCCGTATTGCCTTTTTAGTTATCCTCTGTTGCTCTTTAAATGTTTCCCAATCCTCTGGCTCCCGTTCATCTTTGCTATGTTTTACTTCACTTTTATTTTTCTACTGTCCCTGACTTCCCTTGTCAGCCACAGTCGCCCCTTACTCCCCTTGGAATCTTTCTTCCTCTTTAGAATGAACTGATCCTGCATCTTCTGTATTATTCTGAGAAATACCAGCCATTGTTGTTCCACAGTTATCCCTGCTGGGGTATCTTTTCAGTCAACTTTGGCCAGCTCCTCCCACATGGCTCCATAGTTTCCTTTGTTCAACTGTAATACTGACTCTTCCGATTTTCCCTTCTCCCTCTCAAATTGTAGCTTAAAACTTATCATATTATGGTCACTACCACCTAATTTACCATCACATTTAAACTTTTTCATAAGTTGGCATCTAGTTCTGTAAACGTCTTAGTGTTTACTCCATCCTACAAGTTACAGATCTCAGTGTTCTTCCAATACCGGCCTTTTGCTTCTTCCCAGTTGATCCATCAGAAGGGACTACACGATCTATTATCAAATACTCACTGCCACTTAGATTTCTTATTTTGGACAAGATACCGTTACATGAAAGAAGCTGAAAAGATGGCCAATTTTGGACGGTGGGAAAAGAAAGGGAGCAAGGAAGAGGAAGAAAGGAGACACGGAGTGAAAGGGGAGAGAGAGAAACGGGAGGAAACAAGAGGAGAGGAGATGGTGGAAAATGAAGAGAGAGAGAGAGAGAGAGAGAAAGGAAAAGAGAGAAAAGAGGAAATGGGAAGAGATGAAACTGGCGAGAGGGGTTGTGGGAGGGGAAGAGGAGAGAATATAGGGGGAGGGATGCAATGTCTTCCCCCTTGATTACAGTTCATGGCCGCTCCACTCCCTGATCCTCCTGTTTACCGGCAGCCGTGGGAGCTGTGATCAGCAGAGTCTGTCTTCATTCCAGCTGATAGTCTTCACTCCAGCATCACTCGAGGCAGCGGGAGGGAAGGAGAAGGATTGCTGGGTTCAAAGCTGAATAGTCAAGGTCAGGGCAACCTGCCCAGCTGGCAGTAACTTGCATAAGGTGCCACAAAGCGATTTCCCCCAGAAATGTTTGTTTTCTAGTCATGCAATAAACAGCAAATAGTATATTCACGCATTATCATGTTGATTGTGTGCATTATCTTTCAATTGGTTTAATCAATCCCGAGCCATCACTAATATTATGCTATCTGGACTTTATTTACTCAGATTTTCCTCTATTCCCCTTGTTCATTAATCACCTGAATAATATCAGCAAGCCTCTAGTCATCCTGCACCATATCTGTAGGCAAACAGCATTTCAAAGGGCCAGAAGTTGGACCTTGTGGTATTTCTTTCATTGCTTCTTTTAAGTCTAGGATACATCTTTCCCCAGTTCCAGCAACTTATTTTCCTAGAAAGATGCTGGAAGCCTTAACAGGCCATCCCTCTTAAAGTTCATCATGACTTCCTTTTTTTCTCCATAATGTCACGTGGTAGTTCCTCCTCTGTGAAGAACAATGGAAAAACTACCACGTTTTGCGTGCTAAAGTGCAGGGCAGCCGAATTCAGGTTGATGCCAATTCCCACAGGTATTCTTAGATCCGAATACAGAGTAGATCAGATCTTATTGTACAAGATTCAAAATGGACTCCATCTGAGTATTTAGCAGCTGGAAAGCAAAATACCGTTCATGTTACAGTTTGGTATAAATAATCTTGTTTGTTTCATGAAACCTGTTCAATGCTGAAGGATTCTTGCAATAACACAAATGCCGTCCCACCATAAATGTTGAAAGAGGGGAGAATGTATTGTCTCTTCCCACAACATTGTTCTCGGCTGCCCATTGAGTCTATTGACTCATCGGGTTGGCCAGTTTCCAAGAGGTCTATCAAGCTAATGAACGTTGCATTAAAGCACATATTAACAAGTAAGGAGAATATTTGCAATGTTAGTGATAACAACATTGCTGATAACTAACTAAGTCAAGATTCAAGATTCAAGAGAGTTCATTGTCATGTGTCCCAGATAGGACAATGAAATTCTTGCTTTGCTTCAGCACAACAGAATATAGTAGGCATAAATAAATACAGAACAGATCAGTGTGTCGATATACCATTGAATATATATATATACACACATAAATAATCAGATAAAGTGCAATGGGCTATTAATGATCAGAGTTTTGTTTGAGTTGAGTTTAATAGCCTGATGGCTGTGGGGAAGTAGCTATTCCTGAACCTGGTTGTTGCAGATTTCAGGCTCCTGTACTTTCTACCTGAAGGCAGCGGGGAGTTGAGTGAGTGGCCAGGATGGTGTGGATCCTTGATGATGCTGGCAGCCTTTTTGAGGCAGCAACTGCGATAGATCCCCTCGATGGTAGGGAGGTCAGAGCCGATGATGGACTGGGCAGTGTTTACAACTTTTTGCAGTCTTTTCCACTCCTGGGCGCTCAAGTTGCCGAACCAAGCCACGATGCAACCGGTCAGCATGCTCTCTACTGTGCACCAGGGACGTGCGGGCAGGGGAGGCAGATCCTCACCTGTCATACTCCTAATGAAAATAGCTGTTAAGAAAAGTAAAGAAAAATAATAATAAAATAAAATAAATATAAAGATTTTCCCACTGATCTGTGTTATAAATGTCATTTCTATATGAATCTAATCATTTTTTATAGTCAAAATCGCCAAATTTGCGCAGCTCCACTGCAAATACAGGGAGAGATGAGAGGTGAGGCAGCGGCGAGCTGAACCTCCCCTCTGATTGCACAACCCCTCAGAAACTGCATGGAACATGGGCAATAAGCGTGTGCCTGTTACTATCTCTATGTATGTTACCAAAGTAATGTGTGTAAACCCCTTCATTACATGTCCTCACCTTCCATAGTCCAGGTAACTTATTTCACATAGAAATATATTAAATTTGTGCTCGCTGGTCCCATAAAACTGCAATGAAAAAGCACCAGGGGAGGCAGCGATCATGTCTGCCTCACAAGAGGGCGTGTCTTGAGCCCAGTGGAGGAAGAGCGAGTGAGCATCAATTACGTAGGCTCAGCCCACGTAATTGACGCTGCCTCACTCTCCCTCCACGTTAGCGAGCTTCAGCAGTCGGGGAGCGCGGCAGCCTGGGGCTGCTCTTAGTGTTGTTACTGGTATGATCCCTTGAATTGTCAGAGCCGAGACATCACTGGTCCGCCGTGAGGAAGGGTGCAATGGTACGGTGGGGAGTTCGGCGGCAGTCAGAATGCGGGTTATAATGTGCCTTCGTTCCTCTCTCCCTTCTCTCTCTTTTTTTTTTTTTTCCTTTTCAAAAACTTTATTTGACACAATCAGATGATACAACACATCAATACATAATCTAAATATACATTAGAGATTAGAGATTAGAGATTCCTTTATTTGTCATTCAGACCTTTCGGTCTGAACGAAATTTCGTTGGCTGCAGTCATACATATAATAATAAATGACAAAACACACAATAAACACAAATTAACATCCACCACAGTGAGTTCACCAGGCACCTCCTCACTGTGATGGAGGCAAAAGTCTTAAAGTCTCTGTCTCTTCCCGCTTTGTTCTCCCTCTGCGCTGAGGCAATCCAGGCTTCTGATGCTGTGACCCCGCCGGGCGACGGTAAGCCAGTCCCGCGGCCGAATCCGTGCTCCGCGACGGGCCGGCTCAAACTCCGCGGCCCGAATCCGTGCTCCGCGACGGGCCGGCTCAAACTCCGCGGCCCGGGGTGGTCGAAGCTGCCGAAGCTGCCGCCCTCCAGTCCAGCGGACGCAGCTGTAGTTGCGGGAGCCCCAGAAAAAACAGGTCACCAACCTGTGACCTGCGCGCTCCCGACGATGTCGTCCACCGGACCCGCGGCCGAGCCTCCGGATTCAGGTCGCCACCAGTGTCCTCGGTCGCCACCGCCGGAACGCCACCGCAGCCCCGAAGTTGGCCAGCCTCGCGCCGGTAAGTCCTGGCTCTGCCTCCGGAGCCTCGAGGTCGGTCGGTTGGAGTTGGAGGCCGGCAGCTCCGCCATTTTGGCCTCAGCGCAGACGGAGGCAGAGAAGGGGGATACGACAAGAAAAAGTCGCATTCCCCCGAGGGAAGAGACAAAAGTCATGTTTCACCCCCCCACCCCACACATACACAACCCAATAAACTAAAATTTAACTAAAACAGGACAAAAGAAAACAACAAAAAAAGTAAAAACAGACGGACTGCAGGCGAGCCGCTGCTGTACGACAGTGCCGCCACTTCCATTATATCAAAACAAATCATTATAGTACAACAGTACATTCATTATTTACGATACTCTCAACCCTACGTGGTGACCAGCGCCCACGGAAGGCCTCCAGAGTCCCCGTGGACACCGCATATTCCTGCTCCAGGGACACACGTGCACGGACGTACGCCCGGAAGAGGGGCAGGCAGCCGACTCTAGCCTCACCATCGACCGCCCGCTGCCTGGACCCACGAATGGCCATCTTGGCCAGGCCCAGGAGCAAACCGACAGGGAGGTCCCACCCCCCCACTTGGCTCTCCCCACACCCTGCCTTATGCCCAAACACGAGAATCGTGGGACTAAAATGCAACCAGAACTTAAGGAACAACCCCTTCAGATATTGGTACAGGGGCAGTAGCCTCGCACACTCCATGTACACGTGGAACACGGTCTCTTCCTCGCCACAGAAAATACACGCGGCGGACGAGCCCGTGAACCTACTCAAAAGTTTATTACAAACCACCGCTCCGTGCAACAGTCTCCACCCCAGGTCCCCAATGTAAAGGGGGACAACTCCCTTATAGAAGGACCCCCACCGGGGACCTCCCCCGCCTTCAGGTGGTAACACCGTCCGCCAAGGTGTGTCAGGATGGAAAACGAAGGCAAGGAGGTGCAGAATGTGCAGGAACATCTGATACAGTGTGCGTCTCTTCACATCACGAAACGGTATGCTGATCTTCTCAGCAAGGCGGCTCAGGTTGTGTGGAGCCGGTGCCCGAGAAATATCCCGGAGCCTAGGCCCGATGAGCAGATCTGACAGAGCGGGTGAAAGCTCAGTCAGAACCACTCTAGGCGCGCGCCTCTACTCGATACCCGCCATGACTGTGCGAGGACCGGCCACTCCCGCACCGCAACATCCCCCTCCCCTCGTGGAGCAACACGCTGGCTAAAAACAACCAAATTCCTCACTCTGAACACATCCCGGTAGAAAACAGGCAAACCCCTTAGGGCGGGTCGACTGATGCCCGCCACCGGGAGCCGCGAAACCCCCCCTAGGCAACGACCCCTACGAAAAAAGTACGTGGCCAGAGCGTGCCATCTGGGGGGGTTCTCTACATACATATACCTCCGCAGAGTCCTGAGACGGAGAGCCGCCACCTGGGTACGCATGCATACCAAGGACTGACCGCCCTCCTCTAACGGGAGACTCAGGACCGCTGCAGAGACCCAGTGCTTCCTACTTCCCCAGAAGAAATCTACCAGCTTCTTCTGTAGAGCATTTACAAATATGGAAGGTGGGACAAGAGTAGCCAGCCGGTACCATAACATGGAGGCCACCAGCTGATTTATGACCATCACCCTCCCCTGAAAGGAAAGAACTCCAAGCAGGCCCGACCAGCGCCCCAGCCGGGCAACCACTTTCGTCTCCAACTCCTGCCAGTTCACCGGCCAAGCATCCTCAGTGGGACTCAGGTAAACCCCCAGATAGAGGAGATGTGTGGTGCTCCACTCATACCTTGCCATCTCCTCCGGCAGGGAATCCACCTGCCACTGACCCACTAAAAGACCAGAGCACTTACTCCAGTTAATCCTGGCAGAAGATGCAGCTGAGAAAATCTCCTGGCAGTCACGCATCCTCCGCAGGTCACCAAGATCAGTGAACATAAGGAGTACATCATCTGCATAAGCCGAAAGAACCACCTCCACCCCAGGGCCAGGTAGGGCCAGGCCTGTCAACCTCCTCCGAAGAAGACACTGGAACGGCTCCACACAGACCGAGTACAACTGATCCGACATGGCACCCCTGACGGACCCCCCTCCCAAAATGAAAGGGAGCCAACAACACACCATTAACCTTCACAAGGCACTCCGCTGCAGCGTACAAAAGCCGGACCCGGGCCACAAAATGCGGTCCAAGTCCAAACGCTTGCAACGTCCCGAATAGGTAATCATGCTCTACCCTATCAAAAGCCTTCTCCTGATCAAGAGACAGAAAAGCAGCTGACTGACCAGTACCCTGTGATAGATGAATCAGGTCCCTAACCAGGTGGATGTTATCCTGAATGGACCGGCCAGGGACTGTGTAGGACTGGTCAGGATGAATCATTTGAGACAGCACAGGCCCCAGGCGATTTGTCATTGCCCGTGCAAATACTTTATACTCTGTACATAGGAGAGAGACCGGCCTCCAGTTCTTCAACAAGCGGAGTTCGCCCTTCTTGGGCAGCAAGACAACAACTGCCCAGCGCCATGAGAGGGGCATCTCCCCGGCCGCCAGACTCTCCCCCAGAACCAACATGTAATTACCCCCCAGGATATCCCAGAAAGCTCTAACAAACTCTACCGTCAACCCATCCAGCCCGGGGGACTTACCCTTCCTGAGCTGATGCAAGGCACGAGTCAACTCCTCCAAAGATAAGGGGCCATCAAGAAGATCGGCCACCTCCCTATCAACAGTCGGTAGACCCTCCCACAAGTCCTGCTGAGCCTCCCCGTTGAATCCACCTGCGGAGAACAGGGACCCCATAATAGGACCTGACCACCGCACTGATCCTCTCCGGATCAGTGACAGAGGAGCCATCATCTGCGAGCAGCTCTATGAGCTGTTTGCGGGCTCACCGCCCTTTCTCCAGAGAGAAAAAGAAAGGCGAAGCTCGGTCCAGATCTTGCATCATCTGGACCCGCGACCTCACGAAAGCGCCTCGGGACCGCTCAAGCAGCAGGTTCCTCAAGGCTTCCTTCTTCTCCTGAAACTCTCCCCATTCACAGGAGTCATCACCAACCCGACCCAGGCGAGACTCTGCACCCAGTAGCTCCCTCTCAAGCCTCTCGACCGCTGAGTCCCGCCGTCCGGTCGACCCCCACGACTCCTTACAAAAGAGACAGATGTGAGCCTTCCCCACATCCCACCACTGCCTAAGGGAAGAGAAGCACCTCTGCCTCTCTCTCCACTTCACCCAAAACCGACTGAATGACTCCCGGAAACACACCGATCCTCCAGTAGCCGGTTGTTAAAGTGCCAGAACGCGGACCCAGCCCGAGTGCGCGCCGGATTAAAGTCCACACGCACCAGACAATGGTCCGAACACGGCACCAACCGCATTGAGGCCGCTGAGATACGGGAAACAAACGCTCGGGAAATGTATATTTGATCAATACGGGAACCACCGCCCTCAGACCTCCGCGAAAAAGCAGTGGAATCCGGGTAGAGGTTCCGCCACGCATCAACCAGCTCAAAGGAGTCAATCAAACCTCTCAGCTTCTTCGCTACAGCAGGGGCACACTGAGTTCCAGAACGGTCTCGCGCCTCAAGTGTGCAATTAAAGTCCCCACCAAGGAAGACACACTCTCCCCTATCAATAGTGCTCAACAGAGCAGTCACCTCCTGAATTAGGCCGGCCTGCATCGTACCGGAGCTAGGGGCATACACGTTAATGAAATGCAATGTCATGCCATCCAGGCTGACGGCCAGATGGAGCAAATGTCCTGGCACAACTTCTTGCACTTTTAGAATATTTGGCAGGAAATTCTGGGCCAACAGAAAGGCCACCCCACTCGAATTCGAGCTGAGATGGCTCATGTAGACCTCCCCTTCCCACTCCAGTCTCCATGTAGGTTCATCACTAACAACTGTATGCTTCTCCTGCAGAAAACACACTGCAAATCTGCCCTCTTTAAGGACTGATAAAAGCTGAAATCTACGAAAACTCGCTCTACTCCCGTTTAAGTTTAATGTTGCGACTGTGAATGTAAAGGCACACTAGATTGAGACCCTCACACTCCCCTTAGACTCAACAACTCTCTGTCTGAGGAACACCAAAATGTTCCCAAACTGGCTCCTCTCAGAGTCAGGAAGATCACTACCCTTGGTGCCAAGAATAGCCTCAAGAGTCTTAATCAAAACTGGCAGATCAGCCCACCGTCTTTTAGCAGCTTCCATTCTTGTTCTGCTGGTACGGCTTGTTTTGAGGAATTCTCGAACCTCACGGATATCACTTGCATGAAACTCAGCCTTGGAGCCTGGGCACTCGGCCAGCTCACTCGCACCTGCAACAACAATCTCACCACCACAATGGTCAAGGTCGTTGTCACCAATCGAAAGACCAGAACTCTCTGAAATTTCATTAACTCCACTACTCAAAACGGCCTTATCACTCTCCCCCTCCTCCAGCAAGACACCACCCCCAGGATCAATGCTGGGGAAGGGTCTCGAAACTCCTGACTACAACAGGCAGCCCACTGGATGGCTGGGCACCTGCACTCTACCATCACCCTCTACGTCTGGGCCTGGGGAACAAAAAACACTAGGCACCCCCAGGGCCTGTGACACACTGGCACCCCCGGAATCTAAAAGGAGATCACCACCCGAACTATCCCCGACCTCCACAGCACCTATAGCATCCCCTCCACTGGCAACACCCAAAGGCTCTCCACTTTCATTTAAACTCCCCCCTACCACCTCAGCCGGCGAGGCAGCACACCCCCCATTACCTCCACTGGCTCTGATGCGGAGCACAGACTGGAACACCAAAGCCCCCGACCCACCCCCCTCGGGATGACTCTGCTCATCCCCCGTCTCAGGGGGCAGACTACTAAGGGCGCCTACCCTATCATCTGACGTGCCAACACCCTCAATAGGCCTCTGAAACGAGGGGACATCCTCCGACCCAGAGGACACACACCCAGGAGAGCTAAGCTCACCACCCGATGAGATAACTCCCTCGAAGGGCCCCTGAGATGAAGGGACACCCACCCGCCCATAGGACACAACTCCAGAGGAATCAACCCCATCACCCGGTCTTGTAATCCCCTCGGGAGAACCCGGAAATGGAGGCTCAACCTCCAACCCGGAAGACACCAGTTCTGGACCACCAACCACAGCAGTGGGAGAAGGTCTGGAAAAAGTCAACCCCCTAACTTTGGGCTCACGCCCTTGCTCTTCCTCGCTAGGCCCAAACCCCCTTTTTATCCCACTAGCATGCGGCGGTACGGTGACCTCCATAAAGGAAGAGTCTTCCTCCCCCCCACTACCCCCAACCACTTTACCACCCACATGATTTACCATCCCTACCCCCTCCTGAACCCCCTCAGTCCTTGCTGGGCCACGGCAAGTGCACTCTGGACCTCACTGGAGCTGACAGGCGCCCCTTGAGTGGTCTCAGATTGCGTTGGACTCACTTGAATGGGCTTTCTCCTCCCCTTTCTCCTCTGCACCTTCCAATTCCCCTCCCCCTCATCATCCTCCCCCTGCGCCTCACCATCAGCCACCACCCCCTCCACAGGTTCAGGACATAGGGGGTGGGGGCCATCTCTGCCCCGGGTCCCCAAGGCGGAACTTGCAGCCCCAGATGGGCTATCACTGCCGCCCTGGATCACCGAGGCCGCACTAGCAGCCCTAGTCAGGTCAGCAGTGCCACCCCGTGCCACCGAGGCATGACGAGCCACCCCGGATGGGCCAGCATTGCATTCCTGGGCCACTGCGCTAGAACTTCTAGCAGCGACCCCGTGAAGAAGACACTCCCTACGGAGATGTCCAAACTCCCCGCACACATGACACCGTGCCTTTCCCCAACTCCAACGCACGGTTCTATGGAGACCCTTCAACTCCACCTCGAAGCTCCCCTCAGCGCCTTCGCCCTCACCCACCTTCATAAACACCATCCTCTTAAAACTAAAGATCCCTCTTTCCTCCGGGTCCCCCCCGGGGTGCATGAGCCTAAAGCACTTAGACCGCACCTCCCCAAACCTAGACAGGTGTGGAAGAAGTGCTGCATCCGAAATATACGTGGGGCAACTCCGCAGGAGAACCGGTCTCACCCTAGATACCCACGGATCCACCTGTATGTGGACCCCCCCCACTGAGATCCCCCGCTCCAACACTATGGCCACATCCTCCCGGGTCTTTAGTATCATCTCCACCTTCCCCCTTTCGAGCTCGGAAGAGACAATAGCCCGCCCCCCAAGAAGGTCATTCATGGCCTTGGTAATTGCTCCCCTGGACATCTGGGGCCCAGTTTGGACCGAGATACCAAACCGGTCCCAATCCAAGTCAACATAAGGCTCATACTCAGATGGCCTCGCATCCGCCGCTGATGCCACCCCTGCGTAGCTCCGGTTCTTCAGCCGCGCCCCAGCCATCGCCATCCTGACAGAGGCACCAACCAGCTCCCGGCACCCCAGCAACTCAGCTCCTTGTTAAATCCCAGCGACAGTCACAGTCACAGACAAGTAGCAGAAATCAGAAGCCTCCAGCTGAAGCAGGAACGTCCCCAAGTACGTCCACAGCCGAGAGCACCTCTTGGGAAGCTCTATCCCAGTCTTGCCGGAAGCAAAAGTACCATCTTCACATTAAGCCAGGCTGCCGCCTGTGCAAAATGCCTTTAGGGCAGAGAAACGGTGTTAAAAAAAACAACAAAAACACCACAATCTTCGTACCCTCGATCTCCAGGCACTCTCTCCTGGTGTTGAGAGCCAGGTTATTGTGCTGGCAACATTTGGTCAAACGGTCAATCTCATTTCTATACTCTGACTCATCTCCATCAGTGATACGTCCCACAACAGTGGTGTCGTCAGCGAACTTGATGATGGAGTTCACATTATGACCGCCTACGCAGTCATGAGTATAGAGTGAGTACAGCAGGGGGCTGAGCACGCTGCCTTCAGGTGCTCCCATGCTGATTGTTATCGAGGTTGACACATTTCCACCAATACGGACAGACTGTGGTCTGTGAATGAGGAAGTCGAGGATCCAATTGCAGAGGGATGCGCAGAGACCCAGTTCTGAGAGTTTGTTAACCAGCTTGGAGGGTATGATTGTGTTAAATGCCGAGCTGTAGTCAACAAATAACAGCCTGACATATGAGTTTTTGTTGTCCAAGTGGTCCAGAGTGGAGTGGAGAGTGGAGAGTGGAAGAGTTAATAAGATCATTAGTGATAGGAGTAGAATTAGGCCATTCGGCCCATCAAATCTACTCTGCCATTTAATCATGACTGATCGATCTCTCCCTCCTAACCCCATTTTCCTGCCTTCTCCCCAGACCCTCTGACACCCGTACAAATCATAGTTATATTTGTGTGGCATTTTAACGGTGCTCATAAATGCCTCATAACGCCCATGTCTAATGATTATCTGATTGTTTTACATGGGAGCACAGAAGTCTTTTTGAATTACTTATATGTCTCCCCAAAGCCATACGATTATTGATCAAATAATCAAATATATCAGTCATTCAAACCTCTCGAACTGTCTATCCATATCCATATCTTATATACTTAAAACTCTGATCTTGTACGTGAATGTGTGTGTGTGTGTGTGTGTGTGTGTGTGTGTGTGTGTGTGTGTGTGTGTGTGTGTGTGTGTGTGTGTGTGCGTGTGTGTGTGTATGTGTGTGTGTGTGTGTGTGTGTGTGTGTGTGTGTGTATGCTATATATATGCACTTGAATTTGGTGGCCTTGCACCCTGCTTGAAGTGGCATGAAACTGCACTTGAATTTGGTGGCCTTGGTGATCTCTCCCCCCTCCTCCTCCTCCTCCCCCTATCCTCTCTCCCCCACCTCCTCTCTTCTCCCCGGGCCTCTCTTGTCTCTTCCCCCCTCTCTCTCCACCCTCTTTCCCCCTCTCTCACACCCCCTCTCTCCCCCCTCTCTGTCTGTCTGTGCCCCTCTCTCACGCCCCATCTCTCTCCCCTCTCACCCCCCTCTCTGTCTGTTTGTGCCCCTCTCTCTCTCTGCCCCTCTCTCTCTGTCTCTGCCCCTCTCTGTCTGTCTGTGCCCCTCTCTCTCTCTGCCCATCTCTCTCTGTCTCTGCCCCACTCTCTCTGTCTCTGCCCCCTTTCTCTCTGTCTCTGCCCCCTCTCTCTCTGCCCTCGCTCTACCCCCCTCCCTCTCCCTCTCTTGATGCACCTGCGAGTTGTGGGCTCTGCGTGAGTGGATAGGGCAGGGAAGGGGTAAAGGAGCGAATGAATAATATTAATATAATATCAAGGGGGGTGGTTAGTGTGTGTGTGTGTGTGTGTGGGGGGGGGGGGGGGTTGGTTAGTGTGTGTAGGGGTGGTTAATGTGTGTGTGATGCCACAGGCCGCCCCCTCTCCCCGCAACCGCGTGTTGAGGGGATGGGAACCAACGGGTCCCACTTGGTCTAGTAACTATTAAAACTCTGATCTTGTGTATGTGTGTGTGTTTGTGTGTGAGTGGATAGGGCGGGGGATGGTTCCCGAACGCAATACTCCCTCACTCCAGCTCCAGCTCCTGGCTCCAGCTGCAGGCTCCAGGCGCCAGATCCACGGGGGGTCTATCTCTCCCTCCTATCCCCATTCTCCTGCCTTCTCCCCAAAACTCCTGATAACTGTACTAATCAATGATCTATCTATCTCTGCCTTCAAAAATATCCATTGACTTGGCCTCCACAGCCTTCTGTGGCAAATAATTCCACAGGTTCACCACCCTCTGACTAAAGAAATTCCCCCTCAGCTCCTTCTTAAAGGAATGTCCTTTAATTCTGAGGCCATGACCTCTAGTCCTAGACTCTCCCAATAGTGGAAACATCCTCTCCACATCCAAGCCTTTCACTATTCGGTAAGTCTCAATAAGGCCCCCCTCATCTGAAATACAAGACATTAGAATGTACTGAACTCTTCCAGGGCACCTGCCTCTGATATCAGGAAGCAAGCTCAATAAACCTGAGTTAATATGCAAAAACATTCTAACTAGAAATTCTGAAACCCTGTTCCCCTGTCTTGTTTTACCCATGCTGACTTTCTTAGAGGCAATTCCACAGGAAGTTTTACTCCATTTTTATTAAAGTTTCTTTTCAGTGAACCTTATAATTTCTGTGGGCAGTGCTATAATCTTTGGCCTCCGTAACATAGAAACATAGAAAATAGGTGCAGGAAGAGGCCATTTGGCCCTTCGAGCCTGCACCGCCATTCATTGTGATCATGGCTGAACATCCACAATCAGTAACCTGTGCCTGCCTTCTCCCCAGATTCCACGAGTCCCGAGAGCTCTATCGAACTATTTTTTTAAAATTCATCCAGCGAATTGGCCTCTACTGCCTTCTGTGGCAGAGAATTCTACAAATTCACAACTCTCTGGGTAAATTTTTTTTCTCATCTCAGTTTTAAATGGCCTCCCCTTTATTCTTAGACTGTGGCCCCTGGTTCTGGACTGCTCCATCATTGGGAAGATTTTTCCTGCATCTAGCTTGTCCAGTCCTTTTATAATTGTA
This sequence comes from Malacoraja senta, assembly GCA_038087875.1. Classification (NCBI taxonomy): domain Eukaryota; kingdom Metazoa; phylum Chordata; class Chondrichthyes; order Rajiformes; family Rajidae; genus Malacoraja; species Malacoraja senta. The sequence continues at coordinate 32,800,498 of CM075980.1, forward strand.
TACGTTTCTATAAGCATTATAGTGTGCCACTGAACAATGCTCAATGTGATACTGTATCAATATTTCTCAACAACAGAGGTCACTGTCTTGTTGCTATTGGTTGCTATTAGCATATTTTTCAAGAATTTGTAAGAGAAAACAACACGTTGTTGATTGCTGGCTTATACAGAGCTTGGATTATCAGTTTGTCAAGTAATAACTATGTAATGTGTAGGAAGGAACTTGCAAATGCTGGTTTAAATCAAAGATGCAGAGATTTACATAGTTATTCACAAATGCTGGAGTAACTCAGCGGGGAAGGGTCGAGAAGCATCATCCATTCCTTCTCTCCAGAGATGCTACCTGTCCCGCTGAGTTACTCCAGCATTTGTGAATAACTATGTAAATCTCTGCGTCTACGGTACGGCTTAAGCACACAAATTTTGAATGATAGTCCTTTGGCACAATATCTAAGGTTTTATGTATATGGTTGGTGGTGGTTGGTTTGAAATAAAGCACAACATTAAAAGTCTAAACTTGACAACTTCCTGTTTGCACTGTATATTGATTTTAGATAAAACGCTACCACTTACGGCTGTGATTTTTGGCCATCTTACTCAGTCCCCCTCTGCTCATCAAGTGCAGAGGATTCTTCCCATCAATGAAAAATAAAAGTGTTATTAGTGTTTAAAAAATATTGAGAATCTCTCTCCTGTCAATCATCCCATGAAGGCCACGCACCTATTTTCTATGTTTCTATGTTTCTATCTTTGATGAAATTCTCCAACACTTTCAATGAGCCAGCAAGCCTTCATTTGATGTAACAATGTTAAAATACCAAGATCTTCAACTTAGGATGATTCAAGAGTTGAGTCATTATTGTTTAATTGTTGTATGTACTGACAATGGAACAATAAAATTCTTACTGGTAGCAGCACAAAGGCCTGCAAACGCAACACACACAGATAAACAACAAAACATTCCCAAATAGATGCAAAAAATGCATAGTATTTAGTGCAACCAAAAGCAGTCCATCGAAGTTTGTTCTTGCATAGAGCCTGATGGCTGTTGGGAAGTTTGGTCTTGCATAGAGCCTGATGGCTGTTGGGAAGTTTGGTCTTGCATAGAGCCTGATGGCTGTTGGGAAGTTTGGTCTTGCATAGAGCCTGATGGCTGTTGGGAATAAGCTATTCTTGAAGGTGGTGGTCACAATTTTCAAACTCTTACACCTTCTTTCCGATGGTATAAATGAAATGAGAATGTGGCCAAGGTGATGTGGGTCTTTGATGATATTGGCTGCTTTTTTGAGGCAGTGCCTCCTATAGATCCTTTCAATGGTGGGAAGTTCAGTACTGGCGATGGACTGGGCAATGTCTACTACTCTCTGTAATCCCCTTCATTCCTTCATGCTCAGGTTGCTGAAGTGGCCATGAGGCAACCAGTAAGAAATGTTCTCTATCAAACACCTATGCGATAGACATTGTACAATACCTTCAGGTGACAGCTAATCCACTGCAGCTGTGGCAGCGAAACTTCTGCTAAATTCTCTAAATCCCCCAACAAATCAGTTTCTGAGTTCTGTCCAAGGCCAACAACCCCATCATTGAGGCTGTGGTCAGGCTTCACCAGCTCTTGTGAGTGTCCCATAGGGCTAAAGGCAGTGTCTCGATTGGAGCTCCATCACTTCGAGAGGTTGCCAGATGGACAGAAAAGATGCTTCATGGATGTTCTCAAAGCCTAAGTAGAGGAGGGGTTGACAGGGAGGCAGTGACACACTTCATGTTTCTCCAATGGGCTGACATGGAGGGTGATTGAAAGCAACAGAAGGAGTGCGTGACATTCCAACCCAGCTGCTTGTCACGTTCCACCTCTGTGGCTGAGCTTGCCGTTCCCACACTCGATTCATGACTCCCTTCAAAACACCAGAACTATCATTTAAACAACTCATCGTTGATGCCCAAGAAGGCTACGTCATTTATATCATTATTTCTTTGAATGTTGTAATTCAACATTATGCTTATAACAAAGAGATTGGCAAGGTTGCGATGAACACTGGTTATGAACTCGACATAGATTCACTCTTTTATATAGGACTCTGGGATAATTGCTTATGGTTTTGGCATTGTAATTTGCCTCTCTACAACAACTTGCATAACTTCTCCTGCTGCCTATGTCTGGGAGGTGAAATGCACCAATTTACTGCATTGATGTTTGAAGCGACAACAGAACTGTATTGACCGCAGAAGAGTCATGCAGCTACACACAAATAAAATCATCAGATCAGTGAACATCGAGCGTTAATAATCCCTAATGTAATTCATTTCCCTGCATTGCATGTAGGAATGAAGCCAGATAAAGACTGCTCATTTCAAGGTTGCAGCCCCCCCATTCCCTGTCCTGATTTATTTCAAAAAGATGAGCGAGGTGAAATAAAATTGCTTCTACCTGTTTATATATAACCTTCCTTCCGAATTAGTGTTTAACTGTACACCACACCAATACCACTCAGAAGGGGAATGATTTGCTGTCACTGTGTTTAACAGGTTTAAGAAGTTATAATGTGAATTGAAACATAGGGCTAAGCTATAATCTCTGTGTATTTTGCAAAGGTTATACTCCAGTGAGGAGATGCAGGGAATGTGAATATGAAAGCATGAAATATAGATGCGATTGGGAACCAAATCAAACACAAATCCAGTAACTGATTGGGTCATTATTGTTTAATTGTTGTATGTACTGACAATGGATTGTCACAAGGGATTTCCGGTTGATTTCAGGATTTTCCGTGCCTTGAACTTTCCAAAATGTCTGGCAAAGGGAAGGCTGTGGAGGCCAAGTCAGTGGATATTTTTAATGCAGAGATAGATAGATTTTTGATTAGCACAGCTGTCAGAGGCTAGGGGAGAAGGCAGGAGAATGGGGTTAGGAGGGAGAGATAGATCAGCCATGATTGAATGGCGGAGTAGATTTGATGGGCCAAATGGCCTATTCTACTCCTATCCCTTATGACCTTAGGACCTTATGACAATAATGCAGATGCGTACTTGCAGAGGGGGTGACCTGCAAGATATCACGAATGCTCAGGGCCTGGGGAGAAGTTCCATTGGGATTGATATGGAGAGAGCAGAACAGCAATTCAATGGGAATGGGATGCAAAAGGGTAATTTAAAAATGTTGAATGGTTTAATCAGAAATGTGTCAGGTGAGCAATGCCAATGTAATTAGAAAGTAAACGTTCAGGATATGTGTCTTCTGCTTCTCTCTCCAGTTCTTTCATCGGTTACAGTGAAAAGCTAGTGAGTCCAACAACATCTGGGAGGGAAGCTGAATACAGAGGTGTATTTGTTGAGTGATGTGGGCTGAATCACCTGCAGCTCAACAAGAATAAAGAGTTAGTGGTGGACTTTAGGAGGAGAGGAACACCCCTGTCCCTGTCTCCATCAAGGGTTTGGATGTACAGTTTGCCAAGGACAGTAAACTGGACAGGTTCAGGAATGCTGAGGCACTGTATAAGAAGGGACAGGGCCGTTTGTACTTTCTGAGGAGGCTCCGCTCTTTCAACATCTGCAGTAAGATGTTCCACTGATCGGTGGTGGCCGGAGCCATCTCCTTCGCTGTCGTGTGCTGGAGTAGCAGGGCGAAGGCTGCGGACGGCAACAGAATTAACAAGCTCACCAGGAAGGCTGGCTCCGTACTGAGGGTGGAGTTGGATTCACTGAAGGTGGTCTTGGAGGGGAGGATGCTCCTCAAACTGCGGAGCATCTTGGACAATACAGCTCACCCCCTCCATTACACATTGGTCAACCTGAGGAGCCCATTCAACAACAGACTGGTTCCACCAAGATACAGCATAGAACGCCACAGGGGATCCTTTTTCCCTGTGGCTATCAAACTGTACAACTCCTCTCCCTTCTGTCGTGGGGTAGACTGACTCCCATTACCCCTTCCCCCCCCCCCCCCTCCACTCCTCCCCAATCTTTTCACATCCACAATCCTGGACTTTCCACTCATCACTTTAATTTCATGTTTCATGTATCTTCTTGTGTTTTATGATTGTTGGCAGATCAATTTCCCTCCTGGGATAAATATAGTTCTCATATCGTATCGGATCATAGAAATGTGTGAATTGACTAGTGAATTCAAATAGCCAATTGATCCCATAGAAGGCTTAGGAAGTTTGACATGTCCCCAACAACCCTCACCAACCCCTACAGATGCGGCGTAGAAAGCACGTTATGAGGATGCATCGCAGGTCGGTCAGTTGGGGGCGCTGCAAGTCAGCTGCCCTGCCAGCAGTGTGTCCGTTATTTCGACATTGTTTTTTTTTTGGTTTGTCTAAGTGTTTGTTTTGGGTGTTTCTCGGTGTGTCTTGTGTGGAGGTGGTGGTGGGGAAAAGGGGGAACCGTTCTTCATTCACCCTCGATGGAGAGGCGATTTTTTGCATGTCGCTTTCCCGCCTCCCGTCTCGCGGCCTAACAGCATGGATTGGAGCGGCCTTTCCCGGAGTTGGGTCCGAGAGCTTCATCAGTGAGCGCAGCGTGGACTTTTCCATCGCGGAGCGGGCGAACCCTTGCCGGGGGTCGCCAGAGAGGAGTGCTCCGATCACTGGCCTGGTGACTTTGACATCATGGGGCTGTGGTCTGTGGAGGGTTCATGGCCCCGACCACGGAGGGTTCATGGCCCCGACCACGGATGAACAAAGGAGGAGGACTGACAGAACTTTGTTGCCTTCCACCACAGTGAAGAATGCTGTGGTGGATGTTTGTGTTAAATTCTATTGTGTATTGTGTGTTCTTTATTTAAGTGTATCGTTGCTGGCAAATTCATTTCACTGCACCTTCGGGTGCATGTGATGAATAAATTTGACTTTGACTTTGACATAGTTTAGGATCGTGTCCATCCAAGACTGCAAGAAATTGCAGAGAGTTGCAGACTTAGCCCAGACCATCAAGTAAACCAACCTCAACTTCCATTAACTCAATCCACACTTCATGCTGCCTTGGCAAGGCCACCAGCATAATCAAGAACCAGCCACACCCCGGTCACTCCATCTTTTCCCCTCTCCCATAGGGCAAATGGTACAGAAGTTTAAAGATGCACACCTCCAGATTCTGAGACGGTTTCTTTTCAGCTGATATCAGGCAACTGAAACGTCCTCTCACCAGCGATAGTGTGGTCCTGATCTCCCATCTACCTCATTGGAGAACTTTAAACTATCTTAAGGACTTTATCTTGCACTAAATGTTGTACACTTTATATTTTATTTGTGCATTGTGGCCGGCTTGATTGTCATCATGTGTAGGTTTCTCGTTGACTGGATAGCATGCAACAAAAAGATTTTCACTGTACCTCGGTGCATGTGACAATAATAAACTAAACTAAACTCATACACTGCCATATCATTGTATATTTTGGGAAGCTCCTCAAAACCATCTAAGGGATTAATTGGCCATTTGATGCTCACCACTGAATACACACATTTCTATCAGATGTTGTTGGATACTGCAAAGTACTCACTAGCTTTTCACTTTACCCAAAGGAAGTAATGGATAAGGACGCATGTTAAAAGATGGAATCAATGATGTGAAAATTGAGGAACCAGGAAGAAAAACTTTGCAAGTCTCTGCTTTGCAAGTCAATGCTGGAAGAGGAAGCAAAGAAGTCCATTGAAGACTGTTGTTTAAAGGATGTCCGGTAGAGCTTAAGAGACATTTATAAGCATTAGCTCATGTGAGAAAGTGGGAGAATAGCTCCCGCTAAACACTGGGTCACCTTTATTAGAGTTACAATACTGGAGAGGTGATGGTTGTTCAAGCCATGAAGATCGGCCACCTCTCATGGGGTGAGTGAAGCAAACGTCATTCCTTCTCTCCAGAGATGCTGCCTGACCCGCTGATGTAATTCTGGAGAAAGAATGCTTCACTTATTTCTTTAACTGCTGCCCCAATCAAGCCCTTGGCAGTAACTCTAGATGCTCGATCTACTCTTGTGTCCTCTTCAGACAGAGTAAGTAGGACTTGATGAATGGTTGCTGGTAAAAGACTCACTTACTGGAACTGGTGTAAAATCATTGAAAGGGAAAAGTACATATTGTACACATTGGGAAACCATGGTATCTGAAAGATTAAAGAAAAAGGGCAGGCTACCTTTTAGAGAAGTTGTGGTAGATTTTCAAGTTGCTGATGGAATGTAAAACTATTGTTGTTCGAGATTGGTTGTCCTTTATCCAAAGTGCCTGATTTTCATTTTCATTGATTTTGCTGGAAATGAATATGAGACTGTTTCTACAACAGAAGATCGATCTGTAACATTTGCCTTTCACACCAATACTTCAGTCTAATGACATTTTCTGCAGACTTTTCAACTTCTAGCTTTTGAGTAAAATTGTAATGCTGTAACTTGTGGATAATGGTCTGATAGATTTCCTCTGAGAGATTTTATGTTGAGAGTTAACAAATGATCGGCACTGAGAAAATACCCTTGACAAAAAGATGATTCTTCATTCCAACTTGTAGTTACAACATTTATTGGTAACAGAAATTATGTTACCCTGAAGAAATCCAGTTCAATTTTTGCAACAGAGTTGTGTAATAATATAGAAAAACATTAGTTAAAGTATAGGTTTAATACTGAACTTGTGATAGGTGGTTAATCCTTCAATATTGGCTTGGGCTTTCCAAATGATGAAGATTGATTTTCAGGCAGAACCTCAAGCAGTTCTGGAGGAAAGTAATTGGAACACAATTAAAACAAAAAATTCATTGAACGCCTTTATCTATTTGCTATATAAATCTTTCAGTTCAGTTCAGTTTTGTTTAGTTTATTGCTGCGTGTACCGAGGTACAGTGAAAAGCTTTTGTTACGTGCTAATCAGTCAGCAGAAAGACAATACATGCTTACAATTGATCCGTTTACAGTGTATAGATACATGATAAGGGAATAACATTTAGTGCAAGGTAAAGCCAGGAAAGTCCATTCAAATCTAGTCCGAGAGTCACCAAAGAGGTGGATAGTAGTTCAGCACTGCTCTCTGGTTGTGGTAGGATGATTCAGTTGCCTGATAACAACTGGGAAGAAACTGTCCCTGAATCTGGAGGTGTGTGTTTTCACACTTTTATAACTTTTGCCTGATCGGAGAGGGGATGAGGGAGTGGCCAGAGTGGGACTTGTCCTTGATTATGCTGCTGTCCTTGCCGAGGCAGCATGAGGTATAAATAGAGTCAATAGAAGGGAGGTTGGTTTGTGTGATGGTCTGGGCCGCGTCCACAATTCGATGCAATTTCTTGCGGTCTTGGATGGAGCTGTTCCCAAACCAAATGTGTAGGAACGAATTGCAGATGCTGGTTTAAACCGAAGATAGACACAAATAGCTGGAGTAACTCAGCTGAACAGGCAGCATCTCTGGAGAGAATGAGGGTCTGAAGAAGGGTCTCGACCCGAGACGTCACCCATTCCTTCCCTCCAGAATTACTGCCTGTCCCGCTGAGTTACTCCAGCTTTTTGTGTTCCCAGACCAAGCTGTGATGCATCCCGATAAAATGCTTTCTATGGTGCATCTGCATCATAAAATTGGAAAAGAGTGTTGTTCAGAATCGTTGATCTGTAATGCAAGGTCTATTTGAAAGTGCTAATAGTCAAATTTAATAGTCAAATCTAAAATGGAGTTGTTCTTCTACAAAAGCACGGACTAGTAGAACAAAAGAACGGTTCAGTACCAAGTCTGAATGACTTTGTAAATTATATGAAACACAATATGGAAGACAGGTTGTCTTTTCAATAAAGACATTAAGATGGCAGCCTGCAGTAATAACATGTGTTTCTTCAAGGCCATAAAGAAGCCAAGATTGAAAAAAATAGCTGATGCTCCAGAGATAAGTAATAACTTGTCATTGGATGAGCTCGATTTGGACCCAGCTTTCCTATATTGTGAAAGGCGACAGAATCTTTCAGTCATGCCATATTCAGACTTCGTAGGAGTGTTTTACTGATAAGAAAAATGTATAATTGTGCCAACTCGCCTTTGTTCTGTGAGTGGGAGCCTGAGAAGCACTGAGCAACGTTTGTGCTCATTGTAATCTCGCCACTTCCATCTGACGAATCAATTAAAGATTGCCGTCGTCTACCTTCAACGGTTGTTGCTATCTGCTTTTTAAGAAACAAACTTTCACATTTGGCTGTAGTCGGCAGGGATTGAGCTGAAACCAGCAACAGATGACTGAGTAAGAGGGTGCAGTTGACCGGGATCTGAAGAGGAGAAAACTGAGCTCGTCGGACCCTTTGCAGTCTGGCCTCCCGAAGAAGTTCCCAGTAAAAAACTAAGGTCCCTCAGTCTGAGGTTGGCCTGGTACCAGACAGGATCTTTAGAAGCAGACAGCGAAGGTAAGACGTAGTGTTAAAGAAGGAACTGCAGATGCTGGAAAATCGAAGGTACATAAAAATGCTGGAGAAACTCAGCGGGTGCAGCAGCATCTATGGAGCGAAGGAAATAGGCAACGTTTCAGGCCGAAACCCTTCTTCCTGAAATGTTGCCTATTTCCTTCGCTCCATAGATGCTGCTGCACCCGCTGAGTTTCTCCAGCATTTTTGTGTACCAGTGAAGGTAAGACCACTTGTATAAAGGATTGGCTTGTGTATTGGAAATGAATAAAGGATTGGCCACGGCAGACTAAAGAGGTTTTGTCACAATTAAAGGATTGGGCATGGCAGACTACTAAGTTTTTGTCACTAAGTGTATTGGAAAGACAAGGTGTCTTGAAAAGAAGTGTATTAAAAGACAATGTGTCGTGAAGAGACAGTGTTTTGAAAAGACTTGTGAATTTGCTACCAGAGAGAGTAGCCAGATTGGGCTTTACAAACTGCAAAGGTTTGTTACAAATAAAGGATTGGGCTTTAACAGGCTGAATAAGTTTGTTACAATTTGTGTGCTAAGTTGTGTACTAAGAAGTGATTTGGTGATTGGATAAACATGGAAATAATTTGGATAAGAGTGATGGAAAGACAGCTGTATAACACATGTGTTATTTGTTTACAAGGATTATAGAATTTTGTATTATAAATTGACCAAACATTTGAGTAATGTGTCTTGACCAGTAAGAGGCATATGGAAGGTACACAAAAATGCTGGAGAAACTCAGCGGGTGCAGCAGCATCTATGGAGCGAAGGAAATAGGCAATGTTTCGGGCCGAAACCCTTCTTCAGACAGAGGCATATGGAATATGGAGACTATGGAAGGCAGAGAGAGAGAGAGAGAGAGAGAGACAGAAAATAAGTGGGTGGAGACACGAGAATGGTTGGATGAATTATGCTTGTAAAAGATGAATTGAATTGTGCAATAAAGACAGAACTATTAAAAGAATGGAAAGTACTTCAGATGGAATTTCAGTGGGCAGAGGAATAGGAGATAAGGGCTAAGGCAGAGAAAAAAAGCGCTGATAAGAGTTCGGAGAACAAACCTGCTACCAGTAAATCTGCTCGAGGTCTTCGCGAGAGCCTCTCGAGACCCTATGTCTGGCAATGGCGACACTGTCTATAGAAGAAGGGGGAAGTGGTCAATCACAATCTGGATCACTGTCCAATCACAGCTCAGACCACTCCCCTTTTGAACATTAGCCCGCCCACCATTACATTGAACTACTGCCTTTGTTCATTTAAAATTCTCACTCCAACAAAGAAGACAACTATTGGAAACCTTCCCAGTCCTAGTTGACAAAATCTGCCAGGGGAATTTCCTAGCTTGCTAATTCTGCATCAATTCTGCAAATTGGTTCCCAGAGAAACAAAGATTTTTATTTTAAACAGAATGGCTTTTGTCAGACAAGGGAGGGAAATATAAAATTAATACAGAGAGACGTCTCTAATGTTTTGCACGATTTTTTGGAAACAAGGGGGATACGCCACTTTGGCTAACTCCGCTCGGATTAAATTTGTGTATTTTACCTGTTTTTGTACTTGTTTTTCTTTCAATGTTCGAAAGTTAGTATTTATTAAAACCCAAAAGCTATTTCAAAAGTGTTCTTTCAAATTGTTACTCATCCAAGTTCTGTCTCTTATCTGATTAGAGAAGCTCAGTGTTCTTTTCAAGGCTATGCTGCCAAGATACTGGCAGCTTTATTTTCCTGTGTTCAGAATTTTGCTATGTTTTTTTTTAATTTCTCCCAAAGCATATGCTTGATATCAAGTAACAGGCTATATTTATATATTTATGTAGATAGATAAATAGATAGATAGATAGATTCCTTTATTGTCATTCAGACCTTTCGGTCTGAACGAAATTGTGTTGCCTGCAGTCATACACAGAACCAATATAATAACAAAACATACAATAAACACAAATTAAACATCCACCACAGTGAGTTCACCAAGCACATCCTCACTGTGATGGAGGCAAAGTCTTAGTCTCCGTCTCTTCCCTCCTTGTTCTCTCTCTGTGCTGAGGCAATCGATCCAGGCTGAAGATGCCGCCCTCCAGTCCAGCGGACCTCCGTGGTGATGTCGCTGCCGCCGAAAGCCGGAACACCATCTCCGCTCCGAGACGGCCCGCCACAACATCAGCTCCGGGCCGCCGCCCCAGCTCCAGGCCGCTGTCCCAGCTCCGGGTCCCGCAGTCCCCGCTCCGGAAGTGGCGGCGCTGTTTAACGGCTGCGGCTCGCCTGCAGTCCGTCTGTTTTTACTTTTTTCTGTTGGTTTTTTTGTCTTGTTTTGGTTAAGTTTTAGTTTGTTGGGTTGTGTTAGGGAGGGTGAAGGGTCTGCCTTCTAGGTAGTTAAAGAGTGATTTCACATCCCCCACTACCCGTAGAATTCTGGATTTGTGGAGGGAATGAATAGGACACTAAAGAGTGTGGAAGTTCGTTATGACCTACAGCCCCACAGCAATGAATTAATTACATACGCACAGCAATTAAGCACAACCTTGTCAGTCTTGCATTCACAGGGGTTGAAAATGCAGAAGCCACTGCCAGTTGAACACGGACACAGTCCATACTACTGGGATCGGACAAAATTAGGACTATGTTGGAGGGGACTGTACCAGGTGCTACTACGACACCAACCGCCGTGAAGATTGAAGATTACTCCCATTGGAGACATCTGATACTGTAAATGGAGGAGAACCAAGAAAGGACAATGGGGCTATTGAGCTGGACTTGGGGAAACACCCCTGCACCAAGACGTCCTGCATAAGGCTGACAACTGTCCTTACGTTTATAACACTGACCAAGCGCAAGGCAGAAACTGAACTTGAATCAAGTCAGCTAAGTTTGGAAACATTAATTAAGCAGGAACCCAGTTAATAGTTATTCAACAGCTAAATGATGAGTTTAAAGAATCTTGCACCCTTTTTCAATGTCAGCAAGACACAAAGGATTAACATGACTAAATGTAATCAATTCAGGCTCACCTCAAATAGGTAGAGCAAAGGAAAGGTTATTGTGGAGAATATAGTTCTGAGCATTATAGCACACCAGTTCCAGAGACAAAGTCCAATGTCTGCAATGGGGTAGAGGTGCATCAGGCAGAATCCTAGCAATTGGAAGGACTGTTCAGAACTCTGATAACAGAGGGGAAGAAACTAGTTGGTGTTGTGGTGAGGCAGGATTCCACTTTGCCACAGTTACATCCTGGACATGCATTCAAGTCGCAGCGTTGTTTTGAATGAGGGACAGTGCCCATCCAGTAGAAATAAGTACTCAATGGAGGAAGTTCTGGATGGTTCAATAACCCTTTCACCTCGGAATGGAACAGTGACTGAAAATGGTGAGGGTGATAATGTTGCGAAGCATCAACCTGTCCCAGTGTTAGCAGACTTTCAGCTTTGTACATACAGTGGAGCCACTTTGCGGTCAGTGGATGTGGACAACTCGGAATTCCCATTGAAGAAGGATATGTTCATGTGCTCAGATCCTGAATATACAGAGTGCTCTTGGGAAAAAGTTTGGGTACAAGATGCAACTCAACCATTAAATGTGAAAAAAACAATTAACTGCAATGAAGCATCTTGTTCTATAAGATATGATGTTGTGGATGGATTGGAGTCCTGTGATCTTTCTGAAAGGTATTTATCAAGTGAAGATGACAGAGAAATGAAAGTTAAGAATGGCTCTTCAGATGAGTCTTTTCAATCATATTGGAAGAAGAAGAGTAAGTTACAGTTAAGAAGTGCAATATTAAGGATGTGAAGAAACAAACTGGACAAAAACGTGGCCGGAAACCAAAGTCAAACTTGGAAAGGGAAGATTTCCTCATCGTGTATCGATGTCAGTATAAGGGTTGCTGTGCAGTTTACAGAGGAGTTGACGGACTTAAGAAACACATAAAAGAGCAGCATGAAGAGGTGCGTGAAAGACCCAGGATGTAACAAGGTGTTTCTGATTGATCGCTACCAGCTACCATGTAAAGCTGATCCATACAGAAGAAAGAACATCTTTACAGATCAGAAGGAAGTGCAAAGCCTTTGGTCACAACTTCGGGAAGACAAACCACATTTGATCAACAATCTTGAAGCATTTTGAGCTCTATCGTATGACCAAGGGCCTAGAGAGAGAGAAGCTGAACATTTTGAAACAGATTGACCTCTTGAAAGAGATTATGCATAACCCTATCCAGGAAGATAATGACTTAGACCTGGTGGATAATCAGTGTGATGACAATCAGGAGGATGGCAATTATGGCATTTCTGATGAGAAGGACAATTGCTGTTTTGTTCCCAACCCTGACTAGATCGATGATAATGGTCAAGTCAAGTCAAGTCACTTTTATTTCTATAGCACATTCAAAAAACAACTCTCGTTGGCCAAAGTGCTTTACATTGGTGGAGGTACTAACGTTATACAACAGTGGTTCATAGATTAAGTATATACATAAATACATACATATAGCCCTCACTCAGAGGATGTCAAGAAAGGCTTGAGAGTAAAGATGAGTTTTTAGTCTCGACTTAAAGGAGTCGATGGAGGGGTAGTTCTGATGGGAAGAGGGATGTTGTTCCACAGTCTAGGAGCTGCAACCGCAAAGGTGCGGTCGCCCCTGAGCTTATGCCTAGACCGCGGGATGTTCAGTAACCCCAAGTCGGCCGATCTGAGGGACCTGGAGGTGGTGTGGTGGGTAAGCAGACTTTTGATGTAGGTGGGGGCAAGCCCGTTTAGGGCTTTGTAGACATAAAGGAGGATCTTGAAATTTATTTGGAACCGCACAGGGAGCCAGTGGAGAGAGGCCAGGATCGGGGTGATGTGGTCCCTTTTTTGGGTGCCCGTCAGGAGTCTCGCTGTGGCGTTTTGGACCAGTTGCAGGCGGGACAGGGAAGATTGGCTGATGCCAGTGTAGAGGGAGTTGCAGTAATCTAGGCGGGAGGAGATAAATGTGTGGATGATCTTTTCGAGGTCATCAAACTGGAGGAATTGTTTTATTTTAGCTATCGTCCGAAGCTGAAAGAAGCTAGCTTTTACCACGACATTGACTTGTTTATCAAATTTCAGTGCTGAGTCAAATAACACGCCGAGGTTTTTGACGTGAGGTTTGAGTAGTGGGGTAAGGCTTCCAAGGCTGCCTGCTATCATTTTGATTGAGTCCGAGGGGCCGAGAAGGATGACCTCAGACTTACTCTCGTTTAGTTGGAGGAAGTTCTGGGGCATCCAACACTTTATATCTTCGAGGCAGAGGATAAGGTTAAGCAGATTTGATCGGTCTTTGGGCTTCAGGGGGAGATAGAGTTGTGTATCGTCTGCGTAGCAATGGAAGGAAATGCTGTGCCTTTGAATGACTTGGCCTAAGGGGAGCATATACAGGGAGAAGAGAATGGTGACAGTAGAGGAGACAACTGCAAGGACGACTTTGACGACAACAACATCCCAAATATCTATGACGTGTGCCCCGAGAACAGTGCCATCAGTGAGACTGACCTGAGGAAGTTCCAAAGGGGACGATGCAGATCGATCCTAACTGGTCAGTGTGCAACAAGGGCAGGGAGTTACTGCAGACTGTCAACTCTGACCCTGGCCGTACTGTCGGAGTTGAGGAGTTCAATGCCATCAACTTCAGTGGCACCTTCTACGTCAACACAGACTGCAATCTACGCTGGCTTTGTCTTTGTCTTCCAGTCCAGCAGCCGCTTCTACGGGGTGATGTGAATGCAGGCCACCCAAACCTACTGGGAGAAGTTGTCCAAACCCACGGATACGCTAGCGTCTAAATAAAGATGATGAACCCCACCACAGGACAAGAGGGGGGGAGCACCTCACATGTGCAACGATCTAAGAAGAGACTGGCAACACCCTCAGACAGGTGCAAACTTTATGGCACAACCCCAATATTGGCTGAAAGGATTACACCGCCTACAGGTGGCACCTGATCCATTGACCCTAAACAAGTTTCATCAGGATGGTTGTCAATGAAGAGAGTGAGAACTGGTGGCCATACCTTTGGTTTGATGGACTTTGGGGTACTGTGATACATTATGGCTCTGTCATTCAGCTAATCATTGCTCTAATACTTGCGACCATTGTGTGTACCTACCGAGGACTGTGGATGTTATCACGTTTCATAAAAAGGAGCAATGAAAGAGCTAATAGTCAAATCTAAAATGGAGTCGTTCTTCTACAAAAGCATGGACTAGTAGAACAAAAGAATGATTCGGTGCCAAGTCTGAATGACTTTGTAAATTATATGAAACACAATATGGAGGACAGGTTGTCTTTTCAATAAAGACATTAAGATGCCAGCCTGCAGTAATAACATGTGTTTCTTCAAGGCAATAAAGAAGCCAAGATTGAAAAAAATAGCTGATGCTCCAGAGATAAGTAATAACTTGTCATTGGATGAGCTCGATTTGGACCCAGCTTTCCTATATTGTGAAAGGCTACGGAATCTTTCAGTCATGCCATATTCAGACTTGGTAGGAGTGTTTTACTGATAAGAAGAATGTATAATTGTGCTAACTCTCCTTTGTTCTGTGAGTGGAAGCACGTGAGGCACTGAGCAACGTTTGTGCTCATTGTAATCTCGCCACTTCCGTCCGACGAATCGATTAAAGATTGCCATGGGCTACCTTCAACAGTTGTTGCTATCTGCTTCTTAAGAAACGAACTTTCACATATTTGCTTCTTACTTGGCTAAGGTATGGGGGGGTTGCTGTGAAGGGAGCAAGACTGACAATCAATGGAGGAGGTAGGAGGGCATGCATGAAGCCTCTGGAGACAATGTCCAGCAGTTGGACATTCTTAAACATGCATAATACACAGAGAAATAAACACAAAATGAAAGCAAAACACAACATTTCGATTTTGGTGAAGTCAGGATAATAATCTTAGACGCAAAATGCTGGAGCAATTCAGCGGGACAGACAGCATCTCTGGAGAGAAGGAATGGGTGATGTTTGGCCCATCTAACTTATGCTAGCTCACAGGTCATTCTCACTTACGCATTCTCCCCACATATTAAAATGTCTTTTATTACCTAATTTAAAGGAGAATTGTTTAAGACTTATAAAACTTCAGCAAACCATTTTATTTTTAGTTCATGCAGAAATGTATTTTATTTGGTCGTTTTTTCCTTTCGAAATGAAATATTAATTCTCTCTAAAGTTTGGCTACGTCTTCACTCACTTAAGTTTGTCTCAAGACCATAATAACATGCAGTTTAGAAAGTTATTGATGAATGAATTTGGTGGTGAATTTGGAAGGAATTATTGAATTTTGATGGCCAAGGACAAACTTTACCGATGACTGTATAGTGCAAGATTTGAACCTGATTTTACATTCATGGATTGTGATTTGCTTTGAGAGGACACACAATACGTAATATTGTGCTCCCTCTCAAAAGCAATAGGGTCTCTCCATATTTTTATTTGGTTGCAGTATTTCATAGTTCTTCACTACAAGTTGGACAACAAGATGGCTCACCTGTCAAAGGCACAGAATAGTAAGATTAAACGAGAACTTACCAGTTTGAAGTTTGATCTTTATTTTATGAGGAGTTACGTTGGTGATTACGTGAAGAACCCCGTCAGGGCGCATGCGCGTCAATCTTCAAAGCAGCGGTATGAAATCACAGACAACACCATAATTGAAGTAACATATGAAGATGATCAACATGAGAACTACCATTATGACCTTTTTTCTATGAGAGAGGGTTGGGCGTGGCGGGCACGTAATCACCAACGTAACTCCTCATAAAATAAAGATCAAACTTCAAACTGGTAAGTTCTCGTTTAATCTTACTATTTACTTCGGAGTCACGTGAGTGACTACGTGAAGATTTTAAAGCTCTGTGATTTTTATGCCGCAGATCAAAATCCCGGCTTCTCACTGCATCGATTGACTCTGAGTATCATCAATAATGCTGTAAACATGACATTGCATATCATGCAAAAACAAAACAGTTTTATTTTTGGTCATAAAACAACCAATAAACCCTCTTAATGTAGAGCAACAAACGAAACAGAATGAAACAGTATTGAAAACAGACTTTAAACAATAGCAACAACACTCAATATTGAGTTGGCAAACAGCCCTCCATCGGCAATCGGCCGATGGTAGTATTGCTGAAACACAAGTTCATTTTTCCAACCTGCGGCTTTTAATATATGGTCGATGGGAACGTCCATTGCCCTGGCCGCGGATGTTGCTACTGCGCTAGTGGAATGAGATGTAAACACATAAATGTTAATTCCTGCCTGAACCAACTCTTGCTTTAACCACCTTGAGATAGTCTGAACTGCCACTCTTTTATGTTGGCTTCTTGTAACTGAGAAATAATCCTGTTTCTTCTTGTCTTAAAGCCCTTGTGGCTTCAATGTAATGTAACAAATGTGTCCTTACATATAAACATGGAGCTGTAGGATATGCTGAGAACACAATCTTAAAACCTGTCACACCTGGCCTGCTTTGTTTGAGCAGGTCAGAAATATAAAACAGAACATTCTCTGTATTCACTTCCATTCTCTCAAACTGAAGTTTTTGGAAAGTCTGCACTCTCTGTACTGACACCAATGCCATTAGCATAGCCAATTTCATGGTTAATTTTAACAAAGTTATAGACGTGACAGGGACCCAATGACGAAGTATGTTATGAACAACACTTACCTCGCAGATTACCATATACCTAGGCTTAGGCGGTTTGGAATTAAAGATTCCTTTCATCAACCTAGATATGAGAGGGTGAGAACCTATACTTTGTGTCCGTGTACCTATTACAAGATATGCCGACTAAGCATTTCTAGCTGTATTGATAGCAGTATAGCTAAGACCCTCATCATAATAAAGTGTAGATAAACTCTAACACATTTTCAATAACTACAGTATCATATTGAATATTCTTTTGAACACAATATTGTTCCCTTTTTTTTTTTTTTTTTTTTTACATAAGTCATATACTGCTTTTGAGTACTCTTTCTCCAGGCTGCAGTGAGTATATCCACCGTTGGCCTAGAAAGTCCTCGACCAATGTAAGGCATTCTTAAAACCTGCAAATTAACAGATCCATACCATCACATAACGGATGAACTTAATGCGTTACTGGATGCTCCAGCAAATTCCTACTGTTTGGAATCAGCAAAAAGAGGTTGGATCGCTATCTGTAACATCAAAGGGAACCATGGTTGAATCAGGCAATTTGGTATCACCAAAACCCCTGAAGCGGCATCCTGCTTGATTTTCTCAAACACCGACATATGAGGCAGAATGGTGGGAAAATGTACACAAACATATCATCCCAATTTAGTGAAAAAGCATCAATTGCCACTGCCCCTGGATCTGGTGCCTATGAAACATATTTTGGCCTTCCATATAGAAGTACTATGTTCTTGAACACATCCTGGTTCCACATCCACTCTGTGTTATGATGGAATTTTCGTGAGCTGCCATCTGGTACTACATTAAGTTTCCCTGGCAGATAGATAGCTCCAATCCAAATCTCTCTATCCCTACTCCAGGTCCAATTGTATTTGCCAACCTGTCACATGATAACGATTTGATTCCACCCATGTGATTCATATCAGCAACTGCTGTAGTGTTGTCTATTTTGCACTGCACATGCAAACTAGTTTAGTTAGTGCCATAAGCCTTGAGTCCATAAAATACTCTTGGTTAATTCCCCATGTTTGCAGAAGCAATGTTCATCTGTCTCCACAGCTGGATCTTGTATCAGTAGCACCCTACCCAAGTGCTCTGACATCTGTCTGCAAATCATGGAAGCTTGGTCCAATAACACTTTGGAACTACTAGTGGACACATGCTGAATCCACCATTGTACATCAGCAACAGCCTCTATTGATAGAAGCATAGGTCTATTATAATGACCCCAATGTATCCTCAATGCTTGTTCCTTTGACCTTTGTAATTGTAGATAATAAATTGGCCATATTGAACTGCTGGAAATGCTGCCAGCCATTACCACAGCAGACTTGTCACCTGGCTAATTGAAGGCTGTGTGTCAGCAATTAACTTGATATAGCTCTTAATTAGCTCTACCCTTTTTTGCCTAGGCAAGGTCACAATTATGTTGATTGTCCATTGTGAACCCAACTAGTCAATTTGTGTCACAGGTATAAATTTAGATTTCTCTGGATAGCTTATAAAGCCCAATTAAAAAATGTTTTTTACCAACTGCCACTGATGCTTCAGCTGTTTCCTTTGATTGTCCTACAATCAAGATATTATCTAGCTAAGCCATGAGCACATGACCTTGACTTCTCATCATGCCTAGAATAGGTTTTAACAACTTTGTAATCCCTCTAGGAGCTGAAGAGAAAACCATTAGGCAGTGGATTGTATTAGCATAATTGCCCCATCCAGCTGAATTTTAAATCTTCTATCCTGCAAATGAACAGACACTGAATCCGCATCTTTAAGATCTCCTTCACAAACGTTTCCATCTTAAAATGTCTATACCGTACAAAAGGGTTAAGACTATTCAGGTCTGTATAATTCCACATCCCCCCATCCTTTTTTGGTCTGGGAAAGATATTGGACGCAAACTGATGGCTTTGGTAAACTGCCTTAGCAATTACACCTTTATTACATAAGCTTGCAAGTTCCAGCTGAACTTCCAATTGTTCAGTGATACTGAAGTCAAACTCCTTTTTTGGAACATGTTGTTTGGGTAAATCAGAATTTGCATTAAGCTTTATTCGATGCCCTTGAATAACCTTCAGTATAAACATATCAGAGGTAAACATTTAATTGTATCACATTAGATCTGTCTACATGAGAACCAGACCCTCTTACCTCCTTACCACCTGGCATTCTTCCCCGGCCTTGAGCTGGATATCTCACCTCCGTGGCGGTGCTACAGCCGAACGCCAACTGCGCTGCATCGTAGCTGGACTCGTCCCTTGCCTGGACCAGTCTGCTCCCTTATAGGGATACTTCCGCTTTGGTGAATATGTGGCTGCCGTCTTAGCCTCCTCCTCCAGCTCCTTCACCTGCTGTGCGAAATCCTCGCCAAACAGCTGTGCCGGTTGCACTGTGCCAGGCTGGCAGAGTGAAGCATATTTAGCATTGATGGTTGGTCTAATCGCATCTTGCGGAGGCAGTTGATCTCAAAGTGGGCACTCCACAATAGCGCCTTTTGTTGTAATTTGTCATGGCCTCCATCCACCATCCTGGCAAAGCTCGTTATACCAGATGCCAGCAAGTTTAAAAATATGCTGGAGCTTCACATGCTCCTGGGCTTTCATTAGTATGCCCACCTTGCCCCAATTCTTCCTGTTCTCAACAGGAACTTTTAACAGTCCACAGTTGATTGGGGCTTCATACTTCGTTACTGTCTCATCCATTGTCAGCTCCTGTAGCTGATGTGAGACTTGGTAATTTATGCTGGTGGCAAGGTCCTCACCCAGAGGCTCACCAGCGTCCGACGACATGGCAAACCGTGCTGCACACGGTGTCAGCTCTGACAGCTGCCTGCCTGCCCTCCCTTTGGAAGTCGTCGGACTCAGGGTCAGAGCGTATCTGCCCTTCTGCACTCACCTCTTGCAAAGAGGGTGCTTTCAAGCAGGCCTCTACTAGGCACTGCCAGCGGAGCCGTCCCCACGGCCTCCTGCCTGCACAACTCCTCCTGGAGTATGGCTTTATGAAGCAGACCTCTCCTAGGCACTGCCAGCAGAGCCTTCCCTTAGGCTTCCCGCCTGCACTACTCCTCCTGGAGTGTGGCTTTATGAAGCAGACCTCTCCTAGGCACTGCCAGCGGAGCCTTCCCTATGGCTTCCCGCCCACACAACTCCTCCTGGAGCGTCTCTGTGGAGCAGCCCCTGTATGAGCTGCTCCTTTTGGATAACCGCTGGGGAACGGTATCCTGTCCCCGACAGGACTCTCGTGGCCCGACTCTGCGGAGTCTATAGCCCTTACAGACTTGGGTTATGCCGACCGCCCGACTGGCGTTGGCTGTGTACCCGGCTGGGCACTTTGCCAAGTCTGTCGCCGCACCGCTACCGGCTTGCGACTCCCCCGAGGTGACAGGCTGCTTTTCAGAGACTGCGTCCCGCAGCTCTCTCTCTCGTCGGCAGCAGCCTGCACCTTTTCCTTGTTCCTGTATGTGGGGGGAAAACAACACAGAAACACTTTCTTACTTTTTTCTAACTCCTCCAAAGTCTCCCCGACTTTGGTGGAGCTGTAATTACTCACCTGGCAGCGGGAGCGCCGTGCTCCCGCTGCCGTTCGCACCAATGCGTCAGACGTAATGACACGCATGCGCCCTGACGGGGTTCTTCACGTAGTCACTCACGTGACTCCGAAGTAAAATGGTATGTTAAAGACTTATACAGTAGGAAGACCCTTCCTTAATTCCCTAGTCAGATGGACATGGAGGTTCATGGGATGTGGCTAAGGATTTTGTTCCTGGTCTTTATCCCATGGCTAATGTTAGAAAATGCATGTGTGTGGTTGGCAGATTGACCATGGGTTAAGATCAGTTATAATAGCTCCTATAACTGGATGGCTTCGTGAGCTATCACAGTATGAATGGATACCTTGGTGCAGTGTCCTCAACACCCTTGTTGCTTTAGGTAACACAATGAAGACATTGTGTCTGTGACTGAGAATGTTTAGTACATACATGTACACATATTAAACATGTTGACCAGCACAACAATTAATTATAGTATTTCGTTCAGGAAGAAAAAATGAAGATATCCAAGCTTCACAATGCTGTTGAAGTTTTAAAATATGATGGAGCAGATACATTTCCATCACAATAATGCCATGGGTGCACCTTCTGAGAGCCTTTAAATCAGAAGACACAGATCCAGATATTATGAAGCTGCTTAAGTGACATAGACCAGACAATCTCGACTGGAAAATGGGCCAGTGTAGGAATCCATTTCAGTGAGGCAACAGCTGTAGTTTTCCACTCTTGTACTTTCATCTGTCAGACAAAGTAATGATGGGAGAGATTATTCTGTATTACCACACCCAAGTCTTACATAATGCATCAGGTAAGAATATCAGCCCAGATAATTTCAGCCTGATCTCACCTCCCGCTCCATTCCTTCACTGTCCTGTCTGATCCTCGTCCTCTGCTCCCTTCTTCTCCTTTACACTTCTCTGGCCCCTTCACTACTCGTCTTCCTGTACCTTCTAACACCTCTTTCAATCTCCTTCCTAAATCTCTCTCCCCATTATCTCTTGTTTATTTCACCTCCACTCCTCCTCTAATTCCTTCCCGATTCCTTCTTCCCTTCTATATTGTCCTTCTCTCCCACCACCTCCCCTTCCTCTGCTTCATTTCCACCTGCTTCCCCCTCCTATATCCCTCCCTCTCCTCCTTGCACTTAGACATAGGGTCATAGACTCTTCCCTCACATTCTCCATCTCCATCTCCACTCTTGTTCCCTCTCTTTCATTCTTTTCCTTAATCTCCTTTCATCGTTTCCTCTCCTCATCTTATCCCCTTCCCTTTCCTATTACCTTTCCTCTGATCTCTCCGTCCGCAACCTCTGGCTGCAATCCTCCTCCCTGCCATCTCCCTATTGTCTCTCCCCTCTCCCCTCCACCTTCTACTCCCCCTCCCTTACTCCCTCCTCCTCCTCCCTGCCCATCCATGCAGCTATTCCCTCAGATTCCACCCTTGCCGTAGGTCGCAGCTTCTACACAGGCTTAACCTAGTGCTGGGAATGAGCATACAGTATTTTGTATCTCCATTCAAAAAGGAATCATCAGAAGAACTACGAAGTTGTATACATCAGAGCTTTTCCATAACAGAAAGAAAATACAGTAGTCTGAGGAAGGGTCTCGACCTGATACATCACCCGTTCCTTCTCTCCAGAGATGCTGTCTGTCCCACTGAGTTTCTCCAGCATTTTGTAAACCTGCATCTGCAGTTTCTTCCTATGCAGAAAATACAGCAAATTGGTGTTAGGGTATATTTTGTTAAACAGAGTGTGCGTGTGTACATGTTCATTTAGGGTACCTTTGCCTCTTGGACAGCTGAGAAATTATTTTCCAAGCAGTTTGCTCATTTGATATTTATAGGCTGGTCATATGATATTTGTACCTTGAATAACATTTGTTTTAAGCACAGATGGTTGACTGGGGAATTTGAGAGCGTGTGTGTGCATGTGAGAGGGAGATGCACTGGTATAGAGGTAACAAATCAAGTGTAGATCTGCTGCTGGTATAGCCAGCTGCCTGGGGAGTGTATCAGAGGTCGTGCACTGACCTCTCAGGCCAGGCCAGCTTTCCATAATGCTCGCCAGATTGAGCATTTCCAAATCCTTCAATAACATCAGACTTTTCCACGCTTTCATGAAAACCAATAGATGTGCTTAAGGTCATTAAAAATTTATTTGCCATTCATGCAACAACAGATTTTTCTTTATATGACAGAACGTGGCAAACAAATCTCCCATGTTTCCTCCGGAGTGCAATTATAATGGAAACATCTGCTGGGCTCTAGCAGGGAATGATCAGGCAGCAGACTCTCTGCTGCAGGAACTATCAGAGGCTCAGGGATGGAAATTAATCATGCCAGTGCTGTATTCCTGGCCTAAAGTACAAAGCCATCTAAAGAGTAGGATGGTATGGAGTCCACAGCAAATAAATGTGGATGGTACCTCATGGTCTTCCTTGTTAAAGTTTGGCAGCAACTTCTTCCGTTTTTGAGACAATGTTCTGGAGTAACTAAACCAGACATCTAGAGAATATGGATAGGTGATATATCGTGCCGGACTGGCGAAGGGTTCTGATCTAAAACGTCGCCTATCCATGTTTTCCGGATATGCTGCCTGATCCACTGAGTTACTCCAGCACTCTATCTTTTTTGTAAACCAGCGTCTGCAATTCCTTGTTTGTACTTCTTCCATTTGTCTATTGGTATTAGTAGATCTGCTCTACTTATATATTCACCAATATTAACACACATATTACACACCACTCGGATCTATAATCCAGTCTGGGTTTTACCATATAGTCACCATTTAATACTAACGTTTCCAGACACCAGCTGGCAGTCGAGATGCAGCTACAGTGATGCCAACATGCTGCGTAACTTTATTATATGCCAATAAACTTGTTGGATCTTTACTTGGAGTATGTGTTAATCGCTCTACAGTATTGTTTTATTTTTGCCACTTGTTAAGATAGAGTAGAAAACTTAGTTTTGCGCGTTATCCAGGAAAATTATCCATACATGACTACAATCAAACTGTTATTGCAACATGTAGAGCAGAAAGAGAAAGGAAACAGGGTACAGAAAATAGTGTACAGCTGCAGAGAAGGTGAGGATAAAAAAAGTGCATGGTTTGCAATGAGTTAGATTGGGAGAACAGGGATAAATCCCTGAGCATATGAAAGGTCTGTTCGGGAGTCTGACAATAGCAGGGAAGAAGCTGTTTTTGAATCTGGTAGTGAATGTGTTTGTTAAACTTCTGCCGAGCTGGAGAGGAGATAACAGGGAATTGTGTTTAAGAAGGAACTGCAGATGCTGGAAAATCAAAGGTAGATAAAAGTGCTGGAGAAACTCAGCGGATGCAGCAGCATCTATGGAGCGAAGGAAATAGGCAACGTTTCGGGACAAAACCCTTCTTCAGATAACAGGGAATGACTGGAGTTATCCTTGATTGTAATGGTTGATTTCCCGAGACAGCGTGAAGTGTCGATGGAGTCGTACCGTATGCCCTTGCACATGCACCATCATACAAATTAGTAGCAGGAGGACAACACCGTCCCTCAAGTCTCCTCGGCCATTCAATGAGATTATGGCTGATCTAATCCTAACCTCATCTGCACATGCCTCCAGTAATCTTTCACCTTCTCGCTTCTCAATAATTTATCTAGCTGTCTTAAAAAGACAGTTTCCACTGCTTTTTGAGAACTAGATTCACAGACTTATGAACCCCACTGAGGAAACATTTTGCCTCACGTCTGGGTAAAATGACCCCTGTCCTGGATTCTCCTACAAGAGGAAATACGATCTCCAAACTGACCCTTTAAATTTATATCTTATGTTTACTTGGTCCACAATAATGCAGTTTAAAGAGCAACTCTGAGAGATATTAATGGCTAAATGATTTATATTGTCTAGAATGCCAAATGAAAAATTTGAAACTTCACTCAATTTTATAATCACCATTATATCACTTTGTTTGTTATAAGACCCCAAAATACAGCAGATGCTGGAAAACCTGAAATAAAAGTAGGAATTGCTGGAGATACACAGCAGCTCAAGGAGCACCTGTGGAGAGGGAAGTGGACTTGACGTTTCAAATCAACAACCGTTCTTCAAAATTGCAGAGAGAGGAAGGTGGGAAGAGAACAGAGCTGTGGTGGAGTCAGGAGCTCAGGTGACACTGGTGTGTTGATACCATCTAGGAGAAGGGGAGGAGAAAGGGAGGTTAAAGACAGCTAGGCTGTCCAAATATTTGCAACATTCGCTTTTATTTTGATTACTCTTCTGCCAAGTATCTTGGTTTTTTACTTATGTTGATGTCCTTACCTCGACGGAGATGCGACTTTTCTCCTTGTCGCACTTTCGCCCCTCTCGCGGCCTAACAACTGATTTGGTGCGGCCTTTCCGACCCGAGACTGGCCCAGAGCGCAGAGCTTCAGCAGCGGGCGCAGTGTGGACTTTAACATCGCGGAGCTGCGACCCTTCACTGGGGATCACCAGCGTTGGGGCTCCGATCGCAGGGGCTTGCTGACTTTACCATCGTGGAGCTCGGTCTGTGGAGCTTCTAGCCACGGGGGCTCCGCGGACTTTAACATCGCGGAGCTGCCTGCGATCCTTGGCCGAGGATCGCCAGAAGAAGTGCTCCGACCACGGGGCCTGTGGTCTTGGCATCATGAAGCCGCGGTCTCCGGTAGAAAGTGGCCGATTCGGGAATTTCATCCGTCCCGATGTCGGAGTTTCCATCACCCCGACCTGTACATCGGGCCGTCCGTAGCGGCGACTGCGGAGGGGGAGGAAGATTGACTGAACTTTTGTGCCTTCCACCACAGCGAGAGGTGTTGGTTCCGCTGTGGGGGATGTTTATGTTTTATGTTGCATTCTGTTATGCATTGTGTTCTTTCTTTCTTGCGAAGGGAGGACTGCTTATCCACCTAGCTTACTTATGAGTGAAACTGCATCATGACGAATGGCTAACACAGCACCAGGACATCATGAAGCAGATGGCACCACTCAACCCCAATTTGGCATGAATGCCACAGATAGATAGATAGATAGATAGATAGATAGATAGATAGATAGATAGATAGATAGATAGATAGATAGATAGATAGATGTGCTGCATGAATATAAGTTGTGGTTCAACAAATTGGTGTAACACGACACAGAACACATCACACATCAGGTCAGTTCAGCTTTTATCTCAAGCCACAACTCCTTGTTCCAAATAGATAAGTTGGAAAGGAAATATAATTGTGCCTTAGCAGTAAACTACTGCAATTCTCAATTGTGAACATCAGTGTCTGAAGGAGTTAAAGTTAAGATGAAGTAAAGAATAATAAAAACCACAGTATCACTCAATCACAACTGATACTGAGTTAAAAGGTCTTTGATTATTAACATGGAATGCAATGAGTAGCACCTCAGTCAACTAATGAATTATTATCCTCAATTTGCATTATTACTTTGTATGTTCCAAAGGATGGTTTAATTTATCTCAGTGGTGAATTAAAAAGTAGAGAAAGCATGAAGAAGATAATTACTGAGCAGTTAACAACAGTAATTGGTACAATGCGACTGATGATTTCATCCTCAAACATAAACCTTACAAATGCAAATTTTTATTTTAAAACTACTAATTGAGGAGCAAGGGAGATGGAATCCTGAATACCGGTTATTTGGAGTTTTATAATTAACATTGACTCTAATGTGCTGTTATGCAGAGAGAATTTAAAATCATTGTAATTTATACAATATTTGTAATATGTTTGTGTTGAAAGAAAACAACTTTCCAGCACATGCTCAGAATTAGAATTTATCCTTTACTCATGTGCTTATTAATGATCAACGTATCTCCTTCAATCCCCTCTCTCCAACAGCCTCCAACACTCCCTCTTATTGAGAAGCACTTCATGTCCATTATTTTAAGCAAACTCCTGATCGACTATCACTCTGCCCTCAATGACTTCTATTGCCAAACTTTCCCTTTAACTGCTCATCTTTAGGGTAGTATGGTGGTGCAGCGGTAGAGTTGCTGCCTTACAGTGCCACAGACTCGGGTTGGATCCTGACTATGGGTGCTGTCTATACGGAGTTTGTACCTTCGCCCCATGACCTGCATTGGTTATCAGCAGGAGCTTTGCTTTCTTCCCACACACCAAAGACGTACAGGTTTGTTGGTTAATTGGTTTGGTAAATTGTAAAAATTGGTCCTCGTGTGTAGGATAGTGTTAGTGTGTGGGGATCGCTGGTCGGCGCGGACTCGGTGGACCGAAGGGCCTGTTTCCCCTCTGTATTTCTGAACTAAACTAAACTAAACCGCGGAGTATGTTCCATCCATCCCGACGTCGGAGCTTCGATCATCCTGACGAGAGGGTTTGTACATCGGGCCGTCCATAGCGGCGACTACGGGGGGTCAAGACCCCAAACACGGGTGAACAAAAGGAGGAAGACTGACTGAACTTTATTGCCTTCTATCACAGTGATCACTGTGGTGGATGTTTATGTTAAGTTCTATCATTCTTTTTAATTGTGTTGTGTTCTTTTAATTGTATGGCTGTATGGTAACTCAAATATCACTGCACCTTGATTGGTGCATGTGACAATGAATGTGAATCTGAATCTGAATCTGAATCTAAACAAAACTAAACAAAACTTCAGTCCTTCATGAGCATGCCTTCCCCTACCATGGCAACAAGTGTGGCCTGGGATATTTTCTTCTATACCCATGCCACTGGTCCAGAAGGAATCTGCATCACATTAAACATTGGTTTAGTGGAAAAATGATAATGGTGCCAACAACATGCTGTATTGGCAAAGTTAACAATCCATTTTGATAGGGAAGTCATGTTCTATCGGAAATAAAACTGGAAGAGAATGGTGTTGTCTGAGGACGTGATGTGGAGGATGGGGGATGATGGAGGTCATGTGGTCTGGGGGACTGGCCTAAAGAGACCTGAGCCAGGTGTGGGAGATGGGGGGAGGTTGTCAGGGTGTGAAGATAGACACAAAATGCTGGAGTAACGCAGAGGGACAGGCAGCATCTCTGGAGAGAAGGAATGGGTGACATTTCGGGTTTAGACCCTTCTTCAGACTCAGGGGAAAGGGCAACGAGATATAGGACAAATGAATGAAAGATATGCAAAGAAGTAATAATGATAAAGGAAACAGGCCATTTTTTTGCCGTGGCCTCGGTTAAAATGAATTACAGACAATGAGACTCAATAAGACGACTTTGAAGCTAGTATGACTTGGGTGGTGGAGGGATGGAGAGAGTAGCAATGTTACAACATTTTGAGATTTTAAAAATCAAGTCTGCAATTTATCCCATCAGATAAAGCATAAAAATAAGTTTAATTTGACACCGAATTCACTTTCATATCTTCAGTATTAAAAACGTTATGGCCATTTTCATACTCGGAAGTTAGCATCTTGTTCCCTATTGCTTTTCCATTGACTTAACACAAAAGCTGTGATCCACGACAGTCAAAAGCCCATAACTTAAAAAAAAATTAAGAGAACTGAATTAAATTTTCAGTTATTATAGATTGAAGCATTCTGAAACAAATATGAAACAATCTTACTTGGATGAACTGAAATTAAAGCATATAATTAGTTAGTTACCCAATTGTAGCTAATTACAAAATTCAATTACTAGATCTAAACATCTATCCATTTCTTAAGAAAAGGTTAACATTTTTAAAAAGCCTAAGTGTCCAAATAACATTCACACAAGAATTCACAATATAACATTATTTTAAAATCTCATTGTCATGAATTTATAGGCCAAATGGAAGGAATTTAGTGTTTAATTCCCGTAAATTAATGGCCATTTAAATCATCTTGCGAGTGGGATTTTGTGGAACGCGCTGGTTTGGAACGTTGCGGTTGCAGTGAATTTAAACCCCATATCGGCAGGAAAAATATTGCCGGTTCGTATATTTACATAATCTCATTTTCGCAACATGAAATTTTGATTAAGGGCATCCTAAGAAGCAATTTTATATGAAAAAATAAACGGCGTACCTTGCCTTGTCGCCTACGTGAGATCCGTCCCCGTTGTCGGCGTTGACGGCATTTGAAGATGATTTTAATTTTACTCCAACAATTTAATTATCCAGCGCTAATTTTAATAAACTTAATAAAACGGCAGTCGAAGCGATTTTTCTTTAGCAACTAAACAGCCTGACAGACATCGATTTGAATAGACTGTCGAAAAATTGCATTTTAAACCCGCCCCCCTCTCAAAGGCGCCAAAGTCGCGCACACAGACAGTGGCAGAACTGCAGCGCCGCTGAAGGTAAGTTTTGTAACATACCTAGAGAGAGGGGATGCAAGGGATACTGGTTTGGTGGACCTACCTGACCAGCTCTGCAGCTGATGTTGAAGGGAAATACTCCTCAGTACACTTCAGTTCATGCAAATAAAGTGCTTCAGGGGTGCCAGGATTAGATCATGTGGAGAGATTGTGCAAATCATGTGTGTGTTTTTTTCACTGGTATTATGGTTATTAAATTATTGTATTTTTGATGATTACATTTATCTGTATGCATTGCATTTACGGGCCTGTTAAGCTGCTGGAAGTAAAACGGTCATCCTTCTGTAGTTGGTACATATGATAATTAAACACTCTTGACTTGACTTGTCAGGATTTAGAATGGAATTGACAAAGTTGACTGAGCGCAGGAGGATGAGGGGTGATCTTATAGAGGTGTACAAAATCATGAGAGGAATAGATCGGGTAGACGCACACTCGCCAAGAATAGGGGAATCTAGGACCAGACGACATAGGTTTAAGGTGAGGGGGGAAAGATTTAATAGGAACCTGAGGGGTAACTTGATGGTGGGTGTGTGGAACGAGCTGTTGGAAAAGGTAGTTGAGGCAGGTACTATTGCAATGTTTTAAGAAACATTTGGACAGATACATGGATATGATAGGTTTAGAGGTATACGGGCCCAACACAGGCAGGTGGGACTAGTGTAGATGGGACATGTCTCATTTGACTCACATGTCAACTCAAGGTAAAGGAGCCATTAGGAGGTAGTGACCATAATATGATACGTTTTTATCTACTATTTGAGAGGGAGAAGTGAAAATCGGAAGTGTCAGTATTACAGTTGAGCAAAGGGGACTATGGAGCCATGAGGGAGGAGCTGGCCAAAGTTGACTGGAAAGAGACCCTTGCAGGGATGACAGTGGAACAACAATAGCAGGTATTTCTGGGAATAATACAGAAGGTGCAGGATCAGTTCATTCCAAAGAAGGAGAACGATTCTAAGGAGATCAGCCATGATCACAGTTGTAGGGGTTTCATTCCCTTTGATCCACTTCGGGCCCAACTGCCCAAGTGATTCTCTCCCTTGTCGGTGGGTCAATCGGCCACCCCAGCCACCACTCCACTCGAGCGGTTCCCAAGAGAGAGAATACAAAAAAAAGAGAGTGGGCGTTTCGAGGCGCCCGGATTCCCCTGGGTTCTAAACCTCGGAATTATGGTGGGATATGATAAAAGGTTGACTTGACCAGAGCGTGCTAATGAGAGAAAACAGAAACCAAGACAGACTCAAAGCGAGTCTAAAATTTACCGGCTTTATTAAACAAATGAAAAATCGAATCTCACCAATACTACATAATACGTGACTAAACTTGTACTTTAAACTAAGACTAAGGAAAGAAAATTATCGGGCATGTCGTAAAAATTTACTTTACACAATTTTAATTACAAATACATCCCCTTTCCCCTTCTTCTCTCAACCTCTATCCTATTTTGGGAACTTCACCAGGTCATCTGGGGTACTTACAGCTAGATCGATGCAGGGTCAGGAGCCGTCCAACAGAGCAGAAAAAAAAGCAGCCGCCCCTTGCTTGCCTGCTCCTTTTTATACCCGAGAGTTTCTCCCTTGAAAACTCCCAGGTTGTCCTCTGGACCAAAGGGTCTTTCAATGACTGCCAGTTTCGATCTGGCATGAACTATAGGCTTCCGATGATAATGGGTTTGCTGATGTCACGATGCATTGGCCTAATCGTTATCTTATCACCTGGATGTGCTCCCATTGTCCCGATGGATGGGTCATTTACGATGGTGATTGTCTTGCTGCTGAGCTATTTACCCCGTCTGCTAGGTTTGGTTCCTTCCTTTGTCTTTCCAAGATAATCTCGTTATCTTTGTCCCGGCCTTTCCTGTTCTCACCACTCGCATAGTCATGTGGCTGCCCAGACCCACAGACATGCTTTGAACTTGTTCTTCCTTTGTGATCCCTTGAGGGTTTTTTTTGCAGCCAGCATGTCCGTTTTAAAAATGTTCAGGTCCTTATCCCCGAGTTCTTCCATAATTTTGGAGAATTTGCCCCAATAACTTACACAGTGAATGGCGGTACTGGCTCGAGGGCCGAATGGCCTACTCCTGCACCAGTCTATTGTCCATTGACTGGAGGGTAGCCAATGTAGCCCCACTTTTTAAGAAAGGAGGGGGAGAGAAAACAGTGAATTATAGACCAGTTTGCCTGACATCGGTTGTGGGGAAGATGCTTGAGTCGATTATTGAAGATGTAATAGCAGCGCATTTGGAAAGCAGTGACGGGATCGGTCAAAGTCAGCATGGATTTATGAAGGGGAAATCATGCTTGACTAATTTTCTGGAATTTTTTGAAGATATGACAAGTAGAATGGATAAGGGAGAGCCAGTGGATGTGGTGTATCTGGACTTTCAAAAAGCCTTTGACAAGGTCCCACACAAGAGATTAGTGTGCAAAATTAGAGCACATCGTATTGGGGGTCGGGTATTGACATGGATAGAGAACTGATTGGCAGACAGGAAGCAAAGAGTAGGAATTAATGGGTCCGTTTCAGAATCGCAGGCTAGTGGGGTGCCGTAAGGTTCAGTGATGGGACCCCAGTTATTTACAATATATCGTGTGCGGACGTGGCGTCGAAGGACGAGAAGCCAAAGCAAAGAAGTGGAAGTCAAATAACCGAACGGAAACAAAGCCGAAAAGCCAACTAACCGAAAGGGCGGGACGCCTAAAAGCAAACTCACCGAAAGGCTGCTATGCCGAAAAGCCAAATAATGGACATGATGTCGCCAGGGGGCGGGACCTGTCAGCGATTGGTCCAGACCCCCGCATATATCACATCACTGGCCTGGGGAGACGGGAGGGTGGGGGTCATTTTCCCACACAAGCCATAGGTGACTGGGCAATCTGAAACTGAGCACCAAGTTGTAAGCGGTCGATGGAGCACTGTGACGGGCTGTGCGTCGCCAGCGCACACACACGGGGCCGGGTGGTGCAGAGGTGTGGGACAGTCTGGTCCCTCCGCCCACCCAGAGTCACTGCACCACCAGAGAAGGAATGGGTGGCGTTTCTTCAGACCTGAAGACTTCAGACCGGGGTTGGGGTCCGATGCCGGTGCATCGCGGTCAGTGACTCTGGGTGGTTGGAGGGACCAGACTGTCCCACACCGCTGCTTCTTTCCAATCATTCAGACATTCATCTTCCAACATTGACATTTGACATTTATCATATAGCAAGGGCCCTCTGATATTTGGCGTTTTGCAGTGTTGTTGCAAATTGGAGGCTTTATTATTTCCAAAGGTATCTCAGATTACTGGCTACTGGTTCTCGTCCTGGGATCAGGCAACTCCACGGTTCAATTTATCTATAGAATGTCTTCATTGCTAGCCATTCAACCATTTGCATTGGTCAGCTATTTTTGTTGATTTGAAGTCATTATGGTGCAAGGGAGTCTGACAATAGCTGACTACACAAAGCAACTTCACATGTCCCGAGACAAGGCGCCATGCACTGGCCTCACACTGCAAGACTCACCATCCTCTCATTTGAAAGTTATCACAGGAGTGAACAACAATCATAAGGTCATAAGATCATGAGTGATAAGAGTAGAATTAGGCCATTCGGCCCATCGTCTACTCCACCATTCAACATGGCTGATCTATCTCTCCCTCCTCACCCAATTCTCCTGCCTTCTCCATGTAATCCCTGACACCGTACTAATCAAGAATCTATCTATCTCTGCCTTAAATATATTCATTGAATTGGCCTTCACAACCCTCTGTGTCAAAGAATTCCACAGATTTGCCACCCTCTGACTGAAGGATCATGCAAGAACGGGATTTTATACCGTTGCTATTCAGGAGGGCAGGATGAAAGTTATATTTATTTCCATCGGCATTTATCTTATGCTTTGCAGTAGCAATGCACAAAACCTTCAAGGCAGTCAGCCGTTTTACCTTGTTTATTGAGGGACAAAGCAAGTAAATGGTTTATGTTAAGTGGTTTGACAGACCATTCTGGGGGTCAATGAAAGTAAGCATGCAGGTACAGCAGGCAGTGAAGAAAGCGAAAGGCATGTTGGCCTTCATAACAAGAGGAGTTGAGTATAGGAGCAAAGAGGTCCTTCTGCAGTTATATAGGGACCTAGTGAGACAACACCTGGAGTATTGTGTGCAGTTTTGGCCTCCAAATTTGAGGAAGGACATTCTTGCTATTGAAGGAGTACAGCGTAGGTTCACAAGGTTAATTCCCTGGATGGCGGGACTGTCATATGCTGAGAGAAAGGAGCGGCTGGGCTTGTATACTTTGTAATTTAGAAGGATGAGTTGGCATCTTATTGAAACATAAAAGATTATTAAGGGTTTGGACACGCTAGAGGCAAGAAACATGTTCCCGATGTTGGGGGTCCAGAACCAGGGGCCACAGTTTAAGAATAAGGGGTAAGCCATTTAGAACGGAGATGAAGAAACACTTTTTCACACAGAGAGTTGTGAGTCTGTGGAATTCTTTGCCTCAGAGGGCGGTGGAGGCCAGTTCTCTGGATACTTTCAAGAGAGCTAGATAGGGCTCTTAAAGATAGCGGAGTCAGGGGATAAGGGGAGAAGGCAGGAATGGGGTACAGATTGTGAATGATCAGCCATGATCACATTGAATGGCAGTGCTGGTTCGAAGGGCTGAATGGCCTACTCTTGCACCTATTGTCTATTGTCTATTGTCTGTTCCTTGTACAAATCAGCAGCAACATATTGGCTGCAAAGGAAACTCACTGAAACAATTGCACCAAATCCAGTCATTTCTTGGTGCTTTTTCATTTTCAAGATGGGCTTGGAAACCCTATGAAGACACTATTGTTCTTGCCACCTGGCTACTGGAAGGCTGGCTCTCTTGATAGCCCGGAGATACAGATGTTCCCTCATGATGCTTGTGATAAGCTGCTGTGTTCCAACGGGCATACTTGCAGTCTGGAGAACCAGTCTAACTGCTCGTTGTTTGAGAGCCAGGGACCTTAAGTTGGATGCTGACATTCTGAGGGGGAACAGGAGCCTCGGTTCCTCCACTGCCAACTGGACCTACACGGCACCAGGCAACAGTGTGATCAATTGTTGTTGGCCAGATTGCATGATTGCCACCGCAGCCTCCAGCACGCTGCTGAGACTGGCAGATAAACCCTAGACTACAGCTGTCTGCTCCCTGTTAGCAGCACCAGTGTCCTGTAGAGCAGCAATCTGCTGTCCATGGGAAGCAGACTGCTGCTGGTTCAGGGTTAGCACAGTTCTAGACGACTAGGACAGTGCCACAATGAAGGCTGAAACATGCTCTCTCAGTCACCATGGTTCGTTACGATACGATAGAACTTTATTTATCCCAGGAGGGAAATTGATCTGCCAACAGTCATAAAAACACAAAATACATGAAACATGTGCCTTGGCATTATCATTACCGAGGATAGAAGACCTGAAGAAAGACACCAAAAGCTGGAGTAACACAACGGGACAGGCCTGATCTACTCTGAAGAGGAAGCAAGGTTCTCCTGGCTCTGCATCAGTGTCCATAGACTCCTTTGAGCTTCTCATTTCATAGTTGTGTTAACTGATGAAAAGATTTTAGAGGTCCTACCTAGGAACCTCCTTCAGAAACATCGCTGTGGTGGGAATCAACTGAAACCTCTAAAAATAAACTCAGCTT
Organism: Malacoraja senta; assembly: GCA_038087875.1. Lineage (NCBI taxonomy): Eukaryota > Metazoa > Chordata > Chondrichthyes > Rajiformes > Rajidae > Malacoraja > Malacoraja senta. The sequence continues at coordinate 32,835,041 of CM075980.1, forward strand.
CCTGGTTTAATTCTACCAAATAGCATCATTAGATTGTTCAGTGTTTGTACACTCCCTGGTGCCTTTGTCCTCTACCTCATTGAGATTTGTATGCTTAAAGTATTATGAGATCTCATTATGTTTCTTAAAAAAAATTAATAAATTACATAAATGTAATAAACCTCATTTTAGTTTAGTTTAGTTTAGAGCTACAGCATAGAAACATATCCTTCAGCCCACTGAGTCCATGCCGACCGTCGTTCATCCATTCTCACTAGTTCTACATTCTCCCACTTTTCATCCACTCCCTGCACACTAGGGGCAATTTTACAGAGGCCAATAAACCTACAAACTCGCACGTCTTTGGGATGTGGGAGGAAACCGGATCATTTGGAGGAAACCCACAGGGACACAGGAGAATGTACAAACTCCACACAGACCGCACCTGAGATTGGGATCTGGCACTGTGAGGCAGCAGCCCCACCAGCCATGCAACTGTGCTGCCCAGCTAATAAATGTAGTAGTTATTCATCAATTTGTCCATTCTACCCTTGGATGTCTTTTTGAAATTTGACTTTGGCATCTCTACATTTCCTCATTTGTTGTAATCTTTCAATTTACTAAAAAGTATATTTTGGGGTCCAAAACCTACAAAGTTGAGATAAATGGTGAGCAATGAACACAGGACGCAGACAAACACAGGACAAGAACATGTCATGAAGAAGGTCTTGACCTGAAACCTCACCCATCTCCACAGATGCTGCCTGTCCCATGTTAATCCAGCATTTTGTGTCTATCTTTGATTTAAACCAGCATCTGCTGTTCTTTCCTGCACAAAAACTGTCCATTTGGCCAACAATATCCTTGCCAAACATAATGCCAAGCTAAAGGAATCTTCTTTGCCTGCACATGATCCATACGTGAAGGAGCGAAATGGAAAGGCCATGCGGAGTTGATGTTTGAAGTAAGGGGTGATTTATAAAACTGATGCGCACCAGGAGGCAGCCAAAGCTGACCTGTCCAGTGAAGTTGGTACATTTTTATATTCTCAGATGGCAAGATCATTCAGAAGCCTGATTAACAGTAACTTGAGGTCTCAGTTACAGAATGGAACTCAGAAAGACTTGTGACAAACAGAATGAGATGATCATCTACGTCTAAATTCATTAACAGTGGATCCAAATTTCTGTTATAATGATGGGACCTGCACAATCAATGAAATTCCTGTTCTGCTTTGCCTGCATTTTCCTGTCACCACATTAGCACAATCCACATACATAGCTACTAATTACTGGCCCTCACTATTATTTACCCTTCAACAATACCCCTCCATTCCCTGCACATCCATGTGCCTAACTAAAAGCTTTTTAAACACTGGCCCTTGCACTGTTCCTTGTGTGAGCTGACTTTCTAGCTTTTTGTTTGGAGTAAGCCAGTGATGTATTGCACTACTTGTCCATGCATGTTCTGACAATACAATGTCGAATGTGCGGCACCTGATCGGAAGCCCTTTGGGAATCTAGATGCACTATCCCTTTCGAAATTTATAAGAGCATCCTTGTTGACTTTCTCTGTTACCACCTCTGAGGGATTGCTTGAGCAAAACATTTGGAAATCAATGCTATCTGTTCCTTAGATTATTGTTGGTTACGAGATTCTCATTTTCTCCTATAGTACAAACTCCATTAATTTTCCTACCACTAATGATAAGATGACTGGTTTGTGTTTCCCCTGGGACACATTCTAGTCTCCTCTTAAATATGGGTATAATATCAGCTATCTTCCCATCCCAAGCATAATACCTCCAGCTGCTGCATAATTAAACACGTCTAATGCTATCAGGTTAGAAATATCAAATACTAGAGGGCTTGGCTTTAAGGTGAGAAGGGCAGAGTTTAAAGGAGATGTGTGAGGGTTTTACAGAGGGCTGTGAGTGCCTGGAATGTGCGGTTAGGGCGGTGGCAGAGGCTGATACAATAGTAATATTTAGTTTAGTTTAGTTTAGAGATACAGTGCAGAAACAGGGCCTTCGACCCACCGAGTCCGCACCGACCAGCGATCCCTGTACATTAACACTATCCTACACATTCCAGAGACAATTTTTTTACATTTATACCAAGCCAATTAACCTACAAACCTGTACGTCTTTGGAGTGTGGGAGGAAACTGAAGATCTCGGAGAAAACCCATGCAGGTCACGGGGAGAATTTACAAACTCTGTACAGACAGCACCTGCAGTCAGGATCGAACCTGTGTCTCTGGCGCTGTAAGGCAGTAGCTCTACTGCTACGCCACCGTGCTGCCTTAAGCAACTATTAGATTAGACATTTGGATATGCAGGGAATGGAGGAATTTGGATTATGTCCAAGCAGGTAAGAGTTGGTCTTGGCATAATGTTAGGCACAGGCATGGCAGGCCAATGGGCCCGTTCCTTGGCTGTACATGTTTCCATGCTGTGCTCTAACAGTGCTTATGCTATCTCCTGCATGGACACATAATCTGTCTAAGGTTTGATCCACCTTGACTTGATTTACTATTTTCCTCTTTATTTTAAATGCACTCCCATCTAATACCCTGTTACCAAGCCTGGCTGATCAGATACTCTGATAAGCATTGATCAAAGTCATCATTAATATTTCCATGATTTTATTACTACAGTCTATGTTTATATCCTTTCCATCCTGTGCTGCCCTATTCTCATACCTATTTTTTATAACTTTGTTTCAATTTGTCAATAATTTAATTTCATATTTTTCCCTTTCCTTCCTGATGGTTTATTTTATTTTCCTCCTGCCCTTTTCTCCCTCATCCTTACCTTATCCTTGCCTGTGGCCTAGTATTTAACTCTCTCCTCATCTTCAATATTTGAGAGGTGGCACGGTGGCACAGCGGTAGAGTTGCTGGCCTTACGTTCTCCCCGTGATCGGCGTGAGTTTTCTCCGAGATCAGTATCCTGCCTTCTTGTTCTTCTTGCGAATGAAACATAAACCAAAGGAATAGTTAGATCGGGTGTTGAGCAGCCAGGTTGTTGTCTCTACGTCAATGTCTGGCAGGCCCTGAGCTCCATTTGGTGGGTGGTAGAGCGGGCACCCAGAGATGACATGGTTGGCTGTCTGTTGTTCTGCTCCGCATTCACAGGCTGGGCTCTGGCGGAGCCCCCATCTCCACACGCTGGCATTGAAACGCCCAACTCCAGTACCAAGTCTGTTGAGCTTCACGCATGCTCCTCTGGGGAGTTCAGACCCTGGACAGCTTTTAACTGGCGAAGAGATATAGCTGTGTAATGGAGATGAGGTTGCCTTCCACTCCTGTGACCACTTGGTGGATATCCAGTGTGCTTTTGTCTCAGTTGGCTGGATGGATGCTAGGAGTTGTGTTCCATGTGGAGCAAAGGGGTGACGGACTACAGTCGGGCTGGCCTCTGCTCTCTGCTGATAGCCTGATGGAGGAGGTGATCTGGGTCCATGGCACGATGAGATAATGCAGAGTTACTGCTTGCCTTCAGATCCCTGCAGGCGGAATGCCTGCAAGTATAGGGAGCTGCTCGACTGGAGTAGGTTGAAGGCACCCAGTGATGATTGGCAAGGTGTTGTTCAGGCTCGTGTCTACCAGGCTAGTATGTCTACTTCTACTCCATACGGGTGCGCAGAACTCAGCTGGGGCATACACAAGAGCTAAGGCGGAGGTGCAGAGAGTTGATGGGCTGGTTCCCCAACTTGTTCCTGCCAGGCATCGGATGAGGCCGCTACGTGCCAGGAGCTTGTCGCGGAGACCAGCCAGGTGTTGATGATCTCTGGGAGGTCATGGATGTACACGTTGAAAAGCAGCGGAGTCAAGACGGATCCCTGTGGGACACAATTCTTCAGTCTACGTAGTCTACTCTGCTGCCCATCACTGCTCTTAAGCACAAAGCTGCGGTTTGATATCAGCTCCATGATGTAGCGTACTATGCGCCTGTCTGGCAGCACCCGAAGTAGCTTTACAGTTAGTCCCCGGTGCCACATGGTGTCATAGGCAGCTGTCAGATCTACAAGAACAGCTCCTGCCTTCTCATTTGCCTCAAAGCAGTCCTCGATGTCTTGGGTGAGGAGGGTTACCTGGTCCGCAGTAGATCGACCTTGGCGGAAACCAGCCTACCGCACTCCAAAGACGCACAGGTTTGTAGGTTAATTGGCTTGGTGTATGTGTAAATTGTCGCTAGTGTGCGTAGGGTTAGGTTATTTATGCGGAGATCGTTGGTCGGTGTGTACTCGGTGGGCCGAGGGGCCTGTTTCCGTGCTGTATCTCTAAATTAAACTAAAACTAAAACAGTCTTGTTAGTAGTTGAATATTATTGCTTCCTGGATCCCTTTGTGTGCTTTTTTAGTTCTTTCCCACTGATAATTTAGTACTATTCTTCACTTTGTTTACTAAAGTTATATTCTCAGTGGCTACAAAATGGTTGCTTTCTCACCTGTGGCCTGGTCTTTTGTTATACATATGCCTCTAGTCTAGAATGGGCAGCTAAAGTAACTTCTTGAATAAAAGGTAGGGGGATCGCGTTGTGCAATTAACCCTGCTTTGTTCAACCCAGTGTGGGCACTGCATCAATATAGTTAGTTTTATAATGACTTTGGCAGTGATCCAATACTAACCAGCGCTTTATCACATTTGAGCCATTTTGTGAGTTACCAATATTGGTGTAAACCAACCTACTCTACATTAACCCAGTCTCTATCTCTTAAAGAGGAAGTGCATTGTATTGTAGAAAATGAAGCAAATCATTGTAGAAGTGACCGCAATGAAAATATGTAACACAACATGGAGTCACATGGTATGGAAACAGGCCTTTAGGCCCAACCTGCCCACACCAACCAACATGTCCCATCTACGCTCGTCTCATCTGCCTGCATTTGGCCCATATCCCTCTAAACCTGTCCTATCCATGTATCTATCTAAATGTTTCTTAAATATTCCAATAGCCTCAACTACCTCCTCGAGCAGCTCATTCCATATACCCACCATCCTTTGTGTGAAAAAGTTACCTCTCAGATTCCTATTAGATCTTTCCCTCCTCACCTTAAACCTATATCCTCTGGTTCTCAATTCCCCTACTCTGGGCAAGACACTCTGTGCATCTACCTGATCTATTCTCTCTCATGATTTTGTACAACTCTCTGAGATCACCCCTCATCCTCCTGCGAACCGAGAAATAGAGTCTGCTTCAATGTAAATTGAGAAATCTTTTTCAAATTTACTCCACCGTTCTGCGAGGTCTTCGTCAAACACCAGGATCACCATAGCAGAAGCCATAGTAATATATACCGGAGAAAACAACAAACTAAAATAAAAGCAATATAATTAAGCTCTGACACCATGTTGAGTTTCTGCTGTTGAAATAACCGAGGTCACACACATTGATTAAGATCCAAAGACTGTATTAGTGTTACAGCATAGGTAACTTCATCTTAATGCATAACTCAAGATGGAGGGAGGAAGGGCTGAGAAGATTTCTGTTAAACTAGTGGGCGTAGCTACAAAGTATGACTCATAACATGAGTGACACTGATCTAAAACGGAGATGGTTTTTATCGCACACGTGCTGGTCGTGTTTGCAAGCCCACCGTGAAGGACCCGGGCTTTGTTTGACTTACCTCCAGCTATTATCAATTGCTATCATGCCTTATTTAGTCAACGGTTTTGTACTGACATTTAATCCTTTAAGAGGGAGGATGTAGATCAGTGTCACTCATGTTATGAGTCATACTTTGTAGCTATGCCCAATAGTTTAACAGAAAGCTTCTCAGACCTTTCTCCCTCAGTCTTGAGTTACGTATTAAGATGAAGTTGCCTATGCTGTAGTGCTAATAAAGCCTTTGGATCTTAATCACTTTGTGTGACCTAAGTTATTCCAACAACAGAAGCTCGACACACAACACGGATTCATACGGTATGGAAACAGGCCCTCTGGCCCAACCTGCCCACACCAACCAACATGTCCCATCTACGCTCATCTCATCTGCCTGCGTTTGGGCCATATCCCGCTAAACCTGTCCTATCCATGTATCTATCTAAACGTTTCTTAAATATTCCAATAGTACATGCCTCAACTACCTCCTCGAGCAGCTCATTCCATATACCCACAATTCTTTGTGTGAAAAAATTACCCCTCAGATTCCTATTAGATCTTTCCCTCCTCACCTTAAACCTATATCCTCTGGTTCTCGATTCCCCTACTCTATGCAAGACACTCTGTGCATCTACCTGATCTAATCCCTCTCATGATTTTGTACAACTCGATAAGATCACCCCTCATCTGCGTAACGAGAAATAGTCCTAGCCTGCTCAATCTCTTCCTATAGCTCAGGCATTCGAGTGCTGGCAACATCCTTGTAAATCTTCTCTGCACCCTAGACAACATCATATAACAAGGTGCCCTAAACTGAACATTATACTCCAAATGCGGCCTCGCCAACATCTTATATAACTGCAACATGACCTCTTAACTTCTATACTCAATGTACTGGCTGATGAAGGACTATGTGGCAAAAGCCTTTTTGACCACCCTATCTACCTGTGGTGCCCCTTTCAAGGAACAATGTACCTGCACTCCTAGATCCCTCTGCTCTACAACACTCCCTAGAGCCCTACCGTTCACTGTGTGGGGCCTGCCTATGTTTGACTTCTCAAATTGCAACACCTTAAATTTCTCTGTACTAAATTCCATCAACCATTCCTCAACCTACCTGGCCAACCGATCAAGATCCTGCTGCAATTTTTAACAACCATCTTCACTATCTACAATACCACCCACTTTACTGTCGTCTGCAACCTTGCTAATCAACATGGAGGATGTCAGACTCTATGAGATTTGAATATTTAACCTGAGGCCTTGCTGAAGAAGGGAGAAGAGAGGTAATAATTGTATTATCTGAAATGATATTGGAAATCTGCCTTTCAATCTTCATCCTCACCTCCCCGTTTCACACCACCTGCCCCCACCCAGTGGAGGTAGCTGTGCAGGTACTATGGCAATGTTTAAGAAACATTTAGACAGGTACAGGATGGGATTAGAGGAATAATGGGTCAAATGCAGGCAGGTGGGACAAGTGGTGGGACGTGTTGGTCTGTATGGGCAGGTTGGGCCGAAGGGCCTGTTTCCACAATCTATGACTCTACAACTATAATTGGTGTGGGCTCAGATTCCAAACAACTAATGATTTACTAATTTACTGATTTACTAATGATCAGCCATGATCATATTGACTGGCTCGAAGGACCGAATGGCCTACTCCTGCATCTATATTCTATGTTTCTATGTTTTCTATGTACTCTGCATTGCTACTTTGTGCCTTGCACATTGAACATTTTCCAGCTGCTGTTCCTTAACTCTAAAACAATTCCTATCAATGTTTGTCATCTCTTTGTTTGGACTTCGTCTGGAAAATCCTTGATTTGACACAGAAATCTAGATGGGAGGGGATAATTGGCATTGATGTGGCATTAATCTGTGCATCTCCTGTCAAAATACCATTTGGTATAGAATGTATATATAGACTTGTATCATTACCTCAGATTCCAGCGAAGGCCTCTGAATCATGGGTGCGTGATGGCCGCTAACTCATAGCCTCAAGGATTTGTGTTAAATCCTGACCTTGAGTGCTGGCTATGTGGAGTTTGCATGCTCTTCCTGTAACCATGTGGGTTTTCCCTCTCGTCCCAGCGACATGACAGAAGGCCAATTAACAACTCTAACTCAGCATAGGTTTAGTTTAGTTTAGTTTAGAGATACAACGTGGATACAGGCCCTTCGGCCCACTGAGTCCGCACCGACCAGCGATCCCCGCACGTTAACACAAACCTACACACACTAAGGACAATTTACACTTATACCAAGTATACAAACCTAAGCCAATTAACCTACAAACCTGTACGTCGACAGCGTGTGGGAGGAAACCGAAGATCTCGGAGAAAATCCACGCGGTCACAGGGAGAAGGTACAAACTCCGTACAGACAGCACCCGCAGTCGGGATCGAACTCGAGTCTCCGGCGCTGCAAGCGCTGTAAGGCAGCAACTCTACCGCTGCACCACCGAGCCGCCCACAAGGTAGGCAGGAAAAGAAATCTAATGGCCTATGAGAGACAATACGTTGCTGAGCTGTCGGGAAAATAAGAAAAAGGGAGAGATACTGTTTTACAAGAAAATAATGTGGACGAGGCGATTGATTAAAAGGTGGAACAAAATTACTCTTTCTTATCACAAAGCATAAGAAAGAGAGCACAGGCCTATTTCAAAAACGTTTACAGAGTTTTGTTAACGAGAGACCCCGGTTTGATCCTGAGACCGGGTACTGTCAGTATGGAAACATAGAAAATAGGTGCAGGAGGAGGCCATTCGGCTCTTCGAGCCAGCACCACCATTCATTGTGATCATGGCTGATCATCCCCTATCAATAACCCGTGCCTACCTTCTCCCCATATCCCTTGACACCACTAGCCCCTAGAGCTCTATCTAACTCTCTCTTAAATCCATCCAGTGACTTGGCCTCCACTGCCCTCTGTGGCAGGGAATTCCATAAATTCACAACTCTCTGGGTGAAAATGTTTTTTCTCACCTCAGTCTTAAATGACCTCCACTTTATTCTAAGACTGTGGCCCCTGGTTCTGGACTCGCCCAACATTGGGAACATTTTTCCTGCATCTAGCTTGTCCAGTCCTTTTATAATTTTATATGTTTCTATAAGATCCCCCCCTCATCCTTCTAAACTCCAGTGAATACAAGCCTATTCTTTCCAATCTTTCCTCATATGACAGTCCCGCCATCCCAGGGATCAATCTCGTGAACCTACGCTGCACTGCCTCAATCACAAGGATGTCCTTCCTCAAATTAGCAGACCAAAACTGTACACAATAGTCCAGATGTGGTCTTACCAGAGCCCTATACAACTGCAGAAGAACCTCTTTACTCGTATACTGAAATCCTCTTGTTATGAAGGCCAACATTCCATTAGCTTTCTTCACTGCCTGTTGTACCTGCACGCCAACTTTCAGTGACTGGTGTACAAGGACGCCCAGGTCTCGCTGCACCTCCCCCTTACCTACAAACTAACACATCTTTGGAATGTGGGAGGACACTGGACCACCTGTCGGAAACACAAGCACTTGGAGGAAACCAGTGTGGCTACAGAGGAAATGCGCAAACTCCGCAAAGACAGCGCCCGAGGTCAGGACTGAACCTGGGTCTTTGGTGCTGTGAGGCAGCGGCTCTACCAGCTGCGCCACCATGTTACTCTACAAGCTATTTTTTGCATTGTCAAACGGAAATCATGTTCCTAATTATCTTTGACCAATAAAAAGCACACTAAGCCATAGACATTTTCTCAATTTGCTTTCTTCACAATTCCATTAGCTTTCTTCACTGCCTGCTGTACCTGCTCGTCAACTTTCAGTGACCGGTGTGCAAGGACACCCAGATCTCACTGCACCTCCCCCTTACCTAACCTAACCCCATTGAGATAATAATCTGCCCCCTTGTTTTTGCCACCAAAGTGGATAACCTCACATTTATCTATATTATACTGCATCTGCCACGCATCTGCCCACTCACTCAACATGTCCAGGTCACCCTGCAACCTCCTAACATCCTCTTGACAGCTCACACTGCCATCCAGCTTTGTGTCATTCGCAAACTTGCTAGTGTTGCTCCTAATTCCCTCTTCTAAATCATTAATATATATGGTAAACAGTTGCGGCCCCAACACCGAGCCTTGCGGCACTCCACTTGCCACTGCCTGCCATTCTGAAAAAGGACCCGTTCACACCTACTCTTTGCTTCCGGTCTGCCAACCAATTTTCTATACATGTCAACACCCTACCCCCAAGTTTCACATTCACCCTCTGACCGCATGGATTTCCTTGAGTGCTCTGGTTTCCTCCTACATCCCAATGACGCACGAGTTTGTAAGGTAATTTGCCTCTGCAAATTGCCGCAGTGTGTAGGGAGTGGATGCAAAACTGAGATAACTGGACGAGTGTGAATGGGTGATCGATGGTCGGCGTGGACTTGGTGGGCTGAAGGCTCTGTGTCCATGCTGTATCTCTAAACTAAACTAAACTAAACTAAACCCAGAAGGATTTCATTGTTATGTTTTCCGTTTGAGGGTGGTTGTCATGCAGTTGAATAATCTGCCTGTTTGAACATCACAGAAACTCCTTGAGAAAGCGAGTTGTAGAGTGCTCGCTGGATCACTGCGAGAGGAAGGCTGTCATTTTCAAGACCAAATGGGCTCATTCTAACCTGGAATAAATAAAATGTTGAAGTCTGTTGGTAGGCAGGAAGTCTCTAAAAAACAGATTCAGAAGAGACTGTTTAGGATTTTCAGAGTCATTTTATCTCTTAAACTTTGAACGATTTCAGTACTGTCAATATTGACTCTCAGCTCCCTACCTTGGGGATCAAATTTGATTTCTAAGCCTGTTCTTTAATGCAAGATGTGAGGATGGTTGATAGAGCTGCCTTTGTACCTCTAAAGGTCAATGATAAGGACATTTCCATCAAAGATTCAAAGGCTGGAAGATTTATTTCAGGCTGTGGTTGCCCAATGATTGTTATCCCTCAAGCATGCATATTTTCCTTTTGCTTTAACTTATAATGCCAGCTGACCATAATACTTCTGTGTATACCTTGCTGCAAGTCACCTTGCGCATCAACTTGCCCCAGAGAGCTTATCTTGCTGCATTTTCCCACTTGTTTCATGTTAAAAATGCTTGCCTGAATAACATGGCTGGTCTCAATCCTGATCAACGGGCCCTTGAGTGTAATCTCTTTAAAACAGACACACTCAGAATCCAGCTGCATGTTGACACATGGCCTGATTCAGCACTGCAGGTGTTTTTCCTAAATGGAAGGCCATTTGGATCACAGTATTAACATTGCAAGGTAATTGATTGAGAGATGGAATAAAATTACTGTTTCTAGCAAGATGATACCGCAAAGCATGAGAAATAGAACCGAGGTCCATTTCAAAAACTTTTACAGTGTTTCAGTTTAAACCCAGAAAGATTTCACCGTGTGTAGGAAGGAACTGCAGGTGCTGCTTTACACTGAAGTTAAACACAAAATGCTGGATTAACTCAGGCAGCATCTCTGGAGAGAAGGAGTGGGTGACGTTTTGTGTCGAGACCCTTCTTCTAGGGCTGTTGTCATGTCGGTGAATTTGTGGCCAGTCTGCTAGGCTTCATCCAGCACAGAAACTCCCCCCCAGCAGCAAGTCGCAGTGTGAAACGTCCAACACTCTGAGAGGAAGGTCTGTCAATATTGAATGGATGTTTTTCCATTGAAGCGATTTGGGAGTAACGTTACTTTAAATGTTTTTTGCTTTACCTACTTATTACAACATTGCTGTGCCCCACTTGGATATGCACCCATTTCTCACCACCCCCTCTTCTTCCCCCCTAAATTCCTTCCTCTGGCTTCACAATTTGCACCTCTTCTGGCTACGAACATTACTTAACTCAGGCCAGTTGACGCATTAGGTCTACATCAGATCCTCACAGTGCAATCCCATCTGTATGTTACTGCAGTTTCATTTTAAACAAGTTCTCTAACATTTGATATAGATATTGTCAATGAACAAGCCTTAATGTCGCCCCCTAATGGACTAGAAATAACAAGTGATTTGGTGGCTTGTTTCAATAATTGAAAACAACCCTTCTTTTGACTTTTTCCAGGATAAGTCGGGACCCAACACGCTGGTAGCTTGCTCAGTTCCAGTCTTAATAAGTAAACGAAAAAGGCAAAACAAGACGCACTCACTCCTTCTGCTAATTTATCGAATTTAGCACCCATTCCTCATCAGCCACAGCCAGCAGATAATGATTTTAACACACTAAACCTAGCTTTATTAAATGTCAGGTCTTTGGCAGGAAAAACATTTTTAATCAATGATTTTATTATCAGGCACGATCTTGACTGTTTGTTCTTAACTGAAAACCTGGTTAGATCAAAACAATAGTGCTGCTGTTCTTATTGAATCAACTCCTCCCAACTTCAGTTTTATAAGTGAGGCCAGAGCGCATAAGAAATGAGGAGGAGTGGCTGTTCTGTTTAATGATTCCCTCCAATGCAAGCAGATAACTTATGGAAACTTTGCCTCCTTTGAATATGTGGCTGTTAAGTTGAACTCTTCTTCCCGAGTTATGTTCCTAAATGTCTACAGGCCACCTAAATACTGTGCAGCCTTTTTTTGACGAATTTTCTGAACTACTGTCTACAATATGTATTGACTTTGACTGTGTAGTTATTGTTGGTGATTTTAACATTCATGTTGACAAACTCCATGACAAAGGGACTAAAGAACTGTATTGTGTCATTGATAACTATGGACTGAATCAGCATGTGACGGAGCCCAAAGGTCACACTCTGGACTTAGTCATGTCCAAGGGTGTTAGCATTTCTAAGGTTGTTGTGATTGATGCTGCCCTCTCTGATCATTCCTGTGTTTTCTTTGAGAGTGCTATCTCTGTGCAGACTAATGTTCAAAGAAAAGTAATCACAAAACGGTACATAACAGAAAACACCTGTGGAACATTTATTCAGGCTTTCTCCTCCACGCCCACTCTCCCTGGGTCTCAGTAAATGAGCTTGTCGATAATTTCAATGTGAAAATTACAAATATTATTGATGCCATTGCACCCACTAAGGTGAAAGTTGTCCCTGGCAAAAAGAAGTCTCCATGGAGAAACGCCACATTGGTAAAAATTGAAAAAAGAGAGTGTCGGAAAGCTGAACGTAGGTGGCGGAAAACAAATCTCCAGGTTCACTTTTACATCTATAAAGAAAGACTTCGCATCTACAACTTGGAACTGAGTAATGCAAGGCAATCCTTCTTCTCTGACATCATTGCCAAAAACAATAATAACGTTCGGGCCTTGTTTACTACTGTCGACAGGCTAACAAACCCTCCTGTGTCAGTAGCCCCTGAACTGCTTTCCACAAGGGCCTGTAATGAATTTGCCTCCTGCTTCACCAACAAAATTCAGAAAATTAGGCAAGCAGTCAGTGCCTCCACATCAGGTGCAGGACATGTGTTGTCCATGTGTCCACTTATAATCAATTCAAATACCATGACACAATTTTATGTTATTAACCATAAAACCTTGGAGGACATTATACAACTTTTGAAATCCTCCTCCTGCTGCCTCGATATTCTACCAACAGGCCTTTTCAAAGGTGTATCAAACTGCATGACCTCAGACCTTCTACAGATTGTAAACATGTCCCTTCTCTCAGGTGTCTTCCCACAGGCCCTGAAAAATGCTGTTATCAAGCCTCTCTTAAAAAAGAAGAACTTAGACACTTCACTACTGAACAATTACAGACCAATATCAAACCTCCCATTTCTCAGTAAAATCATTGAAAAAGCTGTTTTTAAGCAGCTGAACGAATTCATGTTAATGAACAGCTGTTTTGATGTCTTCCAGTCAGGATTTAGACCACACCACAGCACCGAGACGGCTCTTGTTAAGGTCTTCAATGACATTCACTTAAACACAAACAATGGCAAAATTTCAGTCTTAGTATTACTAGATCTCAGTGCTGCATTCGACACAGTCGATCACAACATATTACTAGACCGTCTGGAAAACTTGGTGGGACTTTCGGACACAGCATTAAAATGGTTTGAATCCTACTTGAAGGACAGGGACTACTTTGTGTCTATAGGTAATTACACATCTGAGCGTGCAAAAATTACATGTGGAGTTCCCCAGGGCTCCATTCTGGGGCCTCTTCTGTTTAACATCTACATGCTTCCACTGGCTCAGATCATGAAAAACATCAAAATATGTTACCATAGTTATGCAGACGACACACAAATCTACAAAACAATATCACCAGGAGACTATAGTCCAATACAAGCACTGTGTAGATGCATTGAGCAAATCAACGATTGGATGAACCAGAATTTTCTCCAATTAAACAAAGAAAAAACTGAAATAATTGTTTTTGGAGCCAAGGAAGAACGATTAAAAGTTAGCACCCAGCTTCAAATGGTAATGCTAAAAACAACAAACCAAGCCAGAAACTTAGGAGTAGTCATGGACTCAGACCTGAACTTCAACAGACACAGAAAAACGGTCACAAAGTCAGCCTACTATCACCTAAAAAATATATCAAGGATTAAAGGACTTATGTCTCAGCAGGATTTGGAAAAACTTGTCCATGCATTTATCTTCAGCAGGCTCGACTACTGTAACAGTGTCTTTACAGGTCTCCCTAAAAAGTCGATCAGACAGCTGCAGTTAATTCAGAACGCTGCTGCTCGAGTCCTCACTAAGACCAAAAAAGTAGATCACATTACTCCAGTTCTGAGGTCTTTACACTGGCTTCCTGTCTGTCAAATAATTGATTTCAAAATACTACTGTTGGTTTACAAAGCACTGAATGGTTTAGGGCCAAAATACATTTCTGATCTTCTGCTTAGCTACGAACCACCCAGTCCTCTCAGATCGTCTAGGACAGGTCTGCTCTGTGTCCCCAGAGTCAGGACTAAACATGGAGAGGCAGCATTTAGTTTTTATGCACCACATATCTGGAACAAACTCCCAGAAAACTGCAGGTCTGCTGCAACTCTCAGCTCTTTTAAATCTAGACTGAAGACTTTTCTGTTTGCCGCTGCCTTTCAGTAAACAATACAATTTATTAATTACCTATATTGCACTATACTCCTGGTTTTATTCTATTTTAAATATTTTATTTGATTGCTTTAATTTTGTAATTATTTTGTCTGAATAATCTAATAATCATTTTATATTTAAATGTCATTTTATATGTGTTTCTTTCAAATGCTTTAAATGTTTTATGTAAAGCACTTTGAATTACCTTGTGGTTGAAAGGTGCTATACAAATAAACTGGCCTTGCCTTGCCTTGCCTTGCCTTCATAAGGGACCTTGGACCATGTGATATCTCGGGACTTCTGAGTTGGAAAGTGTTCCAAAGGGATCATAGTGGCGCAACTAGTGTAGTTGCTGCCTCACAGTGCCAGAGACCCGGGTTCGATCCTCACCTCAGGTACTGTCTGTATGGAGTTTGCATGTTCTCCCTGTGACCGTGTGGGTTCCCTCCAGTTGCTCCGGTTCCCTCCTACATCTGAAAGACATGCAGGTTTGTAGGTTAATTGGCCTCTGTAAAATTGACCCCAGTATGTAGCGATGTTACAAAACTTACCTTCACCGGCGCTGCAGTTCTGTCACTGGCCGTGTGCGCGGCTTTGGCACCTTTGGGGGGGGGGCGGGATTAAAATGCCGTTTTCTCCTGCCTGTCGGAGGCGGACTTCCTCGGGCTGCTAGCTGCTGAAGAAAAATCGATCCGACTTTCGTTCCCGATTTAAAAAAATTAAAATAATTTTTAATAATATGATTAAATAAAAAGCGACTTCTAATGCCCTCAACGCATATAACGTGACGGATCACATGAATGGGACAAAACAACGGGTAAGTCGTCTATTTTACATATAAACTTGCTTCTTGGGATGGCTTTAATCAAATTTTATGTTACGTTACGTTGCGAAAATGTGATTTGGGCCCCATACGAACCGGCAGTGTTTTTCCTGCCGATATGGGGTTCAAATTCACCGCAAATGCAACGTTCCAATCGATCGAGTTCCAGAAAAACCCACTCGCAAGATTATTTAAATGCTCTTTTTTTTGGACAATCATGTCATAAGAGCATCTAAATCGTCTATATTTTGTAGTCAATATTTTTATATTAAATATCAGTTTTAGTCCCATGTATTGTGCAAAAAAATAATAAATCTGATTATATTGAGTGGATGTTTCTAGATTAATTTATGGGAATTAAACATCAAATTCCTTCCATCTGGCATAGAATTCATGACAGTGAGATTTAAAAATCATGTTATATTGTGAATTCTTGTGTGAATGGGATTAGTTCGTTATTTGGATACTTAGGCTATTTAAAAAATATATCCTTTTCTTAAGAAATGGAATCTACAGGACATTCTTAATGGGAAAGTAGTGGGCAGAAAGGCATGTCATGCGTGGTTTGAAGAGCAAAAACTTGTAGTTAACAATGCCAAAATTGAAAGGTTGAGGTTAGACAAGGTGTACAGAATTGCTTATTGGTTACAATCTGAGGAGTATGATGATGCTACTGATTATGATATGTCAATGTACCAGCTAGCAACTGATCTTCTCCATAAAGACTTGGTCTATTGGTCTGTTACGGACTTATAGCATATAATACAATAATATTAAAGTTCTGATCTTGAGAATATCACATTTTTGAATTTTCAAGGCAGTCTGGGTGTTTATTACTATTTCCGTCACAACGGTCAATTTTATAATTAACTACAATTAGGTAATTAACTAATTATGTGCTTTAATTTCAGGTCATCCAAGTAAGATGTTTTATATTTATTTCAGAATGCTTCAAACTATAATAACTTCTTTTTATGCTTTATCTGATGGGATAAATTGCAGACTTGATTTTTAAATTCTCAAAATTTTGTAACATTGCTACAGTATGCAGTGAAACTGGAATAGCTGGAATAATGTAGAACTGTTGTGAACTAATATGGGGGTGGGGGGGTGGGGTGGCCAGTTAGTTGGTGTGGACGGTGTCTGAAGGGCTTGTTTCCATGGGTGTATCTTTCTATAAATCAGAAAACTCTGAACCTTATAGATCCAATTGTAAGAGTAATAACTGGTCACGTTTAGACTTCCATTATGAAATTCAGAGACTTGCTTCATTCAATCTTCTGTTTAGCGTGTGAAGTCCAAAAATTCCTATAATAGATCCACTCTGCACCTAATGTTTCATCTTACCATTCTAGAAACCCCCAAGATCTAGAGTTTAATTTAGTTTAGAGATACAGCATGGAAGCAGGCCCTTCGGCCCACTGAGTCCATGCCGGCCATTCACCTGCTCACATTAGGTCAATATTATCCATTTATTCAGAAACTCCCAACACATTAGCGACAATTTAACATAGGACAATTAACCTGCAAACCCGCATGTCTTTAGGATGTGGGAGGTAACTAGACCACCCAGAGGGAACCCACGCAATTACAGGGAAAACGTGCAAAATATACACAGAGGTCAGAGTCGAATCCGGGCTTTGGTGTTGTGAGGCAGCTCTCTCAGCTGTGGTGCCTTTGATGGAAAAATATTGATATTTTTAGAATGATTTTGAGATCCCATAGGTGTATTCATTTTGCAGTGTAGCCCATTTTACCCAGATAACGTCTACAATGTTTTTACCTTCTCTGGATAAGGTGGGACTGAGCTCGTCGCACTCCAATGATTTCAATACGATCTTGCCTGACAGTTAATCTCTGAGGTAGAGTTTCTTGCCAAAAACTTGATCTGTGATCTGTCTGCTTGGTCAAATGGTCAGGAGGATCCTCTGATATTATTTTAACAAAAGCAGGAAACTTAAACCTGGTTTGCTGCTCAATTTATATCAACATTTCTAAAGGAATAAAAACACCACTACTACCTTGCTTTTAGTGATGTCTTTTGTATACCCTGCCCTTTGTACACACCACCTGTTGCTAGGGCGGCACAGTGGCGCAACGGTAGAGTTGCTGCCTTACAGCTCTTTCAGCGCCAGAGACGCGGGTTCGATCCTGACTACGGGTGCCGCCTGTACACAGTTTGTACGTTCTACCTGTGTCCTGCATGGGTTTTCTCCGAGATCTTCGGTTTCCTCCCACACTCCAAAGAAGTACAGGTTTTTAGGTTAATTGGTTTGGTGTATGCGTAAAATTGTCCCTAGTGTGTGTAGGATAGTGTTAAAGTGTGGGGATCGCTGGCCGGTGCGGACTCGGTGGGCCTGTAATTCTGCTCCCATTCTCACCCCGTTAGTCTGGTTCAGTAAAACACTGAGTCAAGTACTGGATCAACAAACTTTATTTCCAATCACAATAACACTATCCTATACGATACCTAACCAACGCCGTGGGTCCGATTCTTGTCTCTACTCGTCCAAGCCCTTCAGCCTTGTGCGAATAGACACCTCCAGCAGGTCAGCACAGTCCCAAGTGCTCCCCCAGAAGATCGACACAGACTCATGTGGTGTCCCCTCTTATATACTGTATTGGACCTGTGGCGCAAAATACATGGGGAGGGCAACCCCTACAAACCAATCATAAATAAAGATCATACAATACATTCATTGACAGTCCCCTAACCCAATCACAAAGTACCCCATTACATTGTTTCTACATAAAGTTCCTAATGGAAGACAGTTCCCCTAAGTAAAGAGACATTTTAACAGGTAACATAAACATTTCGGGCAAGGCCCCTCGCCTTGACCAATCACAAGATAACAGTACAAAGACCATGCAACATAGTTAACAGTGGTATTATAACATACCATTCCCCAACCAATCCTGATCCTGCATTTGCAGCAAGGCTCAGCTCTTTCTGCAAAACCCTCATACATATTAACAATTGATGGGACATCTGGACATCACCCTGTACTTAGGTTCCTCCCAGGACCCTGACATTCTGGAGCCATGAACCTCATGGTCTTTGTAGCCTTTGCAAAAAGATGGCAAGCAGGTTTTGCAAAGGCAGAAATCCTCCATTTTGTCAAGCACTAAAATGGCCAATATTATCAGGCCGAAGGGCCTGTTTCCATACTGTATCTCTAAACAAAAAGAAACTAAACTAAATGTCAAAGTTGTGTTTAGCATTGACCAACACTTTATGTGAAATGGCCTTAAGAATTGAGGACTTCAATGTGAGGTTCACAGACCAACAATACTCAGTTTCCCTGACTAACGGGCACTGAAGCTGGCATGATATTTTAGTGTGGTGTGATCTTTGAAGTCAGCCCCTAAAGGATAATGCCACAATGCAAGCACCAGTTTACTAGGTTCAGAAAGGCTTTGGCCTTGAATGAATAGATGCTGCAATGATAGTGGGGGGGGGGGGGGGGGGGGGGGGGGGGTGCAAGAACGTCAAAGACAGGACATGGAGTGTGAGAGTTTCTGTAAAAACCTAAATGCAGCACTATCAGTCATGTTGGCCAAGCCTGCAATACGGATGGAACCATAGTGTCATAATGGCACAGAGAGTTGGAAAGTTATTAGAGAGCATTCTGAGGGATAAGATATACATGGACAAGGCTGATTAGAGGGTCAGCATGGTTTTGTCCCTGGGAGGTCATGTCTTATGAATCTGATTGAGTTTTTTTGAAGATCTGACCAACAAGGTTGATGTGGGTAGAGCTGTAGATGTTGTCTATATGGACTTCAGCAAAGCATTTGGCAAGATTCCACATGGTAGGCTGCTCTGGGAAGTTTGATCACATGGGATCCAAGGAGAGATAGCTGAATGGATAGAAAATTGGCTTCATGGAAGGAAGCAGAGGATGATGGTGGAAGATTGCTTCTTGGACTGGAGGCCTGTGACTAGTGGTGTGCCTCAGGGTTCGGTACTGGGCCCAGTTACTGTTTGTCATCTATATCAATGATTTGGATGAGACCGTACATGACAAGATTAGTAAGTTTGCAGATGATACAATTTTACCGAAGCCAATCAACCTACAAACCTGTACATCTTTGGAGTGTGGGAGGAAACCGGAGCACTCGGAGAAAACCCACGCAGGTCAGGGGGACAACATACAAACTCCATATAGACAGCACTCATTGTCAGGAACGAACCTGGGTCTCTGGAGCTGTAAGGCAGCAACTCTACCGCTGCACCACTGTGCCACCCAGTTGGTAAAGCTCAGCAAATATTTTGCAGCTCTTTGACTCAGGGATATGGGGAGAAAGCAAGAACGGGGTACTGATCATATTGAATGGCGGTGCAGGCTCGAAGGGCTGAAGGGCTGAATGGCCTACTCCTGCACCTATTTTCTATGTTTCTATATTTCTAGTGCCTCTATTTATAGGTATGTTACAATACTTACCTTCAGCGGCGCTGCAATTCTGCCACTGGCCGTGTGCGCGATTTTGGCACCTTTGAGGGGGGGGGGCGGGGTTAAAACGCGGGTTTCTCCTACCTTGTCCTGTATTATATTTCATTGGAGTGCCAGCTTTTGCTGAAAAATCGTTCCGACGGGCGTTTTGTGTATTTTTAATTTTTATTCGATCGACAAGTTCAGCTGGAGCAATTTTTAAATCAGCTTCGAAAGCCGTCAACGCCGACAACGGGGACGGATTTCACGCACGGGACAGGTAAACGAAAGCAGTTTATTATAATGTATAAAGGTGCTTCTTAAGAGGCCTTTAATTCACATTTTTTAATGCAAAACGGTGATTCTTTTCCCCGAACTAACGGCAGAATTTTTCATGCCGATACGGGGTTAAATTCACTGCAAATCAAGGTTCCAAATGATCGCATTCCAGAAAATCCCACTCACAAGATGATTTAAATGCCCATTAATTTACAGGTGTTAAACATTAAATTTCTTCCATTTGGCCTGTAAATCCATGACAATGAGATTTAAAAATTATGTTATATTGTGAATTCTTGTGTGAATGTTATTTGGACACTTAGGCTATTTAAAAATGTTAATCTATTCTTAAGAAATTGATAGACGTTTAGATCTAGTAATTGAATTTTGTAATTAGCTACAACTAGGTAACTAACTAATTATATGCTTTAATTTCATGTCATCTAAGTAAGCTTGTTTCATATTTGTTTCAGAATGCTTCAATCTATAATAACTGTAAATTTCTTTCAGTTATCTTAATTTTGGTCACGCTCACATTTCACTCCAACTATTTTGAAGATGATATAGAAGTCTGAAAACTGTGATTGCTCAAGAACAGCTTCTTCCCAACAACTATATGACCCTACAAACACTAACTACACTATGAACTATGAACAGTCTGGGTTGCACTAAGGACTTTGGCTATTTGCACAAATATTGGGGGTTTTAACTTATTGATTTTAAAAATTAATTATATTATCTATTAGTACTAACCTGTTATGATGCTACAAGTAAAAATTTCATTCCATCGGTACATAAGACGACTATTGACTTCTGATCTACACACTTGGGTAAAACCGACCTATAGTGTTGGTTTTTCCCTCTAGTTTCTGCTGAAATGCATCTGCTCATGTTTCTCTTTATTCAATTCTATTTCCAACCCAGTTGCCCATTCTGCTAGCGGATCTATGTCCTGTTGCATCATGTATCATCATCATTTGTTTGCCACACTCCAAGTTTGGTACCATAGTAAATATTGGGATTTTATTCTGTCTTATAATAGCCAGGTCATTTATAGATATCAGAAATCGCTGTGGGCTCAGCACTGTCTTTGGGAATATCTGAGACCAACATCCTTCAGTCTGAAAGACAATCATGTACCACAACTCAGTGTCTTCTGTCTTTAGACAAATCTCCCACTTAAACTGATACTGATTCTCCTGTTTCATGTCAGTCAGCCTTGTATGTGAAATATTTGACAAATCTATCTATCCATCCATCCATCCATCCATCCATCCATCCATCCATCCATCCATCCATCCATCCATCCATCTCTGTGCTGAGAGGTTCTATGATATTTGTAAAATTGCACCAATTTCTGATGTTTCCATTATTGATCTTGAAACTGCAACACTTGACTTGCAGAAATGTATCTATTATTTTAAAATGTATAAATTGCCTTTGTGCCAGTCCCTGTCAGCAACTGATACAATGCCAAGTAGTCTGTATCTATGCCCTGATGGTGACTTTCACAAAAGTTTGAAGAGGCAGGAAAGTGGATGCACAGGTCAAAGTAACCACCGCCTACTCCATTCACTCTGTCATATTCTTTCATTGACTGCATGTAATTCTGGTGGCCCCATTGCAGGAAGGATGTGGAGGCTTTGGAAAGGGCGCAGAGGAGGTTTACCAGAATCTTGCCTGGATTAGAGCATAATTGAGAGCGGGTTCGATTCCCACTATGGGTGCTGTCTGTACGGAGTTTGTACCTTCTCCCCGTGACCGCGTGGGTTTTCTCCGAGATCTTTGGTTTCCTCCCACACTCCAAAGGCATATAGATATGTAGGTAAATTGGCTTGTAAAGTGTAAATCATCCCTAGTGTGTAAGATAGTGTTAATGCGCGGGGATTGCTGGTTGGCGCAGACTCGGTGGGCTGAAGGGCCTGTTTCCGCACTGTATCTCTAAACTAAACTAAACTAAATAGTAGGCACAGGGAGAGATTGGACTGACTTGGTTGTTTTCTCTAGAATGTAGGTGGTTGTGGGGAGAGTAGACAAAATATGTAAATTTGTGAGGTATAGATACTTGGTGTATATTTGACTCAGCACTGACAATTGACAAACAAGTCAATGTCGTGGTAAAAGCTAGCTTCTTTCAGCTTCGGACGATAGCTAAAATTAAACAATTCCTCCAGTTTGATGACCTCGAAAAGATCATTCATCTCCTCCCGCCTAGATTACTGCAACTCCCTTTACACTGGCATCAGCCAATCTTCCCTGTCCCGCCTGCAACTGGTCCAAAACGCCGCAGCGAGACTCCCGACGGGCACCCGAAAAAGGGACCACATCACCCCGATCCTGGCCTCTCTCCACTGGCTCCCTGTGCGGTTCCGTATAAACTTCAAGATCCTCCTCCATGTCTACAAAGCCCTCAATGGGCTTGCCCCCACCTACATAAAAAGTCTTCTCACCCACCACTCCACCTCCAGGCCCCTCAGATCGGCCGACTTGGGGTTGCTGAATATCCCACGGTCTAGGCATAAGCTCAGGGTTGACCGCGCCTTTGCGGTTGCAGCCCCTAGACTGTGGAACAGCATCCCCTTTCCCATCAGAACTGCCCCCTCCATCGACTCTTTTAAGTCAAGACTAAAAACGTATCTATACTCCCAAGCCTTTCCTGACATCCTCTGAGTGAGGGCTACATGTATATATGTATGTAGTTTGTTTTGTTTATGCTATTCTTATAACAAATGTAAAGCACTTTGGCCAACGAGAGTTGTTTTTTAAATGTGCTATATAAATAAATGTGACTTGACTTGACTTGATAGATAGGTTAGACCATCTGAACCTGTTTCCAAGGATAGAAACATCAAATACAAGAGGGTATAGCTTTAAGGTTTAAAATGTCGCCAGGACTAGAGGGTCTGAGCTATAGGGAGAGGTAGAGTAGGCAGGGACCTCTATTCCTTGGAGCGAGCGAGGATGAGGGGTGATCTTATAGAGGTGTAGAAGATCATGAGTGGAATAGATCGGGTAGATGCACAGAATCTCTTGCCCACAGTGGGGAAATCGAGGACCAGAGGACAAAGGTTTAAGGTGAAGGGGAAAAGATTTAATAGGAATCAGAGGGAGAAACATTTTCACACAAGGGGTGGTGGGTGTATGGAACAAGCTGCCAGAGGAGGTAGATGAGGCTGGGACTATCCCAACATTTAAGAAACAGCTAGACAGGTACATGGATAGGACAGGTTTGGAGTGATATGGACCAAACGCAGGCAGGTGGACATACTGGCTGGTGTGGGCAGGTTGGGCCGAAGGGCCTGTTTCCACACTGTATCATTCTATAACTCTATGACTAAGGTGAGAGGAACACATTTCAAAGGAGATGTGCAGGGCATGTTTTTTTTTACACAGAGTGTGATGAGTGCCTGGAATACGCTGCTGGGGATGGTGGTGGAGGGAGATATGATAGTGGCATTTAAATAGACTTTTCAGCAGACACATATATATGCAGGAAATGGAGGGATATGGATTATATGTAGACGGATAAGGGTTGGTCTTGGCATCATGTTCGGCACAGACATTCTGGGCTGAATGGCCTTTCCTGTGCTGTACTGTTCTAAGTATGCAATGTGTATCGTGTATTAACCAGCCGAATGCACATGGATAAACTCACCTTTTTAGTGGAGGGAAACATTAAATTTCATGAAATTCTCCTGCGCCAGAAGAGAGTAAATGGTTGCACATAAAAAC
Source organism: Malacoraja senta (assembly GCA_038087875.1). NCBI lineage: Eukaryota > Metazoa > Chordata > Chondrichthyes > Rajiformes > Rajidae > Malacoraja > Malacoraja senta. The sequence goes on from CM075980.1 coordinate 32,858,942, forward strand.
TGTGTTTGATATATCTATTAATGACATTGTTTATCGCGTTTAAACAGTTTCCTATCTGTTGCCTTTAAATAACTGTCGGCAGTTCTAATATGCAGAATTAACCATTGTTATTGTGGCCTTGTGTTACCATTGAGAAATTGTACATGGAACCAGTTATTATGCAAAACCTAGAGCTGCTTGGAAATTCATTATTCGCCTGAAACGCAAATCCAAGTGTAAATATCAAATGCCTCAAATAACATTTCTGATTCATGAGTCTGAATGCTGCAGATTCCATGTGAACCTTTTTTAACCATCTGCCTGATAATGTGTAGCTTGTTCGGAGTTAAATTATTTGCCCTTATTTGTTGCAAAATCTAAATGATTCTGCATTTCCATGGGCCAACAATAGGTAATGTTTGACTGAGTAGTCAACGGTGATTGGCCTCATCAGCAACAACGATGAGTCGGCCTATAGGGAGGAGGTCCAGCTCCTAGCAGCATGGTGCGCTGACAACAACCTGGCCCTTAACTCCAAGAAGACCAAGGAGCTCATTGTAGACTTCAGGAAGTCTAGGGGCGGCATGCACACCCCCATCCACATTAACGGGAGGGAGGTGGAACGTGTTTCCAGCTTCAGGTTCCTGGGGTCAACATCTCCGATGACCTCTCTTGGACCAACAATACCTCAACTCTGGTCAAGAAGGCTCACCAGCGTCTCTTCTTCCTGAGGAGACTAAAGAAGGTCCATCTGTCTCCTCGGATTCTGGTGAACTTCTACCGCTGCACCATCGAGAGCATCCTTACCAACTGCATCACAGTATGGTATGGCAACTGCTCTGTCTCCGACCGGAAAGCACTGCAGAGGGTGGTGAAAATTGCCCAACGCATCACCGGTTCCTCACTCCCCTCCATTGAGTCTGTCCAAAGCAAGCGTTGTCTGCGAAGGGCGCTCAGCATCGCCAAGGACTGCTCTCACCCCAACCACAGACTGTTTACCCTCCTACCATCCGGGAGGCGCTACAGGTCTCTCCGTTGCTGGACCAGCAGGTCCAGGAACAGCTTCTTCCCTGCGGCGGTTACACTACTCAACACTGTACCTCGGTGACTGCCAATCACACCCCCCCCCCCCCCCCCCCGGACACTCCTCCCACCAGGATTTATTAGATTTATTTATTTACTGCTCATATTTATGTCGCTCTTCTAGGGAGATGCTAACTGCATTTCGTTGTCTCTGTACTGTACACTGCACAATGACAATAAAGTTGAATCTGAATCTGAATCTGAATAGGAAGGAACATAAGAACATAGGAAACAGCAACAGGAGCTGATATTTCTGTCAATTACATTATTTATCAAATTTAAATTTGATAGATTAACTGTGGCCCGTAATTAGCCGACAGGGTCGTAGCTTGTCGCGGGTGGACGTAGGTTATCATAGGTGTGGTCGTAGGTGGACATCCTAATGGGTCGCCAGTTGTCGGTAGCTTGCCGTAGCTTGACGTCGACTAGGTGGTAGGTTGTTGTAGCTTGTCGCAGACATTGTCGTAGGGGGGGTCGGTCCAGTCGCTGGTTTATCGGCGACCTGCTACGACTATGACAGTCGCCGGCAGTCGCCTATAAAATCGCCTAAGTGGGACAGACCCTTTAGGCTTCTAAGGAAGTAGAGGTGTCGGTGTGGTTTATTAGCCTCATTTTTGTTGGGTCCAGGTCAAATTGCTAGTAATATTTTTTGAAGCCTTCAAAATGTTTTTGAAGCCTTAGTAATATAACTTGAAGCCTTCTGAATTTGAACAGAGATAAAATGCGAGCAATGATATCTCCACTGTTTAGAACAGATATTGCCAAATACCTGGAGGAGAAGGAACAACTGAACAAAAAGTGAAATACATGGTCACCTTTAGTGAAGTTGGCAATCAGAATAGTTTAGGTACTTGATTGGGTATGGTGGGCCACGAGACCTGATTCCATGCTGTGAGACTAATTTTAATCAGCAATGTAATAAGCAGATATTTTCAACATACATAAATAAATCAATCATGGATCCATTAGAATAAATTATACATGCCAGACACATTTTCTTCTGTATCTTTTCTTTTTTCTTGAAGGGGTAGAATTAAATTAGTGATGATGCTAATCGACAAACTGGAACACAATGATTTCTTCTGCAATAATGTTTCTCACTGCAGTTTGATTCCAGAAGATGGCAGACTTTATTTATGACTGCATCAGTGAAGTACCGTCTTAGAAGGTGAAGTCAAAGTTGTTCTGTTGCTTGCAGTGCATGCAATCTGTGGATTAATTCCATTTATTTTATCTGCAGCTTCCGTCATTCCTTG
>CM075980.1:32861459-32934467 GCA_038087875.1 Malacoraja senta
CGTTAGCAAGTCCAAGCTGATTGACTTCAGGGAATGAAAGCTGAGGAGTCAGGATCTTCAGCGATGGGATGGTGGTGGAGAGAGTGAACAACTTCAAATTCCTGAGTGTGTATATCTCCGCACGTCTGTCCTGGAACCAGCACATTGATGCAATCACAAAGAGAGCTCATCAAGGCCTCTACTTCCTCAGAAGATTAAAGAGACTTTGCATGTCACTGAATACTCTGTCGATCATCTGCAGGTAGACTGCATACTGACTGGTTGCACCATGGCCTATTCTGGTAACTCAAATGCCCAAGAACAATGGAGGCTGCAGAAAGTGGTAGACAGTGCCCAGTCCATCATGAGTAACAACCTCCCCACCATTAAAGTGATCAACAGTGATGTGGTTCAAAGCAGCAGCTAATATCTTTAACGACCTACATCACCCTGACCGCACTCTCATAACTCTCTCACATCGGGAGGAAGGTACAGGAGCCAGAGCATCACGTTTTGAGGCTCAAGAACAACGTCTTCCCATCAACAATCAGGCTCTAGAACCACATTGCACAACACTAACCACACCACTAACCACACCACTAACCACTACACTAACCACTACACTAACCACTACACTAACCACTAAATTAACCACTACATTATCCACAACACTAACCTACCTCAGCTACAATCTACTAGCAACTACGTTTAGTTTGCACTGTGTACTTTGGTTTTGCACTGATATGACCTGGATACCTAGTATTACTGATAATATATCATATTATCTGTGGAATTCATTGCCACAGAAGGCTGTGGTGGCCAATGGGTATTTCTAAGGCAGAGATACATAGATTCTTGATTAGTACAGGTGTCAGAGTTTATGGGGAGAAGGCAGGAGAATGGGGTTAGGAGGGAGAGATAGATCAGCATGATTGAATGGCGGAGTAGACTTGATGGGCCGAATGGCCTAATTCTGCTCCTGTCACTTATGACCTGATGACCTGATGATATTATTGATTCTTGTATATTTATTTGTTGAGCTACTGTGCCTGTAAAGTTGCACCAATTACGATTTTAATTGTTCTGCTCCTGGCGTATATAACAATTAAATACTCTGTCTCTGCTTTTCTCTCCACTGATGTGAGGTGAATATGGACAGCACTTACTTGCATTTGCAGAGTATTCAATACTTTCCTTCCGTTTATGGATCACGTAAAAGGAAGAAATCAAAAGCTCCCACTGTGTTTCCAATGTGCGAGAGGCATGAAATAATCCTTGGTTAAGCGTTCAACCACCATCGTCACAAACATCAACTTTGGCCTCCATTGCGCTGGTGATTCTGTGGTTATACTCCTGTCGCTAGCCTGATGTACACAAGAAGAAACTCAGTGTGTTACAGAAGGCCACACCAGTGTATAAAATCATGAGAGGAATGGATTGGGTAGATGCACAGAGTCTCTTGCCCAGTGTAGCTCATTCGAGGACCAGACCACATAGGTTTAAGATGAAGGGGAAAAGATTTAATAGGGGTCTAAGGGGTAACTTTTTCACACAAAGGGTGGTGGGTGTATGGAACAAGCTGCCAGTGGAGGTAACTTTTTCACACAAAGGGTGGTGGGTGTATGGAACAAGCTGCCAGTGGAGGTAGTTGAGGCTGGGACTATCCCAACGTTTAAGAAACAGTTGGACAGGTACATAGATAGGACAGGTTTGAAGGGATATGGGCCAAACAGGCAGGTGGGACTAGTGTAGCTGGGACATGTTGGCCGGTGAGGGCAAGTTGGGCTGAAGGGCCTGTTTTCACACTGTATGACTCTATGACTAGGTGTGAATTGTTGGGCATCTTGATTTTACAACCCTGTGAATTTATAGTTTGTCATTGTGGAATGGTTTGAAAGCATCAGGAAATGGAGATTGAAGTTTACAAATCAAAGATGATGAGGAGGAGTGAGATGCTCCTGAAAGTGCATTTGGAGTTGGGGGTGATAACTGAACCATTCTGAATTCCAGTGGCTTAAAGTTAAGGCTGGAGACCTGGGAGAGACGGGTGGTGATGGAGATAATGAGGAAGGGTATAAGTTTTCTCATCTGCAGTGTCAAACTCAGCATACAACCTGTCTCTGGAGCAAATGATGCACTAACCTAAATCATTGGTTAGCGTAATGCTTCTCTTACAGTAAGATTACTATGAAATTGCTAGGATTGAGATGTTTTGCAACTGTTATCACCATGACTCATGATGTATGTTAGTGCTGTCAGTCGAATATGTGTCAAATGATATTTCAGCAAAGCTGTAGTTACTCAGGAAATACATAAAGCAGGAAAAATAAGTTATCTGTGGGCATTCCATTTTCAAGCAAAATGCTTTGGCTGTTCAACCAGAAGAGACTGATACATTGACTTTATACAGCAAAACTATTAGTGGTGGCTGGAGTATAAATGCAATCACACTTGGACAGGCACCGCCAATCTGACCGGCATTTTGTGTTGAATTGGGTACTCATTCCATTATCTAAACGTAAAATCAAAATACACAGATAAGCTTGAACACAAAAATATGTGGTGCATTTACATGGAATGCAGAACTGAACGAGATACAGGATATTGGTGATTATTTCACAGAATGAACATGAGCTAACATCAGGTTGGTTTGGTCATGACCGATGTTCTTGCTTTCTCCAAGTAACCCTGATGTCTGTGCAAAGCCAGAAGGCCACGGAATAGAGAATCACAAGGATATGCTTCATATGATTAGAATTTACTTAACCTATTTGCAGTTTGAAATTGAAATTCCCCACTATCCTGTCCTGTCTCCCAGTTGGTATGAACATTGCTTCATATGCTCTGTTTCCCCTCATAGACTCACACACACGTGCACACACACACACGCACACACATTCAGTTTCACACACACACATTCACACACACTCATTCACGCACACAAACACAAACACACACACACACACACACACACACACACACACCCACACCCACCCACAGAGTGCATCGTGTCATTGTTTCCAGGGGTTCGCCACGAGGAGGCTTCTGTCATGATCCCCACCAGTACGGTGAAGGCCAGGTACTAACAAAACGTAGTTGCATCAGCATCAAAGGCACAGACTCTGACTTCATATAGAAAATTAAACTATGCATACATTTTATGTAAAAACAGGCCTTTTGGCCCACTGGGTCCGCGCTGACCTGCTATGCCCGCTCACTAACACTATCCTACATAGACTAGGGACAATTTACAATTTAACAACAAACCTGTACATCTTTGGTGCGTGGGAGGAAAATGAAGATCATGGAGAAAACCCACACAGGTCACAGGGAGAACGTACAAACTTCGTAGATATCACCCGTAATCAGGATCGAACCCGGATCTCTGGGGCTGTAAAGGACCTGTCCCACTATACGAGTTTACCCAAGAGCTCTCTCGAGTAATTTAAAAAAAAAAAACTCGTGGTAAGTACGTAGAATGTACGTAGCGGGTACGTCGGAGCTCGGGACGTCTCTTAGAGACTCATAACGTTAACGGCAGGTACTCGGGAAACGCCGTAAGCTCGTGAAGTTTTTTCAACATGTTGAAAAATGTCCACGAGAGCCCCAAGTACCTACGAGCGGCTATTACCGTAATTCTCCGAGTTCGAATCAAGGGAGACTCGGGAGAACTCTTGAATTACCTTGTACAGTGGGACAGGCCCTTAAGTTAGCAACTCTACCACTGTGCCACCCGAAGGATAATGAGTGAGCATGAATCAACTTGATTGCGAGGCTGGAGAGGGGGAGGAAAGGAGGAAGGTGAGGAGAGTGGATGAGGGGGAACGTAGTAGGAAGGTGATGGAGAGTAGAGGACGGGAGAGTTGGTGAGGGTGTCGACGTGAGAGAGAGAGAGAGAGAGAGAGCATGCGGTGGAGAGCAGCGGTGGAAAACAGAGAGGGGAGGAAAGTGGGAGATAGAGTGTGCGGTGGGTGAGGAAAATGTTAGGAGGGTTGGAGAGGGAGACATGGAGAGCTGGTGAGGGGAGTAGAGATCAAAGAGCCAAGCGCAAGGATGGAGGACAGGGGCGGGAGGCAATGGGATTTGGAACGCGTGTGGTGAATTGTATTGGGTGGGGAGCAGGGGAAGGAGATGGGGAAGGAGCAGGGGGATAAGTGCTTAGAGAAGGGGGTTGGGTGTGACAAGAATATAGAGGAAGGAAGATGAGCTGAGATTGAGGGATGAAGGGAAGGAGAAAGGAAGGACATGGGTTGAGGTTGATAGAGAGGAGGTGAGAAAGAGAGCAGTAGGAAGGAGTTAGGGGCAAGAGGATCGATGGAGTGAGGAAGAGTCCAGGGAGAGAGGTACTGAAGGAGGGGTTAAGAGGGAATGGATTGAGGGAAGGGGTCTGCAGAAGTGGATGTGTCTCTCCATCCAGGTATGAGTCACAGGTACATTATGTTGCTAGCGGGTCATCTACCATCCTGAGGGAGTGCTGGTCTTTTTTTCTAATAACAAAAAGCAGTGGAGAAAGTTTATTTGTGGGAATACATTAGCATTTTGTCAATTTGTGCAACAAAAGCCCAGCGCAAATATAAAAAAATGAGAATCATAATTAGAATTGCTCAGCCTTGCTCCTATCATGTCTGCCTTTAAGCCTGTACTGGGTATCATAATGAACCTTACCTTGTTGACAGGAATTTAAAATTAGTTATGTATGGACACACACAGACAATTTTTTTAATCAAGAACCTGACAGATTTTATTTTTCTTCTTTGAGAACAAAATAATGCTCTTGCTTCAGCTTCAAGTGAGCAGAGAGTGTTGGGAACATTTGTGCTATATATAATTTTACTTATAAACTGATTTGTATGCATAATTAATACAGAGCTTGCTTGGTGAACAGATGCCAGTTGTTAATTTGATTATTCCATGACTAATGCCATGCAATTCAAATGCCCCAAAGGTATCTCTTCAGAAAGCAATGAAAGAAAACGGACAAATGTGAAGCAGAATTCACTTGGACAGGCAGAAAAGCCCCCAAGCTGCCACCAACACTGGGCTCTCAGTACTGCCACCAACACTGGGCTCTCAGTACTGCCACTTATACTAGGCACTTCTGCTACCTATACTGGGCACAGAGTCATGGAGTGATACGGGGTGGAAACAGGTCCTTCGGCCCAACTTGCCCACACGTGCCCACAACATGTCCCAGCTACACTAGTCCCACCTGCCCGCATTTGTCTAACTATTTCTCAAACGTTGGGATAGTTCCTGCCTCAACTATCTCCTCTGGCAGCTTGTCCATACACCCACCACCACCACAGTGCCACCACCTATACTGGGTACTCTGTGCCACCATCCATACCAGGCGCTTGTGCCTCCTATACTGGGCACTTGGTGGCTGTGGCACGATGTTTTCGAATACGAGACAAAGACTGCTATGAGGACAGTGAAGCACTGTTGAGTCTTAGCAAACCCAGCTCAAATAACAAACACTGACTGAAAGCATAGTGGTAATTGGAGCGTTCAGAGTGGGCATTGTTGATGTACTGAACTCAAATTGATCCTTCTAAGTCTCGGCTGATGTACTTTTTATTTTTTAATTCTTGTTAATATGTTTGCTTCTACTTTATTAATATGTTTGTATACTCTGTTCTGGAAACTCAAAATAAGAATGCTACTTTTGTCTTTGGTTGGTTGTTCACATTGGGAATTATTTATTTCTCTGGCAAAATAACCTGCTTAAAGCAAGGCCTTTATTTAGTGCCTCTTCTTCTTGCCTATGGCGTGCACAGCCTAAAGTTGTGGGACAACTTGTTCTATTTGATCTATTTGTTTGTGCACGTCGGGTTGATTGCATTCTTCGAAACAGGGTGGACCACGTGAAGGTTGCAATCTCCCACCCCTTTATTTAGATTAACGACATGGAATAATTCGCCCCACCGCAAAAGGTTTAGCTGCTGCAGTGCAGTTGATGCCTTTCCCTGGTTGTATTTAGGTATGACGTGTTGACACATTAAGTCACTTCGTAGCATGAAGAATGAAGAATGAAGCATGAAGAATGCTGTGTCACTGAGGCATAGAGAACTGAAATTACCACATGGAAATCCCCAACTGGATTGGTGTCGTTTCTGATGTGAATTCAATCAGGCTTTGAGCTATTGGTTGAGAGTGCCATAGAGAATGGTACTGACCGGGTTATGGTTGCAGAGACTACATGAATAATACGATCATGTCAAAATAACTAGTCTGGAGAAGTGTCTCAACCCGAAACGTCACCCATTCCTTCTCTCCAGAGATGCTGCCTGTCCCGCTGAGTCACTCCAGCTTTTTGTGTCTATCTTCATGTCAAAATAATTGCTGAACTCAAGCATCCGATGATGGCTACCTTTCTAAATGTGGGCGTTTTGTACGGGCCTTTGCTTGCCAATGAGATCATAATAAAAAATCATTTGTGGCATAGGAAAGGGAGGTTGGGATTGATCGGGATGGATTGTGGAGTGGGGTAAACTTTGGGCAAAGTTCTCTGTAATGTACGTTTGCAAACATCATTCCCAGCTGGATACACATGAGGTAAAAATGGAGCTTGTTTAGTTTAGAGATTCACAAGGTAACTATACCTTGTTAATCAGTAGTTAATCTACTGTCATTCATTGGAGGATGAGTTTAAACTATATAGGAAGGAACTGTAGATGCTGGTTTACACCGAAGATAGACACAAAATGCTGGAGTAACAGTGGGACAGGCAGCATCTCTGGAGAGAAGGAATAGGTACCATTTTGGGTTGAGACCCTTTCTTCAGACTGAGAGTCAGGAGGGTCTATGAGTTTATTGGAAATGGGGAAGGATACTATGCAGGTGAGGAGTGAGAGAATGGAAGTCAGTACAGATGGTGATAAAATATAGTTCAGTGGACAGAATAGGCGGGAGCTAGGCAGGGAGCGAGAAAGGACTGTTCAGTTAAATTGCACTTATTTTAATGCGAGAGGCCTGATGGATAAGGCAGATACACTCAGGGAGTGGATAGGTACTTGTGATTGGGATGTTGTTGCCATTACAGAAACTTGGGTAAGGGAGGGTCTGGTTAAGGGAGGCAGCTTAATGTTCAGGGTAGACAGAGGTGGGGGTAAAAGAGGATGGGGTGTTGCTTTATTGATCAAGGAGGATGTCACAGCAGTAGTTAGAGATGACATTATTGATGGTTTGTCCAGTGAGACTTTATGGGTGGATCTGAGAAATAAGAAAGACATGAGTCTGCGTCGACCAGAGATCCCCACCAATTAACACTATTCTACACACACAAGGTAAAATGTTCACATACACCAAGTCAATTAACCTACATAACTGTACGTCTTTGGAGTGTGGGAGGAAACAGAAGATCTCAGAGAAAAACCTCACTCTGACAATGGAGGAGATTGTCAGAGGCCCAGCGTAAATTGGAGGAACAGCACCTCATATTTTGCTTGGGTAGCTTACACCCCAGCTGTATGAACATTGACTTCTCTACAAATAGCCCTTGCTTTCCCTCTCTCTCTCCATCCCCTCCCCCTTCCCAGTTCTCCCACCAGTCTTATTATCTCTGACTACATTCTATCTCTGTACCGCCCAGTCCCCTGACATCAGTCTGAAGAAGGGTCTCGGCCCGAAACATCACCCATTACTTCTCTCCAGAGATGTTGCTTGTCCCGCTGAGTTACTCCATTATTTTGTGTCTACCTTCAATTTAGACCAGCATCTGCAGTTCTTTCCTGAAACTGGACATTACTGTTTTCAGGCTCCTGTACCTTCTGTAATGAAATGAGTGTGTGGTCAGGGTGGTGGGGATCTCTGATGATGCTGGCTGCCTTTTTGAGACAGTGACTCCGGTAAATCCCTTCGATGGTGGGGAGGTCAGAGTCGGTGATGGACTGGGCAGTGTTCCAAAACTTTTTGCAGTGGTCTTTGCTCCTGGGCGTTCAAGTTGCCGAACCAGGCCGTGATATAACCAGTCGATATGCTGTACACCTGTAGAAGTTCAAGAGAATCCTCTCTGACATACTGAATCTCCATAATCATCTCAAGAAGTGGAGACGTTGATGTGCTTACTTTATAATTGCATCAGTGTGCTGGGTTCAGGAAAGATCTTCAGAAATATGCCCACCCAGGAATTTGAAGTATTAGACTTTCTCCACCATCATCCCGTTGATATAAACAGGATTGTGGGTCCTCATCCTCCCTCTTCCAAAGTCAGTTCATCGGTCGATCTCACTTCTATACTCTGACTCTATACTCTATGTGGGAAGAAGCTATAAAAATAAGGTGGCACTGCGGTGCAGCGGTTGGTGCTGCTGCCTTGTAGCTCCAGTAACCCATGGAGCTGTCTCTGAGGAGTTGGTACATTAATTATGTGACCCTGAGTTTCCTCACCACATCCTAGAGACATGTTGACAGATTAACTAGCTACAGTAGATAACTTTCAGTGTAGGTGAGTGGTGGGAGGATTGGGAGGATTGAAGGGCATGTGAGTGAGAATAGATTTCAGGGAAGTACATGGGCAATGGGATGGATGGATTCCTCTGAGAGCCACCATAGAACGATGGACTGAAAGGTTGTCTTTGAAGTTATATGTGTTGCTTCACATAAACACTCTCAGGCAAGTAGTGTTTTGTTAATTATGGCATCTCTTTCAAAGGAATAAATTCAATCTATTTGCTTTGACTCATGCATCTGAGTACAAGTTCCCAGCATCACTGCTTTTCTTAAGGGGTCTCAATGCTTCAACAAGGCCAGACTAATTGAATTCAAGTTTCTTCTTTCCGCAAAGGTTTTCCATCAGTTTATGACTACAAAATGATCTGACGTTGTCAAAGGGTTAGACATCTGCTTTGCGGACGCCTGAAAATGCATAATGAATGAAATAGAAAAATGGTGGCTGCTGCTGAAGATGGTGTTGTTTTGGATGCCATCATAGTAGCTTCATCAAATTATTTGATTCTTAGTTTCATTGCAAGGTTTTCTTATTCTTGGAGGCAATGCATTTAATTGATTCGACGGGCATATATAATAGTAGATACTTGTGAGAAGTGCTGCGTGAACAAATAGTAAGCGTGCTGAGAAAGGGAAGGCACATAATGTATGGGGCAGGTCTATTCCTGCCTGCCAGTTTCCTATAATGGATAATGACTGTCGAAGGACACATGAGAGCAATTCAATGTTTCATTACAGTGGTGCAAACTAACAGAAAAATAATTCTTACATTCTGATGCGAAAAAGTTGCGTTCAGCGGATGCTGGAAGATAAACTGCCTTTGCAATATTACAGGCCTTATTGAAGTGACCATCATACCATATAGCATTTAACCTTGCTGTAGCTGTTGTCCTTTGAGACCTTTGCAGTCAGAGTCCTTCCCAATACTGTAAATTAATCACAGGGCTCTACGACTATATATTATTCAAACCCTTATAGACGTCAGCAGTATATATTGTATTGCCTCATGATTTATTTATTAGATGTGAATGCAGCATTGCCTTAAACTAGACTGCGTAGAAGCCAATATTGATGGTGAGATTTTCCCTGAGTAAGGCAAAATCTGCTATAATTCACTGGGCTCTTGTGTATTTTGCAATATTGGTACCTTTAAGGTTCAGTAATTGCATTAATCTATAATGCATTATTACAGTCATTTATTTACTGCTTATAAATTCAAAAACACTTACCATGATAAATTTGGAATGGTTTTACATTGTTTCACTGTGTACAGCAAGAATGATTTGATTGCTTCTAAATGGGCAATGCACAATAATAATTTGTCAGCTGAGACCGAGTGGGAAACCTACGACAACTACTCTCCGGAGACAAGATCAACTGATCTTCAGTAGTGGTGTTGCAGTATGCAGGTAACACATGTGTTTGTGCCAGCCCCAAACAAGCTCCAAGCCAGACATCCATTGGATGGTCCTCAACCAACCTGCCTCCACTGCACAGCACTACCCTCTGAGAAAAAAGGTTAACCACATGAGCCAGGAAAATACCGACCACCTCAAATCCCCGGGAGCCAGGTTTTGGTGAAGGCGGACATCAGTGATCCAGCCCCCCTCCCCCTTCAATGTGCGAGCAAAGTTTTTAGTTGACTGAGAAAGAGAGTTTTTAATAATCAAGAGTGCAAATCTGACACCGATCAGCAGTAGTTCCTGGCGTCCTGCATCCTTCTGAGATCTGATTATTTTCAGAAGGCACCTTGAGACACTGGTCAGGTGGTGAGATACCACCAAAGCTCTTGTTACTTTTCTTCCCAGCTGTTATCAGATAACTGAATCACCCTACCACAACCAGAGAGCAGCCTTGAACTACAATCTACCTCTTTGATGACCCTCGGACTATCCTTGATCAGACGTTGCTGGCTTTACCTTGCACAAAACGTCATTCCCTTATCACGTATCTATACACTGTAAATGGCTCAATTGTAATCATGTATTGTCTTTCTGTTGACTGGATAGCAAGCAACAAAATCTTTTCACTTTACCTCGGTACACGTAACAATAAACTAAACTGAACTGAACTACTACACCTCACTGGAAGGATAGGTGAGCACATATCAGCATTCTCTCCCACGCCAATATCCCCAGCATGGAGGCCCTAATTGTACTGAAGATAGACACTGGAGTAACTCAGTGGGTCAGAGAGCGTCTCTGAAGAAAGTGATGTTTCGGGTCGACACCCTGTCAGCTTTGTGGAGCAGGTCTAGCAGTACCTGACAACAGAGTAATGGAATAGATACTCCAAACTCACTAATTCCAAAGATTATGAGGCAGCATCGGATAGGAAAGGGATATGGGCCAAATCCAAGTAGCTTAGATGGGGAGTTCTGGTTGATGTGGATGAGTTGCTCTGAAGGGCTTGTTTACATGCTGTATGACTCTGTGACTAACTGGAAGCAGTATTGAAAGCCTCCTTGAGAAATTACAGCATCCTCACTGACTATTTGGAATCCCTGACCCATGATTGTCCAAAGCAAAGAAGGAACGTTTGGGATGGAATTGAGAACCTTGAGAACCAAGTGTGAGGAGCACACGGGTACTCTGTGTAAACAGTGGAAGGTGTATACCCTCTCTCAAACTACCATCCATCCTACACTATTGGACACTAGCTGCTCCACTGGTGGAATAACTGCAGTTCCTACACTGTCCCCATCAGCCACTTCAGAACCCACAGGACCTGAATATAGCAAGTTATTCATAAACCCAAAGGATTGCCTAAGGAAAAATCAGTTGCTTTGTTCATTCCATGAAGGACAGATTTAAAGAATGTAAAAATGTTTTCCTTTAGTAACACACAACCTGCCGTGTACAAAGCCATGCTGGCTGGCCCTAATTAACTAATTCTCTTCCAAATGGGAGTAAACCTTATCCCGAAGTATCCTCTCTAACAGTTTCCCTACCACTGACGTGAGGCTCATTGGCCCATAATTCCCTAGATTCTCTCTACTTTCCTTCTTAAATAAAGGAACAAGGTTAGCTACTCTGCACTTCTCTGAGACCTCGTCTGTGGCTGGAGAAGATGTAAATATCCTTATCAGAACTCCCACAACCTCCTCTCTTGCCTCTCTGAATAACTTGGGTTAAATTACCCTATTTTCTATGTTTCTATGGGTTATTGATTGGGGACGATCAGCCATGATCACAATGAATGGCGGTGCTGGCTCGAAGGGCCGAATGGCCTCTTCCTGCACCTATTTTCTATGTTTCTAAATCCCATCAGACCCTAGGGATTTATCCACCTTAATGCCCTTCAAGTGCCCCTACACCTCTTCCTTCTTAATCTCAAACGGCCCTTGCATTTTAATATTCTCCTCATTGATCTCACTGTCCTTCATGTCCTTCTTCTTGATGCAAAGAGATGCAAGATACTTGTTTTGTACCTCGCCTACATCATCACACTCCAAGCACAAATGTTTTCTTTTATCTTGAGCGGAAGAATCTTCTACCAGGTCATCTTCTTGTTTTTAGTATCGGTATTAAATGCTTCAGGATTTAGTTTAGTTAGAGATACATTGTGAAACCGGGCCATTCTGCCCATTGAGTCCATGTTTCCACCTAGACCTCAGCTAACAATGGCCTGTTTCCTTTATCATCCTTACTTTTTTACATATCTTTCAATCTTTTGTTCTATATCTCTCTACACCACCGTCTATATCTTTCATTACCCTTTCTCCTGACTCTCAGTCTGAAGAAGGGTCTCGATCCGAAACGTCACCTATTCCTGTCTGACCCGCTGAGTTACTTCAGCTTTTTGCGTCTATCTTCAGTTTAAACCAGCATCTATAGTTCCACCCTACACACTAATATCAATGTAGTTTGCCTTACTCCAATTTTGCACTTTCCTGCAAGGTCCAGCCTTCTCCCTATTCAAAACAATCTTAAAACTTATAGTGTTATGATAACTATCCTCAAATTGTGCTCTATCATTGAAACACCGGTGACCTGGCCAGGTTCATTTACCAATATATTGAGCGAGTCCACACCAACCCTATCCTACAAATTAACACTATCCTACACACACTAGGAACAATTTACATTTATACCAAGCCAATTAACCTACAAACCTGATCGTCTTTGGAGTGTGGGAGGAAACCAAAGATCTTGGGGAAAACCCATGCAGGTCACGGGGAGAACGTACAAGACAGCACCCGTAGTCGGGATTGAACCTGGGTCTCTGGCGCTGCTGTAAGGCAGCAACTCTACAGCTGTGCCGCCGTGCTGCCCTCTTGTGAACCCATCCAAAGCCCTGACATCTTCTATCAAGTGTGGTGACCAGAACATGATAAACCATCCAGCTGAGACCTAATCTGTGGTTTCTGAATACTCAGCATAATGTTCTTGTCTGGTATCAACTGCTCATCGAAAGGTAAATTAGTTGAAAGAAATCAGTCAGAGGAAAGTGCCAAGGGATGATATGATAGCAATTCACCTCCAAGTTAGTTATTGGAAGCAACTCAACTGTAAAATCTCCATAGGCTGTCTTTCAGAGATACTAAAGTATCGCTTTGACTTTCTAAATACCCCAGAGATGTTTTTTTCCTTTGTACTGTTTAATCGTATGATTATTGTAAAAAAAAAAAAAAAAATGCATGTCTAAAGAGCTTGGTAAATCTCACAGTACCTATTTGCGATGTCTAAATCTCACATGTCTAAAGAGCTGGTAAATCTCACAGTACCTATTTGCGATGTCTAAATCTCACATGTCTAAAGAGATGGTAAATCTCACAGTACCTATTTGCGATGGTAATTTCTCTTCACAATGTTTCACTCAATTTACATGATTTTCAGAATGTCAAGCTTTTGATCAGAAATTTGAATAGAGCGGATCAGTGATCACTTCTGTAGAAAGGGGGAACCCTGCTGTTTACACTGATGCAACCAACACTAATTTACATTGGTGAATCAGTAAGACTCATGTGTGAAGACTCACAATCAGATTGACAACACCACAGAGAACATCAGCTATTTCTGCTGATGAGACCATTAACAATTTAATCACTAAAACAAAATGATCCCAGTTTAAAAGTAATAAAAGAGTTATACAAGGCAAACATTCAAAGCTTGGATATAGAAACAAAAAACTTCAGGTAGACACTAAATGTTGGAGTAACTCAGCGGGACAGGCAGTATCTCTGGATAGAAGGAATGGGTGACATTTCGGGTCGAGACCTTTCTCCACCCAAAACATCAATCATTACTGAGGGGGTTGGATTACAAGCTACCCAAGTGGAATATGAAGTATTGTTCCTCCAGGTTGCATGTGGCCTCATTCTGGCAATGGAGGAGGCTCAGGACAGAAAAGTCAGTGTGGGACGGGGAAGGGTAGTTAAAATGGTTAGCAACTGGGAGATCCAGTAGGCTTTGGCAGACTGAGCGCAAGTATTTAGAGAAATGGTCGCCGAGTCTATGTTTGGTCTCGGGATGTACAGGAGGCCACATTGTGATCACTGGATGCTGTCTGGTGAGGTCCCTGGATGGAGGCAAGTGAGGAGTTATTGGGATGTTACATTTCCTGCAGTTGCAGGGGAATGTAGCTGGGGAGGAAGTGGTTTGGGTGGGAAGGGATTAGTGAACCAAGGAGTTGCGGAGGGAACAGTCTCTGCACAAGACAGAAAGGGGTGGAGATGGGCATAGTCTCACCAATGTATAGGTGGATCTTCCGTCGGATGAAGTATAGTTGGGGTCCGTTGTAGGTAGGTGGATCTTCCGTCGGCTTGGCGATCGTTTCGCCGAACACCTCCGCTCGGTCCGCATTAATCAACCTGATCTCCCTGTGGCTCTGCAATTCAACTCCCCCTCCCATTCCAAATCTGACCTTTCTGTCCTGGGCCTCCTCCATTGCCAGAGTGAGCACCACCGGAAACTGGAGGAGCAGCACCTCATATTCCGCTTGGGCAGTCTGCATCCCAGTGGCCTGAACATTGACCTCCAATTTCTGGTAGCCCTTGCTGTCTCCTCCCCTTCTTAGCTCTCCCTCAGCCCTCTGGCTCCTCCTCTTCCTTTCTTCTTCTCCCCCCCCCCCCCCCCACCCTGCATCAGTCTGAAGAAGGGTTTCGGACCGAAACGTTGCCTATTTCCTTCGTTCCATAGATGCAGCCTCACCCGCTGAGTTTCTCCAGCATTTTTGTCTACCTCAGGTTTCCCTCAGTTGACAGTGCTGAATGATGTTGGACCGGAAGAGAATATTCAGGCATGCTTTTGGAAGAGGTAAGAACAGACAAGTTGATCCATCAAGCATTCCTATAACGCCACAGGGATTCACTCCTTTCATAGATACATAGAAAATAGGTGCAGGAGTAGGCCATTCGGCCCTTCGAGCCTGCACTGCCATTCAATATGATCATGGCTGATCATCCAACTCAGTATCCCGTACCTGCCTTCTCTCCATACCCCCTGATCCCCTTAGCCACAAGGGCCACATCTAACTCCCTCTTAAATATAGCCAATGAACTGGCCTCAACTACCCTCTGTGGCAGAGAGTTCCAGAGATTCACCACTCTCTGTGTGAAAAACTTTTTCCTCATCTCGGTCTTAAAGGATTTCCCCCTTATCCTTAAGCTGTGACCCCTTGTCCTGGACTTTCCCAACATCGGGAACAATCTTCCTGCATCTAGCCTGTCCAATCCCATAAGAATTTTGTACGTTTCTATAAGATCCCCTCTCAATCTCCTAAATTCTAGCGAGTATAAGCCAAGTCTATCCAGTCTTTCTTCATATGAAAGTCCTGACATCCCAGGAATCAGTCTGGTGAACCTTCTCTGCACTCCCTCTATGGCTATAATGTCCTTCCTCAGATTTGGAGACCAAAACTGTACGCAATACTCCAGGTGTGGTCTCACCAAGACCCTGTACAACTGCAGTAGAACCTCCCTGCTCCTATACTCAAATCCTTTTGCTATGAAAGCTAACATACCATTCGCTTTCTTCACTGCCTGCTGCACCTGCATGCCTACTTTCAATGACTGGTGTACCATCACACCGAGGTCTCGCTGCATCTCCCCATTTCCTAATCGGCAACCATTTAGATAATAGTCTGCTTTCCTGTTTTTGCCACCAAAGTGGATAACCTCACATTTATCCACATTATACTGCATCTGCCAAACATTTGCCCACTCACCCAGCCTATCCAAGTCACCTTGCAGTCTCCTAGCATCCTCCTCACAGCTAACACTGCCCCCCAGCTTAGTTTCATCTGCAAACTTGGAGATGTTGCCTTCAATTTCCTCATCCAGCTCATTAATATAAATTGTAAATAGCTGGGGTCCCAGCACTGAGCCTTGCGGTACCCCACTAGTCACTGCCTGCCATTGTGAAAAGGACCCGTTTACTCCTACTCTTTGCTTCCTGTTTGCCAGCCAGTTCTCTATCCACATCAATACTGAACCCCCAATACCGTGTGTTTTAAGTTTGTATACTAATCTCTTATGTGGTACCTTGTCGAAAGCCTTCTGAAAGTCCAGTTACAACACATCCACTGGTTCTCCCCTATCTACTCTACTAGTTACATCCTCGAAAAATTCTATAAGATTTCCTTTCCATTTAATATAGCAACATATTTAAATTCCCAGAAAAAAAGAAAATAAAGCATTGGGAAATTTACAAAAGTGCTATGAAATATTTCAGTCTACATTCGATTCTCTTTTTGACTCTCTCTACTGCTACCACTTTATTCCTGCCGTGTAATAACCAGAATTGTACACAATATCCCAAGTCTGAACTAGCCAATCTTTTGGGTGACATTTTGAGTCAAGGCCTTTCTTGAGTCTGAAGAAGGGCCTCGACCTTAAACGTTACCCATTCCTTCTCTCCAGAGATGCTGCCTGTCCCGCTGAGTTACAACAGCATTTTGTGTCTATCTTCGATGTAAATCGAAGGCAGCATGGTGGTGCAGTGGTAGAGTTGCTGCCTTGCAGAGTTTGCAACGCCAGTGATGCTGGTTTGATCCCGACTATGGGTGCTTGTCTGTACGGAGTTTGTACGTTCTCCCTGTGACCGCGTGGGTTTTCTCCGAGATCTTCGGTTTCCTCCCACACTTCAAAGACGTTAATTGGCTTGGGTTTGTATACTTGGTATGTGTAAATTGTCCCTAGTATGTTTAGGATAGTGTTAATATGCGGAGTTCGCTGGTTGGTGCGGACTTGGTGGGCCGAAGGGCCTGTTTCCGCACTGTATCTCCAAACTAAACAAACTAAACAAAACTAAACAAAACTAAACAAAACTAAACAAAACTAAACTAAACTAAACCAGCATCTGTAGTTCCTTCCTATACTAGCCAATATTTTATTCAGCTGCAACATGATGTCCCAACTTTTATACTTAATGTCTCAGCCTTTGAAGACAAGTATACCAAATTTCACTGCCCTGTGCACCTGTATCACCATGTTTTGGTGAGCAATGGACTTGCACCCCAAGATTGCTGCAGATAGTCTTGGGGGTGGGAGGGGGTATGTTGGGGGGGGCAGGGGGGGGAGGGGGATGGCGGTGATGGTAACAGCTTATGGCCTTGTATTTAGGGGATTGAGTGAAGGGTACAAGGATGACACAAAACTCCTAAGATCCCTGCCATTTACTCTATACTGTATGAGCTGACAATCTGCAAATTATTTCTCCATTAGTATTGTCCTTTAACAGATAATGTCACACATGTTGGGGTTAACTGTCTTTGCATTGTGTTCTTCAAAGTTTTCTAGATTAAACTGCATTTGAATTTTTAATGGTATTCGTGGATGACGTATAATGACATTAGTTTAGAAGAAAGATGAGAGTGAGATTGGGCTTCCAGTATATAAATCTATGGCCTTATAAGAGAACAACACAGAATAACCCAGCTACTGCATTAATGTTACAATCAGCAGTTTGAGAATGTACACTGAATCATTATCAACTTAAAATCTCGCATCCTTTTGATGGTCTAAAGCCAGGCTTCAAAATAATGATCAAACCTCAAAAATAACACGTTAATCTAACATTTGCTCTTTTTTGAATAAATAGATTCTGTTTCTTCAGTAGATCTCCAACAGTTCCTTGGTTATTAAGTGATTTTAATAACCAGTTTCCAAGCACTGTTGCAAGTAAAAAAAGCTGAAAGAAATTAGAAATAAAGTTTTGGTTTTATGGAAATGCGTCAGTCAAAATGGTGATTTTAATATTACAACAGCTGGTCTGGAAAGATGCATGGAATAATTAAAATTCAGTTTGAATGGTTACTAAATGCATCCTTTGTGTTTCATTTGTATATTATGATTACTTTAGTTATAGGAACCATCATAAAACCTAAATTTAATTTTGGATTAAGCTATTAAATTGACTTTGTAAATTATTATGGTTTGAACAATAAAAATCTGAGATCCAATTTCCTACTAACAAAATGAAGAAACAAAGAACTGCAGATGCTGGTTAATATACAAAAAGATACAAAGTTCTGAAGGAACTCAAGCAGGTCTGGCAGCACCCCTGGAGAACAAACATAGGTGACATTTCGAGTCGAGACTCTTCTTCAGACTGTCTGAAGAAGGATCTCGACCCGAAATGCACCAATCTATGTTCTCCAGGGATGCTGCCTGACCTGCTGTGTTACTCCAGCGCTTTGTGACCTTTTCTGATTACTACTGACAAACACTACTTAGCTCTCTATAACTCTATAACTACATGCCAAGTGTATATTTTTGAGGGGTGTATCTTTTACTCAAAAGATATTTGCATTTTCTTAAGGTCATGCACCTAGTAATTCAATTGTATAATAATGTTTTGTTCAGCATCATGGAAATAAAAAGCATTTTTTAAATTCAGTGAAATGCAACAACAATCATAGTATCCTTCCTGAAATTTTACTGGGCACCTGTGGCAATGAGTCATGCTTGTCCCTTCTCTCAAGGCAATAACCACCTGATTCTTCAATTTGTCACTACCACCTAAAACAACCCCAACTCCCCCCCCCCCCCACCCCACCCCATCGCCCTCATGCTCCCCCTATATATTCCAAGCCAGGAGACAGGGAAACTACGGGCAGTATCCAACCGCAGGCGAGTGGAATGGGAGGCAGCATTGTTACCTGAGAAAAGGAATAGATGATGTTTCGGGTTGAGACCCTTCTTCAGACTGAGAGTTAGGGGGAAAGGGAAATGAGAGATATAGAGTGTGATGTAGATAGATATAGAACAAACGAATGAAAGATATGCAAAAAAGTAATGGTGATAAAGGAAACAGCTCATTAGGAAACAAAGGTACACAAAAATGCTGGAGAAACTCAGCGGGTGCAGCAGCATCTATGGAGCGAAGGAAATAGGTAACGTTTCGGGCCGAAACCCTTCTTCAGTTGTTAGAAACAAACCTGTTTCCTTTGTCATCGTTACTTTTTTGCATATCTTTCATTCCTTTGTTCTATATCCCTGCACTTTAACGTCTAGCTCTCTCGTTTCCCTTTCCCTTGACTCTCAGTCTGAAGAAGGGTCTCGACCTGAAACGTCACCTATTCCTTTTCACCAGAGATGCTGTCTGACCCGCTGAGTTACTCCAGCTTTTTGTGTCTATCTTCGGTTTAAACCAGCATCTGCAGTTCCTTCCTGCGCAGTTAATAAGGGATAGTTTAGTTAACCCAGAGACTGCAGATGCTGGAATCTGGCTGAAAGAAAAATGTTAGAGGAACCCAGCAAAAGGCCAATTGTGGGAGGAAAGGACCTGACACGAAATATCCTCTTTCCCTCCACAGCTGCTTGCCTGACCAGCTGAGTTCCTCCAGCAGCTTGCCTTTTTTGATCTAAATAAGTTAGTGGATCCATTATTCTATAAACATAGAAACATAGAAAATAGGTGCAGGAGGAGACCATTTGGGCCTTCGAGCCAGCACCACCATTCATTGTGACCATGGCTAATCATCCACAATCAGTAACCCGTGCCTGCGTTCTCCCCATATCCCTTGATTCCACTAGCCCCTAGAGCTCTACTAACTCTCTTTTAAATTCATCCAGTGAATTGGCCTCGACTGCCTTCTGTGCTACAATCCACATCCTTTGCAATATACTCTCGGGCAATATTTTGCATAGTCTGGGTCTTCTAAAGGCTGTTCAGAAGATGGATGGCTGCCAGTGTAACTTAATTTTCAAAACTTGGCAGAGTAATTTCTAAGATGCATATAAATATGCTCCAGTGAATAGTTTAATTGAAATTAGATTTGTGTATCCTTTCATAGACATTAAGAGTCTCGTTAGAGTAATTTTTTTTTACTACAACTCATTGGCGTCCATTACACTTGGTAATTTGATTTATCTACTGGTACACATTCATGTTCATTTACTTGAAGTGTGTGAATAATAGAGTCCTTTCTCCAAAGATTATTTTGAGCAGCAGATTGTGGAATAGATTCAGCATGATGAACAGACTGTGTCAATCCTAACTGGTCTTTTAGATGTAATGGGAAGCTCATTTCAAAAGATTAGAAATATGTGGAATGAGAAGTGGCTGTTTGACTCAACTTGGCCGCTTTTACAGCCAATGGTGCCAAATCAAGATCTATACCCTACACTTTAAGGAGTATCTACATGCACGTTCTCCAATTACAAAAGATAATTGTAAATAACTATAGAATATTCATCTGACCTCACATTTCCAACTTGCTGTTGTCCGGACATATTCCTCACAGCACGGTGGTGCAGCAGTAGAGTTGCTGCCTTACAGCGCTTACAGCGCCAGAGACCCGGGTTCGATCCCGACTACGGGTGCTGTCTGTATGGAGTTTGTACGTTCTTCCCGTGACCACGTGGGTTTTCCCAAGATCATGAGATCTTTAGTTTCCTCCCATACTCCAAAGACATAGAGGTTTGTAGGTTTAAGAAGAACTGCAGATGCTGGAAAATTGAAGGAAGACAAAAATGCTGGAGAAACTCAGCGGGTGCAGCAGCATCTATGGAGCGACGGAAATAGGCAATGTTTCGGGCCGAAACCCTTCTTCAGATTGTAAGTTAATAGGCTTGGTATAAAATGTAAAAATTGCCCCTAGTGTGTAGGAGAGTGTTAGTGTACGGGGATCACTGGTCGGTGCGGACTCAGTTGGCCGAAGTGTATGGGCCTGTGTCTCTAAGCTAAACTAAAAGCTTAAAATCACGACCACCGTAACTGACATTAGCATTACTGAATAACAGGTGATAATAAACCAGAAACCCATTTTATGCCACTTTTAATTTCTACTAGACTAAGTGGGACCCACACACACACACAGACCCACGCGCGCGCACACACACACACACACACACACACACACACACACACACACACACACACACACACACACACACACACACACAAACACACACTCACACACACACACACACACACAGACCCACGCGCACACACACACACACACTCACACACATACACTCACTCACACACTCGCACACGCTCGCACACTCACACACACTCACATACATACTCACTCACACACACACACACACACACACACACAAACTCACTCACACACTCACACACACACTCACACTCACATTTACTCACACTCACGCTCACACTCACACACACCCATACACTCACACACACACACACAGACACATACACTCACACACACACATACACTCACACACACATACACTCACATACACACACTCACACACACACATACACTCACACTCACACACACACTCACACATACATACACTCACACATACACTCACACTCACATTTACTCACACTCACACACACCCATACACTCACACACACACACACACACAGACACACACACACATACTCACACACACACACACACACACACACACACACACACACACACACACACACACACACACATACTCACACACACACATGCACTAACACACACACTCACACACACAGACTCACACACACAGACTCACACACACACACACAGACTCACACACACACACTCACACACACACTCACACACACACAAACTCACACACACACACATACTCACACACACACATGCACTCACACACACACTCACACACACACAGACTCACACACACACACACACACACTCACACACACACTCACACACACGCTCACACTCACTCACACTCACACTCACACACACTGACTCACACACCATGTATATGACAGTAAACTGTTTGCATCTGCTCACAGGGCTGAGCGCGGCCTCTCCACTGTGGGGCTTCTGCAGTCAGTGGCACTTCCGCAATCAGCATGACTTTTGCACTCACCGGAAATTACGCAATCAGCGCGACCTCTGCACTCACCAGAAATTACGCAATCAGCGTGACCTGTCCACTAAATGAAATGAGCGGGACTTTTGGACTAAACACAGTCAGACCTAATAAAGCATTTATTCCTTCCAAACACAGTCGGACCTAATAAAGCATTTATTCCTTCCAAACACAGTCGGACCTAATAAAGCATTTATTCCTTCCAAACACAGTTGGACCTAATAAAGCATTTATTCCTTCCAAACACAGTCAGACCTAATAAAGCATTTATTCTTTCCAAACACAGTCGGACCTAATAAAGCTTTGCAGTTTCAAGCACAGGCAGAACAGCAGGCTAAACAGCTCATGGCATTGTCATTTAATTTCATTTAATTTCCAATTATGCATTGCACTTTCAAGTATAGACAGGGCAGCAGGCCAAACAACTCATGGCATTGTCATTAAGGGCTAACAAATCATTTATTGCAAGTACATTGCAGACTCACAGTCCAGTTGATTCACAGCTTAGAATGACAGTCGTGGCCTCTCCCTCGCGATCTTGCAGAGTGACTGACTTACATCCAGGCATCCGGGGTTTTATAGTCCAGCCCCCCCCCGGTGATTGACAGGCGAGAGGACCAATCAGTTGATCTCAAGGTTTTTTAAACACCGGTGGGAAAAATCCTCGATGGGAAAAATCCTCGGGGCTGGCTCAGCGAAGGAGGACTGTGAGTAAGATGGCCAAAAATCACAGCGATACAGGCTAGCGTTTATTTTAAAATCAATGTACAGTGCAGACAGGAAGTGGTCAAGATGAGACTTTTAATTATATAGATTTCTACTGAGATTCTTCTTCTTCATCAGAACTGGTGACCAGACCTCAGAACAAATTTCCCTGATATACTGAGATGAAGATTCTCGCCATCAATACATGTTGACCATCAAATAAGTGTCACTGCATTGGAGAGACTCTTTCCTTGCAAAAAATATAACCTGCATCATGCCATTCATTCCTTTAATGGCATTGGATTGTTTACCCTTCATTCTTCAGAAACAACTATGAATGCTCTGTCGATAGACACAAACAAACGGCTGGAGTAACTCAGCGGGACAGGCAGCATCTCCTGGAATATTCAATAAATATCATTGAAGTTTCATATTACTGGCTAGAAATTAGAAAAAAAAGCTCAATGGTTCAATCTATTGGAATCAAGGGATGTGGGGAGAAAGCAGGAACGGGTTACTAATTCTGGATGATCAGCCATGATCATATTGAAGGGCCGAATAACCTACTCCTGCACCTATTTTTTTCTAATGGTTCAATAGTTTGTCGTGTGTTTCAGGTACAGTGAAATACATTTTTTGCCTGCAGCTCAACAAGACTATCTCTGTAGATGAGCGCAATCCCCCAGTCAGTACATTACGCACAGAACTGCCCACTGAGTCCATATGCAAGAGGCACCTTTTTGCCGCCATTTTACAGTCACATCTGCAGCCGGCCACAAAGGCCCGTTGCGGTTGTCGCCTCCATTTTGGGCGTCTCGCGAACCATCATCGCTCTCCTTGCACACCCTCTTCAGCCCTTGTTCCCAAGGGCAGGGTGCCTCCTGCAGCCGACATCGAGGGTGCGGAAGGTAAGGTTCCCTCGGTCCCTCTCCAGCATCCACCGCCATCGCCGTCTCCCTCCACCTCCTCTCTGATTCCCCATCCACGGGGTGAATATCTCACAAGGCGTCATTCACTGGAGGATGACGTGTTGAGAATCCAAGCAGTAAGTTTACCTGGAGGCTCAGTACATCTGCACCAAGCTGCTTGAATCCATTACATTGAAATATTGGACCAGAAATTGTGATCAGCAGCAAAGCCAAAGTTCTTGCTAATGATATTGGCAAGCCCGCCTCAAAGATTTAATGATATTTGCAGTGATAGCGGCCTTTCCCACGTCCTATCAGGAGTCAATTCCAATGTTGCTATCCATGGTTGCATTGTACTGCATATTCCCAAAGCAACACAGGAAACAAAACACACAATATTGAGTTTACGTTTTGAACATTGTTCAGTGTTAAACAGAGATTGGAACATCCCTATGTGATGAAGGAAGAAATTGAACCATTATATACAAATATTTTTCAAAAATAAAGGAAATGTTTCTCTTTTATTCGAATATTCCATACATTTTGAAATGGTGCTAGGAAGAAATTACTATACACATGTAAAAATTAGCTTAGCAGTAATTATGCTGAATACACTGAGATATGAAATTGCTAAGCTCAATGCTTTCAGCATGTTTGATGGAGGGACTTGTTCACATGTACCTTGGTGCATCATTGACATTGTCTTTGTGTGCGGATCCCATGTTGTGCCTAGTGTGCTGAAAATGAAACCATGGTACGTGCTCTCATTACTCTACAGGGCGGCACGATGGCGCAGCGGTAGAGTTGCTGCTTTACAGCGTTTGCAGCGCCGGAGTCCCAGGTTCGATCCCAACTACGGGTGCTGTCTGTGCGTTGTTTGTACGTTCTCCCCGTGACCGCGTGGGTTTTCTCCGAGATCTTCGGTTACCTCCCACACACCAAAGACGTACAAGTGTGTAGGTAAAATGGCATGGTAATGTTTTTTAAAAAGTCCTTAGTGTGTGTAGGATAGTGTTAACATGCGGGCTGGTTGGCTCCGACCTGGTGGGCCGAAGGATCTGATACCGCGCTGTATCTCTAAACTAAAACTAAACTAATCAGTTGCAGATGTAGTGAGTAATGAAAGCGCACACCATGGTTTCCGTATCAGCAATATGGAAGAATCCCAAATAATTGATAGCTATAGCTATTAAAATTGTGCAAAGCTCATCTGTTCTTGCTTTACCAGATTTCTGTTTCATTAAACATCTGTTTAGGTTAAAATACAACCACCACTTCAATTCTTGCACTCTAAGCATCAATGTGCTATTCCTTGAGGATAACAGCAAAGCAGAATCATTTTGGCAAATGTTCCATTGGTCTGTTCCCTACGAGAATACACACAAAATAGTCCTGCCGATCTATTCAGATAATGCCCGTATTTCCTGTCCTATTGCTAAGATTGATCCCTCTTTTTCTCAACAGTGTGAATCTTCTCCAGTGTCAGCATCAAAAGTCTTTTCTGAGCCACTTAATCCTTCATTACTGGTAATCTTCATTAGTTTTGGCATCCACAGCTTCATGTCTTTAGATTTTACTCTAGAGATACAGCGCGGAAACAGGCCCTTCAGCCCACCAAGTCCGTGCTGACCAGCACTCACCTCGTACACCAGCACTAGCCTACACACTAGTCACAATTTACAATTTTATCCAAGCCAATTAACCTATAAACCTGTGCGTCTTTGTGGTGTGGGAGGAAACCGGAGTACCCGGTGAAAACTCACGCAGTCACAGGGAGAATGTACAAACTCCATACGGACAGCACTTATAATCAGGATCGAATGGGGGTCTATAAGGCACTGCTGCACTACGCTAAAATAAATACTCAGGAACTCTCGAAGTTTAAGATCTTTTTTCCTAATCTGCAAAAATAGGCAGCTATTCTTCTGGAAGACTGAAACAGGCACCAGCACCGTCCTGTTTATGTTTAGACCTCCTCCAACCTTCGAGAACATCACCCTTACATTCTGCTGCCTAAACCTTCTGTTCTGGAATTGCCTTTCCTCATTTCTTGGCCTTGCTCTCCTACTTTAGAAAGCTCCTTCTAACCATATTGGTTACCTGTCCTGATATCTCCAAGGTTACCTCAGTCAAATTGTATTTACTAATGTTAAAAAAAAAGTACATTATAAAAGTGTGTTATTGTTCAGAACTTTCATTTTGGAAGAGAGACGGTGGAAAGCTTGAGACCTCAGTTTAGTTTATTGTCACGTGTACCGAGTGAAAAGCGCTTGTGCGTGCTAACCAGTCACCGAAAAGACAATACGTAATTACAATCGAGCAATTACAGTGTAGAGATAGTTGATAAGGGGATAATGCTATTGCAAGGTAACGCCAGCAAAGTCTGATCATGGATAATCCAAGGGTCACCAGTGAGGTAGATAGTGGTTCAGCACTGCTCCCTGGTTGTGGTAGGATGATTCATTTGCCTGATAACAGCTGGAAATAAACTGTCCCTGAATCTGGAGGCGTGTGTTTTCACACATCCATACCTTTTGCCTGATGGGAGAGGGAAGAAGAGGGAGTGGCCAGGGTGCGACACGTCCTTGATTATGCTGCTGGCCTTGCCGAGGCAGCGTGAGGTATAAATGGAGTCAATGGATGGGAAACCTGCTTCTTCTGGAATTCTTTCAATGGGCAAACACTTTCTACTCTTTGGAAGGAATGATTCCCTCTGAACTTCACACTGTAAGCTAGCTATAGGGAAAGTATTACTGATGTTTGTCTTCATAAAGATAGCAGTGTTTGCCCTTTAATCCCCTGGTTTGCATTTTGGAACTCTGTGCTAAGCAACCTTACTGCTTTGAATTTCATTTTGTACAAACTGTGGCATTTTCCGGGACCAAAGACCTAGTTCAGTCTGCAGAGTAGTAGTGTATTCCTCCAGTCAAGAGAGGGTGCTATTACAGTTCTTCCTCCTTAATGAGGAATAATAGGTCATTATTTGTCATGGCATTACATTGAATAGTAATGATTAATGGTTATAAAGTAAGATTTTGTTAGCAATAAATTTTTCTTCATAAAACACAATTAACTCTGTTCTACAATTGTACTGCTTATTAAATCTGAAAACAAGAACTGAAATGTAACCAATACGCTTTGTTATTTGTTTCCATGACAAACTAATCTTAACCACTGTTTTACTGTTTTCAATAGGGCAATCTCTCTATGAACTAAAAGTTCATAACTTCATTGAAGATATCGATTAATTTCTCAACCAAAAACTAACTTTGACATAACCAAAGAGTCTCCACTTCAAGCAGGTCGACCTGACTTTAACACTGATTCATTTATAACAAAGGGCAGATTGTTTAAACTTGCTGTTGGTATATATGTTCATATGAACTGTACAAATTCTTCTGTGGTCTACTGTCTGACACATTTTTTCCTGGATTCCCAAATGAGGGAAACAGTCTCTGCAAAATATCCTACTTTGCTATATGTTGTTTGTGTAATTGGAAATGCTTCTAACTATCTAACTCGTTGGAATTGTTTGATTATGCCAGTTTTAATCTGTTTTTCTTTTGATGTAATCAATATGTAGAGAGCTGAACCTATCTCTTGATCAGATGTAATAATTACAGCTTTTTCAGTGATGGTTTTCTGGTTCAATTTTGGATTTCCACATCTAGGTGACTTACTGTTTTGTTTGTATCTCAGCTCTACTAAATTTAGTATTTCCAGCAGGTTGTACGGACCATGTAAAAGAGTTATCAGAAATTTGTGATTCAATTATAACAAAGCTAATGGAATGTTGGCCTTAATAACAAGAGGATTTCAGTATAGGAGTAAAGAGGTTCTTCTGCAGTTGTACAGGGCTCTGGTAAGACCACATCTGGAGTATTGTGTACAGTTTTGGTCTCCTAATTGGAGGAAGGACATCCTTGTGATTGAGGCAATGCAGCGTAAGTTCAAGAGATTGGTCCCTGGGATGGCGGGACTGTCATATGAGGAAAGGTTGAAAAGACTAGGCTTGCATTCACTGGAGTTTAGAAGGATGAGGGGTTTTCTTATAGAAACATATAAAATTATAAAAGGACTGGACAAGCTAGATGCAGGAAAATGTTGGGTGAGTCCAGAACCAGGGGCCACAGTCTTAGAATAAAGGGGAGGCCATTTAAGACTGAGGTGAGAAAAAAAGTTTTCACCCAGAGAGTTGTGAATTTGTGGAATTCCCTGCCACAGAGAGCAGTGGAGGCCAAATCACTGGATGGATTTAAGAGAGAGTTAGATAGAGCTCTAGGGTCTAGTGGAATCAAGGGATATGGGGAGAAGGTAGGCACGGGTTATTGATAGGGGACGATCAGCCATGATCACAAAAAATTGTGGTGCTGGCTCGAAGGGCCTCCTCCTGCACCTATTTTCTATGTTTCTATGTTTCTATGTAACAGTATTTTATTTAATTCGGATCATCATTTAGCAGAAACAGGGAACTGCAGATGCAGGTTTATCAAAAAAGGACACAAAGTGCTGGAGTAACTCAATGGGTCAGGCGGCATCTCAGGAGAACATGGATAGGTGACATTTAGGGTCAGGACTCTTCTTCAGATTGATTGTGGTGGTGGGGGATAGAAGAGAGTCAGGATAAAGCATAAGGCAGACATACAGAAAGTGAGGGGTGATAGGCGCATGGTTGAAACAGAGGCCAGAGATTAAAACCGAAGGTGTGAGAGAAAAGGATTGAAGAAGTGTGAATTGTGAAGCCAGGACAAGGAATGTGGGTGAAGGGGAGAAATAGGTGTGAGTCCAGGTGGGGCACAGGGTTTCTTGCAGGTTCCCCCCAACCCCCCCCCCCCCCCCCCCGCACTCACTATCACTGACGAAGGCTCTCAACCCAAAACATCACCTATGCAGTTTGTCCAGAGATGCTGCCTGACAGCGCTGAGTTGTTCAAGCACTTTACATCCTTTCATCATTTGACAAATGACAACCCTAATAATTTGTCCTGTGTGTTCAGCAGCTCATCAGAAATTGACCGATGCGGTTGAATTCATTTATGTTTCACATCACTTTTGTACGTTGTTTAAACACAAAGGGTCACCACCCATTTAAGACAAAGATGAGGAAGATCATTTTCTGTCTTTGGAACATCTCTTCTCTCAGCGTGGCGGAAACAGAGTCTTTTAATATTTTTAAGGCAAATTAAGATGGATTCATGGTAAGCAAGAGAATGTGAGGTTATAGTGTGAATGGGGATTTGGGGTTACATTTAGACTTTATGAAATGGCAGAGTAGGCTCAAAGGGCAGATCCTCATGTTCATGTGTACTGTACATATTCTTCTGAACAAAATTGTGGTCTACTATCTGACCATTGTTTTCCTGGATTCCCAAATGCGGGAAACAAAATATCCTACTTTGCTGTTTGTTGTTGTTTAATTGGAAATACTTCTGCCTTCTTTGACAGGCTATCTATAACGATGAACAATTCATTCCCCTCTCTCTCTGCTACAGGTAAGTGTCACTGTTGCTCCAAGAATGCAAGACTGTTGATGTCAGTGTCTTGGTTATTAACTGCCATGTGATCCGCATATTCACAAATGCTGCTATGTCCATAGCTAATCCCAGCCACCACAGGTAGCTTCATGTCAAATAGATTCACCTCATTATGTGGATCATGCAAATCTCTTAACCAAAGATCCTATAGCGGAGCAAGGTAGACCACTCCTGCTAAATGCAATGGGCTGATGTGTAGTACGCAACAGAGCGGAACGTGGGCCTTTTTTTCATCCATTTCAGTAACCCGACCCGACCCGACCCGACCCGACCCGACTAGCAGTGTAATCAGCGTTGCGGGGGAACAGTTTGTGTTAATAAATTATAATTCTGAAAATGAGGAGAACATTTTTACCAAAGAACTTTTATTTTTACGAGGATGTTTCCGTAACCGGCTTCCGTCTCCGCACTAGTATCTTTGCTCCGCTATGGGATCTTTGATCGAGAGATCTATCTTGCTTGCTATAGGATCTTTGCTCTTAACAACCTTCAGAACACGGGTTAGAACCTTTTTTCTCCATGATGGAAATATCAAGTACTAGATGGCATAGCTTTAAGATGAAAGGGGTGACGTTTCTAGGCAATATGAGGGGTACGTTTTTTTTTACACTGAGGGTGGCGAGTGCCTGAATATGCTGCCGTAGATGGTGGTGACCATAGACATGATAATGGTATTTAGGAGATTTTTGGATAGGCACATGGATAAACTGGGAATGGAGGCATAGGGATTATGTGCAGATGCATAAGAGTTGGTCTTGTCATCATGTTCGCCACTGATATTGTGGGCCAAAGGGCATGTTCCTGTGCTGTATTGTTCTCTGTTACTGAAACCTGTGTTCTCGGACATCAATACATGATTCCCTCATTCTGCAAACAAAACATGAGGTAAATGGCTTCTCCTGAATTTGACAACCATGACAATAATGTTACTGTTATGGCCATATAGATCTCCTTCAGTTCTCTGGGAACTATGTTATCAAGTCGCTCTTTTAGGGGCTCGCTGCCAACTGAACTCGTAAACTTTGGCCCACCGAGTCCATGCTGACCAGTGGTCACATTTGTTCTGTATTACCCCACTTTCTTATCAACTTCCTACACACGAGGGGCGATTTACTGAAGCTCATTAGCCGACAAACACCTACGGATGTGGGAGGAAACCGGAGCACCTGGAGGAAACCCACGTGGTCACAGGGAGAAGGTGCAAACTCCACATAGAGCAGCACCCATGGTCAGGATCGAACCCGGATCTCTGGCGCCGTGAGGCAGCGGCTTTACCTGCTGTGCCACTGCTGCCTTGTTACTACTTTCTCACCTGTGCAATTTTCTGTTAAATATTTTGGGTGATGCACTCATACAAAGGCTTGTTAGCCATTCCTATTCGGTGGCTTGCAGCACAAAAACAAATGTTAAGTTGGGAATTGTCCGCGGATTATTTCATGCACGCTCTTACTTCAGTCTGAACATAAAAACTCCAAAATAGCAGTTTGTGCACTCCAATATTATCTTCCCATTTAAGAGTTTATTCCCAGTCCCAAAACAATAACTTTCAGCAGTCTCTAGTGGTTCAGCACTGTAATGCTTATCCAGTTTTTTTCAAAATGTCATTCAGCGATGTTCCTTTAGATTTTGCTGGGTCAAGGTAATTTTTAAGAGTTTCGTGAACCCCTGGGCTTGTTCCAGTCAAGAAGATTGCTCTTTTTCTCT
This sequence comes from Malacoraja senta, assembly GCA_038087875.1. Lineage (NCBI taxonomy): Eukaryota > Metazoa > Chordata > Chondrichthyes > Rajiformes > Rajidae > Malacoraja > Malacoraja senta. Next base: position 32,891,995 of record CM075980.1, read on the forward strand.
CCAACACCAGCCACTTTCAATCTAGATCTCTGGGAAGATGTTGTTTGTGGTGGAAAGTATTCTTCGAATGTTCCACTTATGCCCCACTGTCTCCCAGCTTCAGCTCTACACTCCTACTTAACATAATTATTCCCAAAGGCTCAGTCATCCATGTACAGCGGCCCAACAGTGTCTTTCACTGGCCTTTTCTATCAAATCCAGTATCAGGCTACAATCTGGTCCGAAGGTTTTAAAACAAAAGTGTATTTCTGCTACCTTTTGCAAATGGCATCGACATGCCCACTTTATGAGAATCTGTCATCTTATCTCAGGTCATGATATTTACCCAGTGCTACATATTGCCTGTGCGCAAAATGGCAGCCAATTGCCCAGAACAATTGTTTATTCCTCCAGCCACAGGGTGGTGCTATTATAGGAACATGCCAGCATTATGGGACTTTGGCAAATTGTTCTCTTATCAAAAGATCATAAGATCATAAGTGATTGGAGTGATTTAGGCCATTCGGCCCATCAAGTCTACTCCGCCATTCAATCATAGCTGACCTATCACACCCTCCTAACCCCATTCGCCTGCCTTCTCCCCATAACCTCTGACACCTGTACTAATCAAGAATCTATCTATCTCTGCCTTAAAAATATCAATTGATTTGGCCTCCACAGCCTTCTGTGGCAAAGAATTCCACAGATTCATCACCCTCTGACTGAATAAATACCTCCTCATCTTCCTAAAAGAACATCGTTTAATTATGAGGCTATGCCCTCTAGTCCTAGACTCTCTCACTAGTACAAACATCCTCTCTACATCCACACTATCCAAGCCTTTCATTATTCTGTACGTTTTAATGAGGTCCCTCTTCATTCTTCTAAACTCCAGCAACTACAGGCCCAGTGCCATCAAAACGCTCATCATATGTTAATCTACTTATTCCTGGGATCATCCTTATAAACCTCCTCTGGACCCTCTCCAGAGCCAGCACATCCTTCCTCAGATATGGTGCCCAAAATTGCTCACAATATTGTAGAGCTGAGAGCATTTTATCCCTGTTTTTGTATACAAGCCCTCTCGAAATAAATGCTAGCATTGAGTTTGCTTTCTTTACTATCGATTCGACTTGCAGATTAACTTTTTGGGGATCGTGCACCAGCACTCCCAAGTCCCTTTGCACCTCCAATTTCTGGATTCTCTCCCCATTTGGAAAATTGTCTATGAATTTTATGTCTTATGTGGATTTTTCCGGACAGAATTCTTATAGATCCTGACAATTGGCATTATTTTCCTCTTATGTTGGCTGTTTTCTAATTACAGGCTCTGCAACTGCCACAATGTAATACCTCAAGATATTGAATAAAGAACAAAGAACAAAGAACAACCACGTGGCCAAATGGCCTCGGTTTGTGATATTCATGCAGCTGTCTGTTGAGAGCCAGGGGAGAAGACCCAAGGGTATAAAGCCAAGGATCTACAAGGTCATTATGGAGCCACAGGTGTTCAGTTTAGTTTAGTTTAGTTTAGAGATACAGCGCAGAAACAGGCCATTTGGCCCATCGAGTCTGCGCAGACCAGCGATCCCCATACATTAGCACAATGCTGCATAGCCTCATAATTAAACGATGTTCTTTTAGGAAGATGAGGAGGTATTTATTCAGTCAGAGGGTGATGAATCTGTGGACAATTTACAATTTTTACTGAAGTTAATTAACCTACAAACCTGGGGTAGACACAAAATGCTGGAGTAACTCAGCGGGTGAGGCAGCATCTATGGTGAGAAGGAAATGGCGAAGTTTTGGACAACCTACAAACCTGTATGTCTTTGGAATGTGGGAGGAAACTGGAGCACCCGGAGAAAACCCATGCAGGTCACAGGGAGAACGTACAGACAGCACCCGTAGTCAGTATCGAACCCTGGCACTGTAAGCTACAAGCTACATCTGTGCTGCCATGCCACCCCCTATTTCATGTTCTGCCTCTTTCATTGGTAGAGAAAAGATTCTTCATTACCATTCAAAGAAGATCTGGGAGCTTTTCAGCTGTGTAGGAAGGAATTGCAGATGCTGGTTTACACCAAAGATATGCTGGAGTAACTCAACAGAACAGGCAGCATCTCTGGAGCGAAGGAATGGGTGACGCTTCGGGTCAAGACCCTTCTTCAGACTTGCTTTCAGACTTCAGGCTTTCCATATGTCCTGTACAAATTCACTGCTCACCATCACAATCCAAGCTAACCGTTCAGTTCATCAGGGAGCTCTCTATGGGATCATCTTCCACAATAATTAAAGTGTTTCCCAAATCTATGAAAAACACATTTTGTAAAATAGTTCGAAGATAGACACAAAAAGCTGAAGTAACTCAGTGGGACAGGCAGCATCTCCGAAGAAAAGGAATGGGTGACGTTTCGGGTTGAGACCCTTCTTCAGACTCAAAATACCATTTTAAAATGACCATTGTAAAATAGTTCATTAGATTTTTCCTGTTTTGACAATGTATGAAAGATTTGTTGAGGCCATAACAGAATAAGAAAGGCTTGATGTTATGGTGACTTTCATGGCTTCAGAACATCTGGCGGGCTACAGTCAACAGATAATTGGCATTTTTCTCCTCTTGTGTTGGTTGTTTTTGTGGCTGCAACCGCCACAAATTATTGCCTCAAGATATTGAAAATGACCCTCACAAAGGAACAGCAAAACCACAAGGGGCCAAATGGTCTCGGTTTGTGACTTTCATGCAGCTGTCACGTAATTTGAAATGCAGCCTGCAATAAAATGTCAGCAATTCATTGACAACAATTCCCTCAATCCAGAACCTGATAATGATCAGTTTACCCACACCAGAGATGCTGATGCGTGTAGGAAGGAACTGCAGATGCCAGTTTAAACTGACGATAGACACAAAAATGCTGGAGTAACGCAGCGGGCTAAAGAAGGGTCTCAATCCGAAACGGCACCCATTCCTTCTCTCCAGAGATGCTGCCTGTCCCGCTGAGTTACTCCAGCATTTTGTGTCCATCTTCAGAGATGCTGTTGTTCGTTCTCTAATACAGTAATTAGGATGTACATGTCACGGCTCTTGGTTGAAGCAGTTTTTCTCTTATTTTTCATGCTCATTAAAATGATTGATGTACGACCCTTCGGTACCTGACTGTAGCGGTTGTACCACTTGCATGTTTCCCTGGCAGGTGGAGCTGGGCACATTCCTCTAGGTAGCGGCTGGACAGAGTGCCGTTCAGATAAACAACTTGCGTTTGTTCCCTCTCGCAGGGCGAGTTTGTTGGCACGGATTCCCTGATTCACCCCTGTCCATCTCGGTTCGTCCCAGATGTATCTCTAAAGAGCAGTTAGAATAAGAGCTGACAATCAAATAGATTAATAAAAAAATGGCTTTGCAAAATGTCACACGTTTGGGATTAAAGTCATGTCTCATTTTGAGGTTGTCTCTGTAATTGCAAGGGAGCTCTGTCCATATCACTTTCAGCACCACTGCTGGACAGAATGCTGCTATTAACTTCACAGTCTGCACATGTCAATGTATTAAACCATCTTTCATGGGATGGAAGGTAGACAAAAATGCTGGAGAAACTCAGCGGGTGCAGCAACATCTATGGAGCGAAGGAAATAAGCAACGTTTCGGGCCGAAACCCTTCTTCAGACTCATGGTATGGAGCAGGCTTTATATGCTGTGGCAGAGTTTGCTGGTCACTGTTCCATTGATTTTTGTGAATGGTCTGTCCTAGCAGATTACCACCCAGTGAACGGAGGCATAAGTTTACCTCGATGTCACCTTTCCAGCTAAATGTCTGTTGGCCAGGTAACTAGACAATAGACAATAGGTGCAGGAGTAGGCCATTCGGCCCTTCGAGCCAGCACTGCAAATGGTCTTCTGTGGATGAATTATGGACTATGGATGAAAGTTTCCATAAATGTCCACAGGGTTTTTGTATTGCAGTAAAATCGGGCAAGTAACAAGGATAGATGAACCAACAAAATGATCCTAATTGGAGGTAGACAACACTCAACTGACAGCCACAAAAGGCTGGAGTAACTCAGTGGGTCAGGCAGCATCTCTGGAAAAAAGGAATAGGTGACGTTTCCGGATGAGACCTTTCTTCAGACTGAGAGTCAGGGGAAAGGTGAACGTGAGATAGAGATGGTACTTAGAAATGAATAGAAGAAATATGAGGCACATAGTAAGCTATCACCTGTAGGACAGGTGATAACAAGTATACAAGAGAGGAACTCAACAGGACGACTAAAACTAATATGATGACTGCACTGGGGGAGGTACGGAGAAAGAGAGGATGCAAAGGTTACTTGAAGTTAGAGAAAACACAATTTGTAACGCTGGGGTGTAAGCTGCCCAAGTGAAATATGAGGTGCTGTTCCTCCAATTTATGGTTGGCCTCCTTCTGACAATGGAGGAGGCCCAGGTTAAACAGGTCAGTATGGGAATGGGAGGGGGAGTTAAATTGATTGGCAACCGGGAGATCACATAGGCCGAGGCGGACTGAGTGAAGGTGTACAGCCTGCACTTGGACTCGCCGATATATAGGAGTCCGCACCTGGAACAACGGGTACAGCAGATGAGGTTGGAGGAGGTGCAAGTGAATCTTTGCCTCACCCGAAAGGACTGTCGGGGTCCCTGGACAGAATTGAGAGCAGAGGTAAAGGGACAGGTGTTGCATCTCCTGCGGTTGCAGGGGAAAGTACCTGGGGATGGGGTGGTTTGGGTGGGAAGGGATGAGTTGACCAGGGAGTTGCGAAGGGAATGGTCTCTGCGGAAAGCAGAATAGGGTGGAGATGGGAAGATGTGACCACTGGTGGGATCCCGTTGGAGGTGGCAAAAATGTCAGAGGATTATGTGCTGTATGTGATAGCTGATGGGGTGAAAGGTGAGGACTAGGGGGGCTCTGTCCCTGTTGTAACTGGGAAGGGGGAGTAAGAGTGGAGCTGCGGGATGCCGAGAAGACACGTGTGAGGGCCTCATCTATGATGGAAGAGGGGAAACCCCCATTCCCTAAAGAATGAGGACATCTTGGATGTCCTGGTATGGAACACCTCATCCTGGGCGCAAATGTGGCGTAGTTGGAGGAATTGGGGGGTAGGAGATAGAGTCTTTACAGGAAGTAGTGTAGTCTAGATAGCTATGCGAGTCAGTGGGTTTGTAATAGACTGACAGCAATGGCTGGCACAGCAGTGTATGCAAAGTCATACCACATGGTGCAGATTGTTCATACACACCACAGGCCCCATCAAGGGGCTGAATAGAAAGCAAGAAAACTCGTTGAGTATTTTAATCACCAGAAGACAAATAAAATGCTGAAGTAGAAACACAAGAAACTGCAGATGCTGGAATCTTGGGCAAAGCTTGAACTGTCTGAAGAAGAGTCCTGACCAAAAGAGACCTGTCTATTCCCTCCCCAGATGCTGCCTGGCCTGCTGAGTTCCTCCAGTACTTTGTAAAATACCTAAGTATTGGCTTTAGGAAGTTAATTTGTTTATCTGAGAAATGATGGGATATTTTCAAAGCTGCCAGGATTCTGCTTGAGCAAAACCCAAGGTGCTGGAACAACTCAGTGGGTCAGGTTGTATTTGGAGAGTGGATGGGCAGGCTACGTATTGGATCGGGACGGTTTTTCAGGCTGATCACGTTTTACTCATGAATCGATCTTTCAGATTATTCAGTTTGATCCGAAACGTTGCCTGCCCATGTCTTTCCCGATGATGCCTGATCTGCAATGTTTCTCCAGCACTTTTTGTTTTCCTCAAGATTCCAGTATCTGCAGCACCTCGTGTCTCCAGGAATATTCGATACATCTGCATATCATTCCGAAAGATGTCAGATATACAATTGTGATTTTATCTTCGCAGTAAAATTGCTGCAGCTTCTGCATAGTACCAGGCTGGGAGATGTGATAACCCCTGGTTCAATGGTCTCGTGATGCAATACTTGAGAGAGAGAAGGAGGAATGACTGTTCCTCTGGAGCTCACAAGTAAACCTGGAGCACCCTGTTCTGAAGCCACATGTAGGAAGGAACTGCAGATGCTGGTTTAAACCGAAGATAGACACAAAAAACTGGAGTAACTCAGTGGGACAATAACTCAGCAGCATCTCTGGAGAGAAGGAATGGGTGACCTTTCGGGTCGAGACACTTCTTCTCCCTGTTCTGAGCTCTTTGCCTCCTTGTTAGCTGAATGTTGCAGCTAAGAATTAATAATCAAACCTTCTTATCACATGGAGCATGGGATTTGCACAAATAAAATGCTTATCAGCTGGGAGCTATGGAAAAAAAACAATTTTATTGTTACATATTTCCTACTGTATTGTGTATGCAAAGAAATAAATCATTGAGAGGCACATATCATAGGAGATTTAATGGATATAATAACCATGGTTAGGGGGTTCAATTAACTGTAGTTGGAAAATTACATTTAATACTCTTATTCTTCAAAATATTCTGCAAAATTGTTAAGTTCGGAAGTCCTGTTTAAGAGAAGCTTTTAGTTTAGTTTAGTTTAGAGATACAGCGCTGAAACAGGCCCTTCGGCCCACCGAGTCCGCGCTGACCAGCGATCTCCGCACTTTAACACTATCCTACACATACAAGGGACAATTTTTTTACATTTATACCAAGCCAATTAACCTACAAACCTGTACGTCTTTGGAGTGTGGGAGGAAACCGGAGATCTTGGAGAAAGCCCACGCAGGTCATGGGGAGAACGTACAAACTCTGTACAGACAGCACCCGTAGCCAGGATCAAACCCGGGTCTCTGACACTGTGAGGCAGCAACTCTACCGCTGTGCCACCATGCCACCCACAAGCATCCACAAAGAAACAGCTTGCAATGATACATGTAAATGAATTATTTTCAAAGCATTCAGAAGTAGATAAATGCGGAAATCTCATCTAATGTTTCTTTGAAGTAGGCATACTAAGATGCATGAAAGAATATGGTTATCAATCTTTACTTTGAGGACATGAAGGATGGGAAGAGAAGTTAAACAGCACTCTCTGTGGAGAAATAGATTGAATACATAGAAAAATAGAGTCAGACTTCCACCTCCATCATTAAATGTCCAGTGCTTACTTGGTGTCTATCCTTGTGAGCTATCAGAGGAAGGTTGTTCTGGGATATTGAGACACTTCATGGGTGGCAGGTTCCAAACTGTGCAATTTCCCCACTTGTTTTAATCAGAAAGTGGATAGGAGAAGTGTTAATGGCAAACATCTGGCATTTATTTCTGCAGCAACAGGTGAATTTCTAATCTCACCCCCCCAACAACTCAAAATCTGAACAAAATTGGGTTATTCAGAACTGATAACTTAAGGGCTGTCCCACTTGGGTGACCTAATTGTCGAGTTTAGAAGAGTTTGAAAAAATGACATGTTGAAGACCTCCTTCGACTATGTTGAAGACCAGCTTCGACTATGTTGAAGACCAGCTTCGACTAGCTACAACTAGCTACGACTAACTTCAGGAAAATAGTGGAGAGTGAAGACGACCTCCTTCGATCTCCTTCGACCTCCCTTCGACTATGATGAAGACTATCTACGACTACCTTCGACTACTCTCGACTACCCTCGATTACCTACGACTAATATGCCGACCTACTACGACCTACTATGACTAAACCTAGGAGTAAAAAACGTTTGGTTTTTTTCCATGGCGACCTTTTTTTACTCGCAGGTATTTTTAACATATTGAAAAAAACGCCGCGACCTAGCTGAGGCCTCGAGTACGCGGAGACCAGTCTCGAGCATGAAGGAGAGTTATGACGACCTCCTAGGATCTCGTGTCGACCATGCTGCGAGTATGAGTCGAGGGCAAACTCGCCAGAACTCGCGGATTAGGTCGCCCAAGTGGGACAGGCCCTTTATCAGTTGCTCCAGCCAGGAATGTTTCTTTAGAATTACGAGGGCAGTGTGCAATTGGGGAGGCCATTTTAAGGTTCCTTCGGGGCTGGATATTAAGGGAGTGTGTACGTGTGTCTCCAGTTTTACAGCCGGCAGTCATTTTAATGCGCAGTAAAATGAACATTTTCTTTATCACAGAGGCTTCTGACCAAGGGTGTCAGCAAAAAACTGGGTCTCAGGAGACTGAAAAAAAAGGAATGAACAATTAAACACTGAAACAATAAAAGCACAAAGAGCCAGTGCAAATTACATCAAAAGATTTTTTTTCTCTCTGCTTTTTGTGACATTGTTATTCTTCCTGTGAGAAGGTGTCACATATGTTGCAAGTAAAAGTATTATGGTGTTGTAATGCTTTTGATAATCTGTGGCCAAGGTGAATTTGTCATGATGCATGCTTAAGAATTGATGTTTAAATAAAATATTTTTATAGGCGCTCCTGCTGATAATTTATAGCAACTGTTGTGTTTGTTTTCCCGTCTGTCATCCCGTCATAAAAAAATTGATGGACTGTTACAATAATCTCTCCTCAAGAAGATCGTGGAGGTAAGGAATCCTGCTGCTGATTGAGCTGTTGACTGGAACCACATTGACATGCAAACAATCGCTCTTACAGCCGATGTTTCTGCAGAAAGCTCCTGGTTTTGCACAGTGTAACGCAATTTCACTCAGGGTTTATGAAATTAAGTTAGGAGATAGATGGAGAGGTCGGCAAAGCATGAGAAGTCATGAATTTTGAAAGCAGTTCCATGTCGATTGCCTCTGCTAAAGGTCATTTTCATTAACCCAGAAGTGTCTACTGTGGAGGAAAGATTCCGCTAATGAAAGCAGGTGCAGTTCCTTGTGTTTTAATTAGCTAAAATTTCCTGTTTTATCACAGAATGCTGCCAATTCATTATGACCTTAACAAAACATGCCTCTGCTGCAGTCTGACTGCCTTTCCTCATTAAAAGAGTTTATTTTTGCCTTCATCGACTGCGAGCTAGAATTTAACTCGTAAAGCTAGAAGTCGTTAGGAAGAGGTGATTGCTGGATGCGTTGACTGTGTGGTTATTGGAACACCATTGTTAAAAAAGGCTTAAACTTGTTAAAATAACCTTCAGTGAAGCAAATGACGCTCTCCTTTGCGATATTTGTCAAGTTGTGACAATGTCATTTATCCTGAAATGCCTTGTTAACTGGCGTAGCATGTCCCTCAGTTGTATTAAATCATAGAATAAGAATAAAACTTAATGAGGCATTTGGCACAGAACGGTGCTGGATAGAGCGAGAAATGAGCAGCCAAGTCAACAATCCCAAGTTCTCACTGTAAAGGGCCTGTCCCACTTGGACGACCTAATCCACGAGTTTAGAAGATCCTAGACGAGTTGAAAAAAATGTCAAGGTCATGTTGACTCGCCGAAGTAAAAGACCTCCTACGACCTCCTACGACTATGTCTATGACTTCCTACGACTATGTCAACCACCTCCTACGACTATGACTACGACCTCCTACGACCCCCCCTCGACCTCAGTCTTCCACACCTAAGACCAACTACAACTAGCTACGAGTGGGAAATGGTCACATGATAAAATGATGTCATGTTTGCATTTCTTTTCTCGGGCCAGTTACCGACCTACGACTACCTACGACTATCGACGACTATCTACGACTACCATCACGACCTACCTACGACCTACCTACGAGTAAAAAGTATCAATTTTCCCCATGCCAACCTTTTTCTTACTCGTGGACATTTTTTATGAGGCTGGAAAAAACGCCGCGACCTACTTGAGGCCATGAGTACGCGGAGACCATTCACGAGCATGAGCAAGAGTTACGAAGACCTCCTACGACCTCCAACGACCTCGTGGCGACCATGCTGCGAGTATGAGTCAAGGGCAAACTCGACAGAGGCCGCCAATTAGGTCGAGAAAGTGGGACAGGGGCTCAAGATGGGGATTTGTGCCAAAGTTGAGCGAGCTCATCCATCAACCTACATTGTCATAATCATGTATTTACATATTTAAGTTAATGGCCCAGATTGCACGTTGATCCCCGCACCACTCCGGTCCCACTGGCAAGACGGATCTAATGTGATCTGTGTGTCTGGGGATACACAGCATTGATCTCATGGTAGCAGGCCAAACACGGGCAAGAGAGATCCTGCCGGTTGGTAGCTTCAACTGAGCTATGTTACACTCCCATGTAATTCGGAGGACAGGAATTGTGAATGAGGAACTTAGGGGTCCATCTTTTTTTTAGTTTTTAGAGATACAGCGCGGAGACAGGCCTTTCGGCCCATCGGGTCCGTGCCGACCAGCGATTCCCACATATTAACACTATCCTCCACACACTAGGGACAATGTTTACATTTACCAAGCCAATTAATCTACATACCTGTACGTCTTTGGAGTGTGTGAAGAAACCGAAGATCTCGGAGAAAACCCATGCAGGTCACGGGGAAAACGTTCAAACGCTCAGACAGCACCCATAGTCGGCATCAAACCCTCCTGGACTAATAACACCATTGACTGATAGGCAGGAGCCTGAGGTGCATGACTTACTGTTTTGGCTATCAGCTTGTGACGAGAAAACCAACATGAGGGGAAACCCCACGGTCTTGTCATCACCATTTTAGTTACAAGAGCCACATTTGTCCATGGCAAGTATGGAGTCTTTGTGAATTGAATATACAGTCTGCACACAGGGATCAAATTCAATGTTTTTGTGTGGCACTGCCATTCCTTGATGGGGTAGATCGGATTTGTTGGTTCAGTGCCAAGGATGAGGTACTGTGCTTCATCATCAGCAGCAACATTGCACTCTCCTGCCCTGTGTTTCTGTTACCACTCTGGTATTGGTCTTGGCAAGCAGATGTGGTTTGACAAGGGTGCAGAAGAGTATACCAGGAACATGTTGGAAACATCATTCACTCATTTGTTCTACATCTCTCTACACCATCGTCTTTATCTCTCGTTTCCCTTTCCCGTGATTTTCAGTCAGAAGAAAGGTCTCGACCCGCAACGTCACCCATTCCATCGACCCAGAGATGCTGCCTGTCCTGTTGTATTTTGTATTTTGTGGTGCATGTTGGGACCTCCTCCCGATGATCTACCAGCTACACTGATAACATAGTCACCATTTTGTAGGAATTTTTGCAAAATTTTGAGATTTAAAAAATCAAGCCCGTAATTTATCCCATCAGATAAAGCATTAAAAGAACTTTAATTTGATACCTAAATCATTTTCATATCTTCAGTATTAAAAAAGTTATGGTCATTTTCATACTCGGAAATTAGCATCTTGCTTTTCCATTGACTTAACATAAAAGCTGTGATCGAGGACAGTCAATTGACATAAAAGCCCATAGCTTTCTTAAAAATTAAGAGAACTGAATTAAATTTTCAGTTATTTTAGATTGAAGCATTCTGAAACAAATATACATCTTACTTGGATGACCTGAAATTAAAGCATATAATTAGTTAATTACCTAATTAAGTAGCTAATTACAAAATTAACCATTGTGACGGAAATAGTAATAAACACCCAGACTGCCTTGAAAATTAAAAAATGTGATATTCTCAAGATCAGAATATTATTATATTATATGCTGTAAGTCCGTAACAGACAGGTAAAGAAATTACAATTTCTAGCAAAAGACCAAGTCTTTATGGAGAAGATCAGTTGCTAGCTGGTACATTGGCATATCATAACCAGTAGCATCATCATACTCCTCAGATTGCAACCAATAAGCAACTCTGTACACCTTGTTTTTCATCAACTTTTCAATTTTGGCATTGTAAACTACAAGTTTTTGCTCTTCAAACCACGCACGACATGCCTTTCTGCCCACTACTTTCCCATTAAGAATATCCCGTAGATCATCACATTTGGTGTAGTCCAAATTCAGATAATCTCTGCGAATGCTGTCTAAATCAGTCTCTTTCAATTTTGTTCCTAGTTTTTTCCTCTCTTTCGTGTCCCGAGCATGCTCCTTGTCTTTCTGTCGCTTGATGATTTCTACTCTCAATTCCTTCTGTTTTTTCTTCCGTCTGTTCTTCTGCACTCTCCCGCATGGCTCTGCATTACAGAGCATCTGCCCTACGTTGCTCCTCGAGATTATCAAGGTAGATGACTGTTCTATTCTTGCAGGCCCGCATCCTACATGACAAATAACACATGGTGGCATTGGGAGATTTCTGTTTCAATGAGCTAAACATCCCCATTATCTCCTCCGCATCAATGTTGTGTGATCTTGCTGATGCAGTCTCCTCCTTCAGTTTCTCAGTTACATCAAGTTCAAAGTATTTACTATACTGCCTTTCCAACACAATGATGACAGCTTGAAGACAGCTACTCATCTTTGAACTGAACTGTGGATGTACTGGTAGCTCCCGAAGTTTTGTCAACGTGGCATCAAGATGCACCTCCTCACCGAAGAAATCTTCCCTTGCCAATATCAAGTTCTCTGGATTATCTGTGGCTTCCTTTAGAGCAGCAATCACCCCTTTAACCACTTTGATGCCATCAACATGGTTGATCTGATTCTGGCTTGAAGTGTAGAAGCGCTTCATCCAAAGCCCAGTCAAATATTTGCCAAATAAGCCTAATATCTGAAGTTCTACTTTTGCTTCAGCCTGGGTGAAGTCATGGAGGATGACGCTTCTCAACCCCTCACAGGATGTTCCGCTAGTCAGCAGGGCAAGAAAGTCATCATTAGAGCCAGTATTTTGCCATGAATGCCATGCCTTTTCATGCCTTTTTTGATGATTTCACCAGGATAATGCCTTTTTCACAATCGAGTGCCTAAATCAGCCTTTTTTTGCCGTTTTGCTAAAAGCTTGTGCTATTTTCTCTAATTGTACCGTGAATACAATGATGTTTTCTATGTTAACACGTTAATATTAATGTTATTATTAATGTGTTAACAAAGTATAACTTACAAGAAAATTTCCACCACTGTGGCAAAACCGGGGGCGCCGCCGTCGGTCGTTCATTCGTTCTTGCTGCTGCCCGCTGGTTCAGTCTTCCCCAAAATCGAAAAATCGAAGGTAGACAAAAAATGCTGGAGAAATTCAGCGGCAGCATCTATAGAGAGAAGGAATAGGCGACGTTTCCGTTCGAGACCCTTCTTCAGACTCATGTGGGGGGGAGGTGGGAAAAAGAAAGGAAGAGGTGGAGACAGTAGGACTAGAAGGAGAGCTAGGAAGGGGGAGGGGAGGAGGGAGAAGACAATTAGAGAAGTCAATGTTGATACCGCTGGGGTGTAGACTACCCAAGCAAAATACCCAAGCTTGTCTCCTGACTACATTTACTGTTTGCTCCAGTCGCAAATCTGAGTTTTCGAGTGATCTGTGCAAGGCATTCATTGATGCTGGAATTCCACTGTGGAAATTGGAAAACAAATCTCTCAAAGTTTTTTTTATAGAAATACACAAAGGAACCTATACCAAGTGAGTCACCATTACAGAAAAATTATGTTGACAGTAACTTCAACATTGTTGTGCAGAAAATTAGAGATGAAGTTGCATGCAACAAAATATGGATCTCAATAGACGAGACAACCGATGCTGTGGGGAGATATGTTGCCAATGTGGTCATCGGTACCCTGGAGGCAGGTCAACTATCAAAGGAGTATTTGTTGACATCAGAAGTATTGGAGAAGTCAAACAGTTCAACTATTGCTCTTCAACTGTTTACATCTTCACTTGCTGTACTTTGGCCAAAATTACAGCAAGTGAAACACGAGAAGTAAAACACGAGAACGTTCTTCTGTTTGTGACTGATGCAGCTCCGTACATGAAAAAAGCTGCTCATGCTCTTAAAGTTTTATTCCCCAAAATGTTGCATTTGACATGCTTAGCTCAAGGACTTCATAGAATTGCCAAGCACATACGTAGAATGTTTCCAAATGTCGATCGCCTAGTTTCCAATGTCAAGAAAATCTTCCTCAAAGCACCGTCACGTGTGCAGTCAGTCAAGGAAATGGCACCTGAGATTCTGCTACCTCCTCAGCCCGTTTTGACTAGGTGGGGTACATGGCTTTCTGCTGTACTCTACTATGCTGCAAATTTTGAAAAGATAAAATAAATCGTCAACTGTTTTGAAGAAGAAGAATCTGCTGCAGTCAGGATCGTCAGTAAAATCCTGCAGAAAATGTCGCTCCACCGAGATCTTGTGTTTATTGCTTCCAATTTTGCAAACTTCCCACAAGCTATCACTTCCCTTGAGAAAGGTGGCGAAACATTACTGAATAACTTGCAGGTTTTCAACAAAGTAACTGACGATATTCGTAAAGTTCCTGGTGATGTAGGTAAAGACATACAAGGAGTGATTTTAGCTAACAAAGATCTTGAAGAAATACAAAACATAGCTAAAGTTCTCAAAGGTAGTTGTAATGCACAAGATATCGACTTGAATATAGAGTCTGTAGCTTGTTTCGGGTATGCACCAGTGACCTTAGCTGAGGTAGAAAGAAGTTTTTCACAACTGAAGCATATTCTGTCTGACACAGCAGTTTAACACCAGATAAATTGAAATAAATGCTAGTAATTATGTGCAACCAGGCAGCTTTTGTCATTTAATGTAGTATACCTTTATATTATCATTTTTAACCATATTTTGATTGTGGAAATACATGCCTTTTTTGGTCAATAAATGCCTTTTTGTGCCTTTTTTGTAATTTTATTATGCCTTTTTGCCTGCCTATTTCAGTTTTTTAGTGCCTAAACATCCTGGCTCTAGTCATCAGAATGTTCTATGAGCTTGCCACTAATATGGAAAAGGATATGTAATCTGTTGCCACGGTACTATGGGAGGACACCTCGGGGGATGTTCCTTTCATCCAAAAATGCAACAAATCCTTTTGGGTCCCCTTTTCCATTCTTGTACCGAAATTTGTTCATCTGCAGTATGACATTTACTGCTGGACAGTCCTTCCCAAACAAGAATTTTCCTCTGGATTGTTTGTGCATTTTGAGGGCTGAGCGAACTGATGTTGCGATGGAGTCAAGAGGATGCAAGTGGCAGTAGAGCTCATTCAAAGATTTAACCCACTCACTGTTCACAATCCTAATAGCAGCATGATTAGCTGCACACCTGTCACTCAGTGTATTTGCAATGTTGTATATTATCTTTTGCCTGGTGTCTTGGAAACAAGTGCAGTGAGGGACAGGCACAGTGAAAATCCGTCTAACAGCAGCATCTCAAGTACATGCCCTCAGACATCACAGGAAAACACGTTGTACGTAAAAATAGATACAATTTATACAAGACATTGCAAAAGAAAAGGCAATAGAGAAAAAAATACAATTAGATATCCAGTCTATGGTAGTGCAAGTGAATAGTAGTGTTGTATCATTGAGGAAGGATTAGAGTTGTGGAGATCGATTCAAGAACTTGTGTGGGTGCCACATCCTGCACCCACACACAACTGACTGACTTCATCCGCTTCACCACCAACTTCCATCCGGCACTCAAATACACCTGGACCATTTCCGACACTTCCCTACCATTCCTTGACCTCACTATCTCCATCGCAGGTGATAGACTCCTTACCGACATCCACTACAAACCTACCGACTCCCATGGCTATCTGGACTACACTTCTTCCCACCCTGCTTCCTGTAAGGATTCCATCCCCCACTCCCAATTCCTCCGTCTACGCCGCATCTGCTCCCAGGATGAGGCGTTCCACACCAGGGCATCTGAAATGTCCTCATTCTTCAGGGAACGGGGGTTCCCCTCCTCCACCATAGATGAGGCTCGCACCAGGGTCTCTGCCATACCCCGCAACACTGCTCTCTCTCCCCATCCCCCCACTCACAACAAGGGCAGAGTCCCCCTAGTCCTCACCTTTCACCCCACCAGCCGTCACATACAACAAGTGATCCTCCGTCAGTTTTGCCACCTCCAACGTGACCCCACCACTCACCACATCTTCCCATCTCCCCCCATGTCTGCCTTCCGCAAAGACCGCTCCCTCCGTAACTCCCTTGTCAATTCTTCCCTTCCCTCCCATACCACCCCCTCCCCTGGTACTTTCCCTTGCAACCACAAGAGATGCAACACTTGTCCCTTCACCTCCCCCCTCTACTCCATTCAAGAACCCAAGCAGTCGTTCCAGGTGCGACAGAGGTTCACCTGCATCTCCTCCAACCTCATCTATTGCATTCGCTGCTCTAGATGCCAGCTGATCTACATCGGTGAGACCAAGCGGAGGCTTGGTGATCGTTTCGCCGAACACCTCCGGTCGGTCCGCAATAACCAACCTGAACTCCCGGTGGCTCAGCACTTCAACTCCCCCTCCCATTCCGTATCTGACCTCTCTGTCCTGGGTCTCCTCCATCGCCACAGCGAGCAACACCGTAAATTGGAGGAAATGCGCCTCATATTCCGCTTGGGCAGTCTACATCCTGGGGGCTTGAACATTGAATTCTCCCAATTCTGCTAGCCCTTGCTGTCCCCTCCCCTTCATCAGCCATCTGGTTGTCTCCTCCCCTCCCCCAGCCCTCGGGCTCCTCCTCCGCCTTTTTCCTTTTTTCCTTTCTTCTCCCCACCCCCTATCAGTCTGAAGAAGCGTTTTGGCCCGAAACGTTACCTATTTCCTTCGCTCCATAGATGCTGCTGCACCCGCTGAGTTTCTCCAGCATTTTTGTGTGCCCAAGAACTTGATAGTTGACTGGATGGTGCTGATCCTGCATCTTGTAAAGATCCTTTCGATGGTGGGGAGGACAATGCCAAGCTATAGAATTTATTTTATATATTCACCAAGATATCTCATGGCAATCTTCCGATATTAAAAGCCTATTCTCTATCTGCCTGTTTGCATATTACAATATTAGTATTCGCTCTGGTGTCTGAGGATAGAACATGAAAATTAAAGTACCTGACTTAGGAAAGCTGTTGAAGGTCAAGGTAATTGTGTCTGTAACAAGGTATTCCAGTGACTTCTGTCACTTAACTGGAAGGAAAGTGCTAATTTTAATTGCTTATGGAGCATTTATTGAACAAAAGATCAAATGGGTTCAGTTCATTGATTAATCAATGGGGCCTTTTAATTATATTTGAATATCCATTATATTCTGTCTTACCTGTGTATATATGTGCGTATTATTGTCAACTTATCAAATTGGCGTAATGTTACTAATTTTACGTGGAGACTTCTCATGCAAAAGAACTGCTTCGGAACTGTGATTTAGCCCTAAAACGTTAAAAAAAAAAGGAATTTGTATTTATCATGTGGTCTTTCTTAATTCTATTGTTGGATTGTGTTCAGCATTCAACCACATTCCCACCCAAATGGGACCAGTCTTTGGTGTATCCACTGGACATGCTGTGTGACAGATGACAATAGACAATAGACAATTTTAATAACTAAAAGTCTCATCGTGACCACTTCCTCTCTACGGTGTTAATTGATTTTAGAAAAAAGCTATGATTTTTTGCCATCTTACTCACAGTCCTCCTCCGCTGCAGCAGCCCTGAGGATGCCTGGCCATGAGTCAGTCACTCTGGAAGATTGTGAGGGAGAGTCCACAACTGTGATTCTGCTGTGAGTCAACTGAACTGTGAGTATACTGAACTGTGAGTCTTCTGGACTGTGAGTCTACAATGTGCTTGCAATGAATGATGGTTAGTCAGTAGGAAGGAACTGCAGATGGTGGTTTACACCGAAGTTAGACACAAAATGCTGGAGTAACTCAGCGGGACAGGTAGCATCTCTGGAGAGAAGGAATGCGTGACGTTTCAAATTGAGACCCTTCTTCAGACTCAGTAGTCAGTAGTCAGCACATCACAGCGATTCCTTCAGTACTGTCCCTCCGACATCCCACATGCTCCGGACACATCTGTCCAAGTGTTTTCTGGACACATCACTCACATCATTCGGGGCGGTCCCCCAGTGCTGACCTCTGACCCTTGGCACTGCCACTTCTTTGATCAAGACACACCCTTGGTGCTGTTCTTTATTATCATGGGCCATTCTTTGGCAATGTCCCTCTGTTGGATTGGGCGCTCCCTTAACACCGTCACAGCATTGAATCCCATGCTCCCAGGGTGCTGTACCTCCGTTGACCCAGGTGCTCCCTCACTGCCCTCTCTCATCAGCCCAGTCACCTCACTCCCCACTGTCCAACTACTCCTGATGCATTGATGATCATGCGACATAATGGATTGTAAAGTACTGGAAAACTTAGATGTTTTATTTGCCAGGCCCATCCCTAGCAGCCTGAGTGCAATGCAGCATTATTCAATCCTTTACTTCCCATACCTGAGGGCAGTGCAGTGGCACAATGGTAGAGTTGCTGCTTTACAGCACAAGAGACACGGGTTCGATCCTGACTACGGGTGCTGTATGTACAGAATTTGTACGTTCTCCCCATGACATGTGTGGGTTTTCTCAGAGATCTTCGGTTTCCTCCCACACTCCAAAGACGTACAGATTTGTAGGTTAAGTGGCTTGGTATAAATGAAAAATTGTCCCTAGTGTGTGTAGGATAGTTTCAATGTGCGGGGATCACTGATCGGTGCGGACTAGGTGGGCTGAAGGGCCTGTTTCTGCGCTGTATCTCTAAACTAAACTGAGCTAAATGACTAGCCTGGTGAGTGTGGGGAGGGGAATGCTCTGTGTAGTCAGGGGAGGGCTGGGTCCAGGACAGATTTCCTAATAGTCCAATGCTCTTCTGCTCTCTCCCATCCCAAAAGATCCTATGGCACTCACACAACAATTATCCTCAGTGTCACGTCCAATATCACATTGGTTTCTGTGGGAGCAGGCTGTGGGCGCACTGGTTCTCCGACACTACAAGTACATCTCCGTTTCAGACATTCTGAACAAGAAGTGCAAGGTGCTATACAAATGCAAGTTTCTCTTTTACTCTGTGATATGCAACATATTCCATGGTGATAATTGTTGCCATGTGTCATTCACAGTTGCCTCACTAATGCAGATAGTTGGGCCTACTCTCAGTCCATCCACTAAATGTATAGGCTTTCTGCTTTGTTTTGGCCAACCAGTTATTCTTTTAAATCAGACAGAAACATCACACCAGGTTTTCACCCCCCCCCCCCCCACTACCTGCAGTCTAACTATTGCAAAAGCACTTTGTTGTTGTTTCCCTGGCAACGAGCATGAGAGACTCTCCACTCTACAATTTTCACCCATGTGATTCTTTCCTTTGTGGTTGTGGCGGACTGTAATATTTGAATGATAATGGTAGTTATAAATGTGTAATAAGCTTTGGCATCCAGCTGAGGGTTATAAAAAGTAGGGAATCACAAATCATTCTGTGTGTGTTGTTAAACTGACAAAATAAGTCCTGTGTATTAAGGAACAGCAGTGACCCGAAACGTCACCCATTCCTTCTCTCCAGAGATGCTGCCTGTCCCGCTGAGTTACTCCAGCATGTTGTGCCTAAATAAGTCCTGTGTTGTGAGTGGTCTTGGGCTTTAGTTGAATACATTTTTACAGTATCTTTAGCTGTTTTATGCATTTGCCAGAGATTCAAATTGCCTTTAAATGTGTGACATTGTGCTATTTTCCCAATAGTGTGATTGGGATTTTTGTTGCAGTGTGATCATACAAATGTTATACCAATGTTATTCAGCCCAAGCATCTTAATAGATAAATTCTGATCCGAGAATTGGAAATAAATCTGTGGTTATGCGGAGAAGGCAGGAGAATGTGATTGAGAGGGAAAGATAGATCAGCCATGATTGAATGACGCAGTAGACTTGATGGGCCGAATAGCCTAATTCTGCTCCTATCACTTATGAAATCGTGTTGATAGATTTGCATGGGTTTTCTCCCAGATCTTCAGTTTCCTCCCACACTCCAAAGACGTACAGGTTTGTTGGTTAATTGACTTGGTATCAATGTAAAATTGTCCCGAGTGTGTGCAGGATAGTGTTAATGTGCGGGGACCGCTGGTCAGTGCGGACTCGGTGGGCCAAAAGGCCTGTTTCCACGCTGTATCTCTAAAACTAAAACTAAAACTAAAACTGTTTAGGTTTAGGAGGTAGACAAAATTGCTGGAGAAACTCAGCGGGTGCGGCAGCGTCTATGTTGATGCTGCAGCACCCGCTGAGTTTCTCCAGCAATTTTGTCTACCTTCGATTTTCCAGCATCTGCAGTTCCTTCTTGAACACTGTTTAGATTTAGGTTGATATTATTATTGTTATTGTCACGTGCACTGGGGTACAGTCAAAGGTTTGTTTTGCATGTTAGCCAATCATATCAGATAATGCTATACATAAATACAATCAAACCAAACTCAAGTGGCATAGGTAGAACAAAGAGAAAGATACAGAGTACAGAATATAGTCCTCAGCATTCTAGCGCAACAGCTCCTGACTTCAATTCCAATGTCCTTAATGCGATAGAGGAGAATTGGACTGTATCCAAGCTTATGGAAGGACTGTTCACAAACCTGATAACAGAAGGGTAGAAGTTGTTCCTGGGTGTGCATGTTAGCTTATGTATCATCTGCCCAACGGGAGCAGGGACAAGAAGGTATGGCTGGGGTGGGAAAGGTGTCTAATTATGTTGGCAGCTTTCCTGTGGCAGCATGAAGTGTCGATGGAGTCAGCCGTGGGGAGTCTGGTCTGTGTGATAGACTGGGCTACATCCACAACTCTGCAATTTCTTGTGCCCTTGGCAGAGCTATTCCCAAACCAAGCTGTGATGCAACCCAACAATATGATTTCCGTAGTGTATCTGTGGAAGTCTGTAAGAGTTATTGGAGACGTGCGAATTTTCTCAGTCTTCCGAGCAGTGCCTTGTTGAAGGTTTCTTCAATGTAGTTGGTCCATGACAGATCATTGGTAATATTTGTGTCAAGGAGCTCCCCTCTTTGGCACCATTAATGTTGATTGGTGCATGTACTCCACCATGTATACTGAAGTCGATAACTAGCTCCTTCACCTTGCTGTCCAACCTCTGATCCATGTGCTGATCTAAAAGTCTATTAAACAAAACTATTGTATCTGCGTCCACCACTCATGCTTTCCAAGGACCCACCAGTTTCTGTTGATTCCTGTTTAAGAAAGAACTGCAGATGCTGGAAAAATTGAAGGTAGACGAAAATGCTGAAGAAACTCAGCGGGTGAGGCAGCATCTATGGTACCTCAACCGCTGCGTTTCTCCAGCAATTTTGTCTACCTTTGTTGATTCCTGATCTCTTTGCTCATTTGTGGTTGAATTACAAATATTCAGTTATTAACCTCAATTACAGGAAAATACTTATTTTTCTTGCTTCTTTCATGTATGTATGTATGTAGAAACATTTCCGACCTTTGTTCACATTCAGCCATAATAGCAGTCATCAGACGCCAAGTTGGACCTGGTATACCAGCAACAAGGGAGGCACGGTGGCGCAGCGGTAGAGTTGCTGCCTTACAGCGCTTGCAGTGCCGGAGACCCGGGTTCGATCCTGACTACGGGTGCTGTCTGTACGGAGTTTCTTCATCCCCATGACCGCGTGTGTTTTCTCCGAGATCTTAGATTTTCTTCCACAGCCCAAAGACGTACAGGTTTGTAGGTTAAAGGTTCAAAGGTTCAAAGGTTCTTTATTAGTCACATACACCAATTGATGTAGTGATATGTGTATTGCCATTGCAGCACATAAAAAAGAAAACAACATAACAATAATAAAGAAATTTAACATAAAAACATCCCCCTACAATGGTTCCCATTATGAGGGAAGGCACAAAGTCCAGTCCCCATATCATGTGCACTCATAGTCGGGCCTATTTTGGCCTCCGCAGTCGCCTTTACGGAGGCCCGATGTTCCAGGCCCTTCTCGCCGGATGGTGGTGCTCCGGCGTCGGGAGAATCCTCCTCCCAGCGGCTTGGGAAACCTGGAACGGCCGCTTCCTTACCGGAGACCACGGCTTCCGAAGCCAACAGGCCGCGCTGGATGGAGCTCCACCACTGGCGATCTCGGCGAGAGATCCCAGGCTCCCGATGTTAAAGTTCAACGCCGCCGCCCGCAGCTGGCCGCTCCACAGACATGCAGCTCCGCGATGTTCATCGGCAGTCTTCAGCTCACCGGAGTTCCAGCGCGGCGACCCGGACATGGCATCGCCCGCTCCGCTCCGGGATAGCGCTCCAGCGCTGCGCCGCCGCCGAAGCCGAGGTTCTGGGCGGTCCCCTCAGGAAACGCCGCTCCAGGCCAGCTGGTAGGCCGCGAGGACGGGTCGAAGGTGCAGCCCGGGGAAATGCGGCCTCTCCGACCAGGTAGGGACCCTGAAAAGCAGTTTCCCCCTTCACCCCCCCCCACCCCCACATAAAAAAGGCTAGAACTCCGAAAAACAAAAACTCAACTAACTAAAATTTTTTAAAAAGAGATTAAAAAACGGACAGCTGCAGGCTGGGCAGCCATACCCGTACAGGACGGCGCCCCCTATATTGGCTTGGTATAAGTGTAAATTGTCCCTATTATGTGTAGGATAGTGGTAATGTGTGGGGGACCGCTGACGTGTCGGTGCAGACTCGGTGGGCCGAAGGGCCTGTTTCCGCGCTGTATCTCCAAACTAAACTAAACTGAACTAAAGTAAACTTTATATCCATATCAAATGTATATTCTGTGGGAAGGAACTGCAGATGCTGGTTTAAACCGAAGATAGACAGAAAATGCTGGAGTAACTCAACGGGACAGGCAGCGTCTCTGGAGATAAGGAATGGGTGATGTTTTGGGTCAAGACTCCTCTTCAAACTGAGAGTCAGGGGAGGGGGAGATTCAGAGATAAGGAAGTGTAAGGTGTGTAAACGAGACATCAAAGGGGGTGGAGATTAAGGAAAATGTAGAGCAGATAGATCATTGTTAGCTAGGAGAAGGTGACAACAAAGCAAACAGAGATAAAATGTAATCAGGGACAGTCAGACTGGCCAAAGAACTGGGAAGGAGGAAAGAGGGAAATCAAGGGTTACGAAGTTAGAGAAGTCAATATTCATACTGCTGTGGTGTAAGCTGCCCAAATGTATATTTGTATATTTGATTTGTGTATATTTGTGGGCAGTTGTGCCTGCAATAGACATTTGACTACTTTGTCAACACCACAGCTGTCCTCACCTGATGCGGCACTTTTGGGGCAGGCATTGCTGGAGGACTGCACCCATAGCCCTTCCATGAGGTGAGCGGGTTGCAAGTGATGATAAGACCTCGGCTGGTGGAACCAAAGACTCTGCCTCCAGCTCTTTCCCGATGGCCATTGTCCGTCGCCTGCTGCCCAGGGCACTCTCACTGTTTGAATTTGCCTCTGACATTCAGTTCAATCTTCATAAAATGGGGAATTATTTTGAAAGTCATTCGTAAATATTAAAAAGTTGAAAATACTTGAGGGATAGCAAATTAAATAAAAACAACTCAATGGGGAAGGAAGAAACATAAACAAAATATAAAAAGATACAACTTTTTAGTTTAGTTTTTATTTCGTTTAGAGATACGGCGCGGAAACAGGCCCTTCGTCCCACCGAGTCCATGCTGATCAGCGATCCCCGCACATTAATACTATCTTACACACACTAGGGACAATTTACATTTATAGAAGGCTAATTAACCTACAAACCTGCATGTCTTTGGAGTGTGGGAGGATCATAAGTTCATAAGGAATAGGAATAGAATTAGGCCATTCGGCCCATCGTCTACTCTTCCATTCAATCATGGCCAATCTATCTCTCCCTCCTAACCTCACTCACCTGCCTTCTCCCCGTAACCTCTGACACACGTACTAATCAAGAATCTATTTATCTGATATTGAAGATCTCGGAGAAAACCCATGCGGTCAAGAGGAGAATGTAAATCTCCGTACAGACAGCACCCCATAGTCGGGATTGAACCCGGGTCGCTGGCGCTGAAAGCGCTGTAAGGCAACAACTCTAGCGCTGCGCCATCATGCCGCCCAATGGAGCAGACATTTGAATGGAGTAATTAATCCTGCATCAGCAATGGTTAGTGTAAGGTGGTAGATCCATGTGTAAACAGTAGACAATAGGTGCAGGAGTCGGCCATTCGGCCCTTCGAACACATGCAGCCCCTCAGCTTCGCAGATCCCAAGCTACTTCTGAGATATTAGAGTGACCAGTGGCAGAGAAGGAGATCAGAGGCATGAGCAAAAATATACAATGAGGCTCGGTGCTTGGCTCGACCCTTTATTCCACGAGATCTCCTTTTATTTCTGTTCCTAAGATGGTTTGTACATTTATAGGAAGAACTAAGATGGCGCCGATGACGGTTGCCATGGTGTACTGCTCCTTGCTGTTTTGTTTGTGTTTGTTCATTTGTGTCATCGATGGAAATCCTACTTTCGTGAGAGAGGAACTCATTAACATCAGGCATTCAGTTCCTGCAAACATTGTTCCGGATTTCTCTCACTCACTGAATTATTTGGACATACTCGTCGGCAGGGCTGCCGTTATGTCCAAGGCCGTGAGACGCAGGAGGATCCGGGGGAAGTGCTCTGGAGCACTCGTCCGACTCCGGCGACGAGGTTTACGCACACCACTCCCGAGTATATTCCTTGCAAATCTATGTTCTCTCAACAACAAAGTGAACGAATTCCAACTCCTGTGCCCAACAAAAATGGACTTATCTCGATCCGCTGCCCTGTGCTTCACTGAGACCTGGCTGTGTGAGGCGACCCCAGAAAATGCGCTGCAACTGGCTGGCTTTCAACTGCACAGAGCGGACCGTGGAGCAGAGGCAGCGGGGAAATCAAGAGGCGGTGGAATAAGCACCGTCAAATTCCTTGGCTAATACATTTATTCTGATTCTGTTTCTGATTCTGATACATGGCTATTCGATTTCTACAACCAGCATCATTTTATTTTATGTAGGAAGGAACGCCAGATGCTGGTTGAAACCAAAGATAGACGCAAAAAGGTGGAGTAACTCAGCAGGTTTTGTTTTTGTTTGGTCATTTACATCTTCACAAATATCTGGCATCAAATGATAAAGGAATACCTATAAATGTACACACAATACCTACTAAATTAACACATCATTACGACCAGTTAATAATTACGGACTCAATATCTGCTTATAATATCACACCTACCAGAAATGATTCTAGTTGTTGCTCTATTAAAATGCTGATGGAGCAACTACAAATGTTAGTTCTGAACTTGATGTGTTGTTACAATAATCAAGTCCAGGTACTTCCACTTGATGTTCTGTCGTTGTCTTGGTGTGAAGGAGCAGGCTGGTGTGAAACCATACCAAGTCTCCACCACTGCCACCACCCCGACACAAAGATAACTATTTTCCCACTGGTTACTGTCATAGAGTCATAGTCATAGAGTGACACAGTGGGGAAACAGGCCCTTTGGCCCAACTTGCCCGCACTGGCCAACATGTCCCAGCTTCACTAGACCCACCTGCCGGCGTTTGGTCCATATCCCTCCAAACCTGTCCAAACCGCAAGAGATGCAACAACACCTGTAGGAATGTTACAACATTTTGAGATTTTAAAAATCAAGTCTGCAATTTATCCCATCAGATAAAGCATAAAAATAAGTTTAATTTGACACCTAATACACTTTCATATCTTCAGTATTAAAAAGGTTATGGCCATTTTCATACTCGGAAATTAGCATCTTGTTCCCTATTGCTTTTCCATTGACTTAACACAAAAGCTGTGATCAAGGACAGTCAAAAGACCATAACTTTCTTAAAAATTAAGAGAACTTAATGACATTTTCAGTTATTATAGATTGAAGCATTCTGAAACAAATATGAAACAATCTTACTTGAATGACCTGAAATTAAAGCATATAATTAGTTAGTTACCCAATTGTAGCTAATTACAAAATTCAATTACTAGATCTAAACATCTATCCATTTCTTAAGAAAAGGTTAACATTTTTAAAATGCCTAAGTGTCCAAATAACATTCACACAAGAATTCACAATATAACATTATTTTAAAATCTCATTGTCATGAATTTATAGGCCAAATGGAAGGAATTTAGTGTTTAATTCCTGTAAATTAATGGCCATTTAAATCATCTTGCGAGTGGGATTTTGTGGAACGCGCTGGTTTGGAATGTTGCGGTTGCAGTGAATTTAAACCTCATATCGGCAGGAAAAATACTGCCGGTTCGTATATTTACATAGTCACATTTTCGCAACGTGAAATTTTGATTAAGGGCATCCTAAGAAGCAAGTTTATATGAAAAAATAAACGGCGTACCTTGCCTTGTCCCATGCGTGAAATCCGTCCCCGTTGTCGGCGTTGACGGCATTTGAAGATGATTTTAATTTTACTCCAACAATTTAATTATCCAGCGCTAATTTTAATAAACTTAATAAAACGGCAGTCAAAGCGATTTTTCTTTACCAGCCAATTTACCTGACAGACATCGATTTGAATAGGCTGTCGAAATATCGCATTTTAAACCCCCCCCCCCTCAAAGGCGCCAAAGTCGCGCACACGGACAGTGACAGAACTGCAGCGTCGCTGAAGGTAAGTTTTGTAACATACCTAACACCTGTCCCTTTACCCACCCTCTCGACTCCCTCCAAGGACCCCAACAGTCTTTCCAGGTGAGGCAGAGGTTCACTTGCATCTCCTCCAACCTCATCTACTGCATCCGCTGTTCCAGGTTTCTCTACATTGGCGACACCAAGCGCAGGCTCGGCAATCGTTTCGCCGAACCCCCCCCCCCCGCTCAGTCTGTCTTAGCCAAGCTGATCTCCCAGTGGTCCAGCAAAGGAGAGGAATTGAAGAACAAATCATTAAAAAAACAGAAAAATGAAATAATGCGGGAAAGAAAATAAATGAAACATAGATTCTTTGAGCATTTCTCTTCCCGCTGATCACAGCTCCAGTCTCTGGTTGATCAACCTGTCTGTAAAGATCATGAAGTGCTAATCATCCAGTTCAATGCTCCTACAGCTTGTTTACAACCACCTTCACATTCTAAAAGCCATGATTGAGCTTCAATTGATTTGAAACATTAACAGCAAAGAGGTCATTATTTTTCCTATTGTGTAATACATCCTGCAAAGGTGAAGGAAGCTTTTATTTAAAGCATCTATTCAATATGAGCAGACGTCTGGAACACTTAGGGTAATTGGCTTGTGTGTGTGTGTGTGCGTGTCCCTTGTAAAATCGAGTAGAAATGCAACCACTATCCCCCTCGAAACACAATGAAGCACAATTATTGTTTGGTGAATTGCAATCTTTGGAACATTTCAAACCATTGCCCGACACAGTTGCTTGGCAGAAAGTAATGAAATGCATTAGATAATCTGATCCTCAAATGCAGATTTTAACATTTAATCGACATGAAGAAAATTTGCAGTTAGCAAAACAAATAACTGCTAGGTAACTGCAAGGCGATTTCAGTGCATCCAGCAGGCCACTGAAAATGTGATGGGATACTTACATGAACAAGCTTAAAGATACTTTTGGAGGACAGGCCAGTGCAGGTTCAACATGGTTGTGGTATCTGGTTGCCTTAGGTTTATACACTAGTCTTTTCTACATTATCTTGTGTGTGTGTGAACACTCATGGAATGATAAACAAGTTTGCTTTCCAGGGGTCAACTTGACTCTGAAATTTAGTTTTAACGTTTTGTTTGTCTCCACGTCACCTGCATGCTTAGACCCTCATTCCAGTGGGAATGTCTGATTACTTCTCTTGAGGCTGTTTACATCGACAGAATATGTACGTGCTCGGAAAATTTGATAAAGAAAATCCCACTGAAATTACTTTCAGCAAGCAGCAACCAATTTCAAATAACCCTCAAAATACTTATCAGTTGTACTTCTTGCCTTAGGGAAAAGCAGTCAATGTGGATTTGGAAGATCTTCAAGGAGTTTCAGCTTTGATGTGATGTCTTTGATATTTTCTTCCAAATTGTAATGAAGCTAGTCACACATTTGCATATTAGTCATAGAATGATACAGCGTGGAAACAGGCCCTTCGGCCCAACTTGCCCACACCGGCCAACATGTCCCAATTACACTAATCCCACTTGCCCGAGTTTGGTCCATATCCCTCCAAACCTTGCCTAACCATGTACTTGTCTAACTGTTTCTTAAATGTTGGGATAGCCCCAGCCGCAACTACCTCCTCTGGCAGCTCGTTCTTATAAACCCACCACCCTTTTGTATGAAAAAGTTACTCTTCGGATTCCTATTGAATATTTTCTCCTTCACCTTAATCCTATGTCCTCTAGTCCTCGACTCACACACTCTGGGCAGCAGACTCCACTCTGTGCATCTACGAGGACCATTCCTCTCGTGATTTTATACACCTCTATAAGACTACCCCTCATCCTCCTGCACACTAAGGAATAGAGTCTCAGCCTGCTCAACTTCTCCCTATACCTCAAGCCCACTAGTCCTGGCAACATCCTCGTAAATCTTCTCTGTACCCTTTCCAGCTTGACAACATATTTTCTATAACATGATGCCCAGAACTGAACACAATACTCCAAATGCAGCCTCACCAATGTCTTATGCAACTGCAACAGTATCTTATTAACATGTCTTATAACAGTATCCTCATCCATTTTCTTCAATTGTAATTTTACGTCCACCATTACACCTATCATGAAATTATTTACCTTTAACATGGACAGAATCTTTTACTCCCTGTTAACAGTTGTACTTACAGAGACCTGCACTGCATCCTCCCTCAAGATGACGTATTCTCCTAATATGTTGATTAGATATTTCATCAGATTACTCATTTCAGCAAGTTAAAGGGCCTGTCCCACTTTCACGACCTAATTCATGACCTCTGCCGAGTTTGCCCTTGACTAATACTCGCAGCATGGCCGTCACAAAGTCGTAGGAGGCTGTAGGTAGGTCGTGATGCTAGTCGTAGGTACTTGTGGCATCAAGTAGGTCAGGGCGATTTTCTAGCATGATGAAAAATGTCCACGAGTAAAAAAAGTCTTGAATTAGGTTGTGAAAGTAGAACAGGCCCTTAAATTTGCCTGCTGATATGGATCTTGAATCAGCTCTCTAGGATACCTCTTGTCTAGTGCCAATATTATAAAAGGCAATTGTGAGAATTCCTACATGACTTCATGACTAAAATCCTTTGGTAGTAGAGTGAATAGGTTGTTAAATCCTTTGGTAGAATGATTGGTTAAATCGTCTACATTCGTCCATGGGGATATAACCGAGAGACTCAGTCTAAATCTATATTCCGCTTTTTGTGCAGGTTCCTTAAACCAAATAAATGTAGATTCTGACTGTGGATTTAGCCACAACATTAGCCTCATTATTAACAGTATATGTCTGCCCAAGAGATTCAAGCAGAATGATCAGAATTATCTATGATTCCAACTTTAACCTGTTACGGTTTAAAGGTGAAGATAGACACAAAAAGTTGAAGGAACTCAGCGGAACAGGCAGTGTCTCTGGAGAAAAGGAATAGGTGACCATTTGGGTCAAGACCCTTCTTCAGACCTTCAGACAGAAGGTGTAATGGTTGCATATTTGGTCATTGTTGAGCATGCACATAAGGATGGTGGTCTGGGTATTTTTCCTGTAAGACTTTATAAGTTTTATGAGCTGTTTGAATGTAAATTTCGTGTGTGTTTTATTAACCTTATCATTAGAAATTAATGTATCCTGCAATATATTTCCTGTTATACGTAATGCAATGGGCTGAATACATGATAAGGTATCAAGAGGCCAGCTTCACCTGGAATTTCAGCAATGGAGGAATGAAGGGGATTTGAAATTCTTCGTCAACTGTAGCAAATCATGAAAGTATGTTTTCATTTAATTTTGCATTAAATAGAGCCATAAATCTATACAGCACGGAATCTGGCTCTAAGGCCTAACTTGCCCATTCCGATCAAGATGCCTCATCTACACTAGACCTACCTGCCCATATTTGGCACATATCCCTCTAACCTTTCCTGTCCAAGTGTCTTTTAAATGCTGTTATAGTATCTACCTAAACTACATCCACTGGCAGCTCATTCCATATGCCCACCACCCTCTGTGAAAAAGTTGCCCTTCAGGTTCCTATTAAATCTTTCCCCTCTTACCTTAAATCTATATCCTTTGGTTTTTGATTCCTCTACTCTGCATAAAATAATCTATGCATTTACTTTATCTATTTACCTCATGACCCTATACATGTCCATAAGATCACCCCAAAGCCTCCAGCGCTCCAAGGAATAAAGTCCTAGCCTGCCCAACCAGGCCCTGAGGTCCTGGCAACATCATCAGAAACCTTCTCTGTACACTTTTATGAATGAATTAATGAATGAATAAGTTTATGAATAAGTTTATTGGCCAAGTTTTCACATACAAGGAATTTGCCTTGGTGCTCCGCCCATAAGTGACAACGACATACAGTGACAGTTAGGAATTACACATAAATCATTAAACATTAATAATAAAACATTATTGATTAATGTGAATAAAATAAAATACCAGAGCAAAAGGAAGCTACAGATTTTTGGTTATTGAGTAGAACTACTACTCGTGGAAAAAAGCTGTTTTTATGTCTGGCTTTGGCAACTTTGACAGTCCGGAGTCGCCTTCCAGAGGGAAGTGATTCAAAGAGTTTGTGGCCAGGGTGAGAGTGAGTCAGAGATGATCTTAAGCCCCTGTCCCACTTACGTGTCCTTGGCACGCTAATTACGCGAACTCATGGTCGCGTTGAGGCGCGACGGTCCCGCGAAGGTCACGCGCGACTTCATGCGTCCACACAGCCGTCTGGAGTGCGTGACGTCATTTGAAGATGGACACAAAATGCAGGAGTCACTCAGCGGGACTGGCAGCTTCTCTGGAGAGAAGCAATGGGTGATGTTTGGGTCGAGACCCTTCTTCAGTCTGAAAGAAGGTTTTTGACTCGAAACGTCATCCATTCTTTCTCTGCAGAGATGCTGCCGGTCCCACTGAGTTACTCCAGCATTTTGTGTCTATCTTCAATTTAATATCTTCAATCCTCACGTAAGTGGGACAGGCCCTTAAATGTTTCCAGCTTAACAACATCCTTCATACCGTAGATTTCCCAAAACTGAGCACAATACTCAAAATTAGTGTGATCTGCTATAATCTGTTCAACCTGGCTTGGTCATAGAGTCATAGCATCATACAGCGTGGAAACAGGCCCTTCGGCCCAATTTACCCACTGAGACCAACATACCCCATCTACACTAGTCCTACCTGCCTGTGTTTGACCCATATCCCTCTAAACCTATCCTATCCATGTACCAGTCTAAATGTTGCTTATACATTGTGATAGTACCCATCTCAACTATCTCCTCCACTTGCCCAACCTCTCCCTATAGCCCAGACCAATGAGTTCTGGCAACATCCTCTTTTTTACACTCTTTCCAGCTTAACAACATTGTGTAGAGGTCATTGTGTAGAAATGCATTATGCCCGTGCTCATTTAATCAAGGATGATGTCGAATTTTAGTAATACAAGATTTAATAAGAATCTGAGGGATAACTTTTTCACATGTGGTTGTGGTGGTGGATGTATTGAACAAGCTGCTAGAGGAGGTGCACAAAAATGCTGGAGAAACTCAGCGGGTGCAGCAGCATCTATGGAGCGAAGGAAATAGGTAACGTTTCGGGCCGAAACCCTTCTTCAGACTGATAGGGGGTGGGGAGAAGAAAGGAAAAAAGGAAAAAGGCGGAGGAGGACCCGAGGGCTGAGGGAGGGGAGGAGACAACCAGATGGCTGATGAAATGGAGGGCACAGCAAGGGCTAGCAGAATTGGGAGAATTCAATGTTCAAGCCCCCAGGATGTAGACTGCCCAAGCGGAATATGAGGTGCATTTCCTCCAATTTACGGTGTTGCTCGCTGTGGCCATGGAGGAGACCCAGGACAGAGAGGTCAGATACGGAATGGGAGGGGGAGTTGAAGTGCTGAGCCACCGGGAGGTCAGGTTGGTTATTGCGGACCGACCGGAGGTGTTCGGCGAAACGATCGCCAAGCCTCCGCTTGGTCTCACCGATGTAGAGGAAGTAGTTGAGGCAAGGACTATCCCAAAGTTTAAGAAGCAGTTAGACAGGTACATGGATCGGACACGTTTGGATGGATATGGGCCAAACGCAGGCAGGTTGCTCTAGTGGTCACGGTGGCGCAGCGGTAGAGTTGCTGCCTTACAGCGAATGCAATGCCAGAGACCCGGGTTCGATCCTGACTACGGGTGCTGTCTGTACGGAGTTTGTACGTTCTCCCCGTGACCTGCATGGGTTTTCTCTGAGATCTTCGGTTTCCTCCCACACTCCAAAGACGTACAGGTTTGTAGGTTAATTGGCTTGGTAATTGTAAAAATTGACCCTAGTGGGTGTAGGATAGTGTTAATGTGTGAGGGTGGCTGGCCGGCGCAGATCCAGTGGGCCGAAGGGCCTGCTTCCGCGATGTATCTCTAAACTGAATCTAAACTAAACTAGTGTAGCTGGTACATGTTGGTCAGTGTGGGCAAGTTGGGCTGAAGGGCCTGTTTCCACGCTATATCACTCTATGACAAGCAAAATACTAATATGCACATGGTAACACTACTGTAGACTGGACCGATTCGATGCATATTACATGATGCACAATACCATGTGACCCCCTCACGTTATCTGCCGAGTTGTTGCCGATTTTGTTGGCTATTTTAATCAAATGCTTTGTTAATCTTACACCGAGTAAAAGGATTTCATTTTATTTGGTTTGATGTGTCCTCTGAAGCTTTTTACTGCTCTATTACTTGTAATGAATTCCTAATCCTGTAGTATCATTTGTGTATTATAGATTGTAAATTAATTTCTCACACATATTTCTTTCCAACAGCCTGCATAGGTTCGCCTGCGTCGTTCACCTTGGACGCTATTCTTCATGTTCAAATGTTGATACAGATGCAGATACAGAGATACAGCACAGAAACAGGCCCTTCAGCCCACCAAGTCCGTGCTGACCAGCGATCCCCGTTACACGAGCACATACTACACACTAGAGACAATTTACAATTCTTACCTAAGCCAAGTAACCTACAAACCTGTACGTCTTTGGAGTGTGAGAGGAAACTGCAGCACCCAGAGAAAACCCACATGGTCACAGGGAGAACGTATAAACGCCGTACAGACAGCACTCGTAGTCAGGATTGAACCCGGGTCTCTGGCACCGTAAAGGGCCTGGCCCACTTTCCCGAGTTACTCACGAATTCTCCCGAGTTTTCCCCTTGATTCAAACTCGGAGAATGTCCGTAGCGAGTACGTAGGAGGCCGTAGGAGTCCGTAGATATATCGTAGCGGCTCGGTATGCCAGCCGTAGGTACTCGGGGCTTCAGGTAAGTCGGGATGTTTTTTCCAGCATGACAAAAAAGTCCACGAGTAAAAAGATAGTCAGGAGGAGGAGTTCGTAGATCACAAAAATCTTGATTTTTTTTTAAGGTCCTTTCAACTTGGCAGAGGTCTCGGGAAAGTGGGACAGGTCCTTAAAGGGCCTGTCCCACGGGCATGCGACTCCATGCGGCAAGCGCGACCTAACCGCAAGCGGGGGTCGCGCGGATGTCGAGTGATCCCCGTATAGGGCCGGTCCCACCAGCATGCGGCTGCATGCGGCAAGTGCTACCAAATCGAAAGCAGGGGCCGCGCGGAGGTCGAGTGCCATCAAGACGGTGCGTCCGGTGTCGAAGCGGTGCTCACGGCTGTCGATGCGGCGCGCACGGCCGTCGATGCGGCGCGCATGCCCTCGATGCGGCAGGCCGTTGCCGCACGGAATTTTTGAACAGTGTCAGTTTTTCGGAGCCCCGCGCAATGTCGGGACCAGCTCCGCACAACTCCATGCGGCTCCCGCGATCGAAGTGGGACTGGCCCCGCGACCTCCGCGCGGCCCCCGCACGGCCCCCGCTTGCGGTTAGGTCGCACTTGCCGCATGGAGCCGCATGTCCGTGGGACAGGCCCTTAAGGCAGCAACTCTACTGCCGCGTCACTGTGCCATCTAACTGACAGTGAAAGGTGAGCTATAGCGGCCTTCTGTCTAGCGAGAACAAGGCAACATGTAGTTACAATGCAAGACTTCCCGACCCATTCCTCCTTGGTTACCATCCACTGCCCTGTGATCTACACACTTTCATTTGAGTGTGAGTTGCCCTTTGGTGGCAGGTGTATGCATCATGAACAGATACAATTCTGTACCCCGTGATGTTATTAAACCTCTTTGTCACCAGAATGGACATTTCAATTTGTGCTGAATCCACTCAGTAACAATGCAACGTCACAAAGAACTACAAATGCTGGAATCATGAACAAAACACAAAATGCTGGAGTAACTCAACGGGTCGGGTTGTATCTGTGGTGGCATTGGATAGACAAAGCATGGCAAGTGATAGGTAGATATAGGTGAGGGGGGAGGCTATAGGTGGATGGTTGAAGTAAATGACGGAGACTACAGATGAAAACGAGACAAAAGGGTGTCAGATAAAGAGAGGAGTGAAATGTAAAGCCAGAGGGAAGGATAGAGGTGGAAGTGGATGGAGTGGGTGGGGGAGGGGGGGGGCAGGGTTGGTTTGGGTTAGTAACAACGTGAGAATGGTTTCAGAGTGTCTTCTGAAGAGGTATTTAAAAGGGCTCAGATTATAGCAATTTGTTTGTTATTGAAAGATTTTGCATCTCAGAGTAGTTCATGTTCATAAGTGATAGGAGCAGAATTAGGCCATTCGGCCTATCATCTACTCCACCATTCAATCATGGCTGATCTATCTCTCCCTCTCAACCCCATTCTCCTGCCTTCTCCCCATAACCCCTGACAGATTGATTCATCATGGGTAGCCACAATTAGCTCTCAAGAGTAAAATAAAATAAAATAGTAAGATTAAACGAGAACTTACCAGTTTGAAGTTTGATCTTTATTTTATGAGGAGTTACGTTGGTGATTACGTGAAGAACCCCGTCAGGGCGCATGCGCGTCAATCTTCAAAGCAGCGGTATGAAATCACAGACAAAACCATAATTGAAGTAACATATTAAGATGATCAACATGAGAACTACCATTATGACCTTTTTTCTATGAGAGAGGGTTGGGCGTGGCGGGCACGTAATCACCAACGTAACTCCTCATAAAATAAAGATCAAACTTCAAACTGCTAAGTTCTCGTTTAATCTTACTATTTTACTTCGGAGTCACGTGAGTGACTACGTGAAGATTTTAAAGCTCTGTGATTTTTATGCCGCAGATCAAAATCCAGGCTTCTCACTGCATCGATTGACTGAGTATCATCAATAATGCTGTAAACATGACATTGCATATCATGCAAAAACAAAACAGTTTTATTTTTGGTCATAAAACAACCAATAAACCCTCTTAATGTAGGGCAACAAACGAAACAGAATGAAACGGTATTGAAAACAGACTTTAAATAATAGCAACAGCACTCAATATTGAGTTGGCAAACAGCCCTCCATCGGCAATCGGCCGATGGTAGTATTGCTGAAACACAAGTTCATTTTTCCAACCTGCGGCTTTTAATATATGGTCGATGGGAACGTCCATCGCCCTGGCCGCGGATGTTGCTACTGCACTAGTGGAATGAGATGTAAACACATAAATGTTAATTCCTGCCTGAACCAACTCTTGCTTTAACCACCTTGAGATAGTCTGAACTGCCACTCTTTTATGTTGGCTTTTTGTAACTGACAAATAATCCTGTTTCTTCTTGTCTTAAAGCCCTTGTGGCTTCAATGTAATGTAACAAATGTGTCCTTACACATAAACATGGAGCTGTAGGATATGCTGAGAACACAATCTTAAAACCTGTCACACCTGGCCTGCTTTGTTTGAGCAGGTCAGAAATATAAAACAGAACATTCTCTGTATTCACTTCCATTCTCTCGAACTGAAGTTTTTTTGGAAAGTCTGCACTCTCTGTACTGACACCAATGCCATTAGCATAGCCAATTTCATGGTTAATTTTAACAAAGTTATAGCCGTGACAGGGACCCAATGACGAAGTATGTTACGAACAACGCTTACCTCGCAGATTACCATATACCTAGGCTTAGGCGGTTTGGAATTAGATTCCTTTCATCAACCTAGATATGAGAGGGTGAGAACCTATACTTTGTGTCCGTGTACCTATTACAAGATATGCGGACAAAGCACTTCTAGCTGTATTGATAGCAGTATAGCTAAGACCTTCATCATAATAAAGTGTAGATAAACTCTAACACATTTTCAATAACTACAGTATCATATTGAATATTCTTTTGAACACAATATTGTTCCTTTTTTTTTTTTTTTTCATAAGTCATATACTGTTTTTGAGTACTCTTTCTCCAGACTGCAGCGAGTATATACACCGTTGGCCTAGAAAGTCCTCGACCAATGTAAGGCATTCTTGAAACCTGCAAACTAACAAATCCATACCGTCACATAACGGATGAACTTAATGCGTTACTGGATGCTCCAGCAAATTCCTACTGTTTGGAATCAGCAAAAAGAGGTTGGATCGCTATCTGTAACATCAAAGGGAACCATGGTTGAATCAGGCAATTTGGTATCACCAAAACCCCTGAAGCGGCATCCTGCTTGATTTTCTCAAACACCGACCTATGAGGCAGAATGGTGGGAAAATGTACACAAACATATCATCCCAATTTAGTGAAAAAGCATCAATTGCCACTGCCCCTGGATCTGGTGCCTATGAAACATATTTTGGCCTTCCATTTAGAAGTACTATGTTCTTGAACACATCCTGGTTCCACACCCACTCTGTGTTATGATGGAATTTTCGTGAACTGCCATCTGGTACTACATTAAGTTCCCCTGGCAGATAGATAGCTCCAATCCAAATCTCTCTATCCCTACTCCAGGTCCAATTGTATTTGCCAACCTGTCACATGATAACGATTTGATTCCACCCATGTGATTCATATCAGCAACTGCTGTAGTGTTGTCTATTTTGCACTGCACATGCAAACTAGTTTAGTTAGTGCCATAAGCCTTGAGTCCATAAAATACTCTTGGTTAATTCCCCATGTTTGCAGAAGCAATGTTCATCTGTCTCCACCGCTGGATCTTGTATCAGTAGCACCCTACCCAAGTGCTCTGACATCTGTCTGCAAATCATGGAAGCTTGGTCCAATAACACTTTGGAACTTCTAGTGGACACATGCTGAATCCACCATTGTACATCAGCAACAGCCTCTATTGATAGAAGCATAGGTCAATTATAATGACCCCAATGTATCCTCAATGCTTGTTCCTTTGACCTTTGTAATTGTAGATAATAAAGTGGCCATATTGAACTGCTGGAAATGCTGCCAGCCATTACCACAGCAGTCTTGTCACCTGGCTAATTGAAGGCTGTGTGTTAGCAATTAACTTGATATAGCTCTCAATTAGCTCTACCCTTTTTTGCCTGGGCAAGGTCACAATGATGTTGATTAAGTCCATTGTGAACCCAACTAGTCAATTTGTGTCACAGGTATAAATTTAGATTTCTCAGAAAAGCTTATAAAGCCCAATTAAAAATTGGTTTTTACCAACTGCCACTAATGCTTCAGCTGTTTCCTTTGATTGTCCTACAATCAAGATATTATCTAGCTAAGCCATGAGCACATGACCTTGACTTCTCATCATGCCTAGAATAGGTTTTAACAACTTTGTAATCACTCTAGGAGCTGAAGACAAACCATTAGGCAGTGGATTGTATTGGCATAATTCCCCATCCAGCTGAATTTTAAATCTTCTATCCTGCAAATGAACAGACACTGAATCCGCATCTTTAAGATCTCCTTCACAAACGTTTCCATCTTAAAATGTCTATACCGTACAAAAGGGTTAAGCCTATTCAGGTCTGTATAATTCTGCAACCCCCCATCCTTTTTTGGTCTGGGAAAGATATTGGACACAAACTGATGGCTTTGGTAAACTGCCTTAGCAATTACACCTTTATTACATAAGCTTGCAAGTTTCAGCTGAACTTCCAATTGTTCAGTGATACTGAAGTCAAACTCCTTTTTTGGAACATGTTGCATGGGTAAATCAGAATTTGCATTTAAGCTTTATTCGATGCCCTTGAATAACCTTCAGTATAAACATATCTGAGGTAAACATTTAATTGTATCACATTAGATCTGTCTACATGAGAACCAGACCCTCTTACCTCCTTACCACCTGGCATTCTTCCCCGGCCTTGAGCTGGATATCTCACCTCCGTGGCAGTGCTACAGCCGAACGCCAACTGCGCTGCATCGTAGCTGGACTCGTCCCTTGCCCGGACCAGTCTGCTCCCTTATAGGGATACCTCCGCTTTGGTGAATATGTGGCTGCCGTCTTAGCCTCCTCCTCCAGCTCCTTCACCTGCTGTGCGAAATCCTCGCCAAACAGCTGTGCCAGTTGCACTGTGCCAGGCTGGCAGAGTGAAGCATATTTAGCATTGATGGTTGGTCTAATCGCATCTTGCGGAGGCAATTGATCTCAAAGTGGGCACTCCACAATAGCGCCTTTTGTTGTAATTTGTCATGCCCTCTCCATCCACCATCCTGGCAAAGCTCGTTATACCAGATGCCAGCAACTTTAAAAATATGCTGGAGCTTCACATGCTCCTGGGCTTTCATTAGTATGCCCATCTTACCCCAATTCTTCCTGTTGCCAACAGGAACTTTTAACAGTCCACAGTTGATTGGGGCTTCATACTTCGTTACTGTCTCATCCATTGTCAGCTCCTGTAGCTGATGTGAGACTTGGTAATTTATGCTGGCGGCAAGTTCCTCACCCAGAGGCTCACCAGCATCCGACGACATGGCAAACCGTGCTGCACACGGTGTCAGCTCTGACAGCTGCCTGCCCTCCCTTTGGAAGTTGTCGGACTCAGGGTCAGAGCGTATCTGCCCTTCTGCACTCACCTCTTGCAAAGAGGGTGCTTTCAAGCAGGCCTCTACTAGGCACTGCCAGCGGAGCCGTCCCCACAGCCTCCCGCCTGCACAACTCCTCCTGGAGTATGGCTTTATGAAGCAGACCTCTCCTAGGCACTGCCAGCGGAGCCTTCCCTAAGGCTTCCCGCCTGCACTACTCCTCCTGGAGTTGTGGCTTTATGAGGCAGACCTCTCCTAGGCACTGGCAGCGGAGCCTTCCCTATGGCTTCCCACCTGCACTACTCCTCCTGGGGCGTCTCTGTGGAGCAGCCCCTGTATGAGCTACTCCTTTTTGATAACCGCTGGGGAACGGTATCCTGTCCCCGATGGGACTCTCGTGGCCCGACTCTGCGGAGTCTATAGCCCTGACAGACTTAACTTATGCCGACCGCCCGACTGGCGTTGGCTGTGTACCCGGCTGGGCACTTTGCCAAGTCTGTCGCCGCACCGCTACCGGCTTGCGACTCCCCCGAGGTGACAGGCTGCCTTTCAGAGACTGCACTCCCGCAGCTCTCTCTCTCCTTGTCGGCAGCAGACCTGCACCTTTTCCTTGTTCCTGTATGTGGGGGAAAAAACACACAGAAACAATTTCTTTACTTTTTTCTAACTCCTCCAAAGTCTCCCCGACTTTGGTGGAGCTGTAATTACTCGCGTTGCAGCAGGAGGTCCGAGCTCCCGCTGCCGTTGTCGCCAATGCGTCAGACGTAATGACGCGCATGTGCCCTGACGGGGTTCTTCACGTAGTCACTCACGTGACTCCGAAGTAAAATCAACTGTAAATGCTGGAAATCTGAAACAAAAAACAGAAAATGCTGGATATATTCAGTCGGTCAGGCAGCATCTGTGGAAAGAGACTAAGTCTTCAACCTGAATCGTTGTGTTTCTCTTTCCATGGATGCTGCCTTTCCTGCTGTTATAACCATTTTCTGTTTTAGTCTCAATTTTCACTCAGCGTATGTTTCGTGCACTTCTTATGACTAGTTTCTAATTGCATAAAACAGCAAAGCGGGGGGAGGGGGAGGGGGTGTTAGGTAACATAAAGGGATGGCAGGAATGTCTCAAGGATTGGAATTGACACCTCGTTAGTGAGAGTAGTGCATCTTAATTACCATGAGGAGATCAATATGCTATAAATCAGCAACAGCTCATAATACACCAGTAATAAATAAACAGGAGGAGGCCATACAACTTCCTGACACTTTGGCCATTTACTAAGATCATGGCTGATCTGATCTTGCCATCATTTTTACTCTCCTGCTTCATCTCCAGATTGATTGATTCCCTTCGTGATCAAAAGTCTCTCTGCTTCAGCTATGATAAAACGTACTCAATAAATCAGCTTTCACATCTCTGAGAATGGACACAAAATGTTGGAGTATCTCAGCGGGACAGGCAGCATCTCTGGATAGGAATGGGTGATGTTTCAGGCCGAGACCCTTCTTTTGACTCTGAGTTATGGTTTCTTTAGTTTTAGAAATACAGCATTTCTTCGGCCCACCCTAGTTCTATGTTATCCCACTTTCTCATCCACTTATTGCACACTTGAGGCAATTTACAGCGGCCATTGAACCCACAAACCCGCACATCTTTGGTATGGGGGAGTAAACCGGAGCACCCAGAGGAAACTCTTGCAGTCACAAGGAGAAAATGCAAACTCCACACAGACAGCACCCGAGGTTAGGATCGAACCGGGGTGTCTGTCGTTGTGAGGATTGGTTCTACCAGCTGCTCCATTGGTCTACCCCCTGTGATAGAGAATGCTAAAGATTTGTGACCCTTAAAGAAGAGATTCTTTCTCATCTCCATATAAAACAGGTGACCCATTGGTCTGAGACTATGCTCCCTGCTTTGAAACACCCTGTCAATTCACCTCATGTGTTTCAAGAAATACACCTTTTATTCTTCTAAACTCTGTATAAAGCTCCTAACTGCTCAGCCTTCCCCTATAAAGCAACCATGAATGGGCTTAGTTAACCTTTTCTGAACTGCCTCCACTGCATGTAAGCGTACACTTGCAGACAGAATTACCCACCTTTCTATCAAAATCCTCTTGCAATAAGGGCCGGCATTGCGACTGTCTTCACAGGCTGTGCCAGTTATATTATCTATTAATTATTGGATAGAGAATGTGGGTCTACGTTGAACCGTGGAGAGCAGCCAGCATTTACTTCTCTTGAGATAGAGATTAGCATCATATTCACAAGTTCACAGGTTACAGGAGTAGATTTAGGCCATTCGGCCCATTGAGTCCACTCCGCCATTCAATCATGACTGATCTCTGCCACCTAATCCCATTTTCCTGCCTTCTCCCCATAAGCCTTGACACCGTTCTACCCAGGAGCATCCTGCCCCAAGTCAGTACTCAATACAATTTTTCCTATTCTTCTAATCTGAACAATACTTCTGCAAAACATATGCTTAGTCTCCCCAGGTTTTAGCTGGTGCCTCTCCCAGCCATCCTTAAGTATTCTTAATGTCCTTTGATTTTTCAAGGACATTTGTGTTGCCTGTATTGATTGCTTGTCTCGACCATTTGTCACTAGGAAGTGTTCGGGCATTTCTCATTAATTAAATTCCATTTGCCATTTGTCTTTGATCGTGGTGATAGGAGATATGTCTGGTGGCCTTCACTAACTTCTGAAAAACAAAAGACTGTGTTTTTCTCTCAAGCCGTATCTAGTTGTAAACAACTGAGGCCTGAGGCATTTGCCTGTATGTGTCACAACAATACCTCAGTGCCAGCAGGCTTAACATTCTTCACTATCATCTTTATTTTATGGCCAAATGTCCTATTCTTACAGAAGGGAATAAAGTATTGGAAATAACTAGTTGCCCAGCCACATGGAGAAATACATGTGTAGGGAGGAACTGCAGATGCTGGTTAGACACAAAATGCTGGAGTAACTCAGCGGGACAGGCAGCATCTCTGGATAGAAGGAATGGGTGACATTTCGGGTCGAGACCCTTATTCTGAGAGTCATCGGGCAGGGAGACACAGAGATATGGAAGGGTAAGGTGTGAAAATGAGATATCAAAGGGTACGGAGATCAAGGAAAATGTAGAGTAGATCATTGTTAGCTGGAGGAAGGTGACAACAAATCATACAAAGATAATATTGAATCAGGAGGACAGTCAGACTGGTCAGAAAACTAGGATGGGGTAGGGATGGAGAGAGAGGGAATGCAAGGGTTACTTGAAGTTAGTGAAGTCAATATTCCCAGCGCTGGGGTGTAAGCTGCCCAAGCAAAATATGAGGTGATGTTCCTACAATTTGCTTTTGGTCTCACTCTGACAGTGGAGGAGGCCCAGAACAGAAAGGACAGTAGTTGTTCAGTAGATGGACTGAGCGGAGGTGTTCAGTAGATGGTCAGGAAGAACTGCTCAATGAAGAAAGAAGTCTTCTCACAAGAGTCTTTAAGGGCTTGTCCCACTTAGGCTATTTTTAGGTGACCACAGGCGACTAGGCTATCGCCTGTATGGTCGTGAGTAGTCTTCTCAGTCGCCCAAAGAGTCGTAGCGTCTTTCTGGTCGGCGCTGCACTTTCAACATGTTCAAAATTTTTCACCGACAGTGGATTGACGCCAATGAGCGTAGCTTGACTTCTCCTGATGTAGGTACTGTCATAGTTTGTCGCCAGGTGACGTAGGTTGTCGCCGGTGCTGACTTCGGTGAATTCCATTGGCGACTACCGACGTCAACCTACGTCAACCGGCAACAGGTACCGGCGACTGAATTGTCTTCAGTTGTCTT